>JAPDEZ010000015.1:0-601120 GCA_027569385.1 Penicillium decumbens
TTGGGAACACTGGCCGCCTCAGTCTTTTTTAGCTGTTTGATCCACGTGTTCCCCACTGATGTGTTGTATGCGAGCTCATCTTTTTTTTTTTTTTTTTTTTTTTTTTTTTAATTTTTTTTTTTTATTTTTTTTTATTTTTTTTTTTTTTTTTTTTTTTAAAACCCCCCCCCCCCCCCCCCCCCCGTCTACTACTACTACTACTACTAAAAATGGCTTTAGCGTAGCCGAATTATTGCCCATTCCTTACCGCCTTTCCTACCGATTCTAACTCCTCTGCAACTATGTCGTATGTATGATTCTTACACACTATTTTTGCCTAATCACCGGTCGTAGTCGTAGGGATAGAGATAATAAGACTATAGATCAGTTAGTGAGGCTATAGGGTACTAAATAATCAGGATTGACGTATATCCAATAGAGATATATAGAAAGGATTAGATTGGACGAAAAACGGGTGATTTAGTAGGGTTAAAACCTATACTTTTACTATAAAAACTCGAAATCTCGGTGGTGAGTTAGTTTATGCGGCAGAAAAATGATGGGGTAATTAATATCTCGGATACACTAGGCCATTTTCGTAAAGAGGTTGATTCTATTGAGGAGGGGCGTGATTTTATTTATTTCCTAGATATAACTGTAGTATTTATGTATTGGATGATCAAAATTATCAAATTATATACGGGATTTATCTAGTAAGCAATATATATATTTGAATATATTATTAAACTAGACTATATCAAAGCAATAAAAATAAAACATATTCGTTTTATTTTATAAAAGAAACCAAAAAATATCATTTTATTAATGCCGCTTAAACTTCATTATATCATTATATCATTATATATATCGACCAAAAATATACAGGGGTCAAAAGTCGAGCTATCGACTACCTAGAGCTTATAGTCTAAGGCCTATTACTCATTTGTAACCCTCGAACCGTTTACGAAATGATATAGTAAGAGAAGATGATTCATAAATAAGCATCTTCTTAGTTAAAAGCTCTAATCAATATATAAGTCTTCTAGCCCTATTAAATCACTCTTTTTTTCGTATAATCGAGCCCTCTACGTACATCTCTGTTTAGGTAATAACTACCTAACCAGGTAACTAGTTAGTTAACTAGTTAATAAAAATGCGCCGATATTGATTACCAAGTACCCTATGACCTCGCTGACTGCTCTATAGCACCGTTATATCCATATCTGCGACCGCAACCGGGCCTCCACGCCACCTATACCCTCTACGCCCTCCAGGATTATATGATCCTCTGCTTCATCATATCCTACCTGTGAATATGCTACAATCATGGAGGTGAGCCATATAAAAGCCGTGCGAGATAGTTGCGGAAGAAGCGGCGGATATTTAAATAAGCCTCGTTAAATAGAGGCGGATACCTAATCTCTAAGGCGGGAGGGGAGTTCCGCTAGGGAAGGAGGGTCGCCCTATTAGATCATTAACCCTATAAGTCGGGCCTATGACAGCAAGATCATTGACTACTGGTCTAAAATAGATCTAAAATATATCTAACCACGTAGTCTGAGCTTGAGCGCCATTATAGAATGGCGGTAGCCAGAATAGAAAAGCCATACCTAGTAGGGGAAGCGGGTACGTATACGAGCATATACATCATGAACAATATGCATACCTTAACGCATGGCAAGCACCTAGCAGATATATGATAGTTTAGACGGACGTGTGTGTATAAGAATATTGGGACCAAACCAGGTATAGATATTAGATAGAGCATTGTATATTGACATATCACATGGTTGTGGTTGTGGTCCGTGATTGGCAACAACGTGGCCTTTTTCCCCGGACGGCGATAAAAGCTCCCCCGATAAAGTTGCATCTTCCCCTTAGGAGTCTTCCCAACAACGCGCACCCTGCAACCACCCAGTATCGAACAAAGACTATGGTAATCCCCCGTGGTACACAAATCTGGTGAAGCCATACCAACTCCTTTTACAGGCACAGACACCCCAACAACGACGCGCAAATGAGCGATTCGCAAAGAGCGAGGCCGCCAAAAGAGGCAAGGGGCCTTCAACCAAGGCCAAGCAAGCTTCCAAGTCACCCGTCTCTGCGAGCTGGGTTTGTATGTGATGGAAACCCCTATGATCATTGCCAAGTTAACCACATGCCCTAGTGATACTGGCCTTTGTCGTCTGCGGTGGTCTCATCCTAGAGCTCCTGAGGGTTGTCCCTGAAATCTGGTCTACCGTGGCTTCAATGCTTTCCCGGCTCACAGGATAGATCCTCTGCCTCCCTTTGAAGATACCCCAGTTGTCAGAGATGGATAGTCAACAAATCTGCGCCGGCAGTGCCAAATACAGTCCCCCTGTCCCCCTGCCTTGGCTACACCTATACCCGAAAATAGACCGAGAGACAAGGCCTAGCAAAGGACAAAGCGCAGATATTGGTTGCTCAGGAAGCGCCGGATGGATGGTTTGACGGCATATGACACAATTGTGCCCAGTGGATAAAAGAATTACGGACAAATCCATTTCATCACATTGCCTAAGCTACGTGGAAGGACTGGCAATCATGCAGCCTCCCTTTTCTTCTTCTTCCCCCGAGACCGAGAGAGCGCCGCCTTCTCGCCATCACCATCGTCGGGCTTCTTCTTGCTTTTCTTCTTCTTCACGAGAGTGCCCTCGGCCGGAGTTCCCTCTAATTGGATCCGCTCGGACGCTCGCTGCATTCGCAGCCGCATCTGTTCCACGTTCTGCATCGCCTTTCTCATTTCGGCGTCACCCTCGTCACCGTGAGCCACGGCAGGATCTCTATCGTCATTATTTCCCAGTGAAAGCTGGCCGAGGCCACTAGAGTCCACCTGAAGTAGAGATCGCTTAATACCAGTAGACCCAGTAGCAACCCCGGCCAAACTACTGTGTAACGGAGTGTCATCAGACCCAAATGTTTCATCGGTGGCAACCTCCATTTTCCTGGGAGATATCCGACGGCTCGCGAGGGAATCACGATTAACATGGCCCTGCTGTCCATCATCCAGTCTTAGGTCGACAATCGGGATTGAATCAATGTCCAATGTATCGCCATTGGTCGACCTGAACACGTCATGGAGCGGCGTAGACGTGCCCGATGAACCCCCGGGAGCAATATAGAATGGGTCATCCCTGAAACGTTCTCTCCGCTCATACTTTCTCCTTTCCAGTACGGATGGATCTTCGATCAGGCCGCCGACGGTGTTTTGGTACGACGGGCCGAGGTGCATCTCAACAGGGGCCGTCTCGTACAACGGCCTTTTGACAGGCGGAGTGAAATCCGGGGTATAGTAAAAGTCCTGTAAGACATTGCGCGTTCCCGCATCCAACATCGAGCGGTTCACGTCGCGGAAAAGGCCCGGTAGGTCATCATGGAATGCCTCATCTAGGCGCAGACTTGGAGGCAAAATCACTTTCTTCTGAGCACTAAGTGCTACGGGATTGAGTTCTAGGCCCTCGAACAAGCTGGGAACGATGGAGGCGAGTAGGAATGGCACCTCCTGTGTATCCGAGCGCATCGCCTCGGCACCCAAGCGGAGGACTTCCAGAAACTCAATGGCTCGCTCCTGAACGTCTAGGTCCGGATGAGCGGCTAGAAGCTCGAGGAAGTCCACGACTCGAGCCAGCAGAAGAGACAATTCACTCTTCCACGCATCCCTGCCCCCCAAGCTGCGATTTAATTGGACAAACACCTTCGGTATCGCCTGCAGGAACAGCTGTAAAGTTCTCGGCGCCAAGGATGCATTAGAGGGGTCAATCAGGGATTGCAGCGTCCGGTCAGGCGACACGAGACATTCTGCATACTCACCAACCACCCATGCGACTGGGCCCAGAACATCGTTACCCACATTGAAGCCCATTGGAAAAAGGATCGACCTATTGTCAACGAGCAGTAGTGACTCGGCCGCTCGGGTGGCCTCCGGACGTACTCCCCTCACGCGCACGGCGACATTGCGGATCTCTGACCCAATCCGAAACGCAACAGTCGTTCTCGAGCCGTTGATGGACCATTGGCCTGTTTGAGGCCGATGCTGATATTCATCCAGCCCCGACGGTGGGAGTAGACTGACGAGTCTGACTAGAATGCCCACGTACCAGTCAAAGTCAATCATCTCAGCGTAGTTGCCCTGTGAGCAGATGTCTAGCACCCGGTTCACAACTTCGGTTCGGTATTCGCTGGGCAAGTCAATTGAGGTGCCAAGTCTTACGTTGGATCCTGTTTGCTCCACGAAGCCGTCAGAAGCGAGGCGCGCAGATGAATCGGCTTCAAGATTGGCTTCAGGATTAAGAGAGGCTTTTGAACTTGACGAGGCCAGTTGAAGCTGATCAACCAACCGGTTCACCACTGTCTGAAGGGTATCACTAGTGACGATCCCGACAGCAAGCTCCAAGGCCTGCAAGCGAATGGATACATCTGCGTCGTCTAGACAGTCCATGATCACATCTTGCTGCACAGACACGAGCATGGGATGTGTCGTGACGATACGATTCAACGCAAGAAGTGCAACGTACTTAACTGTTCGTTTTCCGTCCAGAAGTCAGAAAGTGTGACCGGTATTGGGCAGATCAAGGGAGGCTCACGGTTAGGGTCTGAGTCTGTGACTATCATTCCTCGTAGTTTACCCACGCACAACGTGGCAACCTCGTCTCTCTCCTGTAGGTCCTCCTCGCCATCAAGAATCCCACCCTGAATGATGCCATTGATGCACTCATACAGTAGTGACATAGCCGTGGTAGTCTGAATGATATTCATCAACGGTCTCAGGAGCTTGCGTGTCAGTCGAGGCTCCAGCGGAGTCAAAGTTGCAAACTGAGACGATTAGAAAAAGAACCCCTCGCAGGAAAGAGATACACAAACCAGCTTGATGATCTTGATGGCCATCCAATTATTGCCACTATCCACGAGCAGCTCGAAGAGTCGCGGTGCCAAGGGCAAAAAATCATGCGGGCGGCGCCAACCAAGTTCACAGACAACGTTGATGGCTGCCGTGGTCACACTTATATCTTCCTGGTCGTCCATCAGACGGTCCTTAATTTTAGGCCATGATGACTTGAGTGCTTCCGGGTATACCAATGCAAGCCGGTAGAGACACACAATCGTCTTTTTGCGTACTACGGGGCTTGAATGTGAGAGACGGGATAGTATATCCGGAAGCAGGGACATGGCTAGCGAAGGAGTGATGATATGCGGGAGGGTGACGAGGGGCAGGGACAAGCAGGGAATGCTGGGAGACACGATATCCTGTACACCAGTTAGATTGACCATGCTCAAGATGCAGCAGAGAGTGACCGGAATCAACCTTTTTGAGCATATTTGTAGCCAGCATCAGAACCTCCGTGTCCGGTCGGAAGCTTTGCACCGCGCCGAGATAGCCCACTCGTTTCTGTAGATATTTGGGAGAAGACATGACTTCTAGGACATTAAAGGCCGCCCATGACATGTCATATCCAAACATCTCCAGATAGATGAGCTTCAGAAGCGCCGTGGCCTTTTTATCTAGTCGGGTTCAGCATGCGGAGATGGCGGTTTGGGGAGGGGGGTTTGTCTACCCATGTCCTGCGATTTAATCTCGGCCTTGCACTCTCGCAGGCAATCCTGAACGTATTCATCCTCTCCACCTTTGTGAGTCCGGAAACCCTTGATCAGGTCGTAGAGAGACTTTTCGAACCTAGATGGCACCGTCAGTCGGGCAACAAGCAGATCACACCATTGGAAACATACATCCTGTTTCGACTCGCGCCGCGAGTGAGAGGATACCGAGGGCCAATATGGATGATATCACGGTGTATTAACGACAAGAAGCATGATCTCTCCAGCCCTGAGTTCGCTGGGGAGCTCAGTTGTCGGTAAGCTGGGAAACTCGGAGTTCACGTGGGGAATTCAATTCGATAAGGATCACGGGACCGTGCATCCGGTGTAATCTACGGGGAGTTCTCCACTCTCCATATGCTCTTCTTTCAGCACCCTTTCCCCTTCCCCTTTGTTTATCTCATTTTAAAGAACAGGGCAGACCCCATCCGAGAGTGATCATGGCCCTTGCCGAAGCCCGCGAGGCCAATGGGTCCGACCTGATCTCCGCCCTTCATCTTTCCCAACAGGCGCCCGCCCTCCTCGGCCACGATCCTGCGAATGCGGCGGGAGTGACTTCATCTACTTCATCCGCCGACACAGCTGAGGAGTATGGGCGGATTGAACAACTTCTCCTTGCTTGCCTTCGGACCGGGGATGACACGTCCGCCCACGCGTGTCTCGACCGTTTAAGCCATCGATTCGGTGCCTCGAACGAGAGAGTGATGGGCCTCCATGGCCTGTACGAAGAAGCGACCGCAAGAGATCAGCCGGCCCTGGAGAAGTGCCTGGATGAATACGAAAGGATTCTTTCACATAATCCCCTCAATATGGTTCGTCGGGGTCTAACCACTGAGAAAAATGGTGATCATGGGAAATATCTAACGGCCAACTTGGTATAGCCCATTATGAAGCGTCGGGTGGCTTTGCTACGCTCGCTAAACCGGTTTTCTGATGCCATTGCGGCCCTCATCCAGCTCCTTGATGCCATACCTACCGATGCCGAAGCCTGGTGCGAATTGGCAGACCTGTATCAATCCCAAGGCCTCGGTGCCCAAGCAATCTTCAGCCTCGAGGAGGCTCTGCTGATAGCCCCGAATTCCTGGAATGTATGACTGGGCCGTTCTCTCTGTATTAGACTCGGACCTGAATTAACGCGACCAGATCCACGCCCGGCTTGGGGAACTTCTCTATGTCTGCGCCTTGTCTCCCGATGGCGATGCACACCGGCTTGCAGGCAAGTCGGTACAACACTTCTGCCGCAGCATTGAACTCTGCGACGATTACCTGCGGGGTTATTACGGATTGATTCTGGTACGTGTGAACAGAGGTCTATACACCTTCCTGTACTGATTTGAAATCTCGACATCACAGGCTTCGTCGCACATGCTGGAAAAGGAGTATGCGCATGAGAAATCCTCAGATGCGGCTGTTCCTTCAAAGAAAACGCTTGCGCAATTGAAAAGACTCGGTCTTGAGAAACTCGGCGACATTGTCCGATCACGGTCGGTCGATGACCAGCATTGGGCATCCAGTCGGAGTGAACTCATTGCGGCCAAAGAACTGCTGAATCGATTTGAGAATCCACAACGATCATAATCATCGCCCAAGCGCTCTGAACAATTGGATACCCCTTCTATTTCATCTCTGTCATATCTGTAACTAATGCAATATGTGATTCGCTATATTTTGACTCACACACGCATAGTTGACTTGGTCTAGGCCTAGAAGTATGGATCGTCTCACGCACGACCCGTGAGTCTCTGGAGCGTTCCGTAGACATGGTAGGTGATGATTATTGGGCATTGGGCAGCAGATCCATTTCGATGTCCAGGGAGGAAAGTAGTTACACCAACGCTAAAGTATGCCCAACCCAGCCCAATAGAAAAAGGGAATTAGGCAGGCAAAGAACCGCACCTAAAAAAAGGGCGTCCGCCATTTTTCAAATGCCCTTCGAGACTTTCTATCCATACCGAACAACACATACAAAGAGACAGAGAGAGAGAGAGAGAGAGAGAGAGAGCTACAGCTATACACATACCCAACTATACACATACTTACCTATTTAGGATCCCCTGCGTAAGGGAGTCCAATCTAGCGGGGCACCAAGAGTCAATGCGCTTGCTCTTCGCCCCCCGCGTCCGCTTTGTTTTTTTTTTAATTTTTTTTTTAATTCTTTCTTTTTTTTTTATTTTATTTTTTCCCTTTACCAGTGTCAATTCTATTCTCTCTTCCCCCGCCTGTCACCACCCACCACCAGCTCACCAACTTGGGTGTTCCCCTCTCCTCGCTTTTCGTATATGCGAGTGAGAGTGAACCTGCACTGACCGAGTTGTATTCTTATTTGACTGGGAACGTAAAATAAGAGGCTCTGTATTTGCTCTATGACGTATGTTTTTACCCTGTCCTCCTTTCCCTTCCCCCCCTCTCTGCCTCTGCCGCTGCCTCTGCCTCTGCCACTACACTGCCACTTTGCTTCTCTGTCTCTGATCTCTCTCCCTATCTCTCCCGAGAACCGCACACTAACATTCACCCTCCCAGGCTCCCTTCCAGGCTCAGCATCTCGATTGATTCCGCAGATCCGCACGGCTCGGATAGCTCTCTGACGGACGAGGAGGATTCCTCGGCCGACCAAGTATCTTCCCTGCCTTCAGACGGAAGCCATGGATACCGAGATTATGATGAGTGGGCACACCTGTCATTTCCAGATGAATTAAAACCGTCTGATTCAGCCTCTCGACCAAGGACCTCGCACCGCAACCGGTCGCTCCACCGTTCGCTCCACGGTTCGCGCTCGGCTTCGGGCCGCCGCCAACCATCGCGCCGCCAAATGATTTCCGAACGCGAATCCCTGGGCCCTCGAGCCCGACGCCATTCTCCAGGGTCGCCCGACAGCGCGGATTCGGAGGAATATCCGGAAGCCTATGCGCGAAACCATCATGACCGTCGGTGGCCCCACGCCCCGGCTGCAGCAGGCTACGCGCCGAGCGTTTCTTCTGGCCCACCCTTCAACGCATATCCGCCGGGACATGCTCCCTACCCACACCTCAACGGCCCTCTGCCTTCTGACCAACTCATTCGCTTTGGCCACGCCAACCCGGCAGGTCAGCCGTATGGCCCTGCCCATGGCCCCTATCCGTATGGGGCTCAAGTACCATCGCCCGGCGCTCCTATGTATCCCCCATTCTATGCGCAAGAACAAGCGCACCGACATCCTCGACAACCAACCCAGTCACGAATCGATCCGCACAACCCTTCCCAAACCCCCATTCACCCCATGGGCGCTCATGCCCCTTCGCCCTATGCGGGCTCCCCTTTCCACCACGAGATGATGCCATATATCCCCAATGCCTACTACAACTACCGCGATCCCTATTCTATGGTTCAGGGCATGATACCCCCTTCCTACTTCCCTTCGTATCCCCAGGTGCCTTCTCCGACTCCTCCGACTCCGCGGGAGGCAGCCTCATCCCCGGCTCCTCCACCTGCAGACGCTGCGAAGGATGAAGCGATTGCACGCCTGGAGAAATTGATCCTGGACGAACGCACGGAACGCGAAAGCAAGGAAGCGGCCCGTCTGGCTGCGATCGAACGCGAGGCCGCCGAGGCCGCCGCCAAAGAGCAGCAGCTTGCGCATGACCGGAAAATTGCCGAGGAGGCTGCTATGCTGGCTCGCGCAGATGCTGAGAAGAAGGCCGCCGAAGATGCAGCTAAAGCGAAAGAAGAAGCCGAGAAAGCTGCCGCCGCTGCCGCCGCGGATGCCGCAGCAGCGGCAACGGCAGCAGCAACAGAGGCGGCAGCAGCAGCCGCTGCAGCCGCTGCAGAACCTCCGAGCAAACCTGCCCCGGAGAAGAAAAAGCCAATCAAATTCAAAGATGCCGTCGGTCGGAAATTCAGCTTTCCCTTTGAGCTGTGCAGCACATGGCAGGTAAGTAATTCCCTGATTTGCCCCTCCCGAGATTTCTATGTGCGGGCAGCGCATCTAACGTCTCCGTCTAGGGAATGGAAGATTTGATCAAACAGGCCTTCCTTCATATCGAGGTTATAGGGCCTCATGTTGCGGAGGGGCACTATGATCTTGTCGGCCCCAACGGCGATATCATTCTACCCCAAGTTTGGGAGACGGTGGTTGAGCCTGACTGGACGATCACCATGCACATGTGGCCGATCCCAGAGAAGCCGAAGGAGCCCGATCCACCTCCTGCGGCAGACCCGCCGCCTGCAAAGCCTGATCCTGATCCCGCCCCTGCTGGAACGGAGAAAAAGAAGGATGGAGGTATGTGTCCTATTTCTCCCGCGAAAGACCCTTTGAAATATCCTCGGGGACATTCCAAATGCTAATGACCATATTCAGGCAACAAGAAACCTAAAGCGAAAGGCGTCACTCCCATGGCAGGGGGTTTTACCACTTGGATGATGGGTGGTCGCAACCCCCCCAGGGTCAACAAGGCTCCCAAGGCTGAGAAAAAGGCTGAGCCAGCCGCCCAGTGATGAGTCAATGGGCGCATACTTTTGCACCTATTTCTCTCCCTGCGTTGTATTGGCCATTTGGTACTTCTCCGTGCTGCCCTTGCCGCTCTTAGGGCGCGGGATAGTGAAGACCAGATCCCGGGGCATATGTTTACATTCCCATACCGCTTGGCCAGCGATTCGTCCCATGTGCAACTTCCAGTTTGGGCTTGTTCAACCGTCCGTCTACATGGAAGCCATTTACGGGCCTGCGCTAGAGACTTTAGGATCCATGTCATTCTTGGTCAAGCACACAGTGCTGTTCACTTTGAACCTTACCATCTACTCCCAAGGACACCCTCAATTCAGTCCCATACAAGCTATAAACCCAATGAAATACCCGTCAATATATTGAAAGATCTCGATTATGTAAAGATCTGCCTTCGTAAAACACTTTGGTAGCGTCCCGTACAAAGCCGGTGTTCGATGTGTATAGTCATAAATCATCGCTGAGGTAGGAGCGGCTTCCACTCAATCTGCTCCTTCGCCTCATCACCAAGAAGATCCGGAGCCATATTGCTACTCTGCGGTGCTGCCGATGCGTCTTGGGCAGTATCCGAGACCGGACTTCGAACACTCTCTTGGGAGCTCAGTGCGAGTGGTTTCCGAGGCACTGCCGGAGGCGATTTGATCATGGTTGGACTTGCACTCCAAGGCCCCGTAGACTCCGATTCATCAAATGTTTGTTGCCGTGGGGGAGGCACGGGCTTCTTACTCATGCGAGCGTCTGCATTCTTTCCCATCATACCTGAGTCGGGTACCCAGTCAGGTTCGGTATCCAAGGAGAACGGGTTGGACTTGCGCTCAGGATTTGCGATAAACCTTTCTGCGGGTGGCTGTACCGTCGCCTTGACGGGAGCACCTGTTACATGAATTAGGCCTGTCGCTGTAAGATTCACACCATTGGGAACATACCTTGATCCAGCCACCATCTTGTTCGATCGGAGCTGGCTGGTGGCAATCCTGGCGCAATGGAGACTTGGGGAATGCTATCTTCATCATCCAGGTCCAGGAGATGTACTGAACTGTTCCCAGAGAGGCCGTCATGCTGTTTCTCCTTATAAAGCAAACGTCTCAGGCTATCTTTGAACCCAACATCGACAACATCGATCACGCAGTCAAACGTTGACCAGACCGGGCGGTGGTCAGAAACCCGCAAGTCGGCGGTCTGATATTGGGTTTGGCGGACATTAGACCCTCTCCATAGGACCCGATCACACCATGCAGGAATACGGGCCTTTTCGCTGCAGAAGAGTTAATATCTTCCCTTCTTGAGTGGGTGGCTCCTCTTACGAAGTGTCATAGTGATCTGTGCCGACATCGTATTTGTAGGTCGGAGCGAATGTTATAGGGCCCTCCGAATAAAACTGGAAAGCTCTTCCTGCAATCATTTGCAGATTCAACTGCTCTTGTCAGCGAGAAGAAGCTGACAGATACGGGAGATCAGAACCAACCTGGTCGTTGTCATAGAGTTTTTGAAAATCACCCTGCATGACGAGGTCTCTCACGATCTGATTTCCCAGTCCGATCCGGTAGTTAAAATCGCCAAGCCAAATCACAGTGTCGTGGTCCGCGATGGATCGATTCCTTTGAAAACGTAGCCCTCGGTCGATAGTCTCGTAGTCCCTATTTCGCTCGTCGTAGTTCGCGAAACCGGCGGCTAAGTGGGCGGTGATAAAACAGATGCTCGTGTTGGAAAAATCAAACCGAATTGCGCAGCCACCCTTGTTGCCAGCGATTCCCGAAAGACCTGTCTGTGCAGCTGTCAGTTCAGTTGTGGCGATTTGGAATCGGAAAATCGTCTCACCTTTTTCACTGTGCCCTCGACATTCTTTATGTCCTTCAATGCATCTAGCTTCACGTAAATCATAAGTGCAGCGCCTACAAGCTGCCCGCTTCTCAACAGCACATATTTACTGGTTCCTTTCATCCTCGCGCGATTATTCAAACAGTGCTGAACAGCTTTTTCCCAGACTTTCCGGGTGCTCGGGTCGGTTGACATGATCTGTTGTGGACTTAGATCCACGATCTCCTGAAACCCGACAGCGAAGATCGTGGGGTCCTCATCGGCTTTATCCGCCTCGGGAAACAGCCATGGTGTAAGGTCGGCACCGGGACCTTCATCACGGCCGTTAACGTTGAAGCTACCCACCCAGAGCCGAATATGTTTGGTCGATGAATATTCCGAGGCACGCCGACTCAGCTCCTCGGTGACCAAATCATTCATTGGGTCATAGAGATAGACTGGTATTTGGTTTGCCAATCTACCCAGGAGAAGATCGATCGTCTTTTGACGTGCCTTGTCGGTAAAATTGTTGACATAGAGCCGAGTTGCGCTTTTGCGTGCATCCGCAAGCGCACCCGCAAGGGACATCTTCCCATGTCGCGTGAAAGAGGATTTGAGGGCGCCTGTTCCCGCATAAATTTTGGAAAGAGCATCGCCATTGTCAGCCCAGAGGGTTGAATGGCGCATCTGGATGTCCGAGCTCAGTCTCCCGCCTTGCTGTGATAGAAATGACTCCAATGCCATCGAACTGATGATGGTCTGAACCAAGTTTGTTCGGTCTAGGCAATCCAGACAGTTCGTCCGAAAAACTCCTTCCTGCTGCAGAATGACCGAAGAACTGCTGGCTAAGTCCTCTTTATCCTCGGCCAATGTAGTGGAGCGAGAAGCGTCTTCCGACAGAAAGTATGCAAAGCCATCTAGAGAGTCGGCCAGCTCATACTTGATCTGGCTACTCGCTTCATACCCAGCGGGACCTCGTGTCTCAGCAAGAAAATCATATTCGGTGGTACGCAGAAGGCCACGGCGCTCAGATTTCACGGAGTCCTGTTTTTGTCTGAGTGAGCTCCTCGAGATGTGCTCACGGAACTTGGCCGTAAGCTCAGCTTCGCCACTTTTGAGCTGACTGAGCAGGTTGACCACATGCACCGCGCCGTATTGAAGCTCGAGAGTCTCAAAGTGTCGATTAAAGGCGTGCTGAGTGGCCTCACTCGAGCGCGTGATCTCGATCTTCTGCTGTCCCGGAATGAGGCCGGGGGCTTGCTCCCAGAAGATCGGCACGGAGCCCCGAACCTGGACATAGGAGAAGGCGATACCGGGTGGCACCCAAAGAATCATCTCGGTCTCTACAAAGTTGGCCACGTTGCCATCATCATCGATACCTCGGGAATTGAACCGCGTGCCAGCACGCCGAGACGATTGACGCGAGATGATGGTTAATAGAGATGGGAAATTGCTTCGCACCTGGGGTAGGATGGAGATAGTCGCAGGAACCTTGAGTGTACCGGCATAACCCCGGATGACACAGGTGAGAAGTTGAGACGCATCTAACTTGGCTCTGTCCGAAGGCGGCAAATGGCTTCGAAATAGAAGAAGGGGGTTAATCATATATGAATTCCAAAGCATGTCTTCATCTAGAGTGTCGATATCGAATGCCGCGGATTTCTCCGCTCTGGTACATTGTCAGCCAAATATCACCTAAACCGGGGTATTGACTGTACCGGTTCTGTAAGCGATCGGTGAGGTCGAAGTTAAGACTGTAGTAAAAGCTTCCATCACCGAGCAGCTTTTTAAGGGCGAGAAAAGGGTGGTCGGTCACCACCTCCCTCCCTTCCCCACCAGCGCGCTCTTCGGCAGCGAACTGAGAGCTAGTCTCATAGTCCAAGCCGTACTCATACTCGGGGCGATTGAGACAATCTGTAGCTGTAAGGAAAAATAATAATATAGTTTTGCGGATGAGCGAGAAGACGTACAGAAACCAACATTGTCGATCCTGGACACGGTTTCTCCGGGCCGCACAGTAGCAGCCTGGGAAGCGCCGGTGACCACACACACGAAGACATCTTCATTCAATGTAATCAGACCCAGGGTGCCATATCCAGCGCCAATCGGCCGATAGCTCTCAATGTCCACGGATGATATGTCCGAGAATTCAACCCGGCAGTGAGTAGCCGCCTTCGCTCCGGTATCGGTAGCGTTGTAGTGGAAGATCAAAACATGGTCGGTAGTCACCAACGCAATAGACCGTTGGGGATGATCTTGGCAGAAGACTCGGAGGTTGAACATGATTTGGAGAGCAAGTCGACCTGACACCACCTACCTTCCTCGCTACTGGTTCCCGACACGAGACAGTCGCAGCTATTTTCCCATGCACAAATTCGAGGAACAACCACAAGTAACCACAATAGTCACGTGTATAAGGGAGAAAAATTCGGTGTGCAATGGCCCAGCGTTTTGAAATAAAAACGGCGTGGTCATTTGCAGTCGTGGTTGTCTATATACGCGATTCGCACGGGTAATCCTTATCGGACGCTGACTCATCCATGTCGTGTCTTGGTCTCTTTTTTTTTCTTCCCCACGATCACGAATCATCAATCATCTCGCCATGGGTCTCGCCGCGCCTCGGAAGTATGGATTCTACCCAGCGCTATAATTATTGACCATCTAACTGTCTGTCCGTCTATAGGAAAACTAAAATCTCCCATGATCCAAACAATACGAAATGGGCCCGGGCCACGTCCGGCTTTGGGCATCGCATCATGAGTGCTCAGGGTTGGACACCCGGCAGTCGCCTTGGTGCTGAGAATGCCGCTCACGCCGACTTTTTGACAGCTGCCAGCACCTCGCACATCAAGGTGACCCTCAAGGATGATAATCTAGGCCTCGGTGCCCGTGCCGGACGGTTGGGTGAGCCGACCGGGCTCGATGCCTTTAAAGGATTGCTGGGTCGATTGAACGGCAAAAGCGACGTGGAACTACAGCAAGATCAGCGAAAGCGGGACGATGTAGTACTTGCCCGATACGTCGCTATGAAATTTCCGGAGGTTCGATTCGTCCGAGGCGGACTATTGACCCAACAAAAACTCGACGCCCTTCCTCCCAAAGACGAAGCACAGAAAACCGAAGCCAAGGCCGGTGGTAAAGAAGCCAGCGAGGTTGATTTCTCATCCAGCGACGCGAGTACGGCGGCACGCAAATCCTCCAAATCCAAGTCCAAATCCAAGTCCAAATCCAAGTCAAAGGATAAGTCGAAGGACAAGTCCAAATCCAAGTCCAAATCTTCCAAGGAATCCCGCTCCGAAGGGAAGGGCGCAGAGAGTTCGTCTATCTCCGAGTTAAAGAAGAAAAAGAAGTCGAAGAAGAGAAAGGCGGATGCGGCGGAGGATTCCGAGGAGTCCCAACCCGAGTCGTCAAGCAGTACCACAGCCAATACAGTCAAGGTTTCAACGGTACGAGAGCGCCTGCCTATCGGGAGGCAGGTTTTCCGAGGACGGCATATTGCACAGAAGAAAAAAGCGCTCTTGGATGACAAGTCCCTCAACGAGGTATGCTATTTGAGATGGACACGGTGCTGAATCACGCTAACGGGTAACAGATTTTCATGGTCAAAGCAAAGGCATAGACCCTGGTTTGCATTGCATTTACGTAGAGGGACATTATTACACATGGGGCATGGTGTTGGGCGTAAATGATTCTACAAGGCATTCTCGATTAGCTACATTCCACAGATCCTATCTCTTTAGCCATCTACCTACCCTGGTATAAGAGTATATAGTGCACAGATAGTATCTTAAGGCAGGTTCCAACTGAGCAGAACCCGGGATTAGTCATGATCTCCAGGTCCTTTGAATTTTAGCTGGTCCCGCTCAGCAGGTACTGTACCTGACCTGACTACATACAGTGGAAACTGTTCGCAGCCGATTACTTAATCCATCTTGTTCGGGCTCAATGTCATCCTATTGATTCTCCCTTGTGACCGGGGAGCTATTCGTGTTCACTCTTCGCCATCCATCCTCCTGTAAGACCTAGGACCTCGTTATGAACGGCCACATTCAGTCCGGATGTGGACCTGGCACTTCGGTGCGCCCTCCCTCGCGTGTCGAGGATGCTGACAGGAAACGGTATGCTCCTCCTAGCGTGCGTCCCGTTCCACTGGAAACTGACGGCTCTTCCAGCATTCATTGGGCACCGCTAAACATCGGTCTTGAGCGGCGCCTACAGACCTTTATCGTTCTGTGCCATACCCTGACTATCGCTATTTTCTTGACCGGTTTTTTCTTCACGTGTGCCATCCCCCTATTCTGGCCTCTTTTGTTGCCGTACCTGGTTTACATCACTCTGTTCTCGACGGTGGCCGCGTCCGGGGAGCTTAAGGGCCGAAGTCTCCTCTTGCGTTCGCTTCCAGTGTGGTCCCTCTATGCATCCTATTTTCCTGCCCGTCTGCACCGTGAGGAGTCTCTTCCTCCGACGAAGAAGTATATATTTGGCTACCACCCCCATGGCATCATTTCACATGGCGCATTCGCCGCATTCGGGACCGAAGCTTTGGGTTTCTCCAAGCTTTTCCCAGGCATTACCAACACCCTCTTGACACTGGATTCAAACTTTCGAATTCCGTTTTATCGAGAATATGCACTTGCCATGGGGCTGGCGAGTGTGTCCAGGGAATCGTGCGAGAATCTTTTGACCAAAGGCGGCGCGAATAACGAAGGAATGGGTCGCGCAATTACAATTGTTATTGGCGGGGCTCGCGAATCACTCAACGCCCGGCCGCATTCCTTGCGGTTGGTCCTGAAACGGCGCAAAGGATTCGTCAAGCTTGCCATTCGAACCGGTGCTGACCTAGTTCCGGTCTTGGCGTTTGGAGAAAATGACCTTTACGAACAAGTGTATTCTGATGAACATCCGATCATCCATAAAATCCAAATGCTGGTCAAGCAAACGATGGGTTTTACCATTCCCTTATTCCATGCCCGCGGAGTCTTCAACTATGATGTCGGACTGATGCCCTACCGCCGTCCCTTGAATATCGTGGTCGGGCGGCCTATCCCGGTGATGCAGCAGCAGAACCGTGACAAAATCAATGACAGCTACATTGATGAGCTTCATTCAAAATATGTTCAGGAGCTACAGCGTCTATGGGATCAATGGAAAGACGTCTATGCCAAGGACAGGGCGGGCGAACTTGAGATCATTTCATGATCATCTATCTCGACGGCCACGAGCAGATCCGGTATCCTCGTGCTTGCGACTGGGCTCACGGAAAATACTACTATGTTCATCACTCACTCTTACAAACGTTGCGCTCTTGTATTTTATAGAGATGTTAATTAAAATATCTGGGTAGCATATACATATTTGCCGTTTGAAAGAATGGAATGGACTTCCAATTCAACGTCATTTACCGGGGCGCCGACAAACCACAGAAAGATCAAGTTCTCGAAAAAGAAAAAAGAAAACATCTGGCAGAGCGAAAACAGATGGCTAGGGGTATCAGATCAACGGTAAGTGGGAAGCGTCAACATAAAGTACAAAAGCATAGGAGGCGCATTGTGGCCTGTCAGGTTTGGGGAGAGCCAAGGGCAGCACCGTCCGTAGGAAGAGGTGTTGGGTTCAAACCTGCTACCTCCGCCGACGACGACACTCGACGACTGTCGTTGGGTGAAATTCGGACGTTGCCCATGGCGTTCTTCTCGAGGTGGCCACTTTCCACCCGACCTTGGATCATTTCATCCAACATCCTGGACACCTCGTCCATGTTCTTTCTCCGGTCTTCTTCTTTCTCGCCTGACTTCGTAGGTGGTGCAGGCGGGCTTGCGGCTTTCTGGGCCATGCCACTGGTCCCCCGTGGACTGTTACGACCGGAACTAGTTGCATCTGCTTTGGGCTTCATTTCCGGCGACTGCGATTCATTGGTCACGGCAGCCAGGTCTCGGTGTCGCGCGGCGGAGCGAAGAGCAGCCAGCATTCGGTCCTTGTCGTCGAGCTGAATTCGGAGCTCATTGATCTCCATGTCCTTCTCGCGAACCAGGGCCATCACGTCCGGGTGCTCGGCAATTGTCGCATTTCCGGTTTTGAGCCCCATCGACATTCGCGAGTGGCTAGAACGTCTAGCTTGGAGCAGCCGGCGCTCGAGGGTTGAGATGTATCGATTCTTGTCGCTCAAATCCGCCTGCAATGCGGTGACCTGTCGCTGCAGGCTGGCTTTGCCGTCACCGAATTCGCCCAGGTCGTCGTCTTCTTCATTGCCGAATGAACCGCCCGAGAAGGGCATCGCTCCTACAGGTTCATTGCTGTTGACGGACATGAATGAAATAGGCCGTATGGAGGAATGGCCAGCCCCCAACGTGGATTGACTGGCTGACGAACGCAATGAGCGGGTTCCTGATTCCGCAGCCGACATCCTCGAAAGCCGACCAAATGCAGCAGACAGGCTGCCGTGGCTGTTCACTCCGGTGGACTTGGAGCTCAGAATCAACCGATTAAGATGCTCGATGCGTTCTTTCAGCGCCGTCCGAGCTAGCTGCATCTCTAGCACCTGCTCCTCATGGCGAGCCTGGGCCTCTTTTTCAAACTGCTGTTCATCCCACTTCATCTCTTTCTCCGCCTGGGCCTTGGCCTGCGTGTCGAGCTGGCCCCGAAGAGTCTGGATCTCCATACGATATCGTTCAAGCAACACGCGGCTCCCAGCGTCTCCACCACCGCTGCCGTAGGCTTCTTCAGCCTTCTTCGCGTGGCTGACGATATTATTCTTTGCTCGAGCAGCAAATTTCAGCGTGTTGAGGGTTTCGCCCGTGTGCGCATTGACACTAGACACCATTTGGACCGTACAAAGAATACTCACGAGGGAATTACCCGACAAAGCGGGTTGTAACAGTCTTGTCAACTTGCTGTCCCGATAAGGTAAGTGTCGGCCCTCTCGGTCAATCGGGTTGCCTTGTTTATCCTTGTTTTCCGAGAGCTTGGAGATGATGTTGCCCAGGGTCAGCAAGCTCTTATTGATATGAGCGCCTTCGGCGCGACGCTCTTTGTCATCGGCTGCCCGCTCCGAACCAGCAAGATCGATCAAGCTTAACGTGGACACACGCACGCCACCAGGGGCAATACCAGATCGCTTGTCCTGCGAATTTCCCGCCGGTACCCGCTCTCGACTCTCGACGACGATTTGGACGACTGCATGACTTCGAGAACTGCGAGAATTGAATTGAGTGCTACTCGTTCGCCGGGCGTGGTCTCCTCTCGCAATGACTCGAAGAAGCTGGGTCGGACTCTGTACGATCTCTTCCTTCAGCGGCGTCGCATAGACGCCTCGTTTGCTGTCCTCGCGTAGTTTGATTTCTTCCTGCTGCGGGACTGCCGCACCCCCTCCATTGGCAACAGGAGCGGAGAGAAGGTCATGGATCTTCTCGTTGTAGATCTCCAGGTAGCTCACTCGAAGCAAGAATTCCCGATGAGGGGTCTCACGAATAAAGGAGAAGATGTCCGTGATGGCTAACGGGATGACACCCGGGGAAGTCGCAGTTCCCTGCATCGAGAAGGTCTTGCCGGTTCCTGTCATACCGTAGGCAAAGACGGTACCATGATAACCTTCCATGACCCGTCGAACCAGACGTTTTGCTGCCGAGTCATAAACTTTGGCATTATTTTCATGCGTTGTGAAAACGTTATCTTGGACGTGGTCAGTTCTCCATTGCAGTTAGTTCAGGGAGGAAATATACGCACCATAGTAATAATCGCCCCCTTCTTTACCTCGGTAGGAAATGAGACTTTGGCGCCCATCGACCGCCCATTCGCCATGGTTTCGCGACGTCTCTCCTCCATTGCCATCGGGTCGCACACGGACACTGACAAGGACGTTGCCCTTGGTTTCCTTTGGTTTAGAATTACTCTTGCTTGTCCCCGTTACATCATCTGCATCCTCGAAAGTCGTTGCACTGGTTGAAACGGATCCCTGAGCAGATGAGCTTCTGCTATGTGCCGGGGACGCTTCGGGGTCCCGCGCATCTGCCAAAATCGACTTTCCGTCCGCACTTCCATTTAGCAGTGACGGAGTCTTCGAGCTTCGGTAGCTGCTAGTGGTACCGGTACTGAGCCGCGACCCCTGTTTGGGTTTCACACTCCCCGGCGTGGCGGTGCCGGGAATCCCAGAGATCGATGATGCCGTTGAAGGCCGACGTGTAGCGTTTGGGGGTTGCGGGAAGGATGCGATACTGATGGTGCGACGTAAGGATTTATCAGGGCTACTGGGCGCCAGTCCACTTGATGCCGATCGGACCGCGCTCAGGTTTGACGTCGAATTGGAATTGGAGAGAGGGGACCGGGCGGGTGATGGCTTCGGGCTTGACGGTGCCCGCAGCTTGGACAGTTGGTACGGAGAGGCGGCCCGAGGAGTATCGGGAGCTGGAGTGCTCTTTCGCGCTTTGGGGTTGGGGAGAGGCGGTAGCGAGCCATCAGGAGGGTTTGTAGCTGGCCGCGACGGTTGAGGTAATGCTGACGTGGAGGCCATGTTCGTATCAAGCAGAGAGAGGCGTCTTCTCCCTAGGATGTCAGTTCAGTGGCAGACGAGGGCACGAAACGGCCATGCGGGACTATGTGGACGTAGATCGTTTTGCGCGTCAGGTCGTTCTATTCGTTTCGATGCTGTATTCCACGCGATTAGCCCAAGCCGAAGAGGTTAAAAAATCATGAGTTCGACGTGAGAGCGCGGGGAGGAAGACGCATTAAAACAGCCGGGGAAGCAGGCATGTTTTTTTCTGAGATACACAGCGATTCGGGTTTGTGAGCTTACAGATTCCAACATGCGTTGCGATCACGACGGACGCGGAAGGCCACGAAGCGCCACTGCCGCTGTAGGTAGCCGTGCAAAAGAATAGACAATAGACCTGAAGGTTGGAGTTAGAGAGGACAAGAGATGGGCGGAAAGGTATAAGGTGATGAGAAATCAGAGAAGGAAGAATGAGGAGTCCCCCGCAGCCGGGAAAAGAATGTTTTTATCTTTTTATCTTCCTATCTTTCTATATTAATGAATTACATTGTACTTTGCTCCCCTTCTACACTTTTCCTCCCTGTATTGATATGGCACTTGCATACGCCTGTCGAAAATCCCCCTCCAAGGTTACATAGGTACAAGGGGAAACTTGTGCCCTTGTTCCTTTTGTGCTCCTCTAGGGCTGGATCGAGTGCTGTACGTGCACCGGAGAAAAGGGGCATCGGGAAAGAAATGGAGACTAAAACAGACAATCACGGCCTAAGTCTAGAAGGAGTCAAGGCGTGTTCCTGGCCCTCGAGGGTTGAAGCTTGTATCCAATGATGAACGAGATAGTGGAGGACCGTCGTTCGGGGGGACCAGAAGAAGCGAAAAAAGGGGGCGAATCATTTCGTTGAATCACGGTGGATCCGTCCATTATTCGGGTCTTTTTGGGTCTTTTTGAGTCTATTTGGATCCTCTGTTTCCTCTGCTTGGCGAGTCCGAGAAACTCTTGTTCGAACATGTCCATGTGCAACAGCCCACGACGTCGATCCTTATTTCGAATCTCACTGAGTGGGGATCTAGGAAGCCAAGGTGCAATGTGAGGGCTGTCCAATAGATCGAATGCAAGGAGTACATACATACTCGTTATCCAGGGTGGGTCGTCTGGTGAAGGGTACAGTAACAGTTCCTATATGACAGCAGATCGTGCGGGATGTCAATGTCCTCTGTGCCCATCTCCACTATGAGCTGTCAACCCTGTACGGAGTAGATGAGGAATAGTCGCTGCATTTGCATGCTTAGCGTAGAACTGGTCCGATATAAAATGTACGAGAGTCGGTCAGTCTCAATGCACGACACAACAGGAAGGGTAGGGAAAACAGCTACAGTCTACAATATCCCCCCCCCCCGAGAAAGATAGAAAAAGGGAAGATAGTCATTATTTCATAGCGCCAAAGTCCAGTTGCCGCGCCGCGTTTTTGAACAGCCCGTCGTCGATCTCGCCCCCTCGCCGGCCGAGGTCGTCGCCCATCTTTTTAGCTCCAGACTTTTGCGGGAGATCTTCATTCTTAGTCGGCCGGGGTTCGATCGTCCACCATGGGTGTCGCAAGACTTGCACGGCAGTGCTTCGCTTACGAGGGTCCAATGCACACATCGACATCAGTAGGTCGGCTCCTACAGGGCCCGCGGTAGGGAAGGTGCGCAGGAAGAACTCTCGGCCCTGCAATGGGACTAGGCGGTTGTTGTCCGGCGGAAGGTAGTTGGGCAGATCTGTGACCCCTGGCCAATTCTCCTCTGTCGGAGTACCAAAGGCTTCGCAAATCTTCGTGATTTGATCTACGTCAGTGTTGCCGGGCACGAAGGGAATGCGCAGGAGTAACTCTGCAAAGACCATGCCCATCGACCAGACGTCTACTGCGCCCGAGTACTGCCGTGCCCCGTAAAGCAATTCGGGAGGACGATACCAACGAGTAATGACCTGGTGGGTCATGTTGGGATATGGATCCGCAAAGGATCGGGCTAAACCGAAATCTGCCAGTTTGACCTCGCCGTCAGAGGCGATAAGCAAGTTGTTGGGCTTGATATCCCGGTGTAGTACGAAATTTTCATGGCAGAACCACACACCCCGAGCCAGCATGCCCATCCAGGCCTTCACATCGGCCACGCCGTAGTGAGTGTCGTGGTCTTTGATGAGCATCTCCAGATCTCCTCGTGGGAGAAACTCCAAGACCAGATTGAGGTTTTGGTCCTTGGAAGAAAACACGTCGTGAAGGGCAATGACATTTGGATGTGACAGCTCTTGAAGATATTTGACTTCTCGAATCGCATCCATGGTGAGTCCATCCTTGTATTCGGCATTGACCTTAATCTTCTTAATTGCGACGTAGGAGGATGGGTTGTCGCGGAGGTATCCGAGGTAGACTATGGCATATGTACCTTCACCTAATCTTTTGTCTGCATCTCTTGTTAGCCACGAAAACCCGTCATTGCCGATCTGGTACACCCAACTGACCCTTAACATATTTCCGTCGTACGTCATCGTTTAGCTGTTCGGTGAGTTCACGGTCTGCGCTGTAGGCGGATGTCGCCATGGCTACCGAGCCAGACGCATTTTGAGCCGCGGCAGCTCTCAGCCTGAGAGCGGCGTTGGGGGGTGATACCGTCACCGAAGGGGAGCGCGAGGCAAACGGTGAGACCGCCATCTCCGGCAATGCAGGGTGAATGCAGACCCGTGGTCTCGAAATGAGAGGCCTGAAAGAACACGGAACTTCCAGTCAGCCAAGAAGGCCGTAGAGAGACAGCTAACGAGAAGTCATTGTGTGAACGTTGAAATGTGAAGGCAGTAGTTGAATGCTTAAGCTCGGAGTATCGTTGATCCCGAGGGAGTGTCTCCGAAATTTCCAGCACGACAAAGCCGCAAACACGGCCGTTTCAACCCTTTTCACCGCTCCATCCCTCAATTCTCTACTTGGCGCTTCCCACGTCTCTCAGGGTACAAAATTTGGTCCTGATCTATTCGATTCTGTCTGTTTGCATCACATAGACAGTCAGTGATTGCGGAATCGTGCCCGCAACAAGCACCGGGACCGTCATGGCGATGCGCAACCCGCAACTACGCGGGCTCCCGTCCCGAATTATCCAGTCTGTTAGCCTCTCGCAGCAATGCATTCGCCATTTACACCGAAAAGTGACGCCTTCGGTGCCCTCCCCGACTGCCTTCGTCCCCGATGTCCAGACCTTCCTCACCTTGATCGGCCGGGAAATGTCGAAGCACGCGAGCAAAATTCCAGCATGGGAGCAACTTTTCACCCTCAGCTCCACCCAGCTCCGGGAAGCCGGCATTGAGAATGCTCGCCAGCGACGGTATCTTATTCGAAAGCGAGAAAAGTTCAGGAATGGACTGTACGGTCCCGGAGGAGACCTGGAACAAGTTGTCGATGGCGTCGCCCAGTTGCGGGTGGTTGAAGTTCCCAGCGAATTTACACAGCAGGGTCAAGGCCACGCTGCGCCGTCCACGTCTGCGACATTGACGCCGGGTATGAAGAAAGCCATCGTGAACCTGGCCCCCGGTGCCACCGAATACAGGCACTCGGCATCCGCACAGTTGAAGAAGTTTGCGCATATGAAGATCCACCGCGGCTCAAAGATCATGGGCCCGTACCTTCAGCCAGTGAAGGGAAGTCACGGCTCTGCTGCGACGATTACCGTCCAGGAGGGCATGTGGGAAGATAAGCGAGGGCAGAAGGTCGACGGTGGTGAACGACGACGGGTAGAAGTCAGAGCGAAGAAGAGACTGGAGGAGCGGAGGAAAGCAGCGTAGGGTGATGGAGTGTCGTTTCTTGCATATCTCTTAAGCCCCTGACGGACTTGTGTGTTTTTCTATCTGCAATGTACTATATATATACTACTCTCGCACCCATGAGCCTTCTCGGACATTTACCTTGAACCGATTCAATGGAGGCTGACATCAGGTCTGATTTGATCATCTTGAATCGTGTTTGATTATAAGTAGATATGGTATATGTCTTAACAAAAACGGCGAGGATTGGCTCGATCACAAGGCGGGAGAAAAGGAGCAGGAAAGATGCTAATGTACCAATGGGTACAATCATTCTAAGGCGTCGGGACAGAGTGCGAGGAAGGTCATTAAGTGTAATAGGGCCACTTGCGCAAAATAGAAAAGAGTCTTTTTGTGTCTTCGTGGAGTTGCCGAATCGCAACTGTCTATGCCTTGGCTCCACGCTTCTCATAGCATACGAATGACTTGCCCAGAGGCTTGGAGAACAGCGACTGCGGACTCTGTTAGTACTCGAGTGCCCGTCGAGTGCATTACACAAAGAGTGACTTACCGAGTAATCCGTCTCGGGGATGTTGTTGGTACCGGGAGGGTTAGAGAACTTGAACTCCCTCACCAGTGCGGCCAGAATAGTACCCAGTTGCACGTAGGCAAATTGTTCACCGATGCAACGATGGCGGCCGGCGCCGAAAGGAAGGTAAGGGCTGTTAGTGCCCTTGCTGACCAGACCGTAACCGTAGTCGATCTGTTCGCCGTCTTCATCCTTGGCCGTCTCGTCCTCGTCCCAGCGGTGGGGGTTCCACTTCAGAGGATCCGGGAAGAATTCCTCGGACCTGGCAGTCACACCTGGGGAAGAGAGCACATTGTGGCTGGTGGGAATAACGTACGGAGTTCCTTCCACAGGCATGGGATTCTTGACGGCGCGGATGATTGAGTGGATCGGGGCGTGAATGCGGAGGGTCTCCTTGATCACCTTGGCATGCAGGTCCAGTTTCTGGAGGCTCTCGTAGGTAAGAGGGGGAAGATCAGAACCCAGGACTCGGAGCTGCTCTTGGTAGAGCTCCTCCATGATCTCAGGGCAGGTAGCCATACGCAAAACGATCCAGGAAGCGGTGGAAGACGAAGAATGTTGGCCCGCCATCAGCAACGCAATCATCATATGCGCAACTTCTTCATCAGGAATCGGGGAACCGTTCTTATAGACGCACGACATCAGATTCCAGACCATGTCCTCGGAATCTTTCTTGCCACCGGCCTCACGACGCTGACGGATAATGTCCATGTATGTCTCAGTCAGTTTCTGCTGCGCAGCATCACGCTTGCGGTTGTGGGGAAGCGGTGCCCAGGGCAACATGAAGTTGATAGGAGCGAAGCCCTTGTCGAGATCGTGGTACATCTCCGCGAAGGTTGAGTCGAACCGATCCCGGACCTCCTTACCCTGGAGCGAGCGCGAAGCAGTGTAAATGGTGATTTCGGCGATGTTTTTGGTGACGTCGAAGGTACCCTTGGGTTCCTTGAATGCGGGAGCAGTCTTGATGAATTGATTCACCTCGTTGGTGATCAAGGTAACGTACGATCGAAGCGCTTCAGAGGTGAGGCCAAATTTGACGAACTATACCCGATTGATCAGCATCCGATTCCGAGGGTTCTCGATCCCAACACGAGTCATCTTTCTACCTTCTTCTGCTCCATGAGTTTGGAGTTGGGGCAGTCGTAGACCACGTTGCTCCCAAAGACCGGGGTGGTAAGTGGCGAGTACACTTCCTCGGCGCAAACGTCGCGAAGCTTGCCATTTAGGATAAAATCGTTGCCTTTGGTGCCCAGATAAACCGTGGTCTTCTTGCCGAGGAGAACGAACGTGAAAATATCGCCATACTGCGAATGTTGCCATTAGTGACTGTCGAGAGATCTTCCAGGGCAAGCGGGGAGGAAACTGCATACCTTCGCACGAGCGTCGAAGAAGAACTTGTAGGGGTCAATTCCATAGCTAATAGTGCTACCAACAAAGGGGAACCAATGGAAAACCACAGGGGGCTCGTGGGGTTTCTTGAACAGCAACTGACGCAGGACGTTGACAACGACAGAGAGGGAGACGAAGGATAGCGCGCCGACGAGAGCGAGAGTCCAGATAGACTGGGTCGAGCAGCGCTCGCAGAACAAGTCAATGAAACTAGAGAAGAGACCCATGGCGAGAAAGGCACCCTCCAAGAAGATGAGAAAGGATGTGGGAGGCACGTTTGGAAGGGGGTAAAATTATAATCTCCGCTGTCATTCGCGGTGAGCGCAAGAGCGCAATAGTGAGGGACCCGCCCCCTGTTTCTTAGTCTTCGTGGCCTCGATCTTCTTTCTTTTTGTTTTTGCTTTTTAATCTGGGTCGATCGATTTTATGACATTCCCACTTTCGTCCCCTTTCTTTTTTCTTTTCTTAGAAGAACTCATTTGAATAGCTACATCCATGGCTATACTCAGTACTTCGTACATCTACTGGGACCCAATGGCATGATGCAGAGTAGTTTTTATCGTCACGCCACTTCGGTGGCAGCCGACTTTCTCCCCCTCCTAGGGATCGTACTAACATAACACTATACACAGTTTCCTTCCCTTATTATGCAGCTTTCCCACTATTCCTGAACCCTCACTCCCTTCACCCCCAATAAGCAATACAGATCTCAAAGAACAACTTATTTGTACCGACTTGTAGGCTCGTCGTAAAGAGCGGCATCGCCACCCTGACCCAGGTTGATGAATTCCTTCGGGTCGTGATTGTTACCAGGTGCTGGCTCCCGGCCAGAGGCCTTGGACGGTCGGTTGTGTACCCGCTTGCCCGCTTCGTTCTTGTGGAAGACTTTGACCGGGGCTCCACTGCCCTCCACATGCTCACTGAAGTGGACATCGTTGACGCTACTGAGCATAGTCCGCTCGCGTTCAACCTTGCGCCGAGAGAAGTCCAGGCTGCCCAGGGCACCCGTCAGCCCGTCGGTACTGTCATTGACGCTGGGGTATTTCTCGGTCATCCACGGGTGTTCAAGACACTCCTCGACGCTGATCCGCTTCTCCACGTCCACCGTGAGCATCCTATCAATCAGGTCTAGGGCCGGGTCGCCCACAGAGTCCCAGTAAGGCGACGGATAATCGAACCGGCCCATCTTGATCTGCTGGGCCAGCGTATAGGGGTTTTGCTGGGTGCACAATTCATCGGAAAAGGGCGGGAAACCGCAGAGGCAGATGTAGAGAACCACACCTAGCGACCATACATCCACCGCCTTGGTATATCGTCGCCGCCGGGTGTCTTGTAGGATTTCCGGTGCCACGTCTGTGAAAATCAGCTTCGAGTCCGGCGACTATAATGCCTTCATTCTACTCACAACTTGGTGTGCCGCACCTGTCGATGAACGATATTAGCACCCATGGACCGATCTCCGCGAACAAAGAAACGAGGGTTCACTCACAGCGTTGTTGTAAAAGAGTCCTCCCCAATGATCTTGGCGAGTCCGAAGTCTCCCAGTTTGACCGTCAATTTCTTGTCTGCAACAAGGATGTTCTCGGGCTTGATGTCGCGATGCACAATCCCTCGATCGTGCTAAAAACAGATGTTAGCCGCACTTTTATCTGCTGCCTGATGACTCTGGGTGTGTTTACCAAGTACTTTAATCCCTCAAAAAGCTGCCGAAACACATGCCGGGTTTCGGGCTCACTAAGCTTCTGTTTGCTCACAATTAAGTTGAATAGCTCACCTTCGGGGGCCAGTTCAAGAATGAGATAAGCCCCGTCATTTTCATCAAAGATGTCTTTCAGGCAGAGAAGATTGGGGTGATTGACGGCCATCAAAAGGGCAATCTCCTGCTGTAAGGTGTCGGTTTGTGTCTTCTGCGAGTCGCCTGGGCGTTTCTCAAAGACCTTTGCAGCAAATTGCTTTCCGGTGGCCCGCTCCACACAGAGGTAAACGGTAGCAAAGTGGCCTTTCCCTAGCTGCTGGAGGATCCGGTACTGTTGGCTGAATTTGTTGGTGTCTCGCGTTCGAGGATAGCGGAAGACAAACCGTGCCTCGTTCAGGACGGACAACTCGTCTCCATCCTCGAGCTCACGATGCTTGTTTCGACCCACAATCGCATCGTTCACGAAAGTCCCATTGCTGGAAAGATCCTCCAGTATGGCAACCACGTCACCCTTTTTCTTCTCTGAAAAAATAAGGAAATGCCGATTAGAAATCGTCGGAATATCGATCATCAGATCTGGCGTACTATCAGTACCTGCGCGGTTGGGGTGATGACAGTGGCAAGTGTTTACTGACCACACTCCGGGTGACGGCCGACCAGGTAGCCTCCGGGGGCCCGGTTGATTCCTTGTTTGCGAGCCGGAGACTTTTTGGCCGACTTATCCTTGGGGGCCTCATCACGGCCAGCACAGCTATCACGCCTTTTTAGGACAAATGCACCGCTTACTTTGTCGTCCAGTGGGATCAGATATCCCCAGACTCCTTCCGCACTTTCATCTTCCACCTCATCCGCAAATGCCCTCGGCGGGTAGACAAACTGCGAGAGCGCTTGTGTGTCGCCTGGTGGAGAAGAAAGGCCCTGAGAGAACTCGGCATGATTCGGAGACTGTTGGCGATGATGACTCGGGCTGTCCGGCGGAGTGGCCGTCACCTCGTTGCGAATGTCCGTAGCGGTTGACCGGGCATCGGTCAACGGGGTTGGCAAATAATCTCGGTCGATCGGTGTTTCCAACGGTTCTTGCTGGCTTGAGATTCTCTGGGAGCGTCTGGGTTTCTTGAGATCTAAGGAGCTGGCGTCGACACTGGCCTGGAAGACGATGGTAAGCAGACGAGCCACTTCATACACACACCCTGGGATGAAATCACACTGACCCTGCCCCGTTTGAGTGAGCTCTTCTCACGAGGCGCCATGGCTCTCGTTCGTACCACACAGACCCCCGGATTGCCAGGCGATATCCACAGGCCAATTAGCGATGCTACCCGGGCTTACTGCGGCATTGACAGGAACGCTCAGACACAAATAAGCCTCCCTAGAATTTTTGTATATCAAATCTAGAATGTTGAGTTTGCACCTAGGACAGAGGTTATCTTCCGCGGAGGGGGTGAAGTTTTGGGGGGGGGGGAGAGAGGAGTGAAGGGGAGCTTGTGAGGTTCGAGGGAAAGCTACTCGTGCGGTTTCGCGACCTCGTCGCTACCCGCCCCAACAAGTAGCAAACACAACCCTGGAGAGTTCATGTCGCATGCATTCTACCTAAGGTTAACAAAAAAAAGATGTATGTATAGATAAGGGAGAATCTATTAAAATTTATGGTATTCATGAATCTAAATTGATGAATTAACCAACTATAATTAAAAGTATGTCCCTTGTTTACTCAACTCTCATTCCAGAGAATGCGAGGCTCTGGTTCGGCAGTCGCTGCGGACTGCGGACCTAGGTTCGCGCACCGACACGTGCATCTCTCTCCAAACCCCCTTCTCCCTCCCCAATAGCTCCATCTTCTCCCCAAGACACTGTGTATCAAACTCCCACTTATACACAATGGATGGGTATGTTGGCCATTCAGTCTTGTCTTCGAAATGCTAACATCCATTGCAGTCTCTCAGGTGGGATCAGGCGCTCTGCGTTTGAGAAACTTGCGGCCTTGGCCGTCAAGTCGCCCGCTCGAGATGATGGATCTGAATTAGCTCGTCTCGCTCAGCAGCCGCGCACCCGCCAGTCTGACGGACCTCTTAATGGGGTGCTCAAAGACCAGGCCCCAACCTCCCGGGTCCCAATGGTGAGTTGCGATTGGGCATGGTCTGTCTGATGTCATACTAATCGAATTTTGTATAGGGCATTCGCGAACTTGATGTCCTTCTGGCTCTATGTAGGGCGGCATCGTCAGTGGATAATCTCGAACATGCGTCAAGATTGGCTCCGCAGCTGTCTCGATACCTGCCCGAGTCCCCCAGTCAGTTGTTTCGTTCTTCGCCATTCCTACAAACTGTGACCCCGTCACCTTGGGAAGCTCTCGCTTATAATCTGACCACTGCACTCCTGGCTCTGGGCAATCATTATCCTCCCCTGCGCAAGACCGCTCTTGGCGCGGTCAATGGCTTCTTGAAAAACTGCGCCGAGGCCATCAGAGCAGTGACGCCGTTTCAATACTCCAAGTCTGAAGCCGGGGGGCGAGGAGTTGCGCATGAATCCATGGCTATCTTGTCAATTGCAGTGTCTTTGGTCGGTTTCTTGGAAGCTTCGGCGAAGTACACTGTGATCTGGTCTGCAAGTGAGAAGCTGCAGATTATTGAACATTTGCGTGCTATGCTTTCTGAGCCATTCATGATTACTGTGGAGACAGCGTCATCCACGATTCGTAACGCTGCGGGTGCTGAGAATCTCTTAAAGGATTGGAGAAAATACGCCAGACGATATGCAGCCAATGGCCGGCCGTTGGGTGCTATGCTGCTGCAGGAGGGCTTCATGCGCTTTGCCAAATCCTGCGCAGCATCCCTCATAGGCTCGCAGAATCTGTCCGATGATCAGCTCTTGGATGAATACATGGCGGGCGTCGGGATTGCCAAGAGCTACGACAACGCGGATGTTGCTCTTATTGAGCGGATCACCGACCTGATCAGCGAAGAAATTCACCAGCTTGAAGATGGCGCCGATTATCTGCAGGTTGGCTCACCTTCGCAGCAGCAGCTTGCTTTCTCTGTAAAGGGAAATGCTCTAATTGGCTTCTTGAACTGCGTTGTTCTTGGTGAGGATGCAGCCCATAATGAAGTTCTTTTGTCTTGGCTCGAGGATACGTTGACTAATCCTCAACAAATGTCATGCACCGCTTTGGCCATGACAACCTTGAAATGCACGGCAATCCTCGCTAGGATGTCCGCGAATGGTGCATCTCTCGGAAGGCGAAACCTCTTAAAATTCCTGACTCAGGGGATTGCAGCATCCGGTTCCATTGTCGCTGTGGCTGCTCGATGTCTCGCTCAAGTCTTGAGCATTCTTTCCGAGGATTCAATCATCACAACCTTATACTCGCTCGGTAACGCTTTGAGCCCCAGTCCGAATGCTGATCAGTCCGCCCCCAGCCAAGCGATTGGGGACCCAACTGCACCTGAACATAATCTACCGGCCTATCCAAAGACCGGCGATGGAAGTCAAGCTTCCTTACCTGCCATTGGTGAAGAGGAGAGTCTGACGTACAGGAACGTCGTTCATGCCATTGTAATTGTCGCGACCGGTTGCAACGATGACAAAATTAGCGCATTGGCTCAGTCCATGCTTCTCCAGAAAGTTGGGAAGATTAACGTTGCGGTGGATGCCTACATCATTCAAGAAACGGCTGTTCTTGCCCTGAGTGGCGGACAGGCTGAATTCCAGCTCCTGCTGAAGTTTTACGCCCGCATTTACCTCGATGGAATCCGTAGAGGTTTGGATATGATATCCGATGCGGTTCAGTGTGCCATGGCTTATCTCTCTGTGACGTTGGACCAACAATCGCAACTTCACAGAATCTATCTCGTGCATCTGCTAGAGAGTCTCGTCAACAAGGGGGATGTCCCTGATCTCGATAGTGAACGCCACAAGGAGGTTGTCTTCGCCCCTGGAGACATCACTCCTCTCCTCAGGCCATTAGCACTTCTTGTATCCTCGAAAAGCACCTCTGGCACTTTACATCCAGTGGAGGACTACGATGACGCTATTCTGTCTCTTTTCCGTGATGCTTGGTTCAACATAGCGGTCCATGGTATTACGCTCAACTCAAGTATTGCCCGGAAGCACTACAAGGAGCTCTCTTTGCTTGTGAGTCATTCTCCCCCGCTCGTGTCTGAAGAACGCATGGAGTCTCTGGAGAGCGATGTGGAGCTCAATACAGTGCTCAGGAGGGGTGCAGGGCCACAACGAGTTTTGGAGCAAAAGCGCAATCTCATTTCAGAGTTGGCTGGCAGGGAGTCTGATATCAAGAAACTGGATTACCCACGAGCAGTCTTCCTTAATGCCGTGTTGCTGGTCGAATATCTCCGTGCTTCATCCGGGGACTGCACCAAGATTCTCGGCTATTTCCGTGACCCTGCGCTTACCACATCGGAAATGGTCACCTGCATGACTGCCGTGGCCGATAAGACGGTGACTTGCTATCTTTCAAACACCCTCTCGGGAGAATATGACGACTTTTCGACTCCATACTTGTCCAAACAGCTGGCCGAGTTCCTGGTAGCCTGCTGTCATCGCATCGAAAGGGTGCAAACCATAGCGATACTCTGTGCGGACAAGATCATCCGAGAGTGTCCCTCCGCATTGTGTGAGAAACATTCTCTCTTTGCTTTGCTTGAAATCCTGACCGTGATGTGGTCATCCTGGTTCCAAGGGGAACTTGATGAGTTCGAGTGGAAAGCGTCCCTAGTGTCTCCGATGGGCATCGTTAGAGTCGATCTGCCCGATAACTATGCGCTGAGAAAGGCGACTCTGAATCGGTTCCTTGAGCGAGCCAGAGCGTGGGTAACGGCAGTTTTGAACGTTGCTCCTCTGGATATCAAAGGCCTCCTTCAAACATATCTCTCCGAATGCGACGATGATGGCGGTTATGGTCATATTTCAATGGGTCGTTCCTTCGCCCTGGAGATGGGCTCGCTCATCCCGCAAAGCGATCCACGGCTAGGATCAATCCAAGGCAATGATGCCAGCGAAATCAACATTGCCTCCGATTTCATGGCTCTTTACACAACTCGACAGAAGTACCGCCGACCAGAAGCAACTTCGCTTGACGGATCGGGTGAAGACATCTTTGGTACCGTTGGTCGGCAGCCCTCGGCAGGCATTTCAACTGAGTCCGCCGAGGACTTGGAACATTCCCTCGCCCGTCTGTACGAGCGGAGTATTCGGGGAGGACATATCCCTCTTGTTGAGGTGAGGGACGTTCTGCGGCAGGCCGCGGGTCTAATTTGCAGCAGCAGCACGCCGCGACTGTCTGTTGTTCATTACCTAGTCGCATTGCCCTTTCAAATCTTCACCAAGGAGAGCGTCAAGCTGGGCGTCTCCCTATGGCTTGGTGTCATCCATGAAAACCCTAGCATCGAGCCACGGATTCTGGCTGAAGTGGTCGAGGCCTGGGAAAGGAGCGTTCAGCGCCGACAGGGTTTGTTCAATCGTTCGTTCGGCTATCTTGATCCACTGCATACCAAGATCGAATTGCTCCCGTCGGACAAGGCATTGATGCTTAAGAAGCAGCGAAAGGCCCAGGATACACTCTCGCCACATTCTCGAGTCCTTCAGTTCTTCGAGAGTCACTTCAACGCCATCCGTCTGGGTAATCTGCAGGACCAGCAACTCTTTTGCCGTTTGATTAGCAATACGGTTGTGGCTCTTTGTGAGACACAAGGCCATCCTTTGGCTCGTGAAATCCATTTCCGCATCGTCCTCTTCGGATTGAGGGTTTTGAAACATTTGAGCCCGCAAAATATGTCAGCCTCTTGGAAGCTGAAGGATCAAATTCTTTCTGCCGCCCTCAGCTGGTTCAGGCATCCTGCAAGGTATGACTATCTGTCATTGACAGTCGAATCTCAAAGCTCACTAACATGTGCTCTTCTAGATGGTCCTTTGGAGGCAATCGGCTTCAGATCAAAGCCGAAGACAAGATCCTCGGTGATGTACTGTCTATTTTGCGAAGTACGGCTCATATCGCTTCTCAGAACCAAGGATCACGCCAATCTCTGCAGACCAAGCAGGAGTTGGTTCAAATTCAAGTCGAGCATGAGAGATCTCGCCTTCGTGTTTGGTTGAATCCCTTGGAACCGGAGCGAAAACCCCACATGCCCTCGCTCGGGGGCAAGAATTCGGCAGAGCGTGCTGTTTCATTCCTCAGACTGGCCTGGGCCGAGAGTCCCGGTTTGGCCATTCAACTTGCCGGCCGATTCCCGTCGGTCAAGATGCACAGCGACCTTCGATGGTTGATCCTCAATTTTCCCGAAAAGGTGATCAGTGAGGCAAGCGCTCTTGAAATCATGTTCGAAGCATCCCTGCCATCCGATGTCAATGACCAGCTGAAGTACCTCTTGTTCTGGGCACCGGTGAACCCAACCGAAGCCCTGACATACTTCTTGCCCGCCTACGGCAACCATCCATTCATTTTGCAGTACGCCATGCGCGCTCTGGAAAGTCACCCCATTGATGTTCGCTTCTACTTCGTGCCGCAGTTGGTCCAGGCTCTACGATATGATGCCCTGGGCTACGTGGAACGTTACATCCTCGAGACGGCGAAGCTATCCCAGCTGTTCGCTCACCAGGTAATTTGGAACATGAAAGCAAACTCGTACAAGGATGAGGATTCTCAAGTGGTAAGTACAGCCAATATCGCCGGTCACTCTCGATCACTATCTAATTCATGATATTTCTGTTAGCCTGATCCTCTCAAGCCAACCATCGACCGCTTCATCGACACGTTGATAGCAAGCTTTTCTCACGAGGAGCGTAGCTTTTATGAACGGGAGTTCTCATTCTTCAACGAGGTTACCGGTATCTCTGGCAAGCTTCGACCCTATATTAAGAGGAGCAAACCGGAGAAAAAGGAAAAAATCGAAGAAGAGCTCCGCAAGATCAAGGTCGAAGTCGGGGTATACCTTCCCAGTAACCCCGACGGAGTGGTCATTGGCATCGATCGGAAGTCCGGCAAGCCCCTGCAGAGTCACGCAAAGGCTCCATACATGGCAACCTTCCGAGTTCAGAAGACTAGACCGCGCTCTGATGCAGATGCAAAGGCCGACTGCAATAACCCCGGGCCTCACGGACCTGAACAGCGTCATCTCGTCGGTCCGACACCGGAGCCTGATCAGGAGAAGTACGAAGTCTGGCAGTCGGCGATCTTCAAGGTCGGCGATGACTGCCGGCAGGATATGCTCGCCTTGCAAATGATTGCGGCCTTCCGAAGCATATTCTTCAGCGTGGGATTGGATGTCTGGGTCTTCCCGTATCGGGTCACTTCCACTGCGCCGGGCTGCGGTGTTATCGATGTGCTACCCAATTCCATTTCCCGTGATATGCTGGGCCGCGAGGCAGTGAACGGACTGTATGACTACTTCGTCTCCAAGTACGGAGGAGAGGACTCGCTCCGATTCCAAGAAGCACGTACCAACTTTGTCAAGAGCATGGCTGCCTACTCGGTCATTTCCTATCTCCTGCAGTTCAAGGACCGGCACAACGGAAACATCATGATTGATGATGCCGGGCATATCATCCACATCGACTTCGGATTCTGTTTTGACATCGCACCCGGTGGTGTCCGCTTCGAGCGTGCACCGTTCAAGCTCACCTCCGAGATGGTGGCCGTCATGAGCGGTACTCATAACCCGGCTCATCACAGTCTGCCGGGAACCAGTTCACACAACCCGACTTCCACTCAGGCTTACCGCTGGTTTGAGTCGTTGGTGGTCAAGTCATTCTTGGCCTCGCGTCCTTATTGCGCCAAGCTGTCGCACATTTTATCGCTGATGCTTGACAGCGGTCTGCCGTGCTTCAAGCCCGAGACGCTCAAGAACTTCCGTGACCGGTTTGTCCTGGATAAGACCGAAAGAGAGGCTGCCGAGTTCATGCGAGAGCTCACCCGCAAGTCGTACATGAGTATGTCCACCAAGGGTTACGACCAGTTCCAGCTAATGACCAACGGTATTCCTTACTGATGGTCGTAATACTTTCTCAACATACTTTTTTTTTTCTTTCTCATTGTAATCTCGTTATCCATGGATGCTGTGTCACTTCTTTCTGTAGCCTAACTATAGCCTAACTAGCCTAATCAATTCTACCAGATCTTCTATGGTTGCGACACTCGTAAACATTTCTCGGCCCGTTCTCTACTTCCATGGGTGCACCTTCTCCATGTTATTTATTATGTTTGTCCAACGCAATAAACTTTGTACGATTCTGAGCATAGGTTTGTTGACAATGATAGTTCTTGACGTCACGACTTCATGCGCCGCCACCCCTACCGAGATACGCTTTTCTACTTTGCGGAATGGCGAAGTTGACGTTGGAAGAAGGCAGAGCAAATTTGATCTGTAGCTATAAAAACAAATATTCCATCTGATTTTCGACATGTCGGACGCGTAGAATGAAGCCTGAAGATATATAAATCTTAGTCTCAGGTAACCAGCAACACCAAGCACCATCGCGTAGTGGCCCATTTGAGCCATGACGGGCTCATTCTACCATAGAATACTTCTATGGTGGCAAGCTTATGATCAAAAGTCATTCGCCCCGTATATAGAACTTTAAAAATGTGACAGTCCCTGGCAAGCTCGCATGTATTCATCCCCACGTTTTTCTATTATAAACCAACTCTTATCACGAACGTATGCAATCGGTATAATCGGTATATCTCCCATTTATTATCTCGACTTCTACCACCAGGATGAAGTCCCCGTTCTCTAAGCAGAAAAATAAAGGCAGCGAGTCGCCCCCGTTGACTGATCTATCCGGCTTACCTGGCCAAGAGAAGAGGCGAAGCAGTTCATATGACGAGTCGCGTGTGCCATTGGTGACATGGCGATCATTGGTGCTGGGAGCATTTGTCTCAATCGGTGGTATTATCTTCGGTTACGATACCGGACAAATCTCAGGGTTCATTGAGATGAGAAACTACAAGCAGCGATATGGGCAGCTCAAGAACGGGACGTATAAGTTTAGCAATGTCCGCTCAGGCTTGATTGTCTCCCTGGTATGTTGCTGCTGGTCAACACTTGTGATTCTCACCAGCTAAACTGAACTCCAGCTTTCCATTGGTACCTTGATCGGTGCTTTATTGGCGGGTCCTCTGGCAGATCGCATTGGCCGCAAATGGTCAATCTTCTCGTGGTGTATTATCTTGCATGTCGGTCTCATCATTCAGATCAGTTCACCGGCTGGGAAATGGTACCAAATGATGATGGGACGATTCGTCACTGGATTTGGCGTGGGAGCTTGTTCTTTGCTGGTCCCCATGTATCAGGGTGAGATAGCTCCACGACATATTCGAGGTGCCATGGTTTGGTAAGTTGGAAACAGAGGGAAATCATGGAGCAAGCACGAGGATGATCTAACATTGTATTTAGTTCATATCAACTGTTCGTCACGCTCGGTATCTTCGTTGCATACTGCATCAACTTCGGCACGGAGACCATGAACAACACCGCCTCGTGGAGAATCCCACTGGGTATCACCTTCCTCTGGGGCTTAATGCTAGGATTCGGTATTCTCTTGTTCCCTGAAAGCCCCCGATATGACTATCGACATGGGCGCATAGACCAGGCGAGGAGAACCATGTCCAAAGTATACGGCATTCCCGAAAACCATCGGATGATCATACACGAGGTGACCGAGATTCAGGAACAACTGGAGGCGGAAAAAGGAGCCCAGGGGGGATGGCATGGATGGGTCGAGATGTTCCAGGCCCCTCGAATGCTCTATCGCATTATACTGGGCATGGCTCTCCAGGCATTCCAACAACTCACCGGTGCCAACTATTTCTTCTACTATGTGAATATGATCATTAACCACATTGTATAATGCAGAACTAACCTTGTTCGACAGGGTACGACGGTCTTCAACGGCGCTGGAATCAGCAACGTCTTTGTCACACAGATGATCCTGGGCGGCGTCAACTTCGGTACCACATTTGGAGGTCTGTACGTGATCGAGCACTTTGGTCGACGAAAGTCTCTGATCACGGGCGGTATTTGGATGTTCGTCTGCTTCATGGTCTTCGCCTCGGTGGGACATTTCTCCCTCGACATCCAGACACCGGCCAACACACCGGGAGCCGGGACGGCAATGGTGGTCTTCGCCTGTCTGTTCATCACAGGATTCGCCATGACCTGGGGTCCGATGGTATGGGCCATTGTAGCCGAGCTGTACCCGTCGCGGTACCGAGCTCGAGCAATGTCGATGGCGACAGCGTCGAACTGGTTGTGGAATTTCCTACTGGGATTCTTCACGCCGTTTATCACACAAGACATCGACTTTGCGTATGGTTACGTCTTTGCGGGGTGTCTTGCGGTCGCCGTGATGGTCGTGTATTTCTTTGTCATTGAAGGTAAAGACAGGACTCTGGAGGAGATGGATATGATGTACGTGATGCGAGTGAAGCCATGGAAGAGCAGCAACTGGGAGGTGCCAGCACCGGAGCATCGGCTCACGACGGCGCAACTCATGGACCGCCAGGTGGCCGAGGACTATAACCGTGACGAAGAGACATTGTACAGTAATAAACAGGCGGAAGCTCCAGGCCACATGCATGCAGAGAACCTAGAAGAGAATCCAGGTGGAGCAGGTCCGTCCACGGCTTAGCTGAGTGGAAGGGGAAAAAAACGGGCGTTGAGAAGGAGACGAATAGCCAAAGACAAGAGGAAATGGGGCAAATAGCGGTGTTGCTCTGGGTAAAGTTTGTATATATAAAGATGTTAGGCGTATAGCAAAGTATATACGAGCCGAGTATAGGAAACGTCGCTAAAAATATCATCGTCAATTTGTTATTCATGTATGTAATAATCGTACCTCAGCGCCAGAAACACGTTAAAAAGAATAAAGAGAAAGTCCATGCCCAGAAACTCCAATAGCAGACAAGAAATGAGTTGCAGAACCAGGAGAACCAATGTCAATCTTGATGATCCCCGCGAACGTCAAAAAAATGTTAGGGGTTACACTCGAGACGAGCATATAAAATGCTAAAAACACAGACTGAGAAGCATGCTACCAGGCATCCCTCCCGATTGGAATTGTAGAAAGAATGCGGCATCAAGCCTAGTCCATAAAGTCACCCCGTAAGATCTTCTCCTGGAAGAAATCGGGCTTAATCTGCTTGGGCTGCTTGGGGATTTCCCGCGCGGGGTACTCCATCGAAGCGATCGAAGCGGCACGCTGGTGGCCGGAAGGGCGTGCAGCGGAAGGGTTCTGGGGGGAGATGGGGCCACTGATGGAAGGGCCACGCTCGGCACGGGAGCGGAGGGCCTCGGACCAGTTGAAGCCTTCGCCTAGTCGCCGCGATGCGTTAGAACTCTCATCTTGAGGAGATTTCGAGGTACTTGCGGGAGATCGGGATTTGGGGCTGGAGGCGGTCGTGGAGGATGAACCAGGGGGATATCTACCGTTGCCAATACTTCCAGTCCGAGCCTCACGCAGCGCCTGAGCCCCAAAGGAGACTCGTCGGCCTAACGGCGAGCTGGGGGTAGCGCCCAGAGGAGACCCTTCCACATCCTCTCCCAGCGCGTCGTCGTTGGGAACACTGCCCCACGAGCTAGAAAGGCTACCCTGACGGATGCCCCGGTTCCCAAAGGTGGAAGCCTGGGTGGGTGAGCCGGACAATCCGAGCGTGGTTACAGACAGGCGCCGCGGCTGGTTGGCGTGGTTGGCGGCGGCCGGAGAATCCCTCTTGGAGAAGAGGTCGGCGATGGAACTGCGTCGGGCGCGGGTGTCTGATTCGGGGACGGAGATAGGGTCGGATGGGCGGCCGTTGGACATGATGGAGGAGGGGGGGTGGGTGGGTTAGGAAAGCGTTGAGGAGGGGAAAGTGGGAGAGAAAAGCAAAGATCTTGGACGGACTTGCCGCCCTTCTGATCCGAAATTCGATCGATGGAGGAAGTAGCACCAGTGAGGGAATAGAAACCCGGGAGCTGGTGGATAGCTGAAGAGTTGAGGTGGGGGAGAATGGAATGGAATTGGAAGTGCTAGAGAGAGAGAGCAAAAGAGTAGAGGAAGGAGAGTGAATCAATTAAGGGGGAGGGGAAAGGTATAATGGGAAATTGCAGGGATGTTAAGGAGGGATCGTGTGCCACCAGAAAGTAAAAAGAGGGAAAGCTCACAAGCTTTGAATTATCCGGGGTAAGCAGTGGCGGTATTGATGAACAAGTGGAGTGATGATGCAGGATGCGTGTTTTAAAGCATTTGATTGGTTCCATGCTTCGACCGTGTGATCGGTTATGGTAATTAGTGGGTTCTACTATATTTTGAGTTGGTCTTGTATGATCTGGACTCGTAACGCATTCGTATAACAATAGAGAGTATATACGTAGTGTAGATATAGAGGCAAGGAATATACATCGCGTATTGCTCGTTTCCCGTTAATATCTTTTTCAAGTCTTCTGACCTTTCCGTCATCCTTTTTATCTTCAACGGAATTGGAAATCACGTCAGGTGAAACAGCTGGACGAGTTTTCGGCCGACCGTTGGCTCGATTTCCGTTCCATCACGAGCGATCTTCACCTCCCGGTTGGCATTCCATGGATTGCGTAGGCCGCGGGCGCGGTGGAAAGGCACTCGTTCAGTTGATAGCCATTGGATGCGGAACGGTTTGCCAAACGACTGCGTCTCCGCCTCCTCTTCCTCAACACTCTTCTCACTGCGTACATCCTCCTCCTCTGACGACTCAACTTCCCAGAAGATCGTGCCTCGGGCCGAATCGTCAATGATCCGGCCTTTCGGAGCCGTCGATGTGGCCGCCGTCGTAGTCACGTCCAGTTCATCCGATCTCCCCGCCAAGGGCTCGGGCCGTGGCGGCATCTCTAAGGCGAGCTCTTCATCGTCATTGATCGGTGATAACATACGGGCATATCCAAAATATTCGCCGGACTTGTTGGCAGAGAAGATAAGGTACACGTGGTCGGTGGTCTGTGATGTGCAGGCGTTAGCGGAAAAAGGGGCAACATGAGAGTGGAATGGAGCAACTTACCTCGAAGGCCTGGTTCAGGTTAGTTTCGTTGTGAGTCTGAGTCGCCCAAATCCCACTCTGCTTGCTTAATTCGAGATCCTCCACGGTCAAACTCTTGACGACGAAGTACCGGTCCAGGGACCGAGATCCCTCGTCACGAAGCGAAACCGTGGGCTCGGGCTCTGCGGGCCTATCTTCACCAAGGGCATCCGTCATTTCATCTCGCGTCTGCAATCGAGAAGCGAGAGCTCCCATTCCAGACCCCGGTACCGTGGGCCCCTTGCGTAGTCGACACACTACACGCACACCCTGGAATCTCGAGTCGTGAAATCTCGCCAAGGCGGCAGCACAAGCCGCCCCGGATCGGTAGTTCACAAATGCGCAATTGCTTTTGGAAATCAAAAACACGCTCTCGATGTCGTTTGTGGCATCCTGCGAGAAATGATCCTTCAGATCCATCACGTTCGCCCCCGGCGGGAGATTTCCGACCCATAGTGCATGGCCTGATTGTTTGGGCTTTCGTGGTGGTCCGCGTGGCGATGAACCGGGAGACATTGATGAGGCCACGAGAGATGATTCTGTAGAGTAAAACGAATGAGCAACTGAATCTCGAATGTTTCTGAGGGTTCTCCTTACCGGGTAAGACAAGCGCGGGCTGGCCCAGCTTCATGGGATTTGAGCCATCGACGATGATTTTTGAAACATCGTACTCCGCTTGGCCAGTCCGCTTGTCGTTGTCACTCTTTGACAAACCGGAGGTTCTTGATGGCGCACGAGAGGCCGGGCGGGACGGAGGCCCCGGCGGTCGTGGCTGACCGGTCGAGGGATACACCCCGTGTCCGTAGGATGCCGTATAGGGCGTGGGATAGTATGCGGTACCGTAGACGAGCGCCTGCCCCGGTCTCATACCCTGCATTGGCGGACCTGTGATGAAAGGGGGATAGTGACCACCAACGGGTTGGCCCGTTCCCGAATGCGGAGACATCCCATAGGGTGTATAGGTTGGTGTGAAAGAAGTCCCGTAAGGCATTCCGCCCCCGTGACTCGGTCCGGAATAAGGGCCCATGGACGGCATGGGATATAGGAGTCCCTGGGCATGGGCTGGCGATGGATACGGGTGAACGAGGTGTTGTTGGTCATAGTGTGATGGCTGTGTCTGGTGAGCTGGAAGCGAATAGACCATGTTTCCCATGTTCAAGGGAGATGGAGGCCCATATAGCCCGAGGCCAGAATAGCCTGTCGAGCTGGACTGGTCGTTTCCATGTGCTGGTCGGGTGGGTTGGGTAACAGTGCCTGTAACATCGAACAGTCGAGTCAGTGATTCCGTTCTTTGGGTGACATTTTAGCAAATTGATCCATTGAGGGACTGACCAAAGCTTGACGAAGTATTAGGCAATGGCGGATTGTTTTCTCCTTCTGTCCCGCCGGTTGAGTTAACCTTGCCTGAGGGAACATCGCCCATGGAGTCCGGTGTTGACGAGGATAAAGAAGTTGGAACGACGGATATATCAGTCCTTACGGAGGAGTTGGTTTAGTGACCTTGATAGGATCGAGATGCCCGCGACCAGACCTACTTTTTGAAATTCCTCAGGTTCTGAAGTGGTGAAACCCTGCTAGGTCGACTTCCACAGAAAATATTGACAAATGCAACGCCTTCACCTTCCACACAAAGTTGACAACAGCAGCGCAGTGAGATTTTCTGCTACTCAATGATACAGCCGTTAATGACGCTTGTTCATCAAGGGATTAAAGAACGCCAAAGCAGAGGATGAGAACACCGATGACACCAGATGCAGAGATGCTCCAACTCGTGCACAAATCCAGAAATGGATACAAAGACAGGGAATGATTGGGGAAAAAAGCCAATTGATCGGACAAGGGGGGAAAAAAGGACAAAATGGCAGTGCCGATAGTGCGCAGTTCACGCGCTTAAGCAGGGCACTGACAAATTTCCCGAGGAAGCCCACGGAAGTGGCTCATTCTCGATGGAAAATCAGAAGAAGTCATTAGGTGGGACACGAAGGGAAGTAAACAGGGAAGAGAGGAATAATATCTCTAAGAGGATTGAAAGGGAGCCGTGGTGGATACGGATTCGGGTGTCAATCGTGGCCACAGGGAGAAAACTCAAGGGCCAAGTATAATTGTCCGCATCAGACAAAGCGCTCCAATAAGAGAAAGGTAGAACTAGATAGGACCGAAGCATGGGGAAAGCAGAACAGACTCCGCCAATGGAACGATTCGCCGTCGTGTAGGGCTGGGCTTTCGCACAGACTTGGGCAAGACATGCAGAAGGCAAAAATAGAAATGAAAGAAATGCAGATAGCTTACCTAGATGACTGAAGATCCCTTTCACCTTCTGAAACCGAACGAGGTGGAATTGGCTAGGGGCCTGTGTTATCAGGTCGAAGACCTGAAAATCGAGATCGCAGTCGGGCAGCAAAGGCCTTGGGGTACAGCACAGTCTCACTCGAAGGAGGCAGTAGAGCCGACGCAGGAAAGGAAGCTTAAATGGTGGACTAGAAGCGAAACGTACGTACCATGAGCCGAAAGGGAAGCTGGAGAAAAAGGGAGCTCGGCGGGGCCTCGAAGATTTCCAGATATGTCTGCTGGCCCACGGGCTATAAAAGGGATCACGAAGTGGCAATTTCAAAACAGTCGATGGCTAAAGAACGAGAACGAAAGAACCCGGCTCTTGTATCGGGAGAAAACGTAAGCTGCAGGATAATGGATAATGGATAATTTCTCCGCGGCGGAAGAGCCCATTAGAAAGATCGGAGCCAGGGACGAGCTTGTACGCAGTATTGATTGTATGTATACCTGTGGCTCGGTGGGTCGCGCTTTGTGTTGCGCTTGGGTTGTGCGTGGGGATTATACTCGAACGGACCCGGTTGAGCATACCAGCCCCGAACGAGCGATGGCCTTGAGGGTTGGAATCCGCTAAGTCCTGCCGACCGCCACCGGACAATCGATGCTTTCCCCGAAAACGTGGAGCCGTGGGAAATGCCTTGGGTGGTAGCCTAGATGTGTATGGAGGAGACGGACTGGGAAGTTGAGGCTCGGTATAGGTATCAAAACGTCTAGAGGCGACAAGCCAATCACGGATATCAAAACTCCGTGGCAAGACAGACGGATCATTACGATGAGAATGGGAATTGGGAATCTCATTACCACAAGCGGAGAGTATTCGGAACGGAAATGGGGTTTTTTCGTCAGAGGGAAGCCAATTGGTGATGAATGGCCGGTTTGCCACTGTCGGTTATGTGGGTACAAGTTGGAGCTCGAGGAGACGTGGACCCGGGGCCGAGGCACAAATACAGAGGCGTTACCCTGGAGGCGTAGAGGCGTCGTGTAGAGATAAGGGGAGCCTTGGGGTTTCCCCGAAATATTACCATGGGTCCTTGTACAGAAGAAGCCGTGCCATGGGCCTATCATGCGTGGAGCAAGCATTTGACTTTGCATCGACGGGCAATGCAAGGGGAGAGAGGGTGGGAACGCAGGACTAGGTACACTCCCACTAGGCTCGATCATGGATCCTGAGGGCCTCCAGTGGGTCAATGGTCAATTGTTCTCCATTCAATCCTGCACACTGTGGCGGCCCATGCGGATATTGTGCGGTAACGGTTTAGCCAGTAGCAGATGCGGCCGACAGCATATTGTAGTACGGAGTATGTTACCTCCAATGAGCCGATGGAGTCACCGGCTCAATGTTCACATCCATTGCGGTGCAACAGGATAGGGTTTCCGGAGACGACCCAAGGCACGAGGTCGATCAGACCAGACTGTCGGGTACGGAACCGTCTGCAGTTGGACTTTCAGGACTGTATCTTGACCTCCAGCGGCCTGGAAAACGGCGCATATCCTGGGACCATTCCCCTTTCGTAGGGAAGGGAGGTAGGGCTCGAACAAGGGCTTTATTTTTTGGGCCAATTGTACCGGGCATGTCCGCCAAAGCCGATTAATAAGCCGCAAGAAAGTCGTTGAGTCGTTGAGATGGGCAGTTTACAGGATCCACTTTGCCTTCCGGTCCGGCAACGGTTCCCTCCAATCACGTACCTTTCTTGTGGACTACATCGCTCGCCCTAACTCCTTTTACTGTACATACTACTCCGTACTGTACAACGCTACATAGGTATGCTCTCAAGGTAAGGTCCTCAAGGCACGGGATCATCAGGCAACAGACCGACCTTCGGTGGCAATCACATGTATTAGCGGTGTTCGACGCAGGGACACGCAGGGACCTCGTGTCATACAAGTCTCCATGCGACGGGGAATCGGAATCCACTACGGTACATATCTACGAATGTGAGTTTTCTTGATGATTCACAGATTGTTTCTATTTCCATACCTCCAATCGATTGGCCCCCTCCCGACTCTTACAGTAGCAGGAGACTCTGATCATGAGGTGATCTACAGTTCTACCCAAGAAGCATACTGTGTACATATTTGCCCCCTCTGCAATGCGCCAGTGGTGATAGGAAAGAGGACTGATCCGTTTAGTTCCTCTCCACTGTCGTATCTCCATCCTTGTCATATCCTTGGGGAGAGTGCTGCCGAGTGCTACGCGCGAGAACTTCAGGGAAGGTAGGTCCCGATCAAGCAAAGGATTCCCAAGAGCCAGTACGCAGTATTGGGCCAAGGTCCGAGAGTGTATGCCCCAGGCGTAGTCCAAGGAGCGCTAACCGGGCTCCATATTCCGTACTATCATTGAGTGACCTCAATGGAGCTCTTCCGTGGATCTACTGGAGGATGCTACACTCACCTGTACGGCTCGAGCAATCGGGGGCTTGCGGGTGAAAGAAAAGGCGTGTTTTCTCGAAGCATCGCGAGAGATCGACGCCACTGACACCTGAGGCGCGAAACACTAGGTGCCCATGACGTCATACGGTACATCCCCTCGTTCCTGAGTCCCTGACAGATCTGTACCGCTATCCACATGTCGTCAGTTCTGCATCCCCATTGTTGATCCGGTGGACACCAAATTTGTGACACTCAAATGAAAGAATCCCTTCCTCTACCGTATGGGGCCCTGATTGACGAGGCAAGTTGGTACTCGACCCCCCTCTGTGGAGCAGGAATTGAGAGGAGTATGTACAGTACAGTATGATCCATCCGGGGCTTGGAGCTCCGCATCACTTGTGGCAATGGGACCGAGGCATTGAGGGATTTACTGTACAAGCGCGTCCTTTCTCCGACGCCCAGCACCCGCAGCCCATGCTCGGTCCCAGTGTCGAGTCAGAAGAGCATCCACTCAGACATCCATAATCAAATCTGATCAGCCGGAGGTTGATGCAAGGTTAGAGCGATATGCTAACATGCCTGTCCTCTGCTAAGACATGCACAGCCTCAGTGGACATCCAAAGCCTCAGGGACGGTTGTATCTACTCCGTAGTACTGTACAGTACAAACGAGATCGGCGGAGATCTACTGAAGCCGGGCAGTTTACTGGTCGATCCCGCCATCCCGCCACGCTGTGGTGGCAGCGAGCCTCGGAAGGGTTAGCTGGATCCTCAATCAGACATGAGTGGCTGCATGGATGAGCAAGGCTGTTGTGGAAAGTGCTCACTTGCCCCCCCCTGAAGGTCGATCCATATTTTGCGTTCCACTGAAAGTCTGCAAATTTCCAATTGTTGCCCGAGGATTACACAGCCACCCGGCGTGGAATTGCCGGAGATGCTGCTTCGGGAGACGCATGCTATTCCGGGAGTCGACCGATGCTGAACGCCACAGACCCATGCTCTGTTCTGCATGAGGTAGGCGGGATATTCGTGTGGCTGTCCGCTGCCGGAGGTCGGTAGGGCTTCGAGGTCGAAGGAATTGCCACTGGCAGGCAACAACATAAGCGAATCCGATCCTCGTAGTGATACTAACGTACAATGTGTTCTGTACGAGATCAGAGTACTGGAGGAAACTTCGCTGCGAAAGTGTATGCTTACTCTAGTTCCTAGCATGCCTCCGCCATTGTTAACTGACATGAAAAGAACTGTCCGTTCCGTTGCATTAATTACCAACTGGAACACGAGTGAGTCTTAAGAGTTACAGTTGTGCTACATATTACCACAAACTTATACACCCGTAGCGCCAAGACCCGTTCCAAGAACAAGACAGTTGAGAAAAAGACGCGGTGGGTATCGCAATACACGATGCGGTCCCGCCCATATTTAAGATTCTTCACAGAAAGTAAAGTAGAAGAGAGGAAAAGAAAAAAAAAGAAAACCTCGAGAAATGCACACCTTGTGAGGCATTGCAAATCCGTCGAGGAAGAAGCCAAAGCCGGGAGCCAGCAAAGGCGCGGAGAAAAAGAAATCCAATAGGTCGTCCTGCTAAAATCGACCAAGAGACAGAGACAAAAAGAGGAAAAGCCGACGACCGATGGTCGCAGCGAGTAATCAAGCCGTACAACACACAGTAGTCATCAGAGGGGAATGTTCATGCAAATCTCATTAGGACGGATATAATTAGTTGGTGGATGATGTCCGATGAAGGAAGGCTTATCGATCGATTCCGAGGGACGCCACTTTCCCTGCGAATCGAGCACCAGCACTCCCTCTTTTGGAAAGCTTTTCCTTTTCCTTGCTGTCCGAGGAGCCGGGTGGATGCGAGGAAGATGAGGAACTACTATCCTTGCCCGAGGATCGGATAGTAGGTAGAGATCCCAGGTTGTCGGAAGCGCTGACCTTTCCGGAGATAGGACCGGGAGTTGTGAAGGCAGATGGCCGCGAAGTCCGCTGACTGAGATAGAGTTGGGCTGCCGAGGAGAGGGGAATGGAGGGCGGCTGCGGGGGAATATCCGCTCCGTTCTGAACCAGCAACTCGGCGATGGGGAACGGGATCGCCTTGGTGCTTGAGCGAGAGGAGATGGGTGTGGTGGGTGTGGATCCGGGGGAGGCTGGGTCTGCGGCAGCAAGAGCCAGGAACACCGCATGCGTGTTGCGAGAGCGATCAGTCACGTTCGTGTTGGCGCGCAGGGCAATACCGTAGAGAACTCCCTGGATATCATTTCTTTTAATCGAGGCGAGAAGAGTCTCGTTAGGGGTCGCAAAACGGGACCGCGGGGACGGCAGCTGTTCCACATAGGCTCGATCGACATACTTGCCCGTAATGAACTTCAGTCGTTGTTCCCTCGTAGAGCCCGCGCTCGGCTTGAGTGACTGATCCAGCGTCGCCTCCCAGATCATATTGCTGACCCGGTTGCCAATCTGCAAGAGGATTTCGACAATGTCATTAGAGAAAGAATGTACGTCCAGTGTGAGCGACCGGATCTTGGATATGTGAGTTCCCAAGGATCGATGGATGCCGCTGCACTCGATGCATAAGATGATTCCAAGGTTGATGGACACCCACTCGACCTTTGAGGAAGAGCCACAATCGGCACACCACTTGTTTCCCTCATCGGCATCGCGTACGACCTGAAGGAGACGGGATGGGTTCTCTTCATAGCTATTGCTGTCATGGCGAACAAAGCCGGGTCGCGCTCCAACCGTAGTCCGGCGGTTCACGCCACTGCTGCTGGAGCTGTTCGAATAAGAGTGGTGGCCGGATACCGACGAGCTCTTTCCTGTGAGAACCGAGCCAATATCACGACCACTAGTTGCGTTTTTGGTCGAGACAGGAGGGGGTGGCACCCCTCGCCCTTCCACTGCACTCTGGAGCGCATTATTGATGGACCGAATCCAGTTGGCCATGTCCTCCTCTGAAGTGGCCTGATAGATCCGCTTGAACTGAGGCGTAATGACTTCAAAGCAAAACCGTCGCTCTGCATTTCGAGCTTCGCGGACCGACGCCATGCGGAGATCGATCGGTTCCATATGAAGATCTAGCTTTTGTTTCCAATTACTATATTCAGAGAGCTTTCCTTGATCGAGCACGATCCAGAACCTGCGATTGAGAAATCATTAGCATACGATATGGATTTAGTGTCTTCAATAACTTACTTGTGCCATGCCTGTTTGTTGATTCCTTTTGGATCAATATGTGAGCCCGGACGGGACAGAGCCCACAGGAGGCCCTCCTTTCGTTGCTGACCTGCAGAGAACTCAGACCCAAGGGTGTCTCTTTCCTCAAGATCTCGAATGCCTCTGAAGCGATTTTGGCCTGAGGCGCCACCAGAGCCGGCGCCTGTTGCGGGCGCGGAGGCGCCACCGGAAGAGCCACCGGGCCCTGCATTGGCCTGCGATGAAACAGACGAACTGTTGCTGACGACGCCGCGCAGCTGAGATCCGGTACTATCGGCTCGACCAAGTTCATTGTCGGTGGAGGCAGCCCCGTTGGCAGCCCCGGTAGATGTAGAAGCAATGGTCGGGCCAGTCACCACGTCGGGCTCCAGGTACAGGTTGCTGTTCTTCTCCAAAGCCCTACGCTTTTCCTCTCGCTCCGTCCGTTTGAACTGGAACTCCTTGTCTGCCTGGTTGACCTCGTGAATGAGAGCGTCAAGCTGCGGGACCATCTCATCAACCTTCCTGGCAGCCGCCAAGAAGTTCTGGGCCTGGAAATCGGCATATTTCGTCAGATGCGACAGGACCTCTTGCTCTTTGCGACCTCCGTGGAGATCTTGCATGAAAGAAGAATAGTCGAAGCGCTTCAGCTCGAAGTTTCGCCGCTTGACCTGATACTTCGAATCGCTCTCGGCACGCTTCTTCTCTTTGAGTGAGTCTTGTCTCTGACCCAAATAGCGACTAACGTAGGCATAATAATCGCGACTTTCCTCATCAAACTCCTTCTTTTTCGATTCAGCTTGTTTGATGTCGTTGTTATATAGCTTCACAAGAGGCTCGATCACGAGCTTCTGCAGCTGGAGCGCATTGAGCTGCTCGTACTTCTGGATCTGTCGGGCGATCTTCTCAAAGTAGTGATCCAGTGCAGGCTGAATAGCGTTGGCGTTGGATGTAGAAGCATCGTTGAGTGAGCCCAAAAAGGCATCCATGGCCTCGTTGCAGGTTGCCTGCGCTTGCTGGGCAGCCTCGGCTTTCTTAAGAACCTTTTTGATTTTTGCGCGCATGTTCCCCGTTTTTTGCTCCAATGCCTTCATGGTTGCTCGGAACAGTGGTCCGTCTTCCACCACGCTCATGTCATCTCCAGGCCGCGAATGTGGGAGGTCGACTTTGACGGGAGGTGGGGGTGGGGGCGCAGTTGGGGGAGGAGGGGGTGCGCCATCTGCACTTTCAGGTGGACTGGTCGCAGGGAGATGTTGATTTGAAGTGAGTTCGGTGTCACTGAAATGAGAGACAGCGGACTGGTTCGAGGGGACGCGACTGCGAGGATGAGGGACGGGCAACTCCAGCTTCGGCGAGGATATGTGTGGACTGGGCAGTAGACGAACGGCGTTGTGCACCCAGAAGGAGAAATGAGCAAGAGTGTTCAGGCGGTTAGTCCTCTGATCATATTCCAAGAAGCTGCAGCTGTTTCGCCAGCCGCCACCCTTGTCCTCCATTACCTTCGGGGGCTTCCATGTCCAGGACCATTCGAATGACACTGACGGGGTACCGTTGGTCGAGAAGTCCCCGATGAGCTGAACGTTGGAGTTGTTTTGCAAGTTCGGGTTCGCATGAAACTCCCTCGTGATCAGATTATCCAGTTCCTTGGAGTTGGATGCGTGGGCAAATGTGAGTCCTGTAAGATTGGTATCTGTCACTTCGGGGAGCGAGGTTGAGACACCGTTGACGGTTGATCCTGCAACGTTGCCCGTCTGCGTCTGGCGAAGGATGAATGTGAAGTTGAAAATGAGCTCGTCGTCGTTGGAAAGGCGTAACAAAAACGTCGGGACTGAGGCGGACGCGGCGACATCTGGGTCCTGCATTTGTTAAATTCACATGTTAGCCCACCAGTACCACAACTCGATTCAGATTATTTATACCTGGATATATTCGATCGGGGTCTCATCGCTCGGGTCTCGTTTCGCTATATACCGCACCGCAGGGAACGCATTCGGGGACAGGGTCAGCAGGCGGCGGCGGGAGTTGCTTATTGTAACCGATGCGACCGAGACTGTATGAAATAATTCGTCAGCTCGGGGGCGCTCGTTTGGAAGAGAGAGAGAGAGAGAGAGAGAGAGAGAAAAAGAGAGCCCTTAACATACAGCGATTCTGGTCCTTAGAAAACAAACTCCCCGCATCGTCCAGGCGGCTGGCGACATTGCCCATGATGGCGCAGGCAGAGGGATCAGATTACGGCGCGAGAAGGAGGTTGGCTTATCACCGAGCCAATCGGCCATCGACAGGGTGCGCAGCAGTCGGATGGCCAGAGGAAGTGATCAAGCGGACGAGCTGAGGTATCCGTCATTCAGTCGTGAAAAGACGAGGCTGGTGTTGTGGAGGGGGAGGGGTGGAGTCAAAAGCTTGGGATCGGTGATCGCGTTCGATTTGGAGGGGGCGGATTTTCGGTCTGCTGCCTCCCCTTTGCTCACTTGACTCCTGCTATATATGGGAATAGAAATATGGTCTATATGTCCTACCAGCCATATTTGCTTTTGATTCTTTTGCTATTTATATCACAGTTCTTCTTTAGCTAGGCTCCGAAACATCGTAGGCGGTTTGTGCAGCCGCCTTTGTTTCAGCGCTTCCCCGGGGACCCAACTATATACAGCCTCAAAGCGAAATTCCAAAGAGCTTAGACTAAAAATAGTATTGATAGAGATAAATAATTCATAAGGCGCACTTTATTACTACCCGCTTAGACCTGTACAACAGCATTATTATACACCAGTGCCCCCTCAACTCGCATCGTGCGGCATTAGACCCAATCGTGAACGACATGATGCTCGGTTCCGGACCGAGTAAAGCAAAACATGCAATGTAAAGAGCAATTATACCGTGAGAGAAAAGCCATAGTGTATTCTAAGCCACTGGACCTGCAGCGGAGGGTGTGGGAGTCGAGGACGCTCGTTCACGTCCGGAGACATGGTGATGCTTGGAGCGATTAGGATGCCCGTCGGCTTCCACCCACTTCATCATTTGGCCTTTAACATCGCGCATCTCATGCATTCTTTGAGCCATGTCTCCTCGTTTCTTGCCCTGGCCACTGCGCTCGTTGAGCTCTTCCTCTTCCGAACTGGAAATCGACAGAGACGAGGCACTGCTCTGCTGGACGTACGCGACGTGGCCCTGCTCCTTTTTCAAGGCCCGCTGTTCGTCCTTCATCTGGCCCATTCGCTCGGCATCCTGTTGACAGTCCAGAGTAGTGACATGAAGGCCCGGGAAGTTTAGAACAAGGAATTCCCTCAAAAGCGGCAGTTTCTCGGCGTTGGGTCGGTAAGTCCCGCTATCGTTGTCGATGAAAAGCTCGTAGTCAGACAGTTCTGTTGAAACCTCTGGGATTTCTTCGGGCTCATTCTCTTCTTCCACGGGAAAATCATTTTCGGTGTGCGACGACAGACGCGATGGGGAGTGATGTCGGCGATGATGCTTGCGCCGGCGCACAAAGAATTCACCCGAGTAAGCAATATAGATCGATACATCACTATGCATCGTGTGTTTGCTCAGCAGGTCAACTCCAAATTCTTTCCCCGTTTCGGTAAACCGAAGCTGGCCGTCCAAAGTGAGCACGTAGGTGAAGATCCGGCCGCCCTGCCCATAATGCACAAACTCCAGGAACTTCCAGGATAATTCATGGCAAGGACGGGGGAAAGTCCCATTGAGAGTAGTACGGTCAAAATTGTAAATCCGCTGATGTTGATGGTGCAGCGCCTTGTGAAGAACTCGGCCCCTGAGGCTCTGTGCCTGAAACATACCTGCTACAAATGGCTTGAACTCCACATAGCGATGGTAGAGTTCACTGGGCACGGGTCCCATGAGCTGCATTTGAATAGCTTGGAAGCTGATTGACAATGAAATTAGCATGAGTCAGTTCTGAAACAACACCGGTGCGCAACATACTTGTATCGAGTAAGAGCCTTGCCGCTCCCATCTTGACTTTGGACTTGATCTTTTGTTCCGATTAGTCGCCCAATGAGAGGTGAGAAGTGCTTGAACCAATGATTCGGACCGACGGTATACATCTGGCCGCCATTGTCTCCTGCTGTTTTCCCCAGGACTTCGATGCTCATTATCAAGAAAGACTCCTTGTGATGGCCCGTAGCGAATGCAGAGACGTTGGTGAAAACATAGACGCGCTTGCTACCGAACCGCTTCTTGATTTTGAAAGACTCTTCTTTGATTCCCGGCCAGTCCTCCGACAGACTCGGCACCTCAATAAATGCGATTCCCAGCTTATCATCATGGTCGGCCGGGTCTTCGTCGTACACATATGCCTTGAGCGTGAAGCCGGATGCCGGCACGTTTGCGACAACCCATTCGCAGTTCCACACGGGGTTCATGTCCTTGCGCACGGTGGGAGTGCGAAAACCAACGAGGGGATCCTGCTTGTGGCGCCGAGGAAGATCAACCAGGAGTTGCGCGTGCACGTACGGGTCCGAGGAGAAACTGCCGAAGTCCGCGAAGGGCAGGTCGTGGCCGCGGTGAAAGGTGAATTTGACAGTATAACCCGGCGGCGCATGCGGGATCGGAGTCGCATCGAACCCTCCAGCGGGTTTGGAGTGCTCAGTACCCATGGTCATCCGGTGCTGTAACTTGTCGGCCTTTTCGATGAGTTTAGGGCCATATCGGTCAACCGGATGGGATGCCATGGCGATATGTGGGGGAATGGGGAGACGAAGATTAAGAGGTGGGGAGCATTATCTGATAAGAATATAGGGGGAAAAAATAGGAACAAGTAACGGGGAAAACTGGTGGGGAAAAGTAAAAGTTGGCCGAGAGGAGCCAAGCTTCAGCCTTACGATCTGCCAGGCAACAGCGATAATTCATCACACACATGATAACGATCGCCAAGGCCCAAGACACAAGAACGATCTCATTTCTCGTCCTTCCTCGACTCGAAAGGTTTTGATTTTACGGTGCTACGGTACCGGTAGTGTGCGCTTAGATCTATAGATAACCAGGGATACGCAACTCCCATGATGAACGTATGAGCTAGAAGGTGAGATGTTGGCTCTATATAAACTAAACTGCAAGACATAAGATGTAGTAGTTATCATGTCCGTGGGGTCACATCGCGTGGGGACGCAGTGCGTGCGCAATCTGCCACTTCGCGTGCTTGGGGACGTCGCACTGTGTGGGGCAAGATCAGGCTAAGGACTTGGCGATATCTAAGATCCGCGGAAAAGGAACTGCATGTCTTCGGGAGTCAGTTTCTCGAGAGCCTCGCCCTGATCTTTGTTGATAGTGCCCCGGATCAGATTGGCCTTCTTCTCCTGAAGCTGAACAATTCGGGACTCGACTGAGTCTTCGATAGTCAGGCGGGTGATCACGCAAGGTCGTTGCTGGCCAATACGGTGACTGCGATCCGCGCTCTGCCATTCTGCTGCAGGGTTCCACCAGCTGCATGGGTGCGTTAGCAAAAAAAGGCCTTTCATTACATGGGTAGAAGTACACTTACGGGTCCACAATAAAGACTCGTGATGCCTCCGTTAAGTTAAGAGCCACACCGCCTGCTTTCAAGGAAACCATAAACACCTCCACGTCCGCATTAGTCATGAAGTGCTCGATGGACTTTTGTCGCTGAGCAGGCGTCATCGTACCGTCCAACATGACCGTGTTGAACCCTGCGTGACGCAGCCGCCACTCCACGAGCTGGAGCATCGAGGTAAACTGCGAGAAGATAATCGACTTTGGCGTATGGCTTTTCGTTCTCTGAAGATAAAGCTCGTAAAGAAGCGTCTCGATCTTGGTCGATGAGGTCCAATCTTCCATGAAAATTCGATTGATAATCGAATTCTTCTTGACGGACTCCTCCGACTGCTCAATCGTGGGCTGCTCCAAGTCAATCGAGAGTGGTATGTGGCACTGCGGGCAATCCACCGTGGAGCCATCCTCAAAGGACTGAATGTAGTCTTTGGCACATTTGCGGCAGAACTCGTGATGGCAGCGGGACCGAATGGCATCTTCCGCAGGCTCGTCACAAACCCGACAAACGAGGACATTGAAGCCCGGCTGCACGTGTTTCTTCAGGATAAGATCTGGATGGTTCGCCACTTGTCGCATCTGCATGATGAGACCGAAAATATTGGCATAATTGTTCAGCATGACACCTCGACTGACGTAGGTATCAAATTGCCGACTCGAATTGGTCATAATACTGCGGGAGAAATCATGTTCGATCTCGCCAAAGAATTCATTGTGTATAGTGATACTGAGACCGGAGTCAGCTTCAGAAACAAGGGATATAGAGATGTCATCGCACTCACCGTTTGGGCGGAAGTTCCATGGAAGAGGTATGCTCTTGCTTCAACCGTCGAAGCATGATGTGGTCCGTAATGAGACGGAGCTTTTGCAACCCTGTCTTCCGTTCCTCCTGGGTTCTTCCCTCCGTGACTAAAATCTGAATTAGTTTGCCGAACTAATACACAAGTGTTCGTGAAGATCGGCTTACTTGGATTGAGGATTTCCTTGTTGAAGATCGAGATATGGTTGAAGCCCCTAAAGAGATTGTCAGTATCAAAGATATGCTTCTCTTTGAACTGGAGACATACGTATGGGAGCATTCAGTGCAACGGCCCTGCTTATTCGCAGTCCACTGCAGCTGCGAGCATGAACACTGCTTGCAGAAATAGCTGGCAAACGGGCGCACCTGCAAGAAGCGCAGGAGCGAAAAGAACTCGCCGATGCGATTCTGCACAGGGGTTCCAGACAGACACCATTTGTAAGACGCCTTCAGTGCAAAACAGGCCTTAGCTACGCCGGTGGTACGTTGCTGAAGAAGGTCAGTGCCACGATAAAAAGGAGTTGAGGTTTGAAGTTTTGCATAATATCATACCTTGATGCTATGCGCTTCGTCAAGGATGAGTCGGTGGTACTCAATGGAATGAATGACGCCTTCGTACAAGTCAACATAGGCTATGCAAGTTAGATTGTCTCTCGGAACTTACTGTCTTCTTTGACTGTCCCATTACCACGAGTCCATCCTTTTTCCTGTTTGCGATATATCGACTCCAAGCTCGAGTCTGTACGCCCGGTTAGTTTGATAATCCCGAGTAAAAAGAAGGGGAAAAAACCGACGTACAAGATATCATGATCACATCGTATTTTCGAAGGTCCGCCTCGGTAAGCCTTTTAATCTTGGAGACTGAATTGTGATAGACAAGTACTTTCAACTTGCCATCGGTGTATTCCTGGAATAAATGTGAGTTGGGGTACTAATGGAAATTCCGGGGGCAGCCAACCTTGATCTCAGACACCCACTGCATCAGAGCAACCGGAGGTACAAGAACTAGAGTCGGGTCGCGCTGAGGAAAATCGGACATGATCAGAGAAACGGCTTGAATCGTTTTCCCCATGCCCATTTCGTCTCCCAGCAAACCGCCACGGTAGTCCGTTTTCTCTTGTTCCATCATCCAGTTCAAACCTTCCAATTGGAACGGTTTCAACCTGCGAGTGATGGATTCAGGCTGCTCAGCTTCCTTGGGGGGTATGATGGGTCTAGCTTTCAGATCATCCCACATGGTAGTAATGATCGGGTGCTTTTTCTCCAGCTTCTTTCGATCTGCTTGTGTCTAGAAAGAAAGGTCAGTAGCCGTATAGGTTGGGGCCCAGGTGCGCAGACTTACTCGGCGAATTTTGCGCTGTTCTTCCCAGGTTGGCAGGTCTTCATCTTCAGCGTCTCCTTCATCCCGTAAGAGGGGTCGGAAGGCGCGTGGTCGACGCCGTGCAGTATCTCTTTCATCGGCGGGAGAAACGATTTCCTCCTCTGAATCCGAGATGGATGGGAGAAATATTTCCTCATCCTCGGAGCCCAGAGGTGTAATTCGGTCAGACAGTTCACTCTCCGTCAATTCCGCGCCGGGGAACATGGTGTCGAGTCTCTCTGCGAGACTTCGAGCAGGGTCAGAAACATCCTCGAAGGCGGTCCGCTGTTTTTTGGGACGCGGTTCTTCATACTCCTCCATCTGGAGTGCACGCGCCAATGCCGCGTCGGTGGTCTCTTGTTCCGCTTCATCTACTGACATAGCAGCCGCGGACCTTTTTGTACCTCTTTGAGAGGTTCTTCTGGAGGCCGTATTTGATTGGAGTCGAGCAGCACGCTCCGACGCATTGACGCGTGTTCGTGTTCGAGGCTTCTTTGTATCGGATTCTGCGACAGCACCAACACTGGTAGCTGGCGTATTGGACCCGGTGGTTCCATCGGCGGAAGTGATCCCCAAAGAGCTCCGAGAGGAATTGGTAGAGGTGTCATATTTCTTCGCCGGTATCACAACCTCCAAGTTTCCCGATGCACGAGTTCTTGTCCTTGTTGAGACTTGGTCGGGTCTATCGGTGCCAGAGTCGTCATCTCCACCTTCGGAATCCGGGATGACGGGAGATGATCGCGATCGGGGAAGGGATGACCCACCCCGTCGCAAGGATTCCGGCTGATAGAGGAGCGATGCATTCTTTAATGACGTTGAACTGTGAGATGCGTCATCCTCCGAGTCGGGGACGACAATGGTATCGGGCCTCCTCATGTTGAAGATGGTTGAGGAACTATAGAGTAGCGAGAACTTCAGGGGGATGGCCGAGGACGAGGGAACAAGGAGACTCGGTTGAGTAGGATCTGGGGTAGCCAAGTTAGATAAATCACACCAAATCGAATAGAAAATCGATTAGAAGGACTGTACCGTACTGTGATGAATTAAGCCGAGATAAGTCCTTGGTGTGGCGACACGTTGAGAGAAAGGCTACCCGGGTGTTCGAGGTGTTCAGAGCGAAACTGATCGAAATGATCAAGCCAACGAATGTGAGATTTGAAATTATGAGCGATTAGAACTGAACGACAGTGAGGGAGATGACCAAGGAAGTGGAAAGGGGAGAAGAGAAGTTGAGAGTCCGAATTGGAGATCGGAAAAAAGTGATTGATCGGGGTGCCTGAACCAGGAAAACTCTTCGGTCGGTCGACCCGGAACATTTGAACGTTTGCCATCCCCAAGGGCGCCTGTCATATCATTTCTCTTTTCTCCCCTTGACCTACGTTGACCTACTTGTTGCGCGATCGATCGTGATCGTGGGTTCGTGAATAGTTCACATCGTCATCATTCCACTTATCTCTCACTGATAAGAGCCTCGCGTTAAGTGCAACGCGAAATTGCCACGAAACCTGTGACTTGGAGACCACTCACCCACATCTCTTTCCACCACTTTCTGTCTCGTTGTCTAGTCAGAATGTACGTTTTTGGTTAATTTATGAGGCTTGGAGTTATATTAACATCCTGCTACAGGGCTGACCGAAGACCGGGGAGAAACATCCGGGGCCCGTATGACTGACTTCTCCTGAGTAACTACTCATTTCCGTACTAACAAGGCTTCGACAGACGCTCTGCTCTAACTGATTTTCTTGCTGTGAGTGACCGACCAACTGAGTCATTGTCTTTGCTGAAGCTGACCAGTACACCTTCGTTTAGTCGAATAACATCTCCGCCGCGCAAATCCGAAATGATTACGACCGCCGAGTGGCGGATGCGACGCGCCAGGCCGCCGAAGAGGAAGAAGCCACTGCCGTCGATCGCGAAGAGCCCGAGTATGAGCCGACGCCCGAACCGGAGTCGCCCGAAGACAAAACCAAGAAGCGTAAGCGACAGCAAGCCATCGAAAAGATCAAGAAGAGCAAGGAGTTCGCCCGTCGCAAGGCCCGCCGAATCGGGGAGCCGGACGATGATGATGATATTTTGGCAGATATAATGATGGACGAAAAACAGCGACCTAACCCGGGTCAGCTGGATAATTGCGAAATCTGCGGCAAGCGCTTCACGGTCACTGCCTACAGTAAGACAGGTCCCAGTGGAGGCCTTCTCTGCGCGGACTGCTCTAAGAAGCATGTCGATGGAGATAAAAAGGGACCGATCAAGAAGCGCAGCTCAGGAATCGGACGTCGTAAGAATCAGAGCAACTTGCTGGATGGTATGGTCTCCCATGGTACCCAGAGCTTGCTGGAGACATGTATCAAGGTTTGTCCTCACATTACCTCTCCTCCTAATCAAACCCGGTAATGACTGACTGTTGTATAGAAAGTTGCGGACAACATTGATGACGTGGAAGAATTCGGCGACCTTCCTCCTCCGGTGATGCATCGCCTGAGCCAAATCTTGTCCAGAAAACGCGCAGTGACCTCTAGAACCTTGGATCTCTTCTTACGACCCAGCCACAAAGAAATCAACATCTACGACTGTGCAAGTTTGTGGCCCATGATATTTTCTCTGCAATATAAATGGTATACTAATCCGAGAGCTAGAGCTCGACACCGATGATTATCACAAGATTCTCGCATCCATGCCGACTTTGACTCGATTGAATCTACGATTTGTAACCCCGATGAAGGATCGCGTTTTCCAGTACATGATGGATCGCGATATGAATATTCAGGACCTTCATTTGGACTCGCCCAATCTCGTGACCGACGACTGCTGGCGCCAAGTTTTCACGCAGTTGGGCCCTCGTCTGCACAGTCTGAAATTGTGGAATCTTGATTCTGCATTTGACGACGAAACGATGCAGATCATGTGCAAGAGCTGCACCGGTCTACGGCGCCTGAAATTGAAGTATCTCTGGAAAGTTGGCGACAAGGCGCTCGAATCGATAGCGACACTGAAAAATCTAGAGCACTTATCGCTACATTTTGACCAGGAAACCAAACCCGAATCCCTACTGCAGGTTATTACTGAGGTCGGTCCTAAGCTACGGACTCTGTCCCTTGAGGAGTTCCGACTTGCAGATGACAGGCTATTGCAACATATTCACAAGCATTGTCATCAGCTGTCCAAGCTTCGATTCACCAAGAATGATCTGTGCACAGACAAGGAGCTGGCAGCGCTCTTCCGAGGATGGTCTAATCCGGCTTTGCGATTTGTGGATTTCAGTGGTCTTCGTGATGTGGACATGTCGAACCCTGCTGGGCCACCTGAGCCTGTTGGCCTTGCCTCAGATGGATTCATCGCTCTGATGGAACACTCGGGGGCCAAAATCGAAACTTTGAACATTGCCTCTTGTCGCCACATTTCACATGCGGCATACCAGGAAGTCTTTTCTGAGGACAAACAATACCCCGAACTCAAGTATCTCGACATTGCATTCCAAGGGGTTGTGGATGATTACCTGGCACAGTGCATATTTCGATGCTGCCCAGCTCTGACGAGACTAGTCGTTTTCGGATGCTTCAAAATACGCGACTTGCGAGTTCCCAAGGGTGTTGCTGTGATTGGAACTATGGGCGCTAAGCTGAAAGTTGACGGGATCGCTCAGAAAGAGACCGTTTGAGCACCTTACGCGCATGTTTCAGTGCCCAGAAGAGGTTTCATTATGCTTATTAAAATGAAAATGGAGGTGGCAAGCTCAAGCAAGCCTAGTCCAGAGATCGACAGTTTGAGGATACAGCCGACATTACCCACAACGCAGACGAACCTGCTGCCGAGAGCATCCAGAGCGGTTGGAAACCCCATCAATACCAGTCACAATATCAACGAGGATGAAGTCGCCGCTCCCATGCGCTCCGATTCTGAGTGCTTATCTGTCTCATTAGCACATTGCTATGAACAGGTCTTTTGCGGAACCGGATTGTCTCCATCTCTCATGATTATTTCTCACTTGAAATCTCGTTTATTTGCTTCTAACTTTGCTATGGTCTCGAGCAAATCAGGTGCTCATTTTATTCATTCCAAGGCGTGTAAATGCGAGTACATAATCACCATTCACTTAAATCACAACCTATCTAAACGCCGAATTCTCATGCTTTATAATTAGATTAGAAACAAGTCTCATAGGACCATCGTCTAGTAGCCCATGCGCTTGCCAATCTCACTCTCCCATCCACGAGTTCTCTCGAACCCATTCGACGCTGTTTGGTAGTCGAGCATGGCTTGGTAGACCTCCTCTTGGCTATTCAGAACAAACGGGCCGTACTGGACGACCTTCTGATCCAGAGGCTGACCCGCAACGAGCATAACACGGGCCTCGGAGTCTGCGTTGTCCGGGACAGATATCTCGACGAAGTCACCGGTCTGCTCGAAGACAACATTATAAAACTCCTTAACAGAACGAGAAGAGTCGCTTGAGCCAAATATCATGTCACCCGAAAGGGTGTAAGCAAAAGCATTCCAGCCCTGTGGCAGGGCCTGCGAAATACGGCCACCGGGCTGGATAGTGATATCAAAGATCCAAACCGGGGTGTAGGCCAAGTCACGGACAGAATCGACACCGTGGGACTGGCCGGAGATCACCTTAACGGTAACACGACCGTCGTCGACTTTGGCGATGGGAATTTCGCTGGCGCGCAGGTCACGGTAGCGGGGCTCGCACATCTTCAGCTTCTTGGGCAGATCCACCCACAGCTGCATGCCAACGTTCGGGCTGCCGTCTTCGTTCTCGTGGGGCATCTCGGCGTGCATGATACCGCGACCCGCGGTCATGAACTGCAAATCACCAGGGCCAATGGTGCCCTTGTTGCCCGCAAAGTCTTCGTGGTCCACACCGCCGGAGAGCAGGTAGGTGATGGTCTCTTGTCCGCGGTGGGGGTGGTCCGGGAAACCCGCGCCCTTGCCAATGGTGAAGTGGTCGAGCATCAGGAACGGGCTAAAGTTGCGCAGCTTGGCGGTACCAATTGAGCGACGAACGCTTGCGCCTACACCCTCGGCCTGTTCAACAGCAAGAAACACCTGCCGAATAGCGCGAGCAGCAGACATATTGGTAACGGGGAGAACGACGTGAGCCGGGTATTCCAGAGTGATCTGAGAAGCTGTAGAAGCAGAGGTGGTGTCGATTGTGTTTGTCAAGAAGTGCGACAGACTTGCTGGAGCTCGCTGCCGTATAAAAGAGACTAGAGAGTCCGGGACCGAGGGACGGTAGACCAGAAAGATTGATGCGATGCAAATTAGAAAAGGCAAAAGTAGCCTCATGGATGTGTTGACGGTTATTTAACCCTAGTGAGAGAACTCGAAGATTCGAGCAGTGCAAGGAAAGAGGAGATATAGAGTTAGATCTTCATAATGTCCTTAGTTAGCCACTGCTTTGCAAGGCATCAGTCAGCAATTGTTCTAAGGCAAGCGGCCAATCACACTGCAAGTTTTAGAGTTATTCCCGTCTGACAAATATTCCCGTCAGCATTCTTAATGCCCGCATAATCAGGTATCTACTTATTAGGTCATCATACCACGTGCCTCAGGTCACATGCTGCATGGGACCGGATGTACCTGGGGACGGGAAAGGGCTTAGAATACGATCTTTACAGGTACTTGGCCATAGTTATGTTAATGAGTATTGAATGCCAAGTTCTGGTTGATTTGGAATTGAATCCTCTATATCGATTACACCGCTGCTCCACTGTGGCCTAGATGTATACATGCCCGTCACTATCTAGGTACACTAATAGTCAACAATAAGAACGGAAGCAGAGTGGATATAGTAGGAGCGATTTTTTTCCGTAATTGCCAAAGTTATACCTCCAGGGCTCCAAGAACCAGCGGTTGATAGAAGACCGATGCTTCTCATATTTCCAGATTGCTATCAGGCAGATAAGGCCACGGAGCACTCCCGCTCTCCACCCAACTCTACCCGCGCAAGATCGCCTCTGTGTCCACTGCTCTTCTGTCTTTGCATTCCTTTCCATTTGAGATACCCCTTCTTGTTCAGTATTCACGCGACTTCCATTTCTCAACTCTGTTAGAATCCCGGCGGGGAGTCGCCAGCAGAGCTTATACCCAATACCCTATACGCATACCCAAGCGGCATCCGTCTCTTGCGATCACATCCAAACCATTGGAGATATGGGCCAGTCCAGGTGGACTGTCGCGCCATGGCTCATACTGGCCTGCGCTGCGGCCACAACGTCGGCAGATAAGCGGCCATTCAATATCCATGATGACCTTCTGGCCTACCCACAGGTATGCCGTGAGACTCAGCGCGACAACTATTGAGTGACCTTCCGTTTTAACCGAATTGATTTGTACAGTACCAAGTTACCTTCCCGGAAGAATACATTCTTGATGGTCAAGCGGAAGAATTGCTTCGCACACAAGCCAGCTCCGATGACAGCCCATCGATCCACGTGCAGAACAACCCTCAAGTTTACACGCCCAAGGAGTCGACCGATGGCGCCACGCAGGGTAGCGAAGAAGCCACCCGGCTAGAGTATACATACGAAGAAATGATTCTGGATGACCGGCGGCTCCTTTGCCAAATCCCCCTCGTGACAGACGACTCCAACAAGACGAACAGTCAAGCGGATGAAATAGACGAACAGAAGGAGCTAGCGCGCGCGACAGACCGCGGTCTTGAACTTTTACGCGAGATGGAGGATAAATGCATGTACTACTTCTCTGGTTGGTGGTCCTACTCGTTCTGCTACCGAAAGCAGATCAAGCAATTCCATGCACTCGCCGCTGGCCGTGGTGTCCCAAACTATCCACCCATGGAGGACCCGAGTACTCATTCCTTTATCCTGGGTCAATTCCCGGCCGGTGCCAGTCATGAAGGCAAAGAAGACCAGGGGCACAAGCAGACATCCGGCACCGATATCGCAGAATTACACACTAAAGGCGGCTCCCGGTACCTTGTGCAACATTTACGTGGCGGCACCAAGTGTGACCTGACTGGACGCGACCGCAGAGTCGAGGTGCAGTTCCACTGCCATCCGCAGTCCACGGACCAGATTGGATGGATCAAGGAATTGACTACCTGTTCCTACTTAATGGTTATCTACACACCTCGACTCTGTGACGATGTTGCCTTTATGCCACCCCAGCAGGACGAAGTTCACGATATTGAATGTCGCGAGATCCTGATGCCCGAGGACGTACCCGAGTGGGAAGCCGTGAAAGAGTGGCTTACGGCCCACCGATTGCAGGATGCAGCCGCCGCCGCCGCCCACTCCCGGCCCGAGGTTCAGATTGTCGGTGGGATCGAAGTGGGCGCGCAAAAGCTAGTGGGCATGGAAGGTAAACTGATCGAGAAGGGCCGAGTGGCATCTGCGGGAGAGGAGCGAGTTGTGGACGTGGTTGCGAAGCGCGAGAACGGCGAGATAAAACGCACATCCAAGCAAGTGCTGAAGAAATATGACCTCGACCCGGAACGAGTCGAAGAAATGGGGAGGAGACTGGAGAAGTTGGCAAAGGGCAAGGACTGGAGCCTGGAAGTGGTGGAGCGCGATGGAGTGATCAAGTTCCAGGGCGTTGTCCCCGATGACAAGGATGCACAGGCGCAGCAGCACGACGACAAGGAGACTGTGCCCCGAGCTGAAGACACTGCAACTACAGAATCCACGGCGCCAGCACACAGTGACGACGATGATTCAAAATCACAGCCGACAAGCTCGGGATTGGAACCTGAGAACCAGGAAGGCAGTGAGGAAACCTTCAAAGATGAGCTATGAAGAGTGGAACTTGTACAGTAGACATCAAAATTTGGCGTTTCCTTTCCACGTTCAAAAGAGGCACATCTGATCGGACTTGCATAATATCCCAACTTCTCAACCGTCAATGTGTAGACGTATGTGTAGGTAGGCGGCTCGTAAGTGCCAGGAACGGCCGGTTAGCTTCATGTCAGTGGCCCCAGTTGCTCGAGCCGAGTGGGGACTGCAGGCAAAAGGTAAGGACGCTTCGATATCCTCTCGGAGCAATTGGATTGTAATTAACTACATAGGGAGCCGGGGAATGTTGAATGTTCGACGAGAGTATAGGTCAAGAGGAAGTTGAGGAGCCCGTAACGCAACTACGTAAGGAACGTGACCGTGAACCTCCTAGGGATCGTCCGGCCCACCTTCCCACCTCCCTGATCCAAACTCTCGCTTCTCCTCCCAACTCTCTTCTGCTTGCGTTCGGCTCGGTTCTTTCTGCGCGTGGCTTCTTCCCCTCCTTGACATATCCCTTGCCCGCCTGAACACTCTCCGCCAAGGCTGATCCGGCAACGGCCAGCGTCATCACCCGCATCCCCGGCGACAAACCAACCCCCTCCGGTCGACAATTCGATTTGGCACCGCCCACAGACGCTGCCAGCAGCAGCGCTAGGAGATCTGTTTATTGCAAGGCACATACCCGATTTATCCAGGGCTTCGTTCAACGATGGGTTTCCTAGGCGTCTACTCGGCTGTGTATGACTACCAGCCTCAGGGCGAAGGTGAATTGGAGATCCGCGAGGGCGATCTGCTCTACATCATAGAGAAAAACACCGAGGATGATTGGTGGAAGGCCAGAAAGAAGGCAGAGCAAGACGACGAGGATGAGCCCGAAGGTCTAGTTCCGAACAACTACGTCGAAGAGGTGAGCACTCCGCATTACCCGTCCGCTGTGAGGCGTGCGCTTTCGACCTTCCCATGGCCGGAGATGCCCCAAACAGGCCCTATTTTTGGGCGCGTTGTGTACACTGTCGCGTCCAGATGTGAAGAATTGATTGATGCTTATGCCAACACAATCTATAGATGCAACCGATCCACAAGGCTAAGGCTCTATACGACTACACTCGACAGACAGACGAGGAAGTTTCGTTCTCGGAAGACGCTGAGCTAGTCGTGTATGACACTTCGGATCCGGATTGGACCTTGGTAGGGACCGACGGGGACTATGGGTTTGCACCCTCAAATTACATCGAGATCCTCGAGGATATTGCGCCCACTGCTGCGACCGTGGTTCCCACTCCTGCTTCAGTCACCGAGCATGAATACGAACCCGAAGTTCCATCTCTCCCGCAACGACCGACGCAGGCAGCTCCGCAAGAATATGACGCGTCACCCTCGGCGTCCCCTATCGATACGGTGCATAACCCCGCGGCAGCCGCGATTGCGGATATCATTCACAAGCAGCATGCACCTGTTAGCGCTCATGTAGATTCCAGCAGAGATGAGTCTCCGCCTCCTCGGCTACCTACTCGACCTTCTTATGATGACGGCGAAGAAGAACCCCCTGCGCCTGCTCTGCCGCGTCGACCACCGTCGGAACAGTTGGAAAACTGGGCTACTCCATCTCTACAGCCGCGCTCGCCTGATTCATCTCCGTCCTATCGTCCGCAGTCAGCGGCTCCTGGGATGGGTCGTGATGGAACCCATGTGAAAGCATCTCCTCCCTACAACCGGGCTGGCGAGCTGACGCCGCGGTCCCCCTCAGGCTACCACATGTACAACATCAATGAAATGGTCGAGGTGATGGGCAAGCGAAAGAAGATGCCAACAACTTTGGGCATCAATATGGTGACCGGAATCATCTTCATCTCCCCCGAGGGCGATGATCGCCAACAAGAATGGACCGCAGAAAAGCTCACTCATTACTCAATTGAAGGCAAACACGTCTTCGTTGACCTTGTTCGGCCTAGCAAGAGCGTGGACTTTCACGCCGGAGCCAAGGATACCGCCGAAGAGATTGTGGCCGCACTTGGCGAGATCGCTGGAGCCTACCGAGCTGAAGGGCTACGAGAGGTCCTTGAGGCAGGAAAAGGCGGTGGTGGCCAGAAGAAGGGCCAGATGTTGTATGACTTCATGGCACAGGGCGATGATGAGGTGACGGTGGCCGTGGGCGATGAAGTCATAATTATCGATGATACCAAGTCAGAGGAGTGGTGGATGGTGCGGCGAATGAAGAATGGCAAAGAAGGCGTGGTGCCCAGTAGCTACGTTGAAGTGACTGGGTTTGTGAGCACTCAGCCGACTGGGGTCGAGTCTGGCCTATCGACAGTGGAAAAGAATCGCTTGGAGGAAGCCAGATTGGCCAAGGCTGCCCTTGGAAAGTCGAGAACGGACTCTATGGATTCCTCTCACTCAAAGCGCGACAGCAAGTCGAAGTCCAAGCCCGATTCTAGCAAGGTGAGGAAATGGACGGACCGGTCGAAGGCTTTTACGGTCGAGGCACAATTTATTGGCCTACAAGATGGCAAGATTCATCTCCATAAGGTCAACGGAATCAAAATTGCGGTCCCTGTGGCCAAGATGTCCATTGAGGATTTGGAGTACGTGGAGAAGGTTGCCGGTGTCTCCTTGGACGAGGACAAGCCCCTATCAAGTCTTCGGGCTCGTGCAGGTGCTTCTGTACAGCATCCTGAGTACGATTGGTTCGATTTCTTCCTGAAGGCTGGTGTTGGACACCATCAGTGTGAGCGCTACGCGCAAAACTTCATCAAGGATTCCATGGATGAGTCCGTCTTGCCTGACATTTCTCCCGAGAACTTGCGCACTCTGGGCTTGAAAGAGGGCGATATTCTACGTGTCATGCGGCATCTGGATACCACCTTTGGCCGCACCGGTGCCAAATCCAAACTTCGGAACGTGAGCTTTGGTGGAGAAGAGGTTATCGAGGACGGCCAAGGCGGGCTCTTTTCCGGGCCGGGTGGTACGCTACGCAACAACACTCGGAAGGCTAGACCGACACCCGCCGTACAGGCCGGTGACGTTGTTGATCCCAAGGCGTTTGGACAGGCCGATGAGTCTCAGGCGAAGGAAGACCGAGCCGCTAGCCCTGCTGCGCCCGCAGCACCCGAGAAACCCGTCGCGCGTGGATTTGACGATGATGCATGGGAGGTGAAGCAACCTAAGCGGACCACCACTCCCGCACCAGCTAGTTCGACTCATTCTGGCACTTCATCGCCGGCTCCCGTCCAGAAACAGGTCACGGGCGCAATGGCTGACTTGTCATTGCTCCAAGCCCCGCTGCAGCCTACCCCTGCGCAGCCTACTGCGCCACATCCAGTTTCTACGATTCCCGCTCTTCAACCACAGCAGACTGCCGTGCAGAGTCCACCAGTGCAGCAGCCTCAGCAGACCGGTGCTACGCCTAACTTCTTTGCCCAAGTGGCACAGGTTGGACAACAACAACCTCAGGGCTTCAGCCCTCAACAGACTGGTTTCCAACAGTCACAGGCCAGGCAGCGCCCTCAGGCGCCGCAAAATATGAACCAGAATTCGCTTCTTCCCCCTCCTCCACAGCGCCCACTGTCAGCGCCGCAGAACTTCTCACAGCCACAGAATTCCTTTGGTCCTCCTCCATTGCAGCCCCAATTGACTGGAGTTCCTCAGACAGGACCGCCAATTGCTCCTCTGGGGCAGAGCTTGACCGAATTGAATATGCAGCGCCTGCAGCCCCAAATGCAGCCCCTGGCCACGGGGTTCATGGGACAGACCCAGCCCCAGAGCGTGTTGATGCCCCAGCCTACTGGCTTCATTCCCCAGTCGCAATTTGGTATCCAGCAACAGCAGCAACCCCCCTTCGCCAATGGCCAGCCAGTTCCAAATCAGTTCCAGGGCATGGCGCCGCAGCAAACCGGGTTTGGCGGGTTTGCCCAGCCCCAGCAGCCGATGCAGACAGGTATCAACGCCGTGCTTCCTCCGCCCTTGCAACCTCAGTCGACTGGTGCCAATGGCTTCGGCAACACATCATACAATGCATCACCGCCCCCAGTACCGCCGATTCCCCAGCAACCCACCGCCGTGCCTCTGTCGCCTCAGAAGACTGGACCTCCTCCGTCCGTCAGGTTTGGTGTCAAACCAGATGCGCCCAAGAAGCTTGCTCCACAGCCAACGGGGCTGCGGGCCAACCTTTCACACGCTAGTAAGTGCTTCCCACATATCGAATTGATGGATAATCCAGAAACTAAACCGGCAAAAACAAACAGCGCCTACAAACCCCTTCGGTTTCTAATCGGAGTCACTCCTTGGGTACCCGTCTATTATTCTCTTGGCTGGCGTATATAGTCCTGCCCTTCTGTCAATCGGCATTCACTTCCCCCTTGTTGTTCCCTGCGATCTCTATCTGCAGTGACGGAAGCTCTACATATCTCACTTTGTCTTTTCAATCTCGAGCTCTTGGAATTGAAACACGTACATATCATGGCCTACTGCATCCTAACGCAGCGCGTACCAACTGCCATGAATCTGGCTTCCTTGCAAAATTCTCCCCACTTAGCGAGACTGTCGATTTTCTTTCCCACGCGCCTTGATTCTCCCTACTTACGCCCTGCATTCTGTTGATTCGTCGGTCATAATTTCCATGTTATTGGCGATGCTTGTTGTTATTGGATGCTTTCGTTTTTCCTTCTACCATTTTCCTATGTTACTCGGACGGCTACACTTCGCTTTCCTTTTTCTTTTTTTTCTTCTCTGCTGCGCTATCTCCAAAGTTATCTGTTGACAGCATATCTTATGCCCTTGTCGTGGTTGAGATGTGATGCCCTTGGACAATGTATGGTAGATCCCATGGGATATAGGCTGTTATGCGAGCTGCATTATGGTGCATAGCGTGCTTTATTGGAAGGAAGCCTGCCAATTAGAACTACCAATTGATTTTGAAAAGATATTGAATGCAGACGCTGTAGAAAATAAAAAAAGTACCCAAGGCGTATTTAAAGAGGGATGGAAGTGCATCGAGTGAGGTATAAGACTAACCAAGCTTATCTTATAACTCTATGAAAGAACAGAAAAATAATTAAAAACAGAGAGAGGTATGTTGAAGTACATAGATGTCATAGAAATATCATAAAATCATAGATTGCCCGAGTTCAAAGACCCGGGCGCGAAATTGCCAAGCAAGTCTGCGCCGGCACACCCTGCTGTCAACCAGAAGTCTAAACGAAGAAGGGAATTGCGAACTGACCCGCCATGGACTGGTATAAGCTCATGTGGAAGATCCAGCATCGTCCCAGATGCCGAACACCGGGAGATCTTCAGCCATATACAGACCGTTTTCCGGGAACAGTACATCAGAAAGCGGAGAGGGACCACCGGAGATCGGTGGCCCCGAGGGAATCGTACCGCCAGGGGAGCAGCCGACAGGAATGCCAGACGTGGTCAATGCAGAGATAGCAGCATCATAATACAAGGTGCCTGTTCCATCTGGCCCGCCACAGAGTGCATCCCAAACTTCACTACCAGGTGGTTGAGGTCCGGCCGAGGCATGTGGTTGTGCGGCGAGAAAAGAGGACGGAGTGACTCCGTCGAGCTTACCAGGAGAAGGAGGGGATGGGATGGCGGGAGACTGTTGAGGCTGTTGGCTCTGCGGACTAGGCTGGGTAATGCCCGAGGGGAGAGATCCGGGTTCACCGCTGCCGCCAACCTGACCGAAAAGTTGATCGACCTGCCGGCTTCGGCACTCCATCCATTGGCGGTTACGGCGCTGGATGTATTCCGACACGGCGCCGCGCAGATACTTGATAATCTGGAAGAAGCGGCATGCGTGAGGATCATGCGGAACGAATAATCCGAGGAACCGCTCAGCTTTGTTCATTCCCTCTTCAAGAGGGAGCAGGTTATCATAATCGGCAAAGAAGGCAGCACCAAGCACAACGGCAGAATTGAAGACGGAGTTGATCAGAAAGGGTAGACGTCGTGGGAGAATTCCGAAGCGGCTGAGATCATCCACCACGTCGAGGCCTCGGAGGGCAGAATAAACGCATGCATCGGCAAAAAGGGAGATGCGAGAACTGCCATTTCTCGCATCGGAGGAAGCATTTGGATCAGCTTTGGTCTTGACATATTGGGCAACGCGGTAAATGAGGAACGGCCGTGTCAGGAGAATGATGGACCAATAATAAGACCCAAAAACGTGTGCTGCAGCAAGACTATCTTCCACGGATTTGTTATTGAACGGTTCCGTCTGCGTTTTGAGTATCGAGGGTAAAGTGCGCACCCAATCGCGGTGCTGATTTGAGATGGCTTCGGCAACATTGATTGAAATGACTTGTTTCATATAGACATCGGTGAGAATGCGCTCGAAAATCCTACATAGCGAGATGACAGCGGTTGAGAGCTGTTGATCCGGAGTCATATTTCTTTGCTGGTCTGTGGATGCGGTAACTTCGTCGCGGATGTCATAGTCGTAGTCTGATGTTGCTGGTGGACGGCCTAGAGAGGCACTGAGGAACAAGTCCATCATCCGGAGACTCTTCCATACTCGCTCTCTCGCCCGCCGTTCGCGTCCACAGAAGAGCGCATTTGCATCTTTCCGATGTATACCGACTGCGTAGGCAGCTCTCAAAGCAATTCCCAGGTTCATAAACGCGCCGTTTCGCCTGCATGCACCGAGCATGTACATCGACACTAAGATGTAGGACTGGATAGTGTGGAGACTCGGCGTTTCTTGGAACGCGGCAAAAGCCAATTGACGACCACTGCTGAAATACTGCTCCGCCTGAGTCTGGTTGATGTCGGAGACTTGGGCGCCAATAGCGAGAACGAGGTAGAAGATAGAGCTGACGGTATCTTCGTCTCCCGTTGGATTTCCGACCCAGTCAGCCAACCTCGGGTGAAATTCTTCCGAATCAAAGAGTTCCAGCAAAGGACTCGTCGCCAGGACATACTGACGGGATAGTCGCTGCGCTTCCTCATTGCTGGGTGGCGGGACAAGGGGACCGGGCCGAGTGCTGGGGTTACTTTGGAAGGCCTCGAGCATGGAATGTCGCGAGTTGTCTTCGGTAAACTCGCATCGGCCGATAGCGGAAGACACCACACGGCGAACGCTTTGCAAGAATGAGAGACTCGCAGAATCCCCGATATACATGAATTTGCCCTGGCCATCTCGGAGGAGCCGTGCCACTTTGGGGACCGGCGCGGCACCCTCCTTTTCGTCTCTGACTTGTTGTTCCAAGTGCATTCCACGATCCTCGAGCGAATTTAACAGGTGGTCCATGGCCGTGTCCCGGTGCGGAGATGGCATTGTTCGTTCACTGAGCAGCATCGTCGGTTCTTTAGGATCGGGCTTGAGCAAGCGGGCGGGGCGGTCCGAGAAATGGCATTCGGACTCCTTGTGCCTCTGGACACAGATCGTGCATGGTTGCTCCCCGTTGCATTTTTGCTTTCGCCGCTTACAGCTATCGCATGCTCGGCGACATCTGAGCCGCGCTCCTGGCGCCGTGCTTGCACGAGGCATCGCGCACCTGCGCGGCTCTTTCGGTCAGTGGGTCACCGGGCGATCTCATGCGCAGGGCACATTGAAGCGTGGAGGTTATTATCGAGGAGAGTCTGGCGTGAAAAAGGAGGCTTCGGAGGATTTTATTGCACGGTGGCACGACGGTTGAACGGAAAGAATCGCGGACTGCTTTGCTTTCCCCGGACTCCGGATTTACGGCCTGACTAAGCGCATTCCCCTCCCAGCTCGTGTCTAACTACGTAACTATCTACCTAACTAGCTAGTTAACTAGTTACTAAACTATTCGCCTAGTTGGTTACTGCTGTGGACAGTATCCACTAGGAATAGAAGAGATATAGACTACTGTAATTAGTAGAATGTTACTTCGACGTGTTTGGAAAGGCACTTAAGGAATATTTCGACTCAATAAGATATGTAGAGACGTTTAAACAAATACCTAGGAAGCTGAGGCAGGTTGCGCAGGAAAGCACATAAAGAACTTCTCCAACTCACGAAGAGGAAGACATTTGTCTTACTCCGGTCGGAATGAAACAATCTTGCCCCAAGTATCTGCGGTTCCCCAGATGCCAGCCCGCAGGCACGTGAGCTGTACAATTTGGCTGTGATCCACAAACAGATTGACGTCAATGCCAAACTCTCGAATGTACCAATTGAAAACCTTGGGGTCGGCGGCCTCGAACATAACACGCTCCGAAGGGAGCTCTTTCATGATCTTGGACACGACGTCAGTCCGCCACGAGTTCACGTTCTCCGTGATGCCCTCGGACTCGATCATCAGGCGCTCTACGCCGGCATCGAGGAACTTGTGGCCCAAGTTCACCAGCTTGCCCGGGTCCGAAGTGCCAACGGATTCCAGTCCAGCGGCAGGGGTATCCCCGCCTGCCCCAAACTGGATGCCTAGTTCAGGCTTGGCTTTAAGCTTGTACGAGTGTACTTTGTCGACGAGTCGGAGCCAGTCATCTTCCGGGAATGACAGGAAGCCGGAGGACAATTCGATGACATCAAATCTTGAAGGCCATGTCAGCAAGAGCGTATTTTTGCATCGGATGCACATGCACATACCCCACATCCTTGCACTTTGTGAGGTAGCGATCGAAAGCGGCGTTGGGGTCGGGGTGTGTGAGAAGGTGCTCAGCCCATCCGCCCTAGGAAAGAAGACAGTCAGGATTAATCCTCACAGTACTGGGCTATCACTTACTGTAGAGACGTAGACACCGTGGTCATGAGCAAGGTCGGTCAACTCACGCAGCGGCTTCTCTTCAAATAGGGAGAATGAACCTAGACGTTGTGTTAGTTTTTTTGCGAATCTGCTTTGGTATCGGTTGATATGGCTAACCGCCAGCAAACTTCAATCCGTCGACGTGGTTACCCATTCTATAGCAGCGAGTAAGTTATCCATTTGATGAAATATGGAGATGGAGAGGATCCTACGTCTCAAGGACATCTGCCAGGTAGCGTTTTCCCATAACCTAGGCCGGTGTGAGCTTAAGTCTAGCAAGATGGAATGATATCGTAGTCGTTCGTACCGAGTAATACGGGCCTCGAATCTCAGTCACTCCTTTGCTTCTAGGCTTAGTTGGCCTGGGGTTGGATCTTGCGAAACCAAAGCCATTCTCCTTATCTTGTAGAAGGGTCACTCCCCGGGCGGGTGACGACATGGATAGGCTTCTAGACGAGGAGGACACAGCGCCCTTGGCCGATTTGAGCGAGGCACGGCTTGCCATCTGCTTGGGGATAGTTGTAGCGAAAGATGTGATACCGAGCATGATGATCAATATGGTAGGAGTATGGTAGAGTTGAAGTCCATGTATTCAGAGAAGTAGTTGTTAAATTCTCAACAAAGCTCATAGATTCTCATTGAAATAGCGAAAAACAGGAATTAGAAGCTCTCAAATCCTGTTTACACGTTTGCATACCCCGCGTTCGGGACTTCATCTGTTGGGTGGTGTGAGTGAGGCTGACGTCAAATATACTTCACCTCAGAGAGATATATTCTAAGTTCTGCGGGAATGTATTCCGCTGTTGCACAGGATGACATCAGCTAACATGAATAACCTCATCTCAAGCTTCAAACTTTAACCGTTCTTGTTATTTTTTTTTTCACTATGTGAGAATAGTTCATAGGGCCAGACTCCGGAGAGGAGGCTAAGACTATATGTAACTAAAACAAGCTCCGCATCGAGGAAAATATGTACATAGAAGGCCGAGGCCCACAGGAGACGGATCTTAGGACCTCCGATCGGGCTCCAAGGACCCGTAACCCGGTTCCGCTGAGTAACGACTTAGATAATTCTTTTTTTTTATGCAGTTTCCAGCCTCCGATCCGGCCTTGGCCCGAATCGCGCTAGACCGTTAGTAGCACCGATTTACTCTGTACGCACGCCACAAGGCTGAATCGTGTCGGTCTAAGATTCGCGCTTCCTACTCCGTACAGATCATTAGCTCCCGTACCCCAGTCCTTGTCCATCCTAGCTCGTTATTTTGAGCCAAATACCATAGTTCTGATTGACGAAATTGTGCTGGGCTGGCTTGGTCCGCTGCATACAACTACGACGTACGAAAAACGAGAATAGTGGCAAAGTCCTGGAAACTACTCCGCGCACTCTACAGCCTGTCAAACCCTGGTCATAGATTCCTCACTAGCCCCATTTATTGGTCTTCATTGTCTCAAACCCTTTTCGGCATCCGGTCAATCCGTACATCCGTTCCTGCCCTGTACTGCAGCCCTGGGAGCCTTGGAGCCCGTAACTGCCCTCTTGTTCCCCCCCCCCCTAATTAAAAAAAGCGCGAGCCCCCAAATGTTTCAGTGTCGACTGGGCATAATGATGTACCCGGTCTTTTTTCCACATTATTCTTAGGGTGTGGTCCTATATAATTCCCCACCCCCTACCTCCCTTCCTTTGAAGTTCAGCCTATGACTGCTGGCCCCTCGTTAACATGGGCGTCGGTGTGATTTTAGAGCCCTTGGTCGTCGTTGTCCTTCTTTTCGGAGGGACATGGATTAACAGGGTTACTGCATCCGTATCTCATAGCCATACACGTCGAAGGTCCTCCGATTACGTGCGAGTGACCTCGCCCGACTCTCTGGAGTCTGGTTCTTCCAGCCCAACTCCCAAAGATGGCCTTCTGAGCCCTAGATGTCGTTCACCTGAGCTTCTCGAGGGTTGGCACAAGCGACACGTCGGTGTCTTTGGCCTGTCATTTTCTGTCACGACTCCAACCACCGATGTTTTCCAAGATCGACTGCTCAGTCGTCTGCTTCGAAAGCTGCCATTTTTGGTGGAATGCTGGTACTGGGCTCTCGTGTATTGGGTAAGTTTTTTGACCAACCATTCGTTCCTATATGACATCTTGTCGGTTGGATCTCAAGGCCATTCACTTACATTCTTTACAGACATATCAGCTCGGGCGTGCATTTACCGCCGTGACCCTCCAGGAAGGCACCGTCGATGTCGCCCGACGACATGCTCTACAGTTGATTCAGGCAGAGGAGAAGCTGGGCATTTTCTGGGAGCTCCAGATTCAACACTTCTTCCTCCGTCATCCTCTGGCCATGACTTGGATTAACTGGATCTACTCATTCATCCATATCCCCGGTACGATCGCGTTCCTCGTCTGGCTCTATTATTACACCATCACTCGGAACCGCATCAATGAACCCCAGCCTGGAAAGCCTCGTGGCTCAGTAGGCGGTTCCCCTGCAGGGCCGTCCCTGTATGAAGCCCGGAGACGGACCCTCGCCGTGTGCAATCTCCTGGCGTTTGTGGTATTCACCCTCTGGCCGTGTATGCCGCCTCGACTGCTCAGTGACCCGACTGTGGACGGACCCGAGGGAGAGTTGGCTCGCAGCTATGGGTTTGTCGACACTGTCCATGGAGTCAACGGAGCGGGAAGTGTATGGACTGAAAATCGCTTCTGCAATCAGTATGGTAAGTGCATCGCATCTCATGCTCCCAGTGAAAAGCTCCGCGTCTGACTCTTGACAGCTGCGATGCCCTCCTTGCATTTCGGATACTCGCTCATGATCGGCCTTACCATCATGACAATTCCCCTTCCGCCGCATCATCGCCGCACTATTCGAATTCGGTTGGGTTGCACCTCTGGGCTGCGACTACCGTCCTGGCGCCGGATTCTTTGTCTCGTGCTGGGATTTCTCTATCCGGCCATGATCCTGGTAGCCATTGTGGCCACCGCCAACCATTTTATACTTGATGCGATTGCGGGAGCCTTCGTCTGCGCTCTAGGTTGGCGATTCAACGGTATGCTCCTGAACCTGCTACCGATAGAGGACTGCTTCCTCTGGATTGTACGGATCCACAAGCCGGAGCCATCATCGGGCAGAGTCGCCTACATGTCCGATGGCTGGGAGTCGGAAGAGGTGGAGTCCGGCCATGCTGTTTTGGCACCTTAATGGCACCTTAACGGCAGGCTGTGCATGCGAAACGGACTAGCATCTACTCTTGTTGCCGCAGATTGAGACGTAGCGAAACTTCTGGAGCTGCCGGTGGTTGCCGGAGCTCGTTAATATTGTTGTGTACATGGACTGGGCGCTATTCTTATCTTTGCATCGCTAACCCGCCTGTGTCATGGTTCTGATACGTATCCTTACAGACCCGTACATGTCTCTGTAAATGTCTTGCTAGTTATTAATCCAGAAATCTTTCCTTGATGAGCTCTTACATTTTGAACATAGATATTGGATTCCATAAGTTGTGTGAAGTCAAGGGACCAAAGTGAAGTTGAATGGAAAAATGGAAGAGTTGACGGAGTTCAAGGTGGGGACCTCCTAATACTTCACTAAAGGTAACATCGAGATAGAGACTGGACCTCGAAAGAGGCGTAGCATGGATTGACCTGACCGCCTTCACCCTTAAAGTGCGAGCTGTTTTCCAGCCTTCATCCATGCATATCGGTACATCGTTGATTGAGCTTACAAGCTCTGTTAGCTTCCTATAGCCATAGCATACTGTCAGTCTACCCTTTGCACTATGAAGCTTAGATCTGACTAGAGCAAAATATAAAAGAAAACCAAGGAAAAAAACAAGCTCCTTGGCTGTCCCTTAAAGAATCAATTGAGAAAAGATACCGGGAAAGCCTCGACACTTTATTGAAGCAGATTTGCTGTATTTACTAGATAACAGTGTAGCTTCATGTCAGCTACTGAAAGAGCCTTTGGGGTACTCAACGAGCACCTAGGTATATGTGTACCATCGAGAGAAGCTGCAGATCTGCCTCAATTTCCCGCTTAGCCGTGGTCTGCCATGTTTCCACAAGGCAATTATGTGAATAAATCCCAGAGCTGCATCTGATCAGCGCCTGAAGTCTCGTCTGAGGCCAAACAGCCCAGTGATGGGAAGTGAAACCCATTGCAGTAATCATCATCTCGCGTTCTGCTCTTTTGCCCTATTGAAGAAACCACGGCTTGACCAGCCCTGGAATCTACTGAAGTTGGAGTCATTAGGTGGTTCACGGTCAAAAGAGTGTGGCGTCATTTGGGGGTTTTTGCCGTTCTCAGATCCCAACGCGTCCTTTCCGCGCTCCGAGCTGCGCGACTCTACCTTTCTCCACATTCACCACCTCCCCTACAACTTTCCCACCTTCTCACATTTCCACCCTCCCTTTTACCTGAAATCCCCCCCACCCCCCACCCCACCCTTTTGACATCTGCAATTATGCCTGACGACAACCCCGTCACTCCCCCTGCCGAGGCTGAGAAGCCCGAGAACACGAACACCTCGGACAACAAACCCGACGAGGTGTCCGAGACTGTCGCTACCTCTGATGACAAGACTACTGGTAAGAAAGTCTCAATCTGAATGCCCCTACTACCCATGGAGCTTAGAGTTTAAGCAGCCCCTCGCCCAGGTGATGGTGCTTCTGTGCGACCAACGTGCGCTGACCCCGATCATCTGCAGAAACCGCCAATGCAACCGACGACAAGAAGGAGCCCGAATCTGAGAACGCGGAACCAGCTGCATCCGGCGACGCGAAGGAGTCCAAGGACGAAGACGAGAGCGCCGCTGCTCCTGCCGATGCGGATGCTGCTTCCGCGGGGACGAACGGGGCTTCTGCACCCGCAGAGAAGTCTACGAAGGACCGTCGCCGCTCCAGCGGTGTCGGCGAGAAGCCTAAGCAACTGAACCGCAAGAAGTCACAGATCCGTACCACCCACCTACACGCGAAGCCGGGCGAATACTACCTGGCGCGTTTCCGCGGATATGCGCCTTGGCCCTCCATCATCTGCGACGAGGAGATCCTGCCCCAGACCATGCTCGACACTCGCCCTGTGACTGCGATGCAAGAGGATGGAACCTACCGCGCCGATTACGCCGACGATGGTAAGAGGGCACACGAGCGGACTTTCCCCGTGATGTTCTTTAGCAGCAATGAATTGTAAGCAGGCTCCCCTGGATTATTCTCGGAAGCGACGTGCTCGCTCTCGGTTGATACTGACTACTTTTTGATAGTGCCTGGATTATCAACACCGCATTGACCCCCCTCGACCCTGCTGACTGCAAAGATGTTTCCCCGAAGAACAAGTCTAAGTCGCTGCTCGCCGCTTACGAGGTGGCCGCGGAGGGCCACGACCTGAAATACTTCAAGAGCCTGTTGGCAGACCACCAGGCTGCTGTGCAGCAGGAGATGGACGAGGCCGAGGCTGAGGAAAATGCAAAGGCTGCGGCCAAGGCTGAGAAGGCCGAGAAAGCGAAGAAGACCAAGCGCAAGAGCAAGGGCGCTGACACCGACGTGGAGATGGAAGACACGGACGACAAGAAGCCCAAGAGCTCGAAGAAGCGGAAGAACGCTGAGGCTGAGGATGAAGCGGAGAAGGTGCATACGGTATCTTGGAATTGTTTCGCTGACGAGCACACCGTGACTAACTCATCTGTATCTTTAGCCCGCCAAGACTCCCAAGACCTCAACCAAGCTCAAGTTGACCACCCCGAAGGCCCCCGCCGAAGAAAACGGCAAGAAGACTCCTGCCAGCAAGACCAAGAAGGCTCCGGCCAAGAGAGGCAAGGCTGCTGCCAAGGAGGAGGAGGAGGCTGCTGAGGCCAAGGAGCCGGAGAAGCAGATCGACCCGGAGGAGTCGAAGAAGAAGAAAGAGAAAGAGAGTATGTGTGACAGACTTAAGCTACCCGCGGTGAACACAAATGGTTAATTCCCCAGCAGTTCTCTTCATTCGTCATAAGCTCCAGAAGGGATTCATCTCCCGTGATCAACCACCCCAGGAGGACGAAATGGCCGCGATGGGCCCTTATTTCGACAAGCTGGAGAAGCACGCCGATCTGGAAGTTTCGATCATTCGCTCGACCAAGATCAACAAGGTCCTGAAGATGATTGTGAAGCTCAACTCGATTCCTCGAGATGAGGAGTTCAACTTCCGCCACCGTGCCATGCACATCCTGTCAAGCTGGAAGGCTGTGTTGGACTCTGATACCCCCGCGGCAGACAAGGATTCCAAGCCCACTGCCAACGGAGGCTCCAAGGACGACGAAGGCGCGGAGACCCCCAAGCTAGAGACCGAGGAGGAAAAGGAGCTGGATAACAAGGCCGGAAGTGACGATACCCCAATGCCCGACGCCGACGCCGACGCCGGCAAGGACAAGCCAGAGGAGGACAAGAAGGAGGTCACCGAGGACAACGAACCCGCCGAGAAAGAGCCAACCGAAGAGAAGACTGTGGAGGCTAGCGCATAATCGCCGTCTCGCATCTGCTGGTTTGATTTTACTGTTTTCTCCTTTATGAACAGGTTTGGGCGCTTTGCTTTGTGGCCTTTCTTTCCTGTCTTTTCTTTTCCCACCTGATCTGATGTCCCGTTGATAATCCATTTGTCTTTTACAGTGTCTTCGCAATTGGGACTGGATCTACCTAGCAGAGTGTTTGGTTCAAGTCAATGAAAACTGTGCTTATTGTTATTTCTCTTTTTCCTTACTTTTTTTCTCTTTTCTGGTTCTGTACATGAAAGTCCTTCTACGGTACATGTACATCTCCTTTTCTCAGGAGACACCCCGAGAAAAGTTGCATTGCGCGTTATGTTTGAGTATGAAATTGAAGAAACTGAACATGTCACCGATAACATGCTTTGACAGTGTGTCGTAAAGTATAGTAGGACCTCGTTAAGTATACTGGTAGACAGGAGCTGACGAGACTACAAGACCGATGATGATGGAGGTAGAAATACAAGTTGAATGCAGCAATGTCCGATCTCTCTATGTGCCCGAAGTCTATTTAGCAATGGTAAAATGTCCAACAAATTAAAAAGGTATCAGGCGCAACAAACCGAAATCTCAGGTGAATATAGTATATGCCAACCACCCCGATCATCTAAATATCAAACAACCGGCGCCCCATAATGCGAAGAGAAATGGAAATAGATGCAGCAAAACCCCAAGATTCCACGGCCGAATGCCTTTGATCCAGAGAAGCAAATTTACTCGGAGCCGCTGCCAGCCGCCAGACTTTCGTCGATTGCCACGAGTACTAAGGCGCAGATGTCATCAACCTTGCCACCACGGTAATAGTCGCCCGGGTAGTAGCGCTGGGCTTCTTTGGCGAAGGGTCCATCGCGGCGGAAATCGACGCTAGCGAGCTTGGCTTCACCGGCGATAGAGGCTGCGAGGAGGGACTGGAGCGTCAAAGTAGATTCTAAGCGTTTTGAAAATTCCTTCGAATCTTCCTTTGACGTAGGATCAGATGACGAGGGAGGATGGAAAGTCTCAGCTAGTCCGCCGGGTACAGTCAGTGCAGCCAGGCTACTCGAGACACCGACAGCAGTGTCGGGAGCAGCTGTCCATGCTCCGGTCAAGATCATCCGGCTGGTTATCAATTTTAGAATGTCTTGGCTGTTGAGGTTGTCGAAGACGCCATCAGTAGCCAACATGAGCACATCACCGTGCTGCATTTGAAGGTTTGTGACGGCAGCGTCGCCGGGAAAGTCCTCGAGAAAGGCTCCACCAAATACAGAGGCCTGAGCACGCATGCGCGGAGGAATGATGCTGAGCTGATAGGGAGTATTGAAGCCGTGGGTTTGCGGAGTAGAATAGTGGTGAACGGCCGCACGGCGGAGCAGGACCGAACCCGAGTCACCCAGGTTAGCCAGCTCAACGCGGCCATCTGGCAGAGCTACCCCAACAGAGGCAGTACTACCTCCAGCCTTGACAGCCGGGTCAGCAACGATCTGGTCGTAGCCGGTCTGCAAGAGCTGTTTGGGTCGTAATTTATCGACGGATTGGTCCCAAGCCAGTGCCGTCTCTGCCATGTATCCACATAAACCGTGCGAGAAGTCTGCCGGATCGACGCGGGATTCAGTCCATCCGCCGACGCCGTCTGCTACCGCGAAAGCAACTGCACCTTCCGAGTCGGCGTGCTCCCCGGAGCCGACCCGGCTCACGAAGAAAGCATCCTCGCCGCTGTCCGGCCGGCCACGCCGACGGGTACTCGAGTTTCTATCTTTAGTGACACCGATCACATCGGAGGTGCTGGGGTCGAAATTATATGCATTCTTGAGCGGGTGGAAGCGGCGTCCTTTGCCGGAGGACGAGACGGCAACCCGATAGGAGATCCGTGACGACGGAGAGGCTGAGAAGCGATCGGGGGTCGAGTGGAAGGCCCTTCTGGTGCCAGGGTCCAAAGCACGACGGGAAGTCGCGAGGAACGAAGGTCGGACTAGGGTGGAGAGAAAGACGGCGCGCTGGGCGGCAGCCAGGGTTTGTAGGCTGCAGGTGGAACTGCAGGCTCTACAGCGAAGACTTGGCGGGAGCATCGGGAGTATGGCGACTCTCCCAAGAGCTGTGTGCTTATAAGAGCATCGGAGCAATCGAACTGAATAGATCTGCTATGCGCGTGTAAGGTTCCTGAAAGGATTAAAATTAAGATCAACGAACAGCGGCGGATAAGAACTAAACCCGCTGTGATCTTATCGCGATTGACCGCCTGGCGTCATACTTGGTGTTGGTTGCAAGTAATAGGACGATGGTCCTTCAGGTTTTGTTTTTTCCTTCTTTTCTTGAGCTGACAGATAAAAGGTACTTGAAGCCAAATTTACCTCATAGCTCGCAGAAAATCTACGTAGTTGTGATGGCTGTGATAGTTCTTGCGTAAAATATTTTGCTGGTTTATCATTTCTGCCGCCCGCGCAACTTTCACCACCGCAAACCCCGTGCGCCTCGACTTCAAATAGCCCCCTTCTGGCCTCTCGTGCCTTGTTTCGGTCTCTACCTGCAGCTCCTGGAATAAAGAAGCACTTTGCTTCCAAGCTTCCAAGATGATGCACCCCGCGCGACAGGCCTATGTCGAGGAGGCCGAGGACACCGACATGGGAATCAACCTTGCCGACCTCCCCGTCGACCAGGACTATGAGATGCCCGGTGCTGCAGCAGGCATGCCTACTGAGCGTGTGTCTGCCCTGCAAGCTCAATTCGACCGAAAGCGACGCGTCGCGGCAACGGTTGTCCCGACAGATGATACCCGAGTGCGCATGCGGTTACGAGAGCTTGGAGAGCCCATTACGCTATTTGGCGAAGGCCCGGGAGACAGACGAGACCGTCTGCGCGAGTTTCTGACCGACTTAGCGGAAAGACAGGGAGAGGGCGATGTGGAAATGGAAGAGCCGGAGGAGGAGGAGGGGGCGGAGCAACAGGAGGAATTTTACACAGAGGGTACGGACGAGCTGCTCGAAGCCCGAAAGGCAATCGCACGCTTTTCTTTACCGCGGGCGAAGGCTCGCATGGCCCGGCTTAAGGAGGAGTCAACAATTCCACTCCGCACACACGTCAAGCACCGCAAAGCCATCAAAGAGAAGCTACAGAACTTTGACTTGTACGGATCTCAGATTGCAGGAGACCGTCCCGTTAGTATCTGTCGTTTCGCTCCAGATGGACAGACAATTGCGGCAGGGAATTGGTCTGGTGGTATCAAGTTACTCTCGGTACCGAATCTGGAGGAAAAGGCCAACCTCAAGGGGCATACGGATCGAATTGGTGGTTTAGCATGGCTTCCGGGAGCTACACTTGCGTCATCTCATGTTTCACCATCGACTGTGAACCTGATGTCTGGAGGAGGCGAAGGAAACATTAACCTCTGGGCGCTCGATCAGGATAAGCCGCTCGCGACTCTATCCGGCCATTCAGGGCGTGTGTGCCGTACAGAATTCCACCCGTCTGGACGATATGCGGCATCTGCATCTTTCGATACCACCTGGCGGCTATGGGATGTCGAAACAACGGCGGAACTTCAATTGCAAGAGGGCCATTCACGAGAGGTTTACGCTGTGTCGTTCAACAATGACGGCTCACTTCTTGCTAGCGGTGGATTGGACAGTATTGGACGCATCTGGGATCTTCGAACAGGGCGTACCGTGATGATTCTTGAAGGTCACGTCCGTGAGATCTACGGCATGGACTGGGGTGTGGATGGGTACCGTGTGCTTTCGGGCTCCGGCGATGGATGGGTCAAATGCTGGGACCTGCGGCAAGTGCGGAATACGGGCGGCATCGGCGCCCACAAGAGCGTCGTGTCTGATCTCCGGTGGTACAAGGGAGCTGAGGCGGCTTCCTATTTGCCCTCTACAGAAGGCTCGAATGGCCAAATGGATATCGACGGTGCTACACCGACGCCTGCTGAGTCTTCGGGATCAGTCCAGCCCAAGAAATCAGGCACATTTTTTGTGTCCAGTGGCTTTGACAAGAATGTGAATATCTTCAGCGCCGATGACTGGTCATTGGTCAAGACGTTGAGCGGGCACGCGGGCAACGTGCTGAGCACAGATGTGAGCAACGATGCGCAATGGATTGCAAGCTGTGGCCATGACCGGACAGTGAAGCTCTGGGGCATTGAATAACTTCAGTCTGCCTTCATCTCTCATGATCTACGATTCAAACCTCTCATGCCCAGGGCCTATGGCTTAATGTACCCCCATATGATTATGGGGGAAGTTAAAAGATACAACTGCCAAGATAATTCATGCAAACTATTTCAAGCACCGGCCTTTCTAGTGTCATTGATTGTATAAAGTCACGTGTAAACTACTGGGATGACGTAAGAGGGTAAATGTCTCTGATAGAATCTCCGAGGCTTCGTACTCAACTCAACACTGCACAATGGCGTTTCGTTCACCAAGTCTGACCCGGCAATTGTGCCGCCAGATGACTTCTCATCCACTTATAGCACCTACACGGACCATCTCTACAAGCGCAAGCCAGCGGGACGCTTGCCGATTTCGTATCCAAGCTTCGGCCCAGACACTCGCCGCAGTATCCCGGGGTATCTCCGCGGCTTCACCGGTTTCGGGCCGGCGGTATGCCTCTACAAAATCGTCTACAGAACCGACAGAAGAGTCCGGAGTAATCGGAGCTCCTGATATCACCAACTATTACACCATATTCCCTCAAACCCTGCCGGCGGGCCCTCCTCCAGCTTCGCCCTTCTCTATCTCACTCGCGGACCTGCGCCGCGAGTTTCTACAACTGCAAAACAGGATTCACCCCGACAAGTATCCCTCCGGCGCTGCAAAGCAGCACGCCGAGGCTTTATCAGCCCTCATCAACGAGGCCTACCGCACGCTCGCCGATCCACTCCAGCGGGCACAGTACCTCCTCCGAGAATGGCACGGCATCGACGTGACAGCTGAAGACGCTGCGACAAAACATGCGCTTGATCCTGAGACGCTTATGGAGGTGATGGAGGTCCAGGAGACTATTGAGGAGGTGGGCGCAACGCCCGAGGGTGAAGCCGAGATCAACACGCTCAAAAAAGAGAATGACGCACGTATTGGAGTGTGTGTCGGGGCATTGGCGGGGTCCTTTGACAAAGGCGACATCGAGGCGGCGCGCAAGGAGTGCATCCGGCTGCGCTTTTGGTATAGTGTTGGCGAGGGATTGCGCGAGTGGGAGCCCGGCAACACGGAGATTCGACTGGTACACGGCAGCTGATCACCTTGAATGATCTTGACTCGTTGGCATTTGACAATGTTTCCATAGATGTGAGATATCATCATATTCCGAGGTCCACTCTGATTTACCTTGATACCCAGAGCAATCTTGATAGTTGCCGGCGAGTGTAGGTCTGGACAGAATACAGTAGTACCCTGCCTATAAAGAAAGTATGCCCATGTCGCTAGAATGTAGGTTGTAATCAAGAGGAGACTATTATTCAAACTTCACCCTGCATATCAAGAAGTAGAAGTCCATGCATAATCCTCGAATATAGTAGTGAGGCCACCTTAATCACGACACCAACTGCAGACCGCCACAAACAAAGTGGGAACACAGCTGCAGCTGGAAGATCAGACGAGACCCGCAATTGGGTGCTCGTGGATTGGGCATTGGGCACGAACCGAATATCCAAGCACAAATCCCCAGTGGCTCTTTCTACAGAATGAAAGCTGCATGGCAATGGAAATGAACGGGTTCTCTAATCCGAGCTCGCCTCATCTCTGACTTATCTTAGTTTTGCCATAATCCCTAATCCTATAATCCGATAATCCTAATCTCAGGGTCCCAGTCGGTCTGGTCAACGTTGGCATCTATACTTTATTCACCCATCACAGCTGCACACGTAGCAGACTAAAACTATCGACACTATCTGGGTCTCCTGTGCCCGAGGATCACACCTACTATCTTCGCGCCCCGACTTGACCCAACGACATATTTAAAGCATAGTATTGTATCGCGAGTTTAAGAAGTAATAGGTTTATTACTTCTCTGGAAACCATCAGCTCCCATGGGTTCCCCGGATTATAGTAGGTGTGTGTTGCCATGCTCCGCCCAAACACGACAAGAGACTGACACATACGGATTCCCCGACAGCATCATTCATTCCCCTTCCTTTACCTTTCTCGTCGGCCCGAAACATACCAAGTTAACGATCCAGTCGGCCCTTGCCCAGCATGTCTCCAAACCGCTTCATAATCTCATGAACAATGGACATACCCGGGAATCGAAGCATCGTATCGCGGTTTTGGAGGACGAGGACCCTGAGACCTTTGTTGCCTTTTGTGAATATGCATACACGGGAGACTATAGTGTGCCTCGTCTTCCGGCCCTGCGTGAAGATGTCAGAAAGGGTGTTGTCGAGAGCGCATCGAGCCCTGGAAAGTCTTGGAGAGGACCCTATCGTTCGGGTTCAGTCTCGTCAACCGTTCCACCACTGGCTCCCTCGCCGCCGGAGTCTGTTAAATCAGCCGCAATAGCAGCCCCGGCCCCGAAAGAGCCCGAACCGGAGCCTACGCCCGTGATTGCGGAGGACGGGACAGGGGAAGCGGCGGCAGAGGTAGAGACCGTGCAACAGGAAGTCGCGGCAGAAGAGGATACCACAAAGGACGATTCTGCAGAGCCCGCGAAGACTGAAGAGCCTCATCCACTCAATCAGGACCAGGATGCCGATGTGCCTGCTCCTGAAGAAGAGCTGACCCAGACAAATCCAGAGCCAGCAGCTGATGCTGAAGCTGATGCTGAGGAATCGGGATTAGGAAAGAACTCAACCGCGAAGAACGCTACCAAGAAGAACAAGAAGGACAAGAAAAAAAAGAAGCCCTCGGAACAAGAATCGACTTGGCCCGAGGAGCCTGCTGCCAACTTGACACCGCCGTCAACTCCTCCCCCCAGCAATGCAGCAGAGGTGAACAATACCCCCAAGCAGACTGCACCAGCGCCAGAGGCAGAGCCAGAAGCGAAAGAAGAAGCAGCTGAAGCTGAGCCAACCGCCGAACCGGACGAGAAGGATGCCGAGCCTGTAGAAGAGCAACCTGCAGAGCATCAACCTGCAGAGGACCAACTTGCAGAGGAACCTGCAGTGGATCAGCCTGCAGAAGAACCATCTGCGAAAGCAGAGATAGGGCCCGCCTCAGAAGACGGCGAGCAGCCTTCCGCATATCCCACTGAGTATGACGCGCAGACCGACAGAAATTCATGGTCGAATTATCAAATGGGGGAGCATAATGACGAAGCCCAACCTTCCAGGCCCGTCATCGACATGTCCTTTGCCAAACAGCCCGACTCGTCGCCTCGCACACCAGGCCTCAGCCTATGGGACGACTTTGCCGCTTTGCAATACAACGATGAGCAGCAGACCTCCCTGCCAACAGTCAACGTCTCCAGTCCCACCGACCTTCCATACCTGACCTTCCACGCCAAAGTCTACGTCTTCGCCACACGCTATCTCATCCCGGCCCTAGCCCAGCTGTGCCTTCAAAAGTTGCATCGAAATCTTCTGCAACTCTCCACCACAGTCGCAGAAAACCTGGATCTGGGCGGCTTGGCTGCAGCAATGGTCCTCGATCTGCTGCAGTACACATACACAAAAACAACCCGACTTGAGCCGATCAACCCCACGTCGGCAACGCAGCTTCGGGAGAATGAGCTGCGGCGACTGGTGGTGCACTATGTAGCCTGCAAAGTGAAGGACTTGGCACGATATCACTCACCCGGGGACAGCGAAGCGGCAACACCCATGCTCCGGCCCGTGGACTCCAGAGTGGAGCGGGAGAAGGACTCTGCACCAAAGAGTCTCCGGGCTCTGTTGGACATGATGCCCGAGCTGGCCTCTGACCTTGTCTATCGCATGATGTGATGGAGATACAGTGTGTGATTGGGTGACGGGTCTCGGAGTTGGACGCCACAACTCTGTTTTCGCCTTGGTCTTGCACAATTCTGTTTTGTATTAGTCTTGCACAACTCTCTTTTGTCTTTTGTTTCTGCACTGTTACCTTGCAAGATCCGCTCTCTTTGTTTTCTCCCATTGCATTATTTGTCATTCATCAGCTTCATTCACGCGGAGTCGGAGTCTTGGCTGCGGCTTTGCGCTTTTTGTTAGTTCCAATCAGGAGGAGAAGAATAATCAGGCATTAAGATTGACGAGAAATGAACGGTGCATTATGACGTTTTCCTCTTTTCAAGTGTAACGACTCCAGAGTATGCCTCGTACGGAATACTCTGTACAGTGGAGTGGAACGGCGAGTCTAGGCATCTTGGCATCAGGAGATCACAAAGTTCAGGCCCCAAAAACAAGCATAAAACCCAACACACATCTTGGAAATCATGCTAAGCCCGACCTTGGCGTCTCAAACTTCTGTATAGCGTTGAATTGTGGCTGTGTTAGGAGAAAGGAGTAGGGGATGCCAACGTTGGGATATTCGATAGCTCCAGAATCGTCAACTTGGCATCCGCCGATCTTCGCTATATACTTCAAACACATTAGTTAGTACTCCGTGCTCTTTATGTCTTTGCCCCTTTTCACTTCTTCCCTTTTCCGCTTACTATCCCTCGACCACTAAAAGCTTGGCAGCGGCCCGCTCTTTTGATGCGGCGTCGATCATCCTTCTTGGCGTCCAACGCCATCCCGGTTCACGGCCATCAGCTTCGGGATAAGCCGTGATGTTCGGCCCGACTTGAATATGTCTACCACATCATCTGGGTAACGTTTTATCCATGTCGATGTAGATATCTGTTTTGAATTGGACGTCCGGGGGTTCAGTGTCCAACCACGAATTTGCATCTCAACCGCAAACTTTCGAAGTTGTGTACTTCTTGGCGCCATTGAATGCTTTTCCAGGCATCAAAGTTCCTTGATTCAGACTTTATGCCCAGACAGCAGTGGAGTTGTGTTCGCACACCTCCACTGCGCCACCCGAACCGGACCACAATCTGGGCTTTTCCCCCTGATATTCAAGCGCCGAGCCCGATGGATTCGATCTATTCTTATTTTCTTGGCTTGCAGCCGATGATAACTACGAGGACGCTGGTAGGTCAGATATTGACGAGAACTTCAGGAGGCCTTACGATGTAATAAAATTGTAATAAAATGGCAACACGGAAGTCTTGGTATTTTCTTGGCCTGACGAAGCCTCTAGGGCTTCGACGTTGATCCGATCAATCAATGGTAAATACTGCCCCATGTGTTTTGTCTCTGCCTGGGAGGGTTAACATTCATATAGTCTACTTCCCCGGGGGATGACTTTGACTTCATTCCATTCATATCAAATCGGTTTGAAATTGCCCTTTTTTGAGCTTTTCTTTTGCATTTCAAGCCAAAGGACGGCTAATAGTCCTCTCAATTATCTTCTCTTATACTTCTTGACCTGCTCCATACCCAATTGATACCTAGTACAACTTTTATATATACTCTTCACCATGTCCAATCCAGTGTTACTGCATCCAGAATGGAACGAGCTCCCTCACTCTTCCCATTCTTCAAATTCCAACACCCCCATCCTCGAGACCAAGTCCGAAAAGCCAGTCCGTCTGGGATTTGGCGAACGGCTCCGCCATTTCACCTGGGCCTGGTATACATTGACGATGAGCACTGGTGGCCTTGCTCTCTTACTAGCCAGTCAACCCAACCGCTTCAAGGGCCTGGACGAGATCGGCCTGGCCGTATACTTTATTAACATTGTCATGTTCGCTCTCGTCTGTTCCCTAATGACAGCACGATTCATCCTCCACGGCGGACTCCTTCAATCCCTCACCCACGAACGTGAAGGTCTATTCTTCCCTACGTTCTGGCTTTCCATTGCTACAATGATCACTGGTCTAGAACGCTACTTCGGCGACGACCCAGTACCGGCCTTTACAACCACCCTTCAAGTCCTATTCTGGCTCTACTGCGCCTGCACATTCGCCATGGCCGTCTTCCAATACTCCTTCCTCTTCACATCAGTGACATACCGTCTCCAAACCATGATGCCCTCCTGGATCCTACCAGCCTTCCCAGTCATGCTCAGTGGCACCATTGCCTCCGTCATAGCCGAGCGCCAACCCGACCACTCCGCCATCCCAATCGTCATAGCCGGAACAACCTTCCAAGGCCTCGGCTTCTGCATCAGCTTTATGATGTACTCGCACTACATTGGCCGACTAATGGAATCCGGTCTTCCATGCCGCGAACACCGGCCGGGAATGTTCATCTGTGTCGGACCACCATCATTCACAGCCCTAGCCCTCATCGGCATGGTACAAGGACTACCTGCTACATTCAGCGTAATGGGAAGCGAAGACACGCAAGCCGACCAACGCATGCTCGAGATTCTAGCATTAGCAACAGCTGCTTTCTTATGGGCACTTAGCCTTTGGTTCTTCTGCATTGCGCTCATTGCAGTGATCCGATCACCACCCACCGCATTCCACCTTAGCTGGTGGGCAATGGTCTTTCCCAACACGGGGTTTACTCTTGCAACCATCACGCTGGGCAAGGCGTTTGAAAGTACCGCTATCAATGGTGTCGGGTCGGCTTTGTCTATTTGTGTCATTTCCATGTGGTTGTTCGTTTTTGTCAACCATATTCGGGCTGTCATTCGACAGGATATCATGTATCCTGGAAAGGATGAAGATGCCTCGGAGTAATCCTTATTCCATTCTTCATTATTGTTGCCCTTGTTATTAGCATTTTCTGGATTGTTGGATGACCCCTTTTTTACTGTTTTCTTGACTTTCAGCCTATCATTCTCCATAGCGTCTTGGTTTAATTTTCGGGTTAGATGTTTGCAATGGGTATATATCGGCGTGTTTTTTCGGCGTTGGGGCATTTGTGAACTCGCTTTTTCCTTTCGATTTCGGTCTTGAGCATATACGAGTGACCATATAAAAGCGACTAGATTTCAATACACTGTTTTGCATTAGCAGGACTTGATTCTCCAAAATAGCCTCAGACTTTTACCGTCTTGAACAACTCTTACACCAACCCTCAAGAGATTTCTAGAATGTTGTATTCGTATTGGAAGAGCTCGAGGGCAGGAAATAGAAGAAATTATCTCAACATTTGTTCTCTAGAATAGACACCAAACACCTTATATAATGCAATAGACCAACACAAAGACTGATCTCAGGAGACAGACAGGTGAGACATCGGGTATCATGATACTTTAGACAAAATGCGGCCAGACGCAGGCATGTGGTCACTTGTGGGAGGCAACAACACCTCGAGGCTAGCTGTCCCGTACGCGCTCCTCATGCCGACTGGCAGAAGTGAAATCGCCAGTTTAAAGGCTGAACAACGCAGGCGCTGCCTATAATCGTTCGACGGAAACCACCATGCGACCCAGGAGTCGTCTATGACTGAGCGAGCTTCCATCTCACGACCACGCGAATTTTGTGCCCAGGCCGAAGCGGAATAATAGAGTCTGGTTCATGCAAGAACCAAGAGCTAACGATGCGTCGGGAGCTATCCAATGTAGCTTTAAGCGACCTTTCGGCCGACATTGCCAATTCCTCGACCAACCACACTAACAACCACATCGCTATCCTCGTTTTCTCCCGCAGCGTCCCGAATACCCCAGCCGGGGGCACCGAACTTGGACAGATCCCGCGCCAGCTGGATCAAATTGGGGTCCGCAATGACCTCCCGGCCAAGCTGCAACCGACCCACGTCCTCAGACCCCATGGTCATTAGAGTAAGCATTGTTGTAGCAGCCGCAGGGGGTACACAGCCGCCCTTAGAAACAACCTCAAGTAACTGGAAGGCGCACTGCTTGCCAATATCCTCCGGAGGCTGACCACCAGAAGGCGGCGAGGCCATATCAGCCGAGTAAAGACACCCAGTAGACGACTCAGCGACCAAAGAAAGACCGAAACCGAGACCGATCTTCTTCTTCGCATTGGGGTTGTTCTTATCGGGAGCCGGGAGCAAAGGCGCAGACGAGACATCGGAGAAGATGTAAGTGTCAGGGCTAAGAGGATTCAAGATACCACGGGCAACTTCGATCATACGGGCATTGTTGGAGCCCGACACACCGACGGAGTATGCGACACCGCGGATACGCTTTATGCGGCCGGGATTCATCAGATGCAGAGTCTTCGGAAGACGAACTTGATGGCCGAAAGTGAACTGAACTTCACCGCCGCCACCCCTACCATTGGGACCGGGGTTCGATCGTCTCAGAACGCGGAGCTCAATGTTATTGAAGATGCCGAATTGGTTGTACAGCGGAAGAATGGCGGTTCGGACACTGTCGACAGACATATCGCCCGTCGGGGTCGAGGAAGTGATCACACCGGGACCAGTGAAGAGAATCTTGATGGGAGCTTTGGAAAATGGAGCCAGAAGACAGAGAGGAATGAGGTAGTAACTAAGGCCGCGATTGCAGTTTGAAGGAAGCTCATGCGTGATCACGCCGCCGCTGGCACCGGATCCAGACGCGCTACCGGTGACGAGACCCGGCTTGTACACGAGGATTGTACCGGTGTAAGAGATTTCCATTTGAGAGCCATTGGTGACCGCTTCGAGGAGACGCAGGAAAGAGATTTCATGAGGAGACAAGCCGGGGTTCGTGGGCGAGGAAGAGCGAATTTGGGAGATATGTACGGTGCGACCGGTGAGGGTGGAAAGAACCAGACGATAGACCAGATTATGGTGCGAGGTGAAGCGCAAAGGCGCTTGAGAAGTTGTGGACATTTTTGGGGGATATGATGCTCTCACAAAGGCTCGAGGTGATGCGGCTCCAAATCGAAAAAAGAAAAATTGGTGGAAGAACATTGATCCGCTCCGGGACGTCGGCTTAAGTCCGATGCATATCTCCGTCATCAGATAATTGCAATGTGGATAATGAGACCCTTGACTTCTTGCTCTTTCCTTCACCTTTTTATTTCATCGTCATTTACATACCTATATACACCATTCTGAAAGATCGGAAATCATTCTGATCCAAGATGCTTCCTCCCGCACTCAACATCCCAAAATGGTACATTCCCTCTCCTCCCGAGTCTTACCCCTCCATGAACCATCGCGGGGCTCAATGACCTAGAGTTGACCCGAGCTCACTAATGCGCGCTTATTTAGGCTCGAAGCCAATTCGCATCTCCTACAGCCACCGGTGAACAACTATTGCGTCTACCACCCGTCGTCGCCGGCGACAGCCGGATACACCGTGATGATAGTCGGCGGACCCAATGCGCGAACAGACTACCACATCAACTCGACACCCGAGTTCTTTTATCAGTACCGGGGATCAATGCTCCTCAAGACAGTGGATACATCGACGACTCCACCCACGTTCCAGGACGTCCCTATCCATGAGGGCTCGATTTTCTTGCTCCCGGCGAACACACCTCACTGCCCGGTGAGATTCAAGGACACAGTAGGCGTGGTAATGGAGCAGCCGCGGGCCGAGGGCTCAGTGGACATTATGAGGTGGTACTGTAAAAGGTGTAGCGCGGTGGTATGGGAGAAGCATTTTGTGTGTACGGACCTTGGGACTCAAGTCAAGGCGGTGGTGGAGGAGTTCGGTTCCGATGAAGAGAAGCGTCGATGCAAGGCGTGTGGTGAGGTTGCGGCGACTAGGTACGCGGAAGGCGAGTTGGTACAACCCCCTTCGTATCCCGAATGAAGTGATCGATGACTTGAAGCAAGATCTCGGGGAGAAAGGGGGGTTGCAGTGACGTGTATTATGAAACTTGGTGGCAGATGGGAGTGTACCAGGATGAAATCAACGTTTCCGTATTGCCTGACCTGCGCCCTTGCTCAGTGGGAAGTATGGGATGTCATTAGGGTTTGATGGATTAGATTCTATATTAACCTCCAGCAAGGCTGGAGAGGATATGATACGGCCTAAGACTTGAGTCGGCCCAAGGGGAATACACCGACAGATGGTCATGGAGACCAGCACAAGTAAAGGGGGAAAAGACGAGGATGAAGATGAGAGTGTGGTAATTGGCAAAAAAAGGCCGGATCAATGACCCAAGAAAGACAGAAAAGGTATGGACGTCGCCACAGAAAGAATGATCAAGATCCGAAGATCAAAGGAATAATACACAGGGGGAAGAAATAGCAAAAGCACATCAAGACATGATTAGAACGATTGCTTCAGATCGGATATCATATTTAGTGCAAGGAAAAGTGGTGAAGGGGAGAAAAAAAGGAAGCATGTACTAGAAAAGAGAATGCTTGCAACCACAATAATCCACGCGTTGCCGCTTCATACCACTCGCATATTCACCATGGAACATTATTCATCAAATGGACAGTCGATGCTCTCATGGCCATCTCGCTCACAGAGAGCACACCACTTCGACTCGTCAATGACTCCAGACGACTTGCCGGCGATTGGGGACATGGAAGATCCCAGACCGCCAATGCCCTTGAGTCCTTCAAGGACGACGTCCCGGCCGGTCTTCTGGGCAGGAGCATCATCTGCATGATCGCTATCAGTCTCCTTGAATTGTGTGTGATTATCTGCGGGTGCCTCTCTAATGGGCTGCTCAGCGGAAGGCTCGAAGGCCTTTCTATCTTGGGTGTCTTTCTTCCCAGAGCCAAACATGCTGGTGCAATTGAGGATGTCGTGGCCGCCAGTCTCACAAATCTCACACCATAAAGCACCGTCGTCAGAAGAGCGTTCCGACTCAGGCATCGATTCCAGCCGGCGTTGAGAGGAGTTAGATATTCCACGCTGATGGTACTGACGAGGCTCCGATGGAGGATCATGCCAGTCATTGGGAACCACGGTGCGGTCGGAGAGACGGTGTGCGTGGTTGACATCGTTCGCAGAGATGTTGCCCGAGTTGGATGGCTTGTGCTGCTTGGGCGCCGAGAGAGTCACGGTTGAGCTGCGGTTGCGACTTCCGTTGCTAGAGTTCACTCGGAGCTCTTCCAACTGCCGCTCGAGTTCTTCAATCCGGCCATTTTTGTGCTCGGCGGTCCCCTCGGCCTCCTGTAGGCGTTGTTCTAGCCGGGCGATGTGCTCATGGCTCTCAGATTGGTTATCCGAAGAACCGTTGACATTGGCACTGGAAGTTCCGTGACTCAGAGAATGAATGATGGCTTTCAGACCCCGAATCTCGTCATCCTTCTGCTCCAGCTGGAGTGAGTGATTTGGACCCTCGGGTGGAGACTGCGCGCCCTTCAGTGCCGCAGCCGAATTGTCACGCTCTTTCTTTAGTTCAAGCTTGGTTCTCTCTACTTCACCGCGAAGGAACTCAACCTCGGCCCTGGCTTCAGCCTCCCCTCGCCTGGCATCTTCGAGCCCCTCCTCCAGCTCAGAAACCAGCTCTTCCAGCTGCTTGAGCTGCTGTGCCACAATCTCCACATCCTCACCACGGTCTTGCAACTCTTTATTCTGCTGCATGAGCTCGTCGAGACGCTGTTCGTAGACACGCTCCGTCTCGGATGCAGCAATCTCCAAAGTATCGAGGGTGCTTCGGAAATCTGCCCGATGGCCATCGAATTCTGCAGTCAACTGATTGATCCGTTCGTTCCTTTCACGCAGCTGAGTACGGATGGAAAGAGCATCGGTTCCCTCCATTTCCTCCAAAGTCTTCTGAACCTCACTCAGCATATTAGATTGCTCGTTCAGCTGCTTGTCCCGGTCTAGCAACTGCCTTTCTAAGCTCTTGATCTGGTCCTTCAAGTCTTGAGTCTCAGATGATGAAGGTCGCGGACCATCCGAAGGTCTGCCATATGACGAGGCATCATCATCCAAGCTAAATCGGGACGGGGGCCTGTCCGACAGCCTAGACGGTGCTTTAACGGGACTTCTCTGGTACCCATTGGAGATAGATGTCTTGGAGGCGGTAGATGGCGTGCGCAGGCCGCTGAGGCTCAATTTTGGAGGGGCGACACGGGGCGACTCGGGACGCGGAAGAGACGGACGTCGCATTCGTGGACGGGGCGTCGTCAGAGCTGGACCAACTGATTTGCTGAAATTGACGGGACCGCGTGAAGGAGTCGTGGGAGGCGCGAAGGTGCTGGCGGATGCGGATGTAGATCGGCGTGTGACATACTTGTTGTTGTTCATAGGCACGAAGATACCCGAGCCCGGTATAGAGGTCGTAAAGTATTTCCTTCCGTCGACATCGCCGTTATTCTTACCACGTGCGGCATACTCCGCGCCCAGCTCGATGCCCGCGAAGCGGCCAGGTTTGCCTGCAACTGGTCCCAAGAATTTGACAGTCCCGTACATGCCACCTGGCACGTTGACCAGATCACCGACCTGGACATCTTCGAGAGGTGCCATCTTGAGGGATTCGGCGTTTGAAAGGCGAAGGTGGGAAGTTTAGTGAACGGGCCGAAGGAGGGCCAAAGACACAACTAGGCACAAAACGTCAGGAGAAAGTCAAGTGGAGAGCTCAATGTCGATCATGGTTCGTCAGGCAAAAGCAATGCCGTCAAGAAACACAAAAACGAAACTCGTATGTACAGACGCAGCGAGTTTATACAAAGTTGGGGAGAAAGGGGGAGGGACAACAAATAAATCCATGGATCCTTAAGGATGCGGCTTCTCCACCCTGCGTAATCCATTCCCGCTTTCTTTCACCTTTCGTCCCCTTACCTTTTGCATCTTACACTCCCTTCTTGTTTGCTTGTCTCTGCATCTATATCTGCAAGTCTCACATCCTGTCTGTCCGATCCTTTGGCTTGCCGTACCCTGTCCTGACAGCCTGACGCCACTGATCCCGATCAGACATCGGGAGCTCCGTACGCCATGGCGCAGTACTTTTTCGATCTCCTTTATAACTTCACAGATTGCATGTGCTGTTTTCCCAGTACACCGCAACTGAAGATCAATAACCGCAGTTTCAAGCTTCTGCGACTCTTGGGCGAGGTATGAGACCGATTCGCACGGCCCCGATGAAAGATAACAATCAACCGTGGCTTTAATTGACAATCCAACAGGGCGGTTTTTCCTACGTATACCTCGTTCAAGATAAAGCAACCTCCGAACTATTTGCCCTCAAGAAGATTCGCTGTCCTTTTGGCCAGGAGTCCGTGTCACAAGCCCTGAAGGAAGTCGAAGCGTACACCCTGTTCACATCGCATGACAACATCATCCATTCGATCGATCATAGCGTCTCAACGGAATCGGGGTCGAAGTTCCGTTCCGATGGCGGTGATCCTGGGTCGAAGACGGTTTACATTCTGCTGCCGTACTACCAACGCGGTAACCTTCAGGATGCCATCAACGCCAACTTGGTCAATCACACCCGGTTCCCGGAGAAGCGGTTGATGATGCTTATGCTTGGTGTTGCCAATGCGCTCCGAGCTATGCATCAATATCGCGTCAAGAGTGGCGCATCGCCCGCGCGCAAAGCCAAGGCCGTGCGGAGGGAGGGCGAGGAGGCGGACGCCGAGAGATCGATGCAAATGAAACCGAAGCGGCGCGCAAGCCATCGCGCGGATGACGAGGATGAGGAGAATGAGCCATTGATGGACGACGAGGTCACCCGCAGTCAGGAAGGTGTTCAAGATGGTGGCTTGCGCCCCTATGCGCACCGTGACATCAAGCCTGGTGAGTTTGTCGTTGACTGGCAATGTGGGAAATGCTAATACGTAATCTGTAGGCAATATCATGATTGACGACGACGGCCAGTCGCCCATTTTGATGGATCTCGGCTCCCTAGCCCCGAGTCCGATTGCCATTACCTCCCGTTCCCTAGCTCTGGCAGTGCAGGACACCGCTGCCGAACACAGTACGATGCCGTACCGAGCTCCCGAGCTCTTCGATGTGAAAACTGGATCTATCATCGACACCAAGGTCGATATCTGGTCACTGGGCTGCACCCTTTATGCCTGCCTGGTCGGCAAAAGCCCCTTCGAGGCTCGCAGTGACGAGACGGGAGGTAGTTTGAGCATGTGTGTGTTGGGAGGAGACTGGCGATTCCCCGACGAAAAGTCCAATGCGACCAAGGGCAAAGGAAAGGCCGGTGCCAAAGATGACGCGTCTAGTAGCAACGGAGACTCGATCAGCGCACCGGTCAAGGAGGTGGTTCGCAAGTGTCTCCAAGTCGAGCCTTCAGAACGACCTGATATCGATGAGTTGATACAAATCATCAAGGATACCATTAAAGTGTTGCCGGATGACGATAATATTGCCGGCTCGTCTCAATGAGCATTTCCTCATTTCCCCATCTCAGATTCTCTCATTCTCTCCTTGTCTTTCTACTCCTTTTTTTCAAGGTACTCGGACTGTCTTTGCAGGCGATATTGAATTGGCGATGTACAGCTCTCCTTTCCCAGTAAATTGTACCCTAACTTGTGCATTTAAGCACGGACTCGTCTATCTCTCGTCTTTTTCTCTATATTCCTCTCTTCGTTTCAATTCATGGCGTACAGCGAATCTAGCATCCTTTATACGATAGCGCTTCTTCGGCGACTGTCATTGATACAGACTATACCAGACAGCGACCTTCTTTTTGCAATCATCGAGTACAATGACATCTCAACAGTGGGTGGATATCTTTTTCTGTAACCTTGAATGAGCAGTCCTAGAAAGCAGTAATGGAGCGTTATGTTCTGGGCTGCCGCTGCATATGGGAGTACTTCTCCTTGAACCTCTTAACGACCCAGCGCAAGCACCATTGCGTGACCAGAAAGCCATATATTTGCTGGGTTTTACATACAAGTATGCTAAAGTTGAGTTTCTTTCCGGAATCAGCTTCCGCTTAGGTCGACTTCATGCTAACGAGTTCCATTCCATCCTTGGACAGCGCTGCTGTCCGCTGCGAAGACTCTGGATTATTTGTAGTCCGACAAAATCGATAGCGGTCATACCAACGACTGGATTCGGGACCGCATTCGAGTGTGCAATGAATGAAGATAAGATTCAACCAGAATCATCATGACGAAACTCGGAGATCAAGACACAATCTTGACCAACTCGACATGTTTTACAATCGCAATTCTCCACTCTCCAGCCTCTCAATCCAACATGAGCGAACGCTTTCAATCCTCGACGCACGGTTCAGAGGTCGTCGAATGGTTCCCAGGTCGAGTGAAGCTCAAAACATGTATGATAATCCCAACTCTTAGAGAACTCCATACTCAAAGTATCAAGTTGTCCTAGCAGGCCTGGTTCGCGGTGGACATGCCGCATGCGCCGCGGACGCCCTAGCCCACGGCGGCGCAGGCTGCATCATCTTCACTGGTCACTCACAGGCAGAACTACAATCCGTCATCGATCATCTCCACCGCAAGTACCACCAGACAAAGATCATTTTTGTCACGGCAGACAGCGGCAATCTGGCATCGATGCGCAAGGCAGCGGATACTATCAAGCAGCTCGATATACCCATCGACGGGATTGTTGGTTTTCCAACAGTGACAGCTGCATCGTGGGAGCTCACGTCTGATGGAATCGAGAGTCATTTCGAAAGAAATTATCTGTGTTACTTTGTGCTGGTTAATTTGCTGCTCGAAAAGATGTCTGTTGGGTCACGCGTGGTTATGGTAACAACGAGTGTTCGACAGGATGCGGATGCGCCAATGTGGAGGGATGTGAATTTTTCGGTGAGTCCATTGATATCGGGGCAGTTGGATACTTATACCTTTTCTTTTATTATTTTGCAGAATGGCGATACTTATCATCCACTGGATGGATACGCGCAGTCGATGTTTGCAAATATTGTATTCGCAAAGGCGTTGGCACATCGATCCATTGCTGCCTTTTCTGCTAATCCAGGAAGTAAGTATGATCAATAACTTACTGAGCACTTCTGATACATATAGACACCAAGAACAACATCCAAGACTACGTCTCGATGGACGAAGTAGCCTCTTGGCTACAACGCAAGAAAGAAAGTAAGTGCTTACCACATACATAGTTATCAGTCAGAGTTGACAAACCCAAGCCGGCGAGGACCTACCGATTCTACTACAGCAAGCCCCCAGATCCATGACAGAGGGCAGTGCCACTGTTCTTCGCGGCCTGCTCGATCCGGATCTCGAAGGTAAGACTCACTCCTCCCGTATAGACTACAGAAGCTCATAAGCCTCGGCTATTAGAGCAATCGGGAGCTTTTCTGGATAACTGCCATGTCGTCAAACTACCGCGAATTGATTTCCCTGCGGGCGAGGAAAGTGCAGCGGCTCTATGGGGATTGAGTGAAAGGCTGATTGCGGGTGCGAATGCGGAGTAGATAAACGAGAAGAGAAAGGAATCAACAGATGATAAGAGTAGATTGCCTACCAGTTGGTAGCATGTCAAAGGTCGTTCCATGAGAGATTCCTTCTGGGTATTCCAGTTTTTCTGCTCGTTTTGCCTTTGCTCCTGATAATTCAGGCGCCAAGTTGGGATAAAGCATCTCTTCCCCTTTTCGGATGAAACCCCTTTTCACCCCTCTCCCCCACCTGTCCATCCACCGTCCAAACGGTTGATCGTTTCCATCGTTTTTATCCAAAGGGAAGTGGTTTTAGCCTCACCCCCGAGGATTTTCCCTGTCTTATGGGCGACCAAGTTATTCTGCTCGCCCACCAACTGGACGGGTATCGGGCACGTGACCAGACTTTTTCTGCCGAGCTTGACCGTGACACGATCGGACCCATCGACCTCTAAGTCAGCCAACTTCCCAATTGGTGACCTTTCAGCAGCCGAATCTAGAGGAGAGTGACCAGAATTGGTATAGTGTTTGTTAATAAAGTAGCGGTGTTTTGTCCGCCAGTGTTTTACGCTAAGCTCTGTGCCTCGACCACTTGAAAGCTCGTCATACTCTGCGCTGCAATACGCGGGATGGGTTCACTGATTAGAAGATGCTATGTCACTGGCGGAGTCCCATCTTATCATCCGAGCTCCGAAGGCCTAGGTTCTTGTTATAGATATGTCTTTATGCTGCGTATCATATAGCCATGAGCATCCATGTATACAGAATAGAAAGTGAACATGAAGAAAAGGGACTGGTAAATGATAGAAACTCTATATGGCTGATATGAGCCATCAGTCTCCTTTTAACTGCCCAAATGTGGCAACTCCGCTCTTGGTTCAATGAGCGAACAGTGCGGGGAAGGTTATCACCACGCTAACTCGGCTTATCACAAGTGTTGCATTCCATGCAATTAGAATCCTGACTTCCTCCGGTCCTTTTTGCCCTTGACAAAAGCTCTATCTCACAGATAGCTGAAGCGGGGCTACATCGCCAATAAGGCGCGCTTATCATGATGTGACATGCGGTCTACTTCTCAAATAAGGACTCGATCTGCTGCACTTCCCTGGGTTCCCACATCTTCCATTATGGCGCCGGTTGTGGATAGCTCGGCCATTCCAGGCACAGTCACGCTCGTTGACGCGCAACACGTTCTTAGTACGCGTCATGTAGATGGGGATAAGGGTGATATTGTTCTTATTCCGACCCCATCGCCAGACCCCGACGATCCCTTGAACTGGAGTTCGAAAAGGAAGCTCCTGTCGACTATCTGTGTGAGCGTGTAGGTCTTCCGTCCTTGCTTGTGGAATGACTACATTCCTGACGACTTGGGGATTCTAGATATACGCTGTTCGCTGGTATCGCCTGTTCGGTAGTCTACTCTGTCGAAACACAACTGTCTGAGCAGACCGGGTTGCCGGTCAGCACCATCAATGAAGGCACGGGGTATATGTTTTTGCTAGCGGGATGGGGTCTCCTATTCTGGCAGCCATTTTCGATGCAGTATGGCAAGCGATTGACATATATCCTGTCGCTGGCAGGCATTTTGGTACGTTTCCGCGGTAAATACAGCGAGGGCATATGCTAATAGTGAACACCAGGGCACGACGATGTGGGGGTACGAAGTCTTGCATCTTGAAGATGAAATATAATACTAACTGACAGACCAGGCCATATGCAAACACCAACGGTCAATGGATCGCCCGAAACGTCCTGTCGGGCTTTTTTACTGCTCCCATCGAAGCCCTCCCCGAGATCACCGTTACGGATGTCGTAAGTCTCATGCCCAACTGCAAGTGAAACAGACCTCTGACAGCATCAGTACTTTACACATGAGCGAGGAACATACATGGGTCTGTACGCCTTTTTCCTGGCGGGCAGCAACTATTTCGCACCGGTGATTTGTGGTTTCATAGCCCAGTACCAAGGCTGGCAGTGGGTCTTCTACTGGCCCAGTATCTTTGTCGGCTGTGCCATGATATTCCTATTCTTTTTCATGGAAGAAACCAACTATGTGCGAGAGGAGATAGAAGATGCCACCATTTCCAATGTGCGACTTGGCTCTTTCCACAGCTCTCAAAGCAGCGATCCAGAGAAGGCTGCCCCGAAGGCTGAACCTGTTCCGACCGAAACTGGACAGGTCTATACCAAGAAGACTTATATCCAGAAGCTCGCACTTTTGGGTCCGAAGCAGAAGCATAATAGCATGTTCCGACGCCTTTGGCAGACATTGTATTACCTATCTTGGCCGGTCATTTTCTATGCTGGGTATGCGACTCTGTTGTTTGATGATTGTTTCACTGCTGACTCCTAATAGATTTTCTTATGGATCGTATTTGGTGCTTTTCAATATCCTTAACGGAACCGCCTCGATCATTCTGGGCGGAGCACCATATAACTTCGGGTGAGCGCAATACATCTAGATTAATAGAATCGCAGCTAACTAGTGGTAGCTCCTCCATGGTCGGTCTCAGCTATCTAGCATGCTGCCTGGGTGTGGCTATTGGGTAAGTCTTAGTTGCTTCCTATCTGACTCTAAATCGGTTCTAACCACGCCCAGATCCGTCTTCACCGGTCGATTCAGCGACTGGTTGACCATTAAGTTGGCCCGTCGTAACGGAGGTGTCATGGAGGCGGAGCACCGTCTATGGCCATTTCTCGCATGTCTGCTCCTGGTGCCTGGATCTCTTCTTCTCTGGGGTGTGGGCGCTGCACATGAAGTCCATTGGTTTGGGCTGATTGTGGCCATGTGTATACTGGCTTTTACCAACACCTGCGGTATAACCCTCAGTGTCAACTACATGGTGGACAGCTACCGGGAGTTGAGTGGAGTGGCGATGGCGAGTGTCATCCTGGTGCGCAACACCATGTCCTTTGCCATTGGCTACGGTATTACACCGTGGGTCGAGAATTTGGGCTACCAGAACTGCTTCATATCAGCAGCCTTTGTTGGTATGGCATGTGCGGCTGTTTTCCTTGTGATGATCAAGTACGGCAAGGCGTGCCGAGTGCGTAGTCGGGAGAAGTACTGGCAGATTGTACAGGAGAACTGGGAGAAGGGAATGGGTCATTAGAATAGAAGAGAGTAGAATAAATAATTAATCTGAAGTTAAGTGATCGAAAGATCACGAATGGCGTCACCAAGAGTTCAAGTTCAAGCTTTTGTGGAGAATAAGGAGCCCCCGCAATTACCCACTTCATCTTAGCATCTTCCTATCTTCCTCCCTTTCACAACACCTCAGTCCCGATGACAATACGAGTAGCCATCATTGGTGCAGGGTATGATCAGGCCCTTTATTCAACTATTCAAACGCTAATTCCTGGCAGCCCTGGTGGCCTGGTGACCCTCAAGACCTTACTCGAGGCGTCCAAACCCGACCAGCAGATCGAGGCGTGTCTCTTCGAAGCGTATGTTCCAAGCCCATGTTCTCACAATGATACTAATATCTGCTCCACAGGGAGTCCGATGTCGGCGGTACATTCAACTATCGCTCTTACGAGAATGCAGAATTGGTCAGCAGTAAGCAATTGACGACGTTCTCGGATCACCGCTTGCCGCTGGAGACTCCAGACCACGTATCGCTGCCTGAATACGTCGACTATCTCCGATCCTATGTTGAGCGATTTAATCTGAGCCCGTATATCAAGTTCAACTGTCCCGTTCGCGTGTCCCCGCTTCAAGATGGCTCCGGGTGGGCTCATCAAGTGAGCTATGTGGACCGAAAAGGCGACGAAACAAAGCAGAGTACTTTCCACTGCTCGCACATTGCTGTCTGCACTGGACTTCATGTTGAGCCCAATATTCCAAGTATCCCCGGGATTGAGAATGTTGGGGGTGAGGTGTTTCACTCATCGCTTTACAAGGGACGAGATCAGGTAGCTGGAAAGAAAGTTCTTATCTTGGGGTGCGGTGAAACGGCGATGGGTGAGTTGATTCCAGCCTGATATAATTACTCACCTAATAACCAAACTATTTGAAGATATTGCGTACGAGTCCATGAAAGCCGACGCCGAATCAGTCACCATGTGTTTCCGCACTGGCTTCCTCTCCTTCCCCAAGCAGCTCAGCCGATTCCAGGTATTCGGCAAGGCATTTAGTGGAGGTCTTCCAATCGACGGTCTAATCACCAACCTCTTCGAAACCGCATACGTCCATCGAGCGGTTGCTCAAAGCAGATTACGCTGGTTCATTTCAGACTTTGTGATCAAGCGAGTCCTCTGGTTCCTGACCGGAACCCAGGCCGGCATGAATCAGCATGTCGGCGCTCTTCCTAAAGAGCGACTAGGCAGAGCTTTTGTCTTTCTCAACAAGAGCAACAAGGCGATGCCGTATCTCAATCGTCCTTATAAGACACACAATCCGTTTTTAGCCTTTATCGGTAACCGCTACATTGATCCTCCGGAGGATGCTGCGTCCGATCGAGCCGTCGACACTTGCACCTGGCCGAAGTATATTGATGATACAGGCCGGGTGCATTTCCAGCCAAATCATGACAGGAAGGATTGGCAGCGGTTAAAGAACAGAAGCATCCAGCCAAATTGCGTAGTTTATTGTTCTGGGTATGTATCTATAAGGGGTTACAATCAGCCATTTCCAGCTAATGTCACTCTCGCAGATACAAACAAACGTTCCCTTATCTTGACCCATCATACCCGACGGCATCAGATGCCCAGGTCCGAAACATCATCAATCCTTTCCACCCGGACATCGCGTTCATTGGCTTCGTGCGTCCCGGCGTTGGCGCAATCCCACCCATAGCCGAACAGCAAGCCATGTGGTGGACAGCCCTCATTACCGGTCGCATGAAGATGCCCACGGACCCACCCCACTATCATCTTCTCGCCACTAAGACGTCTCGTATCCAGTACGGAGTCGACCACAGCGCGTACATGAGCGCGTTGGCCAAGGATTTCGGCGGTGCACCAGGGCTACTCGAGCTGTATCGTCGTCATGGGCTCCAAATTCTGCTCATCTACTGCTTTGGTGCATCGTTCGTTACATTTTACAGATTGATAGGGCCATTTGAGTCGGCTGTTGCGCCTCAGATTGCTCGGACCGAACTGGCGGAGACTATTCTCCGACGGGGTTACACGGGCAACCTTCTCTTTGGAGTGATACCCATGGTCTTTTATGGTTTTATCAATTCTGTTGCCTTGTTACTTGACTTGGTCGGGCTGCTTCCTCGTGAATCAGAGATCGAGTGTAGTGAAGTTGGGAAGAGCAAAATGTAAATACTAGAAGACTACCTAACACATGGGCACTCGTTGGAGGACTACAAGGGACTAGAAATACATGATATCTCGGATTAACCTTGAACGATCAGTCAAATGGATCTTCCCCTCAACATAAAAATATCTCTTGAACAACACTCCGGAAAGCTCACAATCATGATAACAGATACCTATACAGACGTCCGCACATCACTGACCCTAGAATACATCTCACTTCTAACAGCTCGTCCCAGCCCTCCACCAATTATTCTGCTCCTATGAAGAGAAAGCACCTTCATCAGACCGATGACTAGATTTCCCATCCGTGGAGCAATCGACAACTCATTACCATCATTGTCCATCTCTTTGACAGCGATTTCTGGGGAATTGAGATCATATCCGCAAGGACTCAAGCCATCGTGACAAACCTTCCAAGTCCGGCCTCGATAGCTAACAGTATCGCAACCTCTGCCGCATTCGAGCATTTTTGCTGAATCCCCCATAGGGGGTTCCTATGGGATTATCCCGGTCCTTGGACTGAATAAAGAGTGGATATTCGAAAGTTCCCCCACCAGCAGAATCATTGGTCTGGTCGGAAGACATCGAGAATGTGCAGGTTGAAGACATGGCTATGGTCAGAGCAAGGGTGATGAGGGCTGAGAAATGGATCTTTCTTTGTCATCGAAGCAGAGGATCGGGCTTTGATCTCCAGGGGCAAAGAAAGACAACTGATATAACTAGAGCTGTTTACTCCGGTGGATGATTGCATGTAGTTGATTTAAGATTCGGTGAGCGTTGGCCTCCCTTATATCTTTCATGTTTATTACAAGGTAATGTAAATGTAGTAAACGAAGTCATGCAGAAAAGAGCCTCATGGCTCATTGACATATGCCCATTCCATTACAGCTCCACCTCCGACCCTATAGTACTGCCTCGAGATTGACCGTGGTTTAAGATTGGTCAAGGGCCAAGGTTGGGGGCCGCAAACCGATCAGCAGCTGGAGAAGATCTGTACATCAGGGCGCAGTCGAGGAGCCTTAGCAGCTAGGCTTTGTGTCTCGCGAATTCAAACCTGGATACGAAGTATAGAAACAATGCGAATAGGTTAAGCGCCCAGGCGCGAATATTCCGCCTCACACCCCCAATGCGGGGAAGCAGGACCGCTAGAAGACATCTCGAAGACTGCATAGATAGAACCAAGCAAACCTAGCAAGAGACATATGGGGCTAAAAACAAGATTGAAATGCATATTGTTGGCCTCCAAGTGGCTACAGGGTTAGACGCATTCTAAGTAACAATTTATCCCAAGTATTCATTCTGCTAAAACTTCCAAGTAGACTTTATCACCAGCTAAACAGGAGAAATGCGGAACTACCGTATGTAGAACTTCGGATGAAACAGGATAAGCCGATCTACCATTCAACCTGCTAAAATTACCATCTTAAAGGCCTCTCTTATACATAACTAGCACAAGGAAACAGCAACACACACTTCTCCAATAGCCGCCAGGAGCTATATATCAGCCAAATAATGCCCACGCAAGCCTATCACACCATGATCGACATCCAAAGCAACAAAAAAGCACCGACCACTACCCACTAACCCTCACAAACAAGCCACGAAGAAACTGCTTCACCCCCCTCACTTGTCCCCCAGCCCTATCCTCCCGTCCTCTCTTATCGCCAACACCAACGCCTCCACCCACTCGCGCTGCATGCGCTCTAGCATCTGATCAACAGTTTCAGTTTCATCTTCCAGCCCATCTAGCACATCAAGGGACTCACTGGAGTCAAGCGCGGGATTATATTCCCACGGAACACCCTGGCCTTGAACAGGCGAATCGCAACCCTGTAGCCCGATAAAGCGACCGAAACGACGACGCTTAGTTTCTAAATCGATGTTTTGTTGACTGACGAGCCAGGGGGTGACTCTGATGGGGTAGTAAGCGGATTCACGGACTGGGGGTGAGATTTGATGGAAGTGCCAGGCGAGGTTGTCGAGTTGGGTTGATGTGAGGAGGTGGTATTGGAGGAGAGTTCTTGGGAAGTCGGGGTGGACGCGGCCCTCGATGCAGGATACGAGGGGTTGGAGGGGGGTTGAGAGATGGTCTAGGTAGGGTTGGAGGAGTTCGGTTGGGATGCTGGATTCTAGGGATTTTTGATTGAGGATTGGTAGGAGAGTTGGATGTGGTCTCTCTGAGAGGGGGATTCCAAGGTTGGAATGAGTTGAAGGCATGGTGGAAGTTTAGATGGAAGTTAGAGTGGGAATGAGATAGAGTTGAGTAGAGTGAGTTGAGTTGATGTAGATTTTTGAGACCAAAGCCTCTCTTTATACAAGACCAACGTTCGCATTGTCCCAATAATGGCAAAGAGATATAGACAATGAGCTGAAACATCCCAAAAATAACGCTGCACTGCAAGCCCTTTGTGCCAACCATAATGAAATGCATCCTAAAATACTGAAACACCAGGATTGTCGCGCGATCCTTTCTTTCCAACCAAAATAAAGCCCGAGTCATGTTCATACTATCTTGAAAAAGCCACGGCGATAAATAATCAAACAGCCAGGTTGTTCATACCCGAAGAAAGGTCTGGTTCATCTGCCACAGGGGGCAACCCGACATATTTGTTGATCCAGTTAAGCACCGTTCGGTGCCACAGAAGCGAGTTCTCCGGGTTTAGAACCCAATGATTTTCGTCGGGGAATGTGAGGAAAGCGCTATCAATGCCGCGCATCTGAAGCACGTTGAATGCTGCAAGGCCCTCGGCGATCGTCAGACGGTAGTCCAGTTCATTGTGAATGATAAGGTGGGGCGTCTGCCACTCTCCTGTGAATCGAGAAGGATCCCATTGAGCCCAGTTATCAGGGACCTTCCAGATAGGGCCTTTCAGATCGTGGAGAGGGAAGTATTGCTCTTCACTAGCTAGCTGCGAAGTCATACTGAACACTCCGTCATGGGTGACGAGGGCTTTGAACTTGCGACCAAGGTCGTGTCCTTGGATCCAGTTCATCATGTAACCGCCGTACGAGGCGCCAAGCGCAACGGCCCGTTCGGTATCGACGTAGTCCAGGTTTTGCTCGATATACGCAAAGCCCTTGACAAGGTCTTCGTAAGGACGTCCGCCCCACTGCCCACGGATGGCATCGGTGAATGGTTGTCCGTACCCAGTGCTACCTGTCGGGTTAGGCGTAATCACGACATAGCCCTGCTCGGCGAAGATAGCAGGGTTCCAGCGAGTGCTCCACTGGTCGTTCCATGCACCCTGAGGGCCACCGTGGATCAAGTAGGCCAGAGGATACTTCTCGCCGGGCTTGAAGTAGGACGGTTTCACCACGAACGCGTGCACTGGGTGGTCCTCCGCACCGCGGAACCAAATCTCATCCACCTGGGCCGGTGACAGACCATACAATGCCCCACCGCGACCATTCGAAGAGACAATTTGAACTTCCTCGGGGTTAGATGGGTCAAGGATAGTCCACAAGCTGTTGTCGACGAGATTGCTACTGGAAATGAACAGTTTGGAAGAGCCAATAGCAGCGGGAGCCACATCATTGACAAACCCTGAGCGGGTGAGTCTCCTCAGCGCATCTGGCTCAGCCTCCTTGATATTATCCAGAGGAAGTTGGTAGAGTAATCCACGTCCGAGTTCCTCGACCTGAATGAGCAACGACTTGTCATCGTAGCCGAAAGAGATAGACGAAGGACTCAGATCCCACTGTCCCTTGCCATCCGCCGACTCGAATACTTCAATCATCTCTCCATCCCATGGGTTGGGCACGTAAAGGATGCGATTCTTGTCGGACTCATAGCCATCTGTAGCCATGGCCAGAAGGGCAATGGAGCTACCGTCTGAAGACAGAACGGGCGACGACATTGCGCCCTTTAGAGCGTTCACCTTACAGACCTTCGCATTAGATGCAGCCATACTAGTCCAGGAGAACATAGGAGCATAGTAGCACGAACAGGCGGTGTGTGTAGCCGGATTTACGTCCGGGTCTTTGGCAATGAACACAATAGCAGACGGGCTAATATCGAAGTCGCCCGCACCTCCAAAGGGAGGAATGGGTGATTCAACAGCACCCAGACCCGAGACCGAGATCAAGTTTGTAAGACCCGAAATAGTGAATTTGCCCGCTTGTCTACGGGCAGGGGTCAGCGGTGTCTGCTGCAACAGACCGTACCAAATAGCATTCTTCTGCGGCTCAACATAGGAATCCCAGTGTCGAACAAAAAGCGATGTATACAAACGTCCCGTCGTGTATGGCTTCTTGGCATCATGGGGATTAAAGAGGGAGCCGTCGGGGTTGGCCTTTCCGCTCACAGCAAAACCGATCTTGCCAGGCTCAATCACAGTCACTTTCAGGTCGGAGACAGGACCTGGGACAGTGCCTGCGGTGTAAGTCTTATCAGCCTCGCGGGCATGGCCGATTATGAAGCTGGTATTGCCGTTGGCCTTGGTCTTGAGCCAGACGAGTTGGTCGCTGGCGCCGAGCCATTGCGGGTTGCTGGCACCGGGGTCATTTGTGATGAGGGCGGATCGGCCGGACTCGATATCGATGACTCGGATCTCGTTTGTCTTGGAATGTGACTCGAAGGAGTAGGAGGTCTGGGTGTAAACAGCGAGGCTGCCTGCCGCGTTGGGGCAAGCCGAGGACCGCCTAGGGGCGCCCAGTAGAACCCTGTATATGGTCAATTGGGATACCTTGCTTTTGACAAAGGAAAAAGACTCACTCAGGTGTGAACTTCATGGGACGGATGGCCATAGCAGCTTAGCTAGCTCGAGATGAGGAGATAAGATAGCTAGCAAGGAGCTTTATAGAGATTGGAGCTCACTCTAGCAACGATGGTCAGAGGCAAAGGAGATGTTCCAATGAAAAGACAGGGAGAGAGAGAGAGAGCAACGGGAACTATAAAGATGGAACAAAAGGGTTTGAAGCGGAAGGGAGCAAAGATGAGGAGTCGAGTGCAACGTGACCCATGCGGGGTCTCACAGGTTCACTCCACTTCACCGGTGAGCTATGTCAATCACTTCCGTGAAGTACTTGACCTTGGAGTACCTTGGAGCTATTTATATTTAGCTAGACTCGAAACTTGATGAACAAGATAGAAACACCTTTTGTATCCTATGAGCTCCAAATAACTATTATTACACAAAAATCAACAGACAATCATAGTCTACTCTTCTTCTTCCTCACTCTCATCCTCCTCCATTCCCTCAGCCGCAGTCACGGAGAATGTAGGTGCCTGATCAACACCGACATAACTGTCACTCATAAGGTAGAGAGTCAGCTCGTGCTCACCAGGAGACGGCACCACATATTCCAAGCGCAGCTCCAGCTTGCGACCGATAGTAATACGTTTGATAGCCAGCAGGCTCTTGGTCTGCTCTTCGCCAACCACCAGCCACCAGTTCTCCATTTTCTGGTTAGGGTAGAAGGGTGCGTGAACAACGGTGTCGGGCTCCTCATCTTCTTCCAGCTCCCGCTCAATTTTGATCTTGAGATAAGCGGGTTCGCCAGAGGTGACCTTTTCAGGGTCCTCGACTTCAAAGTTCATATCAAGGTTGGGGTACTTCTCGTTCGTGAACGCCGCTGCTTGCGCCAGCTGCTTATTGTTCAAGTTGAGACGCTTCACAAGATTGGCGTAGTCCTTGTTCTCAGTGGGGTCCATGGCATCCATGAATTCAAAGATATCGTTGATCCTGCGAATATCGTCAGTAATTGCTAGTTTATCACATTTCATAATAACGTACTTGTACTCATTGGCCACCTGGATGACCTCGGGCGAGAAGTGAGGAATCTGCTTGAGAGGACTGTCCCGGTCCCACATAGCTTGCACAACCATTTGCGACAGCTCCATGGCATTCATGGCATTAATGTGACCCTCGGAGGAAAGCACGTCAACACAAGCGCTGAGCAGGTTGAGAACCTTGCGGACAATATCTTCTTGATCCTTGGCCAGATCAATAGGAAGTTGCATACGCGAGAAATGTGCCTGGAGAAGAACAAAGGCCTTGAAGTGGGGCGAGTCGAATGCGGGCTCCGACATCTTGACAGGCACACGATCATACACGCGGCGGAGAATGTGGTCTTCGTGACGACGCATCTGGACAGACTCGAACTCGGTAGCCGAGGTAACAATCTCCAAGATGCCCTTAAGCTTGGTGCGAGCCGACAGCGAGAGCAGGAACGTCTGCATGGTGATGAAGGAGATGTTATAGTACGCGCTGATCATGGCCGCGTTCAGAGGAGAGACACTGTCATCCTCCTCGTCGAGGTCGATGATCTTAGCCTCGGACAACTCCTTCAGCGTGTTCTCGACCAGCTCTGACAGGAAGGTACTCAAACCCTCGTGGCTCACATCGGCAAGACCATAGAAGCTGGGATTGGCGAGGAGACGGCGGTAGAAGTAGGTGTAAGTCATCCAATCAACTGCATCCTGGGTCGAGGAGATAGTCCTCGTGCTAGCCTCAGTCACAAAGGCATCGTGCAGATAGACCTGGAGATGGCTCTCCACCGGCATAGCCTCATTCAAGAACTTCTTGTAGTACTCACGCTTCACAGCGGGTACCATCAAAACACCCCGACCGAGCTTGTCCTGGCCTGGACGAGTTGCCTTGCCGAACATCTGGAGGATCTCGCTAATGGGGTAGTCAATGTAGCGGTGCTCACGACCATCATAGAACTGGGTATTCATGACGATCACCAGGTGGGCGGTCACGTTCAATTCCCAGCAGACATCCCGCGAGGCCAAGAGGACCTGGATGGCACCAATGCTGAAGAGATGCGAGACAATGCGCTTGTCTGCTACGCTCAGCGCCTCGTGGTAGTATCCGACACCGTGGCTCAGCGAGGTGGCAAGTGTCTGCTCTTGGACACGAGCCAGCAGTGGTGCTAGCTCCTCCGCATCCGCGTTCAAGAAGCGATCTACGTCATCGTCCATGGCGCACGCCGCCAAAAGATCCATGGCGGTCGACCGAGTCTGCTTGCGACTGGGCACAAAGACGAGCGCGGGCTTGTCGGGTGAAAGCGTCTGGATCGATTGATAGGCAGGACGGGACATAGCGAGCATGAGGGAGGGGAAGTGAGGGATGTTGAAGGACTGGATGTGAAGTTCCAAGGGCACGGGGCGAGCATGGGGGCTGAAGTTGTAGATGGTGTGCTTGCTGGCACCGATCCATTCGCCGATGTCACGGGCATTGGAAAGGGGCACACTCAAACCAAGAATGCGCATGTCGTTCTCGGTTTGAAGAGCAATGTAGTGCATACGAGAGACGATCACCTCGTATACATATCCACCAAAGCCACCAAGCATGTGGAGTTCATCGGCGATAAAAAGTTGGACGGTCTGCACGTTCTTGCGCCGTTGCCACTGCCGAGACAAAACATCCCATTGCACAGGTGTGGCAAGCACAAGGTCAGCCCGCTCCAGGAGCTTCAGGTCCGCGGTGGTCTCGCCCGTAAGCTTGACAATGGTCTTACCACCCGCGATGTTGCCCAGTCGCTTCTCCCAGTCAGCAAGTCGCAGGTCAACTAGCTCTTGGAATGGAGCAATGTACACAGCACGACCACTCTTCTCGCTTGACCAGTGGCGGAGCAACGCCAGCTCGGCGCACACAGTCTTGCCGCTTCCAGTGGGAGCACCAATGAAGACATTGTCATCCGAGTCGAACACAGACTTGAAAACCTGCGTCTGGATTTTATTGAAGTGCTCCCAGTTAGGGTAAAGCTGCTGATACTCCTCGCGCTTCAGAGCCTTGACCGGCGCACGCTGCATATCAAGGAGAGGGGTGTGAGGAGGGAAGCGCTCCGGTAGAATCAGCTTCTGGAAAGAGACGGCAATCTTGGTCTCGGAGTGCATCCAGCGGTCAGACACCAAGGAAATGAAGTAGTTTGGAGGCATTGGCTCGGTGATCGGAACGGTGAAGTCCACAAGGTGCTCGTTCATCTCAGCTTGAGCAAACTCGCGGCGCAGCAAGAAGCGATCGTGGAACAAGATCTCTTCGCCATCGCAGTCTTCAACAAGGATCCAGAAGTCCTGCGCGTTGCCATGAACGGCATCATCCCAGACAAAGTTGGGCGTGATGGTCAACTCAACGCGAAGCATGGAGCGGGTGATAGGCTGCACTTGAGCCTGGACCTCAAGTCGAGGGAACTTGGAGACCAGATCGCACACGATACGTCCAGCCTTGGGCATGCCAAGGAGCTCACCCATCCGAGGCGGGTCCAGGTCGAAATAGCTGGTCCATGGCACATCAATGCGCTCAGCCTTCTGTAGGATATCCCGGGGGCAATGAGGGAACTGGCGCAGCGGAGACATGGTTGGCCACATGCGCTTCTCAGCCATTTTGCACAGGTCAAGAGCAGTCTTGGCCACTGATGACCAGCCCTTCTTCAAGCAGATCTCGAAGAGTGCTCGAATGATACGTCCGGCAGACTGAGTAACGTAGACCAGATCTGCCATCAGCGCAAGGCCGTCCAGTCGGAGGCGAGAGATGTATGCTTGGAGGAGCACGTTGATCTTCGCGTGAGGCTCATCGATCGTCTCCTTGACTGGCACAGGCACTCGGCCCAGCAGCTTTCCAAGTTCAAGCTTCTCGTCTTGGCGGACAGGAATGTACTTGAACTCATCACTCAGAGCGAAAATGCGGAACAATTCGATGGTGGTGATGGACGGCTGGAGGTGTTGAGCGTAGGTGAGCATCGAGTTGTGGCCAATGTAGTAATGAGAAGCAATTCGGCCGAGCTCAGTTGCTTGTAGACGACCCGTCTTCTTCTCATACTTGACAAGACCAGACCTCTCCAGGATAACAGCAGCGGAGTGGACGAGATCAACTCGTTTTTGCTCCAAAGCATCATCGTTTTCGTAATCTGCGCCGACACTATACAAACCTGGCGAGCGAAGCATACGGATATAGAGGTAAGTGTAGCCCAACCATTCCACGCCCTCGTCGCGGTTTCGAATGTTGCCCAGTACAATCTCAGCGTTCATGTTGTCCGCAAGTTTGCTCACAAGCTGAGACTCAATGGGCAATTGCTGGTTCAAAAGTGAAAGGTAGTACTGAATCTCCGTTTGAGTCGTGATGATGATACCTTCACCAAACGTGTCGTATTGAGGTCGACCAGCACGTCCAAGCATCTGAAGAACATCCTGAGGGCTCAATTCGACCCAGCTACCCTTCTCGGGGGAGTAGACCTGAGTTCCCTTGATAATGACAGTGTGCGCAGGAAGGTTGACACCCCAAGCAAGAGTTGCAGTACACACGAGAACCTGGATACTACCATCGGCAAAGAGTGCCTGGACGGAATCACGATCCGCAAGACTCAGACCAGCGTGGTGAATACCAAGACCATAAGGCATAAGGTCTTTCAGAGAAGCATCGTCAACCGACTCAGCCTCCTCGGTCAGAATCTGACGACTAGCAGCATCACTGCGCAGAATCTGACCAATCGTCTCATTCTCGATTGCCTTGTCTCGAATATACTTGGCCGTCTTGGCCGTCTCCTTTCTGGAGTGAACAAAGATGAGCATTTGGTTTCGATGCTGACCAACCTGCTCCAAAACTTTGTTGTAGCAGATATCGTTCATGGTCTTCAACTGCTTGATGGCCTTCTTGTCGGTGACGCCGATGAACTCCTGCTTCAGGGGACAAGGTCGGTAAGAGCCATCGAAGTGGAACACTCCCTTCTCGGGGTCGGCGCGAAGGAAACTTGCGACATCACGGTAGTTGGGAAGAGTAGCACTGAGACCAACAATCCGCACCGGCTCACCAGTTTGCTCGACGCGGCGAATGATACGGCTCACGATGCTCTCAATGACAGGACCACGATCATCGTGGAGAAGGTGGATCTCGTCAATGACTACGAGACGGACAAGGTTGGTGTAGCTGGTCTCAGATGCCTTTCTGGTGATGACGTCGAACTTCTCAGGGGTAGTGACAATGATCTGAGTGTCGGCAATTTGCTGCTTGGTGAGCTGGCGATCACCACTGAGTTCTGCGACCCGAATGCCGTATGGCTCAAGACGCTTTCCAAGGTTCCCAACCTGCTCCTGTACCAAGGCCTTGAGTGGGGAAATGTAAATGATCTTGAAATCGTCGAGCATGATCTCCCCAGTTTCCGGGTTGCGGTTCTTGCCAATCTCGCGAAGGATACTGAGCATAGCGACGTTCGTCTTTCCGGAGCCAGTCGGAGCACAGACAAGCATGTTACCATCATCCTGGAAAGCTGTGGGGAAACACCTGGTTTGCACCCGGTTCAGCTCCTTCGCGCTTCCAAAGCCAACACGAGCCCATTCAGGCAACGCGGTAGTTGGAATGTTCTTCTCGCCGGGATCTCTCTTGGCCTTGGGAGGGGGAACATGGATCTCTTCGTAGCCCTTGAAGGTGCGTTTTGTGGAACCTTGGGGCAACTTGACGTTGGGGTTGGTCATGAGATGGTTACCCTGGTGGAAGACCAAGTTCTCAAGGTTGATGAGTCTCTTGGGCTGAAGACCGCCAACCAAACCACCTTCAGTGGCAGGCTTCTTCTCGTCCTCTGCGGGTGCTGAAGGGACGTCGACGTCCATCAAGTCAAGCTTTATCTTCTTCTCAGGGCGGTCACCGTGAACATCCCGGGCAGCCTTTCCGCGAATCTCATCCAAGATGGCACGATGTCCAGCCTCGACCATCTGACTTTCCACGAGGTTGCGCGCGTCGGCATCTTCAGCAACTCGTCTCCAGCGAGTCACCCAGACAATCTTGTCTCGGTTGGTGACCAATTTAGCAACAATTTCGGGATGATCATAGTCGAAGAGCTCCATGAGGTCGTTCTCAACATCGCGGAGAGGTCGTTCAGACCCGTCCTCGGTCTGGCCACCCATAAGGTCAAGCGCCTCTTGGGTCTTTTCTTGTTGGATATGGGCATCAGAGTATAAGGCACCGATCTGTCGTTGGAGCCAGTACGCGTCGATTTCGCGCACCGGGACGTCCATTCCTGCCTTGTCCTTGGCCTTGTCATCCCGATCAATGCCGCCATCGATGACCATCTCATCATCCTCGCCCAGTTCTTCGCCTGTTGGTTGGTCGATGTCGGGTCGGTCTTGTTCATCGGCTTCGTCCTCGTCGGAGAGCTCGTCTTCGTCTCGAATCTCGTCCACAGTGCCCATGCGCTCATCGTCCTCGTCCTCGTCGAAAACAACAGCGACACCTTGACGCTCGTCGAGCTCTCCACCTGCCTCATCCAAACCGCCTTCCATGTCTTCGTCTTCGTCCTGGGCATCGTAGTCGGTAATTTTCTTACCCAAGTTCACAAGCTCATTAAACTCTTTCGGGTTCATGGATGTGCCCAAAAGGTCATCTATTTCCTTCTTTTTGTCGAAATCTTTCATGTCTTCATCCTTGAGAAGCTCTAACACGGCATCGGCGGCACTTCGAACGACTTCGTGGGGGACATCGCCAAGGTTTGTGCCAGTAATCGTAAGGATAAGGTCGTAAGTCGCTCGCGTCGCAGGTGTTCGTGGACGATATTTCAAGCCTTCGACGAGGGCATCTGCTGCTGAGAGAATACCTTGCCCCCTTAGTTGTGCTGGTTGGCCACGCTGGCGCTTCTTCTGTTCTCGCAAGAGGACGTCTTCGCCCTCGTGAATAGCACCCCGTTCGACTTCTGGCCCGGCGGCCTTCTTGGTCTTTGGCGCATCATCGCGAGCCACTCGCGAGCCCATCTCTCGAATCCCGATGCGGCCCGCGAGAGACTCGGGGTCTCCAGAAGCTTCGTCATGAGAACGGCTGATGAAACGACGGTCCGCCTGGAGAACCAGGTTGGACATCGCCGAGTATTTATATTGCGAAATGTTTTGGTCCGCCATCTTGGTAGTGAAGTGACCGTGTCACAAAAGCGATCCGAAAAGAGAGAAAAAGCGAATGAGTTGCGACGGGGATCAGCTTGGATGCGCCGATCAAAGTCGTCCACGTCGCGCGTCAAATGACAACAATTGAGTAAATTCAGAAGATCTCACAAAACTGACTCATCCTCCTGGCACAAGCGAACTAACTTGAAGGGGAAGAAATGAAGATCAAGGTTGATGAGAATGATGGTTGTAGCCAAGGAGAAGATCGGGAAGATTTCGGTGGCGAAGGCGGAAGGAGGGGAGCTTTTGCGGTTCTGCCGTTCCGCCAGCGATGGTGCTCTCAACGTCGCGACGATGCGCTTGAATGGGCGTCCGATATTGTTGGCGTCTTCCTTACGCTCATCGCAAGTCGCGCTGACTTCACCTTACCGCTGCTATGTCCACCGAACCATCTGCCACCATGCGCGTCGCGCTCCGGTCCGCCCACGCGTACCCAGCGTGCCACCAACCGAACTACAGAGGGGCGCCAAAACAAAAGCGACCGTGAATCTGAAAGATCTTCCCCAGGGTGTTGTCAAGCTTGGGGCATACGATGAGGGAGTGGACGATGCTCCTCGATACCCGACTGTGGTACAGGGCCACCGAAACAACATGCAGAAATTCAAGAACTGTGTTATTCTCACAAGAGTCGGGGGCTTCTATGAGGTATCGAACGGTTAATGCATGATCACGATTGGATTTGGCTAATGTCTATCTTCTAGCTTTACTTTGGACAAGCCGAGGAGCTCGCACCATTGCTCAGTTTGAAGCTTGCAAGCAAAAAGACCAGTGCTGGGCCAGTGCCAATGGCTGGCTTCCCCTTCTTCCAGCTCGATCGATTCCTAAAGGTTCTTGTTCAAGACCTCAATAGATACGTTGCTATTAGTGAAGAGTTTGCCATCCAGGAAGAGGAGAAAATACGCTCTGGAGGCCTCCTATTTGATCGGAAAGTGGCCAGGGTTATAAGTCCCGGTACATTGATCGATGAGAAGTTCATTGACCCTTCCGAAAACAACTTCCTACTGGCCATATATCTAGATATTCCTGCTCTGAAGACACAATCAAGACATCACGTTGACGCTCCGTCCTCGCAGCACATATTGTCCACTGGTCCTCAAAGCGTAGGGTTGTCATGGCTGGATCTGTCAACGGGGGATTTCTTCACCCAGTCCACAACGACACAAATGCTTCCATCTGCCATTGCCCGAATCGGAGCCCGGGAGATTCTTGTGGACCAGAACGTCCAGGACATTATTGGGCAAGAGTTGCAACTCCTTGTTGGGCAGGAGCACCGACTGGTTACCTTCTTTCGGTTCCCCAGCTCGATTGCACCCATGTCGGAATGGGACGCAATGCTGGATGCCCCCATCCCCGAGGAAAGCCATGCTTCTTTCACATCAGAGGAGGTGGCCGCTGGGTATAGCTTGCTCGAGTACATTCGGGTGCAATTGCAGCGATCCGACCTCAAGCTCCAGCCTCCGCGCCGGCGACATCTAGATGAGTCAATGGGAATTGACCGCAACAGTTTGAGGGGACTTGAAATCTTAGAAACAGCACGAGATGGGTTCGGGAAAGGCAGCTTGCTTCACGCGGTCCGCAGAACAAGTACCAAAAGTGGCGCACGCCTTTTGCGAGACAGACTCAGTATGTTGTCAACGGCCTATTTTAATATCAGTTGCTAATCTTTGATTATAGCCTCCCCGTCTACTTCACTTCGAGTCATTAATGAGCGCCTCGACCTAGTCTCGGTTTTCATTGCAAATGAAGATCTTCGGGAGAATGTGGTGCAGCTGTTGAAGCGCAGCTATGATTCCCAGCGTCTTGTTCAGAAATTTGCCCTTGGCAAAGGTGATCCAGATGACTTGATCTGTCTTTCCCGCGCCACAGAAGCGACCAAGGGAGTCAGACAAGTTCTTTCAGACCATGTGAGGGTATTATCTTCCACCGGCGTATCTGATGCTCAACGCAGTCTCGCCTCTATGATTTCACGGCTTCAACTCGGCGGACCAATCGCTCTAGCAGAGCGAATCCTGGCAGCGATTGACGAAGAGGGTCTACTTCAAAAGCAGCGCATCGAGGATAGCACGGCCGCCGAGGCAGCCAGCTTGGCTCAGCAAGTTACTATGAATGAGGGGACACCGAGTGACATGGATTCGCTGCCAAAGAAAGTGAGGACGAAAGGGAGCGAGGGACACGCAACAGCAGACTCCGAGTCGGGTCCAGTCGAGACATGGATCATGAGACGCGATGCAAGCGATCTTCTGAATACTCTGCACGAAGAGTTGGAACAGCTTGTGAATGACAAGGCTGAGCTCACTCAACAACTCCGGGATTCCGTGGGATCTACGTCCTTGAATCTCAAATGGACCCCTGGTTTGGGATACATCTGCCACGTCAGAGGTGCCAAGATCTCCCAGCAGTCGCTTGAAGACCTGGGGGTGACTCGAAATGTCTCTTCTACTAAATCGACTCGCTCATTCTACCTTCCTGCATGGACAGCACTGGGGAACAAAATGGACCACGTTAAGATTCAGATCCGTCAGGAAGAGCAAGCCATTTTTGAACGTTTGCGCCGCGAGGTCATCATCAATCTGGTGAAGATCCGCCGCAACGCAGCAGTCATGGACGAGTTGGATGTCGCATGTTCATTCGCCACACTGGCTCAGGAGCAGCAGATGGTCCGGCCCATTCTGAATGATGGGACGACGCATAAGATAGTCGGTGGAAGACACCCCACCGTCAAACTGGGTCTTGAGGAGCAGGGACGCTCTTTTGTGAGCAATGACTGCTTCCTCGGTGGTAAGGAACAAATCTGGCTTATCACAGGCCCTAATATGGCAGGCAAAAGTACATTTCTGCGGCAAAACGCTTTGATCACGATCTTAGCACAAATCGGCTCCTATGTACCTGCAGCTTATGCCGAAATCGGCATCGTCGATCAGATCTTCAGTCGAATTGGCGCAGCCGACGATCTGTTCCGGGATCAATCGACGTTCATGGTGGAAATGCTCGAGACAGCCGCCATCCTGAAGCAAGCAACGCCACGTTCCTTTGTGATCATGGACGAAGTCGGCCGAGGCACGACGCCGGAGGATGGCACTGCCGTGAGCTTTGCCTGTCTCCACCATTTGCATTACCACAACCAGAGCCGCACACTCTTTGCCACTCACTTCCATGGGCTCGCAGATATGACACGAGACTTCGAACGCCTCGAGAGGTACTGTACCGATGTAAAGGAAACTGCATCCGGCTCTTTCTCTTTTGTCCATCGCCTTCGAAAGGGTGTGAATCGCGAATCACATGCCCTCAAAGTTGCTCAACTAGCGGGCCTGCCCCGGGAAACCATCGACCTGGCCGCCCGTGTTCGACAGGAGATGAGGGACGAGATGGTCTCACTTCGAGCCGGTGAGGACCGGCACGTCTCGTATGGGGCTTAAAGGACCAAACGAGTCTATTTACTCCACCGAATCATGCTCAAGAAATGCGTTCTCTTCTCGTATGAATCATTTTCGATCTATGTGAAATATTTTATGTACAATACCCAGGCTTTTTCCATCCATAATACCACCCAAGCAGGATATACATCAAGTTCGAACACGTACTTTAGAGCTTAGCCCTCCACAACTGCGGATCCTCCTTCCGACCATACTGACCCTTCCGTCCCAAGTCAACAACAACGCCCTCACCAAAAGCAGCCTCCTGACAATCCTCATCAGCAACACCATTAACATGCTGCACAACGACAAAATCAACCCTCCTCCTCCCCAAAACCACCATAGGCGCATGCCACGTGCCAACACCGTACGTAACAGCCTGACCACCACGAGCAATGAAAGCCTTCACATTCCTCAAATCCGGCGGATCACGAACCGTAACCATCTCCCCGTCCTCATTCTTCGCCGTAGCAGTCTCACCCACCAGCGTCGGCGCAACAACCACCAAGAAAACAGGCTCTTCCTCACCATCTCCGACCTTCGAATGACTGGACAGATCGATAGGAATGAAGGTCTGATTAGTGAACGGGTGTCGCTCTAGAATGCGCACATCGAAGACTTCTTTCTCAGGGATGGATCGTAATTGCCGCGGGAAACAGCAGAACATAGTCATGCGGGCTTCGGATACTGCGCCGCTTGGGCCATTGGCGTAGCGGTCGATGAGCGGGGAGATGGGGCTGTACTTTAGGGCGGAGTTTTGGTTTGCCAGGACCGGGTTTGGGTTGGATGGCGGGAGGTTTGAAAGCTGGGGGACGATATTGAGATCGCGGGGAATGGGTGAGCAGATGACTGTGCCGAATTGTGCGAAGTTTTCCGGAGTTAGAAGGTCGGGGACCAGCGTTAATGATGGGTTGGAGGTGAGGATGGGCGCCATGGTGATTGGTAAGGCAGGTCCAAAGGTTTTGTACAGTAGGCCGAGATCGAGTTTGATAAGTTGAGAGCCTGTCTCTGTCCACTGTTTTGACGGAGAGGAGCGGTGGGAGGAATTTGGGGTTGTAGGAAAGAGAGCTCGTCGGCGCTCTCCGATGATTTGACTTGATAACGATAAGCGGGGAGGAGCTCCCGGATTGGTGGTGGGGATCTATACGGATCTATTCTTCTCCATCACTATAGTGTTACAGGTGAACGTGAGCTTTTCTGCAATTCTCATTATCAGGCCCTGGGGATCTATTATTACCGGGAAGGATTAGAAGTATTATTATGCACAATCTTGATTGTATATTCCTAGTCCGCTTCCCCCAAGGTTCAGGTTTGTTTACTTGCATGTGATAATACATTAAGCTGGTCGAAGCATCTCATAGAACTATGTGGAATTTCTCTCTGGCTCAATTCACCATTGCAGGTTTGATTTCAGCCAGCACATCTCATCGATGCCCAATAATGTTTTCAGCTCGATCTCGGAGACAGTTTCGGTCTAAGGGACGATTACTTGGAGCAAAAAGCAAAACGGACCGCATCGGCAAAAAAGGAGGAACCTTGGAATACTAATTGCTGTATAATCTTGTACAGCGGTGGGAGATCGGAATGCTCAAACGCTACAGGAAGCTTCTCCGCGTCTCATGCAGATCTATGAGCGGCAGGTTGCCTCCACTGAGGGGTCAGCAGCCAACGAGAGTAGAGCAAAAACTACGAGCATGCAAATGAGGGGCTCGCTCCTGGTTCGCATTCGTATTAATAAGGCAACCTAGTACTTTCGATGGACTTGACCGGGACGGATGAGGCTCTGGTTGGGACATTTGGGCACACAGATTCCTGGAACTCTCGGAATGGCCGCACAGAAAAGACCTACCATTGGCTCCATTGCCTAGTGTCTCCTCATACAACACAAATCAGTTCCTCGATCTCGTTTGTGCCCAATTTCTTGCTTTCGATATCGAACCGAATCAACACCAGATGATTGCGGTTGAAGTGTCCCTCCATCTCTGGTCCTGGACGATGTGCTGGACATAAAAGAATGGCATTTCCCGGCTAGATTGGAGGGTGACTGGTCTTGAGCATGTGCTTATTTTCCTGGTATTTCCATCCTCCTTGAATCCACACTAGATCCTGGACACAGACACACGACTACTCTCGAGCCATTTTCGAGCATTCAAATTTGACTATGACGGAACCAACGAAAACACCACAGAACAGTCCTCCTGCCAAGCAGAGCTCAACTCCTAAGAGTACGACTGCCTCGAGCACAGCGGCATCTGGTAGCTCTACTACAAGGTATACGATATTGAGATCAATATGCCATCGAGATCTGACTCTGAATAGCGGTCCGTCCGGTATACAAAGAGATACAGTGAGAATGGATATAGTGGGAATTGGCAGTTGGGTAAACGACCCTACCATCTGTGCCAACGTTCAACTCACTAATATTGCGAAGACGAACGAGCCCGTAAAGCGGACGAATTGACAATGTGCACCCATTAGCGACAATGACCATGCGGGGCAGCTGAAGGAGGAGCAAGGAAGTTGACCGAGCCACGACTCACGCATATCCGACAACACCCGGGGATATCCTCAGATGGTACAAGCTATGACATTCATGTGAAAGGATACGATGCCAAGATGCCCAGACAGGGAGATAAACCAGCAGGATATAGTCATTGGAGAGAAGCTAGGGGGTAGGATCAGCAGATGACAGTTATTTCTCTTCATGTTACAAGTCAATATGCGCAATCTATGAACCCAAGAAACTCCGCACGGCATTTGCATTTCCCCTCTTTACATTTCTTATCTCGGGTATATCGTCAATCCGTCTACTCGTAGCTAAGACCGCCTTTATCGATAGATGATCGACAGTTGAAATGGTTATTACGCTTTTATTCCACCGCCGTGTTGCGTTGAGTCTGTAGTAGCATTCAATGCTGCACCTGTGCCCAAGCGGGTGTGTGAGATTCTCCAATGGTAGCTGATCCCCGAGGCAGAGTTAGTAGAGTATATCCATTCCGGGAAAAAGAAAAGAAAAAAAAGAAAAAAAAAAAACCATGAGTCCATCCGAAAAAGTCCCGACGTAGGGCTGAAGGTATGTTACCTCTATTTCTCAGAAGTGGGGACCAGCACCATGTGCGTATATTTGCCCGATCTAGATAGACGCCAGTACGCTATCAAAAGTACTGGACAAGAGCCGGAATCTTGCCAGAACGAAAATAGCTGAACGCCATGTTGACCTGGAAGATCAACCACTCAACTCGATGAGTTGAGGCTCATAGATAACGCGTTGTTTGCCTAATCACTGTGCCCCGGGAACCAATAGTAGGGGACGTGGTGGGGACTCCTAGATATGGGGAAGTGGGGAAGAAGCTCCTCTATATGTCAGTAAATCGTCGTATTTAGCATCGCTCCTCCACTGTGGCCTAGTGGGAATTAGCCTGGCACCTGACCCAAGGAATTCCCATTGTCGCAGGTTCGAACCCTGTCGGCAACTCTAGAATCTGGCTGAAAAAGCTGATGCTAGAACCAACCAGAGGTTGGACTCCGACGGTCCTCTTCTTCTTCTTTTTTTGCTTTTTCCTTTTTTTTGATCTTCTTTTTTGACCTTCTCTGACTTAAATTATTTAAGGTCTATGATACGCTATGTTTCTTCCCTATAATCGTACTTTTGGAATGTATAGTGCTTGGGTTCAACAACCAAAGCAGTCTTGGGAAACTAGTGGTAAAGATCTGTAAAGCCAACCATGGCATCCATATCCCGAGACAAGCAATGTGCAGGCAAGGTACGTGCACTATAGGCAATATCCCTGTCGGGCAAAGTCTTAAGTATAGGCGATTGATAGAAGTGCTGTAGTTAGAGGCGTGTTTCCACCCAGTTGGAGATATATGCCTATGACATTCTACATCGAGTTGTTTAAACAAGGAATGGAGAAGTCGGCAATAACGCTGCCTTGGTTGGATAGCGAATATTAAATCCCAAAGAACCTTGGAAGGCAAGAGCCCCAATTTGATTTGGTAGAACCCCAGGTTGAGCACTCACTTGAACCCCCAACCCTACTATAAATATCTCTCACTTTCCCATTCTCTTCCTTCCTTTCTTCTTCTCTTCGGCTTCTCACCAGCTCCCGGCCAGTCGACTCCGGGGACCGCGTAGATAGAGAAGTCGGTATGTAGACCGGCACTTCCCAACGCGAATATACACATTGTGGGCACGAGGGCACTGAGGGCACTGAGGGCTCTGTTGTTGTGGGCTTCGTGGGCGCGTTCGATGATGATTAATGAATGCTTGATCAATAGGCTTGATGGCTTTACAGCTATTGGCCCTTGATGAACATTCTAAAACTGAGAGCCGCCATCCCCTTCGCACATTACTTTCCCTTCCCTTTCCCCTTCCCCTCTATGTTATTAACTCCCATCCTGAGACTGCGGCACTCACCGTAGAAGTCGAACTACAGGATATATTCGAGCCGAGCTCAAGTTGTAGGTAGCTAGGAGGTGAATACATAGCATCACAGATGACAAAAGTGCGTATTGACAGATTTGTTTGAATCTCTTTTCCCGTTCTTGATCACCGAGCAAATGGTATATGTGATCGAGGGCACGGGGGTATGGATATGGTTACACTGGGCTCACAGCAAGGACCCTCAATGTGACTGCCTTTATGGCCGTAGAGGCTGGATCTGAGCATGAGAATCTGCGGGCTCAACGCAGTGTGGTAATCAAGACATAAACCGTAGGATATGGCGAAATCTTCCACTTCACTCAGTGGTCACACCGTCCAGCGGTGGGTCATGGCCAGGATGATCAATTCACATCTGCTGCGGACCGCAAGGCATGACGAAGAGGTTCCATGGTGAAATGAGCATTAGATGTAAAGCGACAAAGTTTGTGACCTCCTACCTGATGTGCAAAGGCTCAAAACCATCGCCCATTTGTAGCACAAATAGGGACGGGTATCGATTCCCACATTCTGAGAATGATAGCCTCCATATAGACACTATCGATGGAGGTCATTGTGAGAGATCAGCTTGCGTCTGCACTTCTTGACTCAGTCTTGGCCTTTTTTGCTCGTCGCTTCATCTCTCTCTTGGACAACGCCTTCTCAGGCTCCTCAGTAACAGCCTCAGAACCGAGGGAGGCCTTTCGCTTCAAAGTATCACCAGCGCTTCCCGGCTGTGCTGAAGCGGGAGCTTTGTTTTTGTCTTTCTGATTCTGCGGGGGTTTCCCAGACGTGGCTCTCTCGCCCCCATGAACAATGTCGACAATGCCGCGCCAGCTGGTCCTCTTCAATTTGGCAAGCGCCACAGCCTTTCTCGCTTCCTCGCAGATAGCTTCCTTGCCGCGCTCTTGTGACAGACCCCAGACACAGGTCAAGTTGATCACATCCCAGGGAGCTCGTAGATTGAGTGCTTGCCGCGCCTCACTTGACACAATAATGCCGCGGCCGCGTGTAGCTCGAATTAAAGACATAGCATTTCCAATGAGATTCCGACGGGCATCCAGACCGCTTCCTGTGACCCCTGGTCCATAGCATATCTCGAGACGAACACCACGTGATATCGCAGCCGACAGCATTTTGAATTTGAAATGATATGGAAGTCGCACAGAAAGATCGAGCGAGATCACATCGCATTCCAGATTTGTACAAGCATTGAGAAGGGTCTTCTCGTTTGTTGGACGGAGAGCGACTATATCGTAGGCCTGGGTCAGGCTGTTAAGGCGCTGGTTCTGCGCGGGATCGGACAAGGTCAGGTTCAAGCGGGTCAGCAGTTGGAGAGATTTCGGCGGATTCGATGGGAGAGCTGGTGGGGTGAGGCTCGAAGGAAGCTTGCCGGTGATGAACTGGGACAAGGCCACGGTAGTGTAACCAACTAAGGGATCAGGTCAGTACCTCATGTGGTCATGATCCGACATGCACGGATCTTGTGCCCGCTGCGCGAGAACGACTTACGTTCCGCCAGGAAGTTTAGGGTGTGCGGGACCTCCGGGTCATCGGGGCTGTAGGGGACATTCAGGTCATAGAACATCCTGTCTGTCTGGTTTAAAAGGGCGAACTCAGTCCTCGAGCCAAGTTACAGAAAAGAAAGTATCAAGTCACAAAACTGTCCGAAAGAGGAAACCAGAAAATCACCCGGAATAACACATCCGCCGACGCTAGCCTCATTGGGACTGCTCTCCACAGAGATCCCGTGACAAGGCGTAACAGATCTCGCTCTCACGCAACGATATCCCTCTCCAAAAACCCATTGCTCTAGGACGATTGATAGCACGGCTGCATTCAGGCTGTCAGTTGCTGGGCCTGCTGCTGCTGCTGTCTTTTTATCTCTCATTCTTCTCCCGACCCTCTCTCCCCTCTCCCACACGGTCGCACCCCGCGTGACCCCGCCGTATCTTCCATTTGTGGGCGGGCTCAAACCCGTCTGCAATCACCATGGCGCGCGTATACGCTGATGTCAACGAGCACATGCCTCGGTCCTACTGGGACTACGACAGTGTGAACATTTCCTGGGGCGTGTTGGAGAATTATGAGATTGTTCGCAAGATAGGTAATTATTATTCTGATTAGAGCCACCCGACCCGGAGAATGGCGGTATCACCTGCGGCTGTCCCTGTACTGTGGAGTTTCTGCCGGATCGAATCCATGCTGACAGAATCTGCTTCAGGTCGTGGAAAGTACTCCGAAGTTTTCGAAGGCATCAACGTCGTCAACTATCAGAAATGTGTCATCAAGGTTCTCAAGCCTGTCAAGAAGAAGAAGATCAAGCGAGAGATCAAGATTCTCCAAAACCTTGCCGGTGGACCTAATGTCGTCGCACTGCTGGATGTGGTCCGCGATAATCAGAGCAAAACCCCGAGTCTGGTCTTTGAGGCTGTCAACAACACCGATTTCCGGACACTCTACCCTCGCTTCTCCGACTACGATGTTCGCTTCTATGTCTACGAGCTGCTCAAGGCGCTCGACTTCTGTCACAGCAAGGGCATCATGCACCGAGATGTCAAGCCTCACAATGTCATGATTGACCACGAAAAGCGCAAGGTTCGTCATATTAGCTGTGTATGGCACGATCATATATTCTGACCTTCTTTTTTAAGCTGCGATTGATCGACTGGGGTCTGGCCGAGTTCTACCACAAAGGCACCGAATACAACGTCCGTGTCGCGTCACGCTATTTCAAGGGCCCCGAGCTGCTCGTCGACTTCCAGGAATACGACTATTCCCTGGACATGTGGTCACTGGGTGCGATGTTTGCGTCTATGATATTCCGCAAGGAGCCCTTCTTCCACGGCAACAGCAATTCGGACCAGCTGGTGAAGATTGCCAAGGTTCTCGGTACCGAGGAGCTCTTCGAGTACCTTGACAAGTACGACATCGAACTCGACCCGCAGTACGACGAGATCCTCTCTCGCTTCCCCCGCAAACCGTGGCGCTCTTTTGTCACCGCTGAGAACCAGCGCTTTGTCAGTGATGAGGCCATTGACTTCCTTGACAAGCTTTTGCGCTACGACCACGCTGTATGTTACTTCTCGACTTTTAATTATAACCCCTCATACTGACTCCTGGTAGGAACGTTTGACTGCCCAGGAGGCCATGGCACACCCGTACTTTGACCCCGTTCGGGCCGATGCCAATAACAACAGCCAGTCGTGAGCTGTTCCTCCCTCTGGTTGACAACCGTGGCTTTCCTATTTTCCTTCTCTTCCTCTCCTCCTACCTGCACAATTCTCTTGTTCTCCCTTCCCAAACTGCCCCATGGTCAACACAACGCTCGGCATTTTAGTATACATTTTTGTACCTGAGTTTGACCTTATGCCGATATGAGCGGTGCATGATCGCGAAACTGGAAGGAGAATGATTGACGCAAACCATCTCTTCTCTCAATACCCCGGTTGAAGAGTGGCTACGATGAGTGACCGAATCCCGATCGGAGACGACGTTGATGACAAGACATGACATCTAATCTTTTGGGCCGAGCAGGCCTGCATCGCCTCGGTTCTGCGGCCGTGTTAGTGAGCGCAATAAATCAGTTGACGTCTTAGAGCGGAGGAGCCGTCTTGTGCCTCCCTAATTGTATAGCGCTGCTTCTGCTATTTCTACTATTCCGCCCCTCGTCCTTGGTCCGGTGTTCTGGATGTTCCCCATGCTTTGTTTTTCGTACTTTCCCTTGTTTTCCGTGCGACTTGAGTTTACGTGCACATTCCAGGAGTGATGGTATCGGGTGGTACACATATTGCTTGGTGAGCATTACGAGCGTTTCGAAGAGATAATGTATGCAATTACGCCATCTACCTGCCAGCTCTAAGTAAGAAATTTCCGTAGACACTTCAGTTGCCACTCAGCTGCCGTTGTATAACTACAGAAGCTGCTTCTGCTTATCGTGCGCCGATCGCCTGTTGGCACCGGCGTCGTCACGTGAGGTCAATCTCGACATTTAGCAAAAGCTAACAACCACGAGTCTGCGACTGATGCTGTCCAAACTTCATTAAACTCAGCTAGTGAGACCAATGGTGTGTATAGTAACACCTATGAGACAGACAACAAGTCCATAGTCCAGCGCCCGCGGTCTCCACCGATCCTCTCCTGCGCCCCGCCCTCTCATTCGTTGCCTCTCCGTGGGAAATTTAATTTGCCCGCATTTCGCACAACCACCCCTCCTCGTCACATCCCACTCTCTCAAGATACTCATCAGGCGATTCGTGGCGCGATCGGCGCCTTGGAGATTCACTCCGCAATATCGATCACTCTCCAGGATGGCTCAGAACTCTGCCTTCCAAACCCCCAGTGCGTATCCCGGTGACTCACCCCGCGCAAGATAGAAGCTGACAACCTCGATAGTTGGGGAACCCGTCGCCCAGCCGCAAGCTGGACAGGATGCCTCCGCGGCTCCTAAGGTGAAGTCCGAGAAGGAGTGTATGTGGACCCAATGAGATACCCTGCGCATATTCGATACTTGGAGTGACTGGATCCGGGTGGCTCAAGGAGCATTGGCTAACATCGTGGTTCTTGTACAGTGGAGCGTGAGCGCAAGAAGGCTGAGAAGGCCAAGAAGTTTGCAGAGAAGCAAGCCAAGCAGGCCAGCAAGCCTGCCGCCGCACCCAAGGCCGAGAAGAAGGCCCCCAAGGTCGAGAAGGACAAGACCGCCGACGCATACGACCCCCAGGTCATCGAGGCCGGTCGACTCGAGTGGTGGGAGGAGCGTGACCTCTTCAAGCCCGAATGGGGTCCTGATGGCAAGGTCAAGCCTGAGGGTGCTTTCGTCATTCCTATCCCGCCTCCGAACGTTACCGGTTCCCTTCACATGGGTCACGCCCTGACCAATGCCCTCCAAGATACCATGATCCGTTGGCAGCGAATGAAGGGCAAGACTACTCTGTGGCTGCCCGGTATGGACCACGCCGGTATCTCGACCCAGAGCGTTGTCGAGAAGCAGTTGTGGAAAAAGGAACACAAGACCCGCCACGATATTGGACGACCAGCTATGACAAAGATGATCTGGGAATGGAAGGATCTTTACCACGCCAACATCAAGAACGCCCTGCGTAGAGTCGGTGGCTCGTTCGACTGGTCCCGCGAGGCCTTCACCATGGACCCCAACCTCTCCGCTGCTGTGACCGAGACCTTCGTCCGCCTTCACGAGGAGGGCATCATCTACCGCGCCAACCGCCTGGTCAACTGGTGTGTGGCCTTGAACACCTCCCTGTCTAACCTGGAGGTCGAAAACAAGGAGATCGAGGGCCGCACTCTCTTGGATGTGCCCGGTTACGAGCGTAAGGTCGAATTCGGTGTTCTTACTCACTTCTGCTATGAGATCGATGGCACCAAGGAGCGCATCGAGATCGCTACCACTCGTCCTGAGACCATGGTCGGTGATACCGGTATTGCCGTCCACCCCAGTGACAAGCGCTACCAGCACTTGATCGGCAAGAGTGCTCGCCACCCCTTCATTGACCGTCTCATGCCCATTGTTGCCGACGAGGATGTCGACCCCGAGTTCGGTACTGGTGCTGTGAAGATCACCCCTGCCCACGACTTTAACGATTTCAACCGTGGAAAGGCTCACAACCTGGAGTTCATCTCCGTCATGAACGACGACGGCACCTTCAACAAGAACGGCGGACCTTTCGCTGGCATGAAGCGCTTCGACGCACGTTACGCCGTCATTGAGGCCCTGAAGGAGGCTGGATTGTACGTGAAGTGGGAGCACAACCCCATGAAGGTGCCCCGCTGTGCCAAGTCAAACGATGTCATCGAGCCCATCCTTAAGCCCCAGTGGTGGATGAAGATGGAGAGTCTCGCCGAGCCTGCCATCAAGGCCGTTGAGAACGGCGAGATTATCATCCGTCCCGAGAGTGCTGAGAAGAGCTATTTCCGCTGGATGCGCAATATCAACGACTGGTGTCTGTCCCGTCAACTCTGGTGGGGTCACCAGGCTCCCGCTTACTTCGTCAAGATTGAGGGCGAGGAGCACTCCGAGAGCGATGGTGAGTACTGGGTGACTGGCCGGACCGAGGAGGACGCTCAGAAGAAGGCCGAGGCCAAGTTCCCCGGCAAGAAGTTCTCACTGGAGCGTGATCCCGACGTGCTCGACACCTGGTTCTCTTCCGGTCTGTGGCCCTTCTCGACCTTGGGCTGGCCCAACAAGACTCACGACTTTGAGAACCTGTACCCCACCTCGGTTCTGGAGACTGGATGGGATATTCTTTTCTTCTGGGTCGCCCGTATGATCATGCTGGGTATCAAGTTGACCGGCCAGGTTCCTTTCCGCGAGGTGTACTGCCACTCTCTGATCCGTGACTCCGAGGGCCGCAAGATGTCCAAGTCCCTGGGCAACGTCGTTGACCCTCTGGATGTCATGGAGGGTATCCAGCTGCAGACCCTTCACGATAAGCTGCTGGTTGGTAACCTTGCCGACAAGGAAATTGCTGCTGCCACCAAGTACCAGAAGAAGGCTTTCCCCAAGGGTATCCCCGAGTGCGGTGCCGATGCTCTTCGCTTTGCCCTTGTATCCTACACCACTGGCGGTACGTTAAATTCCATTTCTTTTTCATCGTGTCTACGTTTACTGATTCCATTCGATAGGTGGTGATATTGCTTTCGACATTCAGGTTATTTACGGCTACCGTCGCTTCTGCAACAAGATTTACCAGGCCACCAAGTTCGTCCTCGGCAAGCTGGGTGATGACTTCAAGCCCCGGGCTACTCCTACCAAGAATGGCAACGAATCTCTGTCGGAGCGTTGGATTTTGCACAAGTTCAACACCGCTGCCAAGGAGATGAACGAGTCTCTTGAGGCTCGTGAGTTCTCTCACACCGCCATTACTGTCTACCAATACTGGTACGCTCAGCTGTGCGACGTTTTCATTGAGAACTCCAAGTTCCTGCTTGCCGAGGATGCTTCGCCCGAGATGCAGGAGTCCGCTAAGCAGACCCTCTACACTGCTCTCGAGGGTGCCTTGTGCCTGGTCCACCCCATCATGCCCTTCATCACCGAGCACTTGTGGCAGCGTCTGCCCCGTCGTCCTAATGACAAGACCGTCTCCATCATGAAGGCCAAATTCCCTGAGTTCCAGGCTGAATTCCACGAACCCGCCGCGGAGACTGCTTACGAGCTTGTCTTGAACACCTCCAAGGCCATCCGTTCCATCCTGGCTCAGTACGATGTCAAGACCAAGGGCGACATCATCATTCAGACCTACGACGCGACTAGCCATAAGACCGTTTCGGAGGAGATGACCAGCATCAAGTCTCTTGGTGGCAAGAACCTGGGCGAGCTGTCTCTGCTCGGACCTGAGAACAAGACCCCTCCCTCCGGGTGCGTAGTCGCAGCTGTCGGCGCCGAGGCTGCCGTTTACCTGCGTGTGTCCAGGGAGGTTGCTCTTGAGCAGGAGGAGAAGGCCAAGGCCAGCCTTGAGAGGGCCCGCGAGGCCGTGCGCAAGTCTCAGAGCATCATGGCGGCGCCTAACTGGAAGGACAAGGTCAAGGCTGAGGTCCGTGAGGCCGAAGAGAAGCGACTCCGTGATAATGAGAGCGAGGCTGCTCGTTTGGAGGAGCAGATCAAGGAATTTGAGAAGCTGCGCTTGGAGTAAAGGGCTTTGAACCTGATCCTGGGTACAGACAGATATAAACTAAAGTAAAATCTACACTGTTCAAATTATTGAAGCTCATTTTTCCGTAAGTCACTAAGTTTTAGTTTGTGTTGTAGTTCAAGTGGAGAGTGACTTCTTATCGATAAGCGTGCCAAGCCTCCACCCCAAAAGTTTTCTGCGTTTTTTACTCCGAGCAACCACGACATATCAAACTACCGCCCATCATGTTGCGCGAAGTGTACGTACCTACAAATTCCCCGATAGCCAATATTAAGCTTACAGTTTCTCTCCAGCAAGCCAAAGAACCCCCGCACCGCGCGCATCCTCAAGGCGCGCGAGCCCCGACTCATCGAAGGCCCGAAGCGGACGCTCATCCTGCACGGCACCAAATGCCCGCAGGCCCTCGACACCGTTCTGAAGACCTTCCACTCATTGACGAAGCCAAACTCAGTCCTCTTCCACAAGAAGAATGAGAACGTTCATCCGTTCGAGGGCACCGAGAGCCTCGAGTTCCTGGCCAACAAGAACGAGTGCGGACTGGTTGTGTTCGGCAGCAGCAACAAGAAGCGCCCCAACGCCGTGGTTCTTACTCGGATTTTCAACTCGCAAACGCTCGACATGTGTGAACTCCTCCTTCTGCCCGGCACCGACGGCGACGCCATTCCTCCCATCAACGAGTTGGTGATGCACGTCGGTCTCGGCCTGCGTCCCATGATGCTGTTCGCCGGTAGCCCGTGGGAGGACCCAACCTCCTCATCGCATGTCATGCTCAAGAGCTTCTTTCTCGACATGTTCAAGGGCGAGGAGACTGACAAGATCGACGTCGAGGGTCTGCAGTACGTGCTGATGGTGGCTGCCGAAGAGCCGCGCGACAACCTGAGCCCCGTGGTTCACCTGCGGTGGTACAAGGTGGTGACCAAGCGCAGCGGCCACAAGCTTCCCCGCGTGGAGCTGGAGGAGATTGGCCCCAAGTTCGATTTCAAGATTGGCCGTATGCGCCCCGCGTCGCCCGAGGCCATGAAGGAAGCCATGAAGCAGGGCAAGCGACCCAATGAGGAGCTCAAGATGAAGAAGAATATTGGCATGGACTCGATCGGTGACAAGGTCGGTCGTGTGCACCTGGGCAAGCAGGATCTGAAGGGTCTCCAGACCCGTAAGATGAAGGGTCTAAAGCGCCGGGCTGGTGGGGAGTCTGACGAGGAGCCTGACGCGATGGAGGTGGATGAGATTTCTGATGATGACGAAGGCCACAAGCGGGCTCGGACAAACTAGATGTTTGAACTACTTGCATTAGTTGCGTCTTATTATATAGTTTAGGCGTTTGGATCGGTTGGGTTTTGTGTTCTTTGATGCCTGTACTCGATTTGATATGCCGGCATGGAATAAAAGTTGCATCTACATGCTCCCTAAATGACAATACTCTTTCCACCTCATCTACGATATAAACACGCTATACCTAGGTAGTTCCTAACGTAGTCCATAGTTGAAGCCATGTATAGCACCACGTGACCATGACGTCGGCCGTCGGCGTCTCACATGCCGAGGCCTGTCTCTTATGCGGAACCCGACGCAAAGTGCCGTTCCCCTCTTACTATTTTCTATCCTTTCTCCATGACCTTCGACCTACCAACACGTTGTGCTGCACTTTAGTAGCTCATATTTAAGTCCGACCTCCATTCGAGGTCCTGCGCCGCTATGGACGCGATCCTGGTAAGTACTTCAGCCCTCCGAGTTCCGCACATGAAAGATACAGTTCCTAACCCATCCAGTCTCGCCTGGACGAACTCATCCTCAAACCCGAGCTCGCGCCGTTACTTTCTTTAGTCAAGGGAGCGCGCAATGGCATAGTCTACGGATCAAAAGTGCGCTTTCCACATGCGCTGGTGTATGTGGACCTTGGTGTCTCTTGCTCGGAGCATAACTTGCGAGTATAGAAAGCTAACATGTGGTGGTTACAGCATGATCTTATTATTCCGGTCAGGGTCGTAAGTCTACACCTATACCTCCACCATGGCCGAGTCTCTCGGACTAACGGAAACAACGTATAGATTCCGAGAAAAGATCAAGCTAGTCCTCAAGGCAACGCGCCAACACGCTCGAAACCTCGCCACATTTGCCGTGATCTACAAGGCATCCATGATCCTTCTCCGAAACATCAGCCCCAGCGGTGATGGGAAGGAAGGCCGGTACGACAGCTTCTTCGCGGGCTTGTTGGGCGGGTATGCGGTCTTTGGCCGACAACCAGGAAGTGTTAGCCAACAGGTACGAGCCCTATTCTGAGCCTGGATATTCGAGGAGAATAGCTACACCGAAAACGAAAACGATTTCACTGCAAAATACTAACAAAGAACTAGATCGTCATCTACGTCTTTGCGCGTGTGATGCTCTCCCTCGCCAAGCTCGCCATCCAACCCAACATGCACCCTCTCTCGTCCCTAATCACACCTGAAACTCGCACCCAAATCACCAACAACGCATGGCCCGTCTTTGCCAGCATGACCTGGGCCTTTGTCATGTACATTTTCCGCTGGTACCCAGAGACCCTGGCATCGAGTCTGCGGAGTAGTATGGTATACATGTGAGCTTCCCCTATAAATCCCTACCTCACAGATTTATTCTAATTATAAACAGCTATGCGGACTCTGATCACTGGGACTCACTCCGAACACTGTTCATACATAACAAATGAGGCAGCTCTTGTGGGGTCAAGATCAGAGATCAGACTCCATTCTCTTCCAACTGGCTTTGGACTTGGCGCATAGATTAGCGGTGTTCTTTTTTCTTTTACTTTTTATCTGGATGGAGGGCAGTGCCACTTCTATAAGACGTGACTATAGTGCACCCTCCGTACTCGAGATGATTCTACCCTGTATTATGAGTCATGGACTTTCTATTTTTTTCGAACTTGGTACAGGTGGTTTCGAGCTAGGCAGCGGTAGTCAATATATCAGAATTCAGATACGGACTATGAAACTACCAGTAATACACAAGACCCGGGGAATCCAGAAAAGAATCAAAACATTAAGCGCAGGAATCTACTGCTGGGTATCCGGGACACCACGCTCAACCAAAACCTTTAGTTCACCGTCCATCCAGTCGACAGTCTCGGCAGACAAAAGTGCCAGCACCCAGTCCTTCTCGCTCTGAACGGAGACCAGGCCATTTGGGAGCCAAGCTTTGACTGTCCAGGCAGCAGGGTCACTGAGATCATTATCGTTTAGATCTGGGTATCGGCGGTGGATATATTGTTTGAAGGTTTTAACGTCGGGGCATTGGATGGCTGGGAGGTCTAATCGAGGGAAGACTCGTTTGCCGTGAGAAAGGACGTTGATGCGGAGGTATGCTTGAGTGTTGCTGCGAGGGGTATCGGTGTTTGAGGCGGGAGTAAATGATTGCTGGAATTGCTGGTCTGGCTGAGGTGGTGGAACACCCTGTCTTGTGGCGATGTTCTCGCGGATGATCCGTGAGACGTCGCGGGTGATACTGCTGGCGCTGTGCGGGGGTTAGTTATCAGGGTGAAGATTTATGGGTGAAGGGGACATACAAATCGTCTCGTGCGGGGAGGTTGCGGTTTCCGCCAATACGCCAAGGTAAACTCGAGACCGAGTTGGCGTGGATGATGCGATCGATATTCTGGTCCTCGCAAGCACGCGGGCAGTCATAATCACCGTTATGGACAACGTGATAATGGCTATCAACGGCCGCAACTAAGCCGCGCCAGTCAGGTTGTGGTAGACCGGAGATGGACCACAGATTGTCCAATTCGAAGTCGTGGTTGTAGGCGTCGTAACATCTGGAGATCTCGCTCCAGTCCGGCTGGTATCCGTCCAATATGAGGTCAGTAAGACCGAGTTCCATCGGGTGAGTGGAATCCATTGGCGCCTGCGCCTGGGGAGGAGGTGGCGGGGGCGGCATTGACTGCCTCAAATCGTCTGTTCGCTGGCCCTGATCATGCCCTTGAGGCTGTTGGTCTGTAGATAAGTGCGAGCCTCTCAGATCAGGAAAGCTCTCATCGGTCTTCCGTCGGCGACGCTCATCTGAGCCGCCTCCCTTGCGGGTTTCAATTGCGTATTGACGTTGTCGTTCGTTGGTGACCATTCGTCTCAAGAGAGGGATGACCAACGAAATGATCTTTTGTTGATCACGAGGCCAAATATAAGTCCTCGGACCCATGCCCTCGTTGACCACGTTTTCTCCAAAGAATCGCTCACCATTACCCTCAGCCTCGAGGAAATGGCGAACGCAGTTCCATAAACGTAGCTTCACCATCTCTGTATCTCCCTTGCCCCGCTGGCCAACACACTCCCTCCTCTCAGGGTGGTCATCGTCCAGCATATAACCCTTGGCGGCAGCTTGGAGGTGAAGGAAATTCTCAGGCGACAACTCGAGTGATGAGAATAGCTTGGACATCGGGGGCCGAGTATACTTTTTGTTGCTAGACGGTTGCCGAAATAGCGCCGCAGCAGAATGCACACCGACTGCACGCGCCTCTGAAAGAGACGACGGTGGCGCAGAACGAATGTCCATGGTGTCACCAGGAAATCCATGGTTATTTTGTTGAGATTGCGAATGCTGCTGCGACCCGAGACCAGCTCCAGCCAGCGCAGGATCAAGATTGTCGTCATTTCTCTTTCGCTTCTTCGAGACAGTACGAGACAGGCCCGAAGACTGGGAGTGGTCATTCAAATGTCTTAGATGTCTCCCGCTTGCCATGCTTGCAACGAAGTTGGCATCGCCGAAGCCGTCGTCTCCGAGGTGCATATCTGCACCGTAGCCATCCAATTGATGGTGAGCTGCAGCAGCAGTAGCTTCCACTGCCCACTGAGAGACATTATGATCTTGGTCAGCAGCTGCGGTTGCTGCTTCGACTAGGCCAGCGAGCTGGCTATCATTGTGTACGTATCCGTTGTTCGGGTCGAGATGAGAATTCGAAACACCTTGGGTGTCTCCCAAAGAACCCGGAGGCTTAAGATCCCCTGAATTTGAGGACATGGTGAAGTATATCAAGTTCGAAGCGCGGCGCGGTGCTCAATATGCCGGGGTTCGGTAAGCCGTGGAGGGATTGCGTCGGTATCGAGCGTGCGTCGTAGACCAAGGAGATGTGTATTTCCGACGACGCGAAATTTCGGATCAAAAGGCTTCGATCTACTTGAAGACCAAATATGGCTCCAAACCTAGCGATGTTTAGAAGTTGTCACTTTTCGCGAACGTTTCACGCGCGTGTGAGGATTCGCGGGTTGAAAGGCTGCCGGGAGACCTCACAACGCCACACCCCTGTAGGGGGTGAGAAGCGTGCTGAAGACTGGAGGGAATCAAAGCTGATCGACTCTTTGAGGGAGCTCTGGAGCTCGGAGCTGATAAGGCAACGCGACGAAGATGATGTTTGCGTAGTTTGAAGGAGGAGCAGACAGTGCAAACCTTGCGTAGGGTCACGTGCATGCCAGGGATCCAGTCTACGTCGTCAACACGTCAATGATTCATTATCATATTTCTATTCATTCTAGGCTAGATAAATAGTATATCCCTGAGAATCTCATGAAATCACACAACAGATGGTGGTATAATGTACATCAAAGGCAAAAAAATAGAACACAAGATACAGAAATGTCCCAAATCGGCCTCTAAATAGATGCAGCACCCTGGGCATCGTTTTGATCCAACCAGGGGCATTTGAAAACCAATCGATGCAAATCTCAACTCCAACGCCAACAGATGGGTAAAATGGGTCATATATATCAAAACCGGCGGTCCTAGAAACCGTCGCCGTCCTTCCAAGGCCGGCCAGCCTCCTTAGCGCGGTATTTGGGGTTCTTCCCGCGCTCCATTGCAGCAGCTAGGATCTGCGAGACCTTGGTGTCCTTTTCCATCACCAAATCCTGAAGTTCGCCCTTGCGGCCAGGCGGTGGAAGCTCCAGATCCTGGGTTTCATCCAGTTCGTTGTTTTCCTGCGCAAACCGGAAATCCTGTTCCAAAAAGGTCCAGTCCTCGAGCTCCTTCTGCATCTCTTTCCTCTCCTCATCCAACTCCCTCCAATTCTGGTACTCGGCTGGTCCGCCGAAGCAGAATCCATAACCATCACAGAGACATACGCTCTCGTCCACGCAGACCACCGGCTTGCCAGTAAAAACGTACTGCCAGAGATACTCCCAGACACGGCCGGCAATATAGTCACTCAAGTCTGTCTGTAGGAGCCAGTCGCGATAGAAGATGAAGCGCGAACGTGGAATGGAGCGGATGCGATCCCGCGACACGGCGAACTGGGCGCAGCACGGCTGCGCCAGAACCGACGGGACCGGCTCGTCGGGAAACAGTTCGCCCCAGGCGCGGGCCAGCATCACCTCCTCCTGCTTAGACTCATCTTCTATAACAGCGCCGGGGTGCATCCAATCAGGGCACCCAGGGCCGTGGCTGCAGCGGGTGTTCATGTATCCTTCTCGGATGACACGATCCAAACTGAGACGACGAAGGATTTCCGCTGTATCTCCGCCAAAGATCTCCTCGTTATGCCAGGCTTCTTGGTGCGAGTGTATAAACACCGCCACGTCGGGGAGTTCATCGTAAAATTCGATACAATAGGTCAAGTAGATCATCACCTCGTGGCCCTTGTTCTTCGGTGGGTGTAGGGGCGCCTTGGGATCGTCGGCGACATAAACAGCGGTCTTCCACCCTGGCAACTCCTTCTCAATCCAACTGATGTCCTCCTTTTTGGTCCGCGGGACCACCAACATCTTGGTATATTCCGCTCCAGGTGGTTTCGGGACTCCAGGAACAAAGTTCGGCTGAGGGGCATAGAAAGTTTTCTCATCATGGCCGTAACTCTGGTTGAACGTTCCCGTCCAATTGGTAGCTGGGTAACCGGCGTAATACTCGCCCAGTCCCACGACTTGTGAGGCTTTATCCCATGGTTGTGACAGGCTCCGGGCTGTAAAATAAAAGCCCAGGAAAAAGCAGAAGCCGAGGAAGAGGACCGATCGCCTTGAGAGAATCATGGAAGAGGGCTGGTGGTACAATTATACACGGAGAATTGATCTGTTACACAAGGGCAATGTTAGCCGTGGGGGCGGTTCCGAGGGAAGTCTTTATCGTAGCGTGAGGAATGAGACAGCGAGGCCTTGGTGTGCGCCATTCCATGCATTGGCAGTGACAGGACATCAGATGTAAGGACGTACTTGTTGGTCAAGGGGCACTCATGACAGGGCATCTGGCATAGACTCGAGCCAAAATGCGCCAGGGAATAAGGAAAGGGGGAGGAATGCAATTGGGGAGGCAAGAGGGAATAGGAAAGGGAAGAACATGTCCAAGAAAAGGAAGACAGTGTTGTAAGTCTATCGCGGGGCCCCCAAGAACAAATGAACAAATCGACTGCTGAAACACGGGCGCAGGTGGAGCTGAATTGCGCACCGCCTGCCGATGACGACAAGAAGTGGTCAATTTGATGATTTCAATCCGCCGATCAGACTGGCTCTCTTAAAATATGTACAATACAGTAGCATTGTATAGAAATTCCAATGATAGACCATAGGCTATTTCGTAGAGCAGAAACATCATTGTTGTGACTTGCAAATTTCAATGATGAGCCAATGTAGTGAATACGGAAAGGGAAAGATTGACAAGATCTTCGCCCCTGAAATTCTCCACCGTATCGGGGATCGGGGCTGTGGCAGGTCCCTGGCCCATCCACTTCCGTCGGAGCTTGGTTTTCTTGTGCATATATAGATTCAGTTGCTCTAATGAGATGGTTAATGCAGATTGTATCTTATCTGATCTAGCTTTGGGGGAACAAAGTCTAGACTCTGCCTCACATAGTCTATAAAGGAAAGCGGTATATAACGATAGTTTGCATGCTGTAGCTCTAATTATTCTTCTATTTGACTCATGAAAAAGACCTACTCTGTCTGTATAACGTAGGTCCATTTAGGTCTTCGCAGACATGGAACTACGGCCAATATCACGGAGCCACATTAACTCACAATGTTAGGGAATGCTCGTAACTACGTGCTCGGCTTTCCGTATGGTCGGTTCATGTCTGCAGTTTGTTATCACGCTAGTTGAGAAGAAGGCTGGTTATTTAGCGTGATGAACCGTTTCACGACCTGGAGTCTACGATTCTTCTTCTGTTCGACTTACCATTCTGGTGGAGTGGGTTCCTAGATCCACCTGGCAGTCAAAGTGCTGAAATTCTCGAAAGCACTTTAAACTTGAAGTAATAACTGAGAGTCTCTGTTCTAACAGCTGCGAACCGCAATATATACTTTTGCAAAGGAGGAGACACGTATTCCAAGCTTCCTCGGGAAATCCGGCAGCGCTCACTAAGTATCTAGTTACATTCGCGACTTCCGACATCACTAATCTTCTATGTAACTACATGTGGGTCAGCGTAAATCAGAGAGAGATCACTAGGTGTTCCAGAGATATACTAAACGTAATGCATCCTAAGTTGATGATAGAAAATCCACTCTTCATACACCTGCGCAATAGTGACTCGAAACCTCCAGGGCTATGCATTGGTCAACCTACAAATCAGGTGCCTTAATATAGAATGCCTTGGCTTCCTCTAGTGCGGATAAACCCTCCAGTGTAATCTCACACATAATCTTGATAAATGAATCACATTCTATACATCTGAAATAAGGAAAGGAGAAAGTGTGGCGGTGGCGCCTATCAAAAGCCCGGGATTTGTTATCTCACGTGACAGCGCGAAAACTGCGGCGCCGACGCATCCCAAACTGGAAATTTCCGGAGTCCTCGACCTGTTTTCTTCTCCCCAGCATGTGCTGTCACGATGCAGCAAAGTCCCAAAGTCCACGGTCAGCCCGCTGACGAGACCCAGTCCACCCGGGTCCCTCCAACAAGCCAAAAAAAGTCCCACGATCCATTGGTACACTTGCTTGCCGGCGCGTAAGTTTTTCTCATCGCCGTCCATTCGACACTGTCTAACCTGCCTTCAGGAGCGGTGGATTCGCAACAGCAATCGTCACATCACCCCTCGATGTCCTCCGAACACGTCTCCAGTCTGATTTCTACCAACGTCCTCCTCCTTCCTCCTCCTCCGACCAAGCTCTCCGCACAAGCCATAAAACAGTACGAATAATCAGCAACATCTACCGCGCAGAAGGATGGCGAGCATTCTTCCGCGGTCTAGGACCCAGCCTTGCAGGCGTAGTCCCAGCGACAGCAATTAAATTCTACGTCTACGGCAACTGTAAACGGATCGGTGCCCAAATGACAGGATACGGAGAAGATTCCACCCTCATCCACGCACAAGCCGCCATATCCGCGGGAATAGCCACAGCAACCGCAACGAACCCAATCTGGCTCGTCAAGACCCGCCTGCAACTGGACAAGTCGCAGGCCACCACCGGCGGCCGCCGGTACAAGAACAGTATCGACTGCGTGCAGCAGGTCCTCCGACAGGAAGGCGTGAGAGGATTGTACAAGGGCCTCAGCGCAAGCTACCTAGGCTCCGTCGAAACAGCCCTCCATCTAGTCCTGTACGAGCGGTTGAAAACCATGTTGAACAAATCACTCGGATCACCCGATGGGAAGGAAACGGCTACACAGCGGGAAATCACGAACTGGATCAGCACGACTGGTGCGGCGGGATCGGCCAAGTTTGCTGCTGCTTTACTCGCTTATCCTCACGAGGTATGGACTATTCCCAGAATTCGCGCGTTGACAACCTCTAACATTGTTTCCAGGTCATCCGAACACGACTCCGTCAGGCACCGTTGGAAAATGGAGTCCCTAAATATACCGGCCTGGTACAGTGCTTCCGACTGATCGCCAAAGAAGAGGGAATGGCCGGCTTGTATGGAGGCTTGTTGCCTCACATGGCGCGGTCCATTCCCTCGGCCATTATCACGCTAGGCGTATACGAGTTCGTCTTGCGGTTTGTGGGCACATCGTCATAAAGCATGCCACATTCACATTGTACACTATTTACCGAAAAGCGGCCTGCTTGTATTGGCCGTAATATAATTGCATGTATTCTATCGGGAGTTGGCTGGATTGGACTTTTTGGAGCTGTGAATAGAATCTCCTGTCTTGGGAATGTACCATAGATCATCTTCATCGAAATATATTAGCTCTGAGAATTCGGCTATGTAGTAACTACTACATTTCAGTCTGGAAAACAGGCCCAAATCGTACATATAAAAAAGAGTAGAAACCGGGTATGATATTTTGCTCAAAGAAACGCCATGCAACGCTGATCCAATGATATGTATGAATGCGACCAGGAAGCCAAGAAGGAAGTACAGATGGGTATGAGACTAGGAAGACTGAGGCTTACGACCTGGTTCAAGATAAGTCTTAGTCAGCCTCTTCCACGGTGGCTGCGCGGCCTTTGCCCTTCGAGGTATCCTCGGATTGTGCAGTTTCAACGGAGGGTTCTTTAGCCTGGCCGTTGCTGCCCCATGCTGGGGTTGTGGAGGGACCAGCATCGGATTGAATCTCCGTCCACTCTTGGGACGGGGAATCAGTCCGGTGGTCTGTTGATGGAGGTGCGGCGAGCGTTGACCAGTCAAACACGGTTTGGAGTGGTGCACCTGGAGTGGTGACGTTTGGACCCGTGTCGGTTGAAGCCGATGCATTGCCGTCGGTGTTATTTCCATTTGGGGCTGTGGTCTCGGAGGCCGCTGGGGCTTGGGCAGCGGTGGTATCATTTGAGGGAGGGTTGGCTGGTGAGGTCCCCGAGGTAGCGGGCATGTTGTTGACGACTGGCGCCGCGTTACCAGCACCCCATTCGGTAGGGTTGAGAGGCACGAGAGTCCAGCCTGTTGGGAGACTGAAGCCTTCTGGCAGACGGGGATCCCCAGGTCCCATGGCAGTGTCACCTGGCTCCATAGCGAACCGTTGGCCGTTCGAGGACGTGAACGTTCCGGGTAGCATGGGTGAAGAGGCGGCAGGTCCCGTAGTCTGGAGGAAGGGGTTGGCTTGTTGGAGACGAAGTCCGTCCAGCTCCGTTTGAAGGTGACGCACGCGGTGCAATTGCTCTGCGGTAACCCGCAAAGCATTGATCTCTTCCGTAATGCGCTGCTCAATCTGTTGTAAGTGGGTATGAACATCGGCAGAGTTGGAGGGTGCAGCGACGGGAGGGTTCTGGATCTGCTGAGCAGGCACCGCTGGACGGCGTCCAAAACCGAAGCCGAATCCGATCTGCCGTCCATTTGGTTGGTTGGCATTTACGGCAGGCTGCGGCACATTGCCCTGGTGGATTTGCTGGTGCAGGTTGTGGAACATGTCGCCCCGCACAGCCCCGAAGCCAATGCGGAAAGGACCGAATTGATATACACGAGCTCTTGGTGCTCCGTCGCCTAGAGCACCTGGCTGACCAGGACCTTGATCTCCAGGGAGGTTCTGCTGTAGCCCACCAGGTGCGTTGTTGCCATTGCGGCGAGCAGCTGCTTCCGCGCCTATCACTGGACGTCGGCAGGTAGGGCAATTCTGTTGCCGCTCCATCCAGCTGCGAAGACAGGCGAAATGCAAGATATGACCGCATGGAAGCTTCTTAGGGCGTAGACGATCAGGAACACGTCGCGCACCTGCAGGAGGTTGTGCACCTTCAGCGGCAGCATCAGCAGGTGGCAGGATCGAGACCATCTCCTCGCGGCAGATAATGCAGACTTCCTCTCTCGCCACTTCTTCGGGGGTCGCGTCTGGATAGCGCTCGTTCATGTCCCTGGTGGCGTTCCGGTACCGAACGAAATCCATAATGCGCCGAGCAAATGACCGGATGGTGACAACGACGTCGCGAAGGATATGAATCGGCAAGCCATAGAATGTGAGCAGAATGGCAAAGAAAGTGATGTAGACCATGAGTTTTACAAAGTCCGTCAGGAGGTCCAGGTAGAAGACCCAGCGACCCTTCTCCTCCCACCCAGGAACATCGATTTCCAGTTCATTCACGTCGTTCTCGTCGGGCAGGTCGGTAGGAGGGGTACTGAACCCTGCACGAGCGTGCGCCTGGATAGCCTCCACACGAGCAGCCCGAATCTCCGCTCGGCGTTCGTCCATCTTCGCCTTCACCTGCTGGCGGGTGATATAGATCTCCACCAGCGCGATGCAATAGCGAGCAGCCGTCGATGTTGAGAGGATAGTCAAAATCGCAAATTCAAATCCAAACATGACCATCATATCTGGCCTGGCCTGGTGAATCACGGTGTCGACACAGTACCGCAGCATAAACGCATTAAAGAGAGTCGTTAGAACCAGCGATAGGGCCAAGCGGATGTGGAACAGTCGCGGGTTTGCGGGCGGTTGCTGCTCAAGGAATTCCACGCGCCCTTCTCCAATCCAGCCCCAGACCTTTCCCACCAAAAGGGAGATGAACATGACCAAAAACCAACCTCCGAGTTCGCCCCGGAATATGGTCATGGCTAGACATGTCTCCGTGACGGCGAACCACGCCCGCTCATACAGTTGTTCGGTTTCGATAGGGCGTAAGCGTCCATAGAGAAGCCGCTGAAACCAGAAGAGGACGAAGCCGGTGATAAGGAGACACAAATTCGTAAGGATCTAGTTGGCGCCCATGATAGTCAGTCATAACGCTTGCAAAGGAACGGGGTACCTGGGGAAACAAAACGGGACAGCAGAGAGGACCGACTGACCATGAGATTCGCACTACTCTGCGAAAGATATACACAAGCCGCATAGAAATTCGCTCTTTGATGGAGAGCTTTCAGGAACACACCGGTGGCTAGGGCCACGGAGGCCTAGGAACGAGTCAGCGGGCATTGAAGTCACCGTAGCATGGGATACTCACCCCAGTGTAGGCGGCCAGTCTCATGGCAAATTGACTGAGACTTGCGGGCCGAAGGTCATCAGAAGAGGAAGGGGTGAACGACCTCAGGACATCGGGGAGACGTGGAGTATGTCTCACTCGCTGTGGACAGCTTTCAGATCAGCGTCTCCGCATCTTACGTCAGCGTCTCCCAGCCGCACGTGCTTTCAAAAGGACTGCAAACGAAGCATATACAGTTAGTGTTTCTACTGCATAACTAGTTAGTGTTTCTATTTGAGAATAGCTTGATTGCATAAGGATAAATACATTTACAGATGACTCGTTTGAGATATATGTATAATTGGGATGTGGGTTCATGACACCCAGCTAGGTTGATCCCGGCTAAACAGTGCCTTATTCACGGAGGCGGTCTCGAGCAGTCTACAGCCAATCCATCAGGATAAGGTGATAATTATATGGTAAAACCCATTTTAGGCCGCTTCTAGTTGACCATGTAGAACTAGCTTGAAGACACAAACTATTATGTATAAGTATACCAGATGGATTGGCCGATGCAAGCTCTCCTAAACACTCCATTTCAGCTTTGGCAAAGAGCATGTCCTAGTCGACAATCGAGACCAGGATACCCTGAATATAGTTGTGCAACGTATGTACAACTGGAAGAGGAAAAGCAAACAGTGTTTATCTGATCCCACGTGACACCCCATTGATGACACAACCAGCTGGGACCACACGCCGATCTCCAATCCATCCCCAAACTTGAACAATGCCCCATCACCGGAGATGGCTTCATCACCGGCCTTGTTCACTGCTTCGCGGACACAGACACTAACATATCTATTGGCAGTGTGCCCCTTTTCCATCGCGTTCCTAGTATTTATCAATTCCTCTGTCTCTTTCGTGGTCACCGATCTTATTGGGCTACACGATGGCGAGGGTGATGCTGTTGGAACCTTGGGATTCGCAGATGAACTACTGGCACTAGCTGCGTGTCCACTTTGGGGGGTTCTTTCGGATCGTATAGGTGTGCGACAGGTATGTTGCCCCCGGTATTCTCATTTAATCTATTCTGACCAGGAATAGGTGTGTACTCTTGGCTATGCAATCATTGCCATTGCATTGGTTGTATTTGTGCAGGCCAAGAATATATACCCGCAGCTTCTTTTGGGCAGACTGCTCTTCAGCGTGGGCGGATCAGCTGTTTCGACAATGGTCACGGCTGTCTTACCCACAGTGACAGGCAACACACTCAGGAGACAGGCATATCGGGCGTCTGTGTCGTCAGAGCTGACCATCACTCCCGATCGGGCCCGCCGTCATCTAGCGAATCAGGGAGATGGAAATTCCGAGGCATCGCCGTCTGCGCGACTCTCTGGATTTGTTGGATTGTCCGCTGGATGCGGTGCTCTAATCTCCCTGGGCGTCTTCCTTCCTCTTCCGGCCCGGTTCGAGAAGATGGGTCTCTCCCCCGTCGAAGCTCTACAGCGCAGCTACTACCTGGTTGCCATGGTGGCTGTTCTGATCAGCTTGGTCAGCTTTGTTGGTCTTCGTAATCTGCCCGGAGAGGAGGAGAAAGGATGGAGTACCTTATGGACTGATCATTCGTATGCATCGGACGATCAAGAAGAAGAGGACGTGGATCCATCACGACTGCCGTACTGGAAACAGTTGACCACCGCAATGCTTCTGGGATTCCGGAATCGCAGCATCGGACTGGGGTACGTGGGAGGATTTGTCGCTCGGGCATCGTCAGTTGGCATCTCGTTGTTCATCCCGCTAGCCGTCAACCATTACTACCGCGAGTCGGGACTGTGCAACGAGACTCACGAACCGGTGCCGGGCTCCGGACTGGGCGATATCAAGAAAGCGTGTCCGCGAGCATATATCGTGGCGTCGATACTGACCGGGGTATCCCAGCTGATTGCCCTCATTGCCGCACCGGCATTTGGCTACCTGACGGACAAGTCCCGCCGATACAATTTCCCACTTCTCTTCGCCGCCCTCGTCGGAGTGATAGGTTACTTGGCCTTTGCATTGTTGCCCAGCCCCAAATTCCAAGGCCCTGACGGCAACGCCGGCGTGTTTGTTATCATGGGTCTCGTTGGCATCAGCCAAATCGGCGCGATCGTTTGCAGCCTGGCTGTGCTCAGCAACGGCATTCTACGAGTTAGCATTGACGACGAGGCGCTTGGGAAGATCTACGATCAAAACGAGGAAGAGGGCAGAGGAGAGGGCGAGAACCAACCTCTCCTAGCGGGGTCTGTCAACCGGCAGCTACAGCACTTAGCACACCTCAAGGGATCCATTGCCGGGGTATACTCGCTATACGGTGGGGCTGGCATCCTGCTACTCACCAAAGTTGGCGGGCTATTGTTCGACGTATTGTCCTCGGGCACACCGTTCTACATCATGGCAGGATTCAACGGAATCCTTCTGGCGACGGGTATCTTGAGTGGAGTTATGAATCATGTGTCCCCGGCGATGGAGGTTACAGTGTAAGAAAGGCTAACGAAAATGTCAAACGGTTGTTCTACTTTAGCAAAAGGGACCTTTATAGAGACTAGACAAATTGCCTTAACTGACCACTTAACCAGTTACTTACTTGTCTACGTAAGCTATGGCTTAATAATGGCCGATGAATCGGGAGAAGCAGGAAACGCAGGAAACCTTAACTACATAGTTAACGATGACTCTGCAATGACTTAACCAACCCTAATTTGCATGTGCCTCCAGGCTGACAAATGCGGATTTCGGAACCGCCAATTACAGTTGCAGCAGCCGGGATTCGCCGTGTCAAGGTAACGAACCCGCGCTTGTCGCTGGAATTGTTGCCATACTTGATGAGGTAGGGCGATTGAGTAGACTTAACTATTGATCTGTGCGAATTACATACAGTACCCTCGTGTCCTCACGCATTATCCCTATTTGGAGGAAAATTCCAGTGTGGGTACAAAGTGGATTGGTTGCTTCCGATCTTCGGCCGTGGAAATTACTTAACGCTCACAGTACGGAATAGATGAAGTCGGCTGTGTGAGTCTAGGGCTTCTGTTGAACAATGACTTTCGGATGATATGGTGAGTACAAGGCATCTATAGTTATATAGAGATTTACAATGCGATTGAATCATATATGAATCATAAAAAAGACGGGATTATCATCAGAAAACAAGGTGAAGATTAATCATCACCCCTCTTCGGGGAATCCACCCCACCTGCAAAACCACCACAGACCCGGAGGAAAAACCCACTTGTGGCCCCAACTGACTCTTCCATCTTCACTTCTCCATCTACCCGCCATATTTGATTCTACCTCGACAGCGTTGGAATCATCCTTTGAACAGCGCGACCGAACCCAGGCCCGCTTTATTTGGGCTTCAGAATCTACTTCGCCCCACGGGAAAGAGCCGCATCCGGCACGCCCAGGCCACATCGAACGCGAAACCTTCACTCTGCCCGCGAACGCCGTCGAAACAAAGGCGCGACTCAATCCCTCAAATTTTGGTCAACCGCGTTGACAGGACTTCACCATGGCCGGCTTCAACGGGCGCCGCGCGCCGAACTTTTCGCAATACCTCGATGATCTGAACACGATCCCCTCGCCCTACGACCAGGCTCTGCAGCAACAGCAGCAGCAACAGAACACCATCAACTTCGAAGAAGAGTTGTCCCTGTTCACCAATGCCGAGTTCTTCGATTTCGACAAGTTCTCTAACTTGGATCTGCCTACATTCGATGGTGTGGAGGAGAAGAACGCACAGATCAAGGCCAAGGACCAGACACAAAATGCGGATATGGAGTTCTTGGACTTCTTGAATGGTAAGTTGATGAGAGTCTTTGATTTCTATTGGTCGCGTCGCTGGTTGGTGTCCGATGCTGCATGGTTCCCCTGCATCACACCATCCCGAGCATCCTTGCCCACGGTCCATGTGCTCAGGGAACCATATCTGCATGCATGCCATGTGCATGAGCCTCTACCTTATTGGTTGCCTGATCATCCACTTTCTATGGCTGTGGCACACTTTGCGTATCTTGGCTGGATGTCGTCTTTTGAACGCTCTATTTGCCTATGATCGGCCGTGCCCCGTCATTAGATTGGATCTCGAGGAGAAGTTCTTGGGATGCTGCATGAAATCGTATTCAGTGGCATTCGCAGAGGCTTTTCATTCATTTCGCAATGTGCGGCAATTGGCCTTAGCATGATGTGCGCCCCCTCAGCTATTGCGCCACTCCACGTGATCGGGAGAGGGCGGCCTTGCTATACCGAGTCTCGTGCAGCCTATATCGATTCACCTAACATGCGACGCGGCCATGCGTATTCTATTTTATGGAACTTGATACTAACTGACATTCAGCAGATGGATTGGGTAATATCACCGATTTCCAGACCGACCTCAATGGCATCAACCCCCAGCCTATGCCCGTTGAGAACACATCCTACCAGAATGTCCCCTCCGTGCCCCAGGTTGCGCCTACCACTGCTCCGGCTCCGGCTGCACCTGCGGCTACACATAGTGGGCTGCCCCCCGCTCCTGTCCCCAACATGCCCGCTGCTGCTGCCGCGGGTCCCAAGCGCAAGCACACCCAAAAGTCCACTCAGGCTAGCGCCGAGGAGGCCGCACGGCTTATTGCCGAAGAGGACAAGCGCCGGCGGAACACCGCAGCCAGTGCTCGCTTCCGTGTTAAGAAGAAGATGCGCGAGCAGGCTCTGGAGCGTAGCCTCAACGAAACCAACGATAAGAACAGTGCCCTCGAGGCTCGCGTATCTCAACTGGAACTCGAAAACAACTGGCTCCGCGGCTTGATCATGGAGAAGAACGGCAATGATGAGCGTGATGAGAATGCCGAGAAGGCCATCTCCGAGATGTTCAAAACCTTCATGGCATCTCAAAAGGCCGAGTCAAGTCCTTTTGAGTCGAAGCACGGTGTTGGCACCAGTGCGTAAGCACTGCCAAATCAAAGTAAAAGCAGAACAAAACCCCAGAAGAGATAACGCTGTCTGATTTACTACATGTTATTTCTTATCCCCTGCTGCTTATGACGTCTAGTCTTCTTTTTCTTGTTAATAGTGTTTTGAGCGATCTAGTTTTATCTTCCAAAGCAGCCAGAGCTACCAATGGTGGTTTCTGCAGACCGGGGACGGCAACATATGATTACACTGCAGTTTGACAGACACACTTTACTTATTTCCAACCTTGACCTAGATCTAGACTAGCTCTGGCGTTAGACAACAGGAGCTTGTCATGTGGACCATTATTCGGACCCTACCTATAATCTAGACGGTGATTTCAAGCTCGCGGGTCCTCGAGCGTTGATATTGAAGCCTTGTATCAGTGGCCATGTTGATGTAGTGCAGATACCAAAGCAAATGAAAATATCTTCCTTACGCTCATCCTTGGCCATACCGTGATATCTCATGCTCCATGTGCCTTGGCTGAATATCTCCCTTTCTTCCATTTCTGAGTAAGTTCAGGCACTTTCCATAAACCTGATACCGCCGTTTGAATCCGTTTGTCCCTCATCACTTAATCATCACCTATTTAAGTCTCTCTCTTCAACTTTTGTTTTTCTTCTCTCACTCTCTTTTGACAGTCATCAGTGTCACCACCACGCCTCTCCATCGAAGTTTCTTATTACATTGACCTACATCGAGATACCCTCTTCTACCATCATCATGTGGGACGACGAAGATGACTTCATGAGTTGGGAAACCCTGGAACCAGGTGTTGTCACCCAAGCTGAGTGCCTCGACCAGGAGCCCTGCTCTATGTCCGTCCCCTGGGATAGCGAATTCAGCGAATGGGGTCCCCAACTTGAAAGAGCTGAGGATTTTGACAAATGGTACTTGAACGTCGTGCAGGTGCTCGAAGAATACGACTTGGAGGATCTCATCGATGCAAACATCCCCAGACCAGCAAAGGAGCACGATCAGGCAGAAGACTGGCTCCAAATGTCGCAAAGAGTTAAAAAGTGGCTGGCCGCCGGTATCTCGAAAGAACTCAACCGGGATATCGCTGTCCTAGGGGAACGGATTGTGTTGGCGGACGAATTTATGCAGCAGGTCAAGAGAGTGATGCAGGTTGAAAGCCCATACGCCCATCTGAGACGCATTAAAGCCTATGAAGCTATCAAACTCTCGCACTATCCATCGACCCGAAAATATATCAGCGTCGTGAAAGCCAAGTTTATCGACATGCATGAAATGTCGCCAATATTCTCCCCTTACTACGCCCTGATGCGTATCCTGGCCCAGATCAACGAGGCCCAGGTCGTATCCGATGCCATGCGTACCCTGGCGATGCGAAACCACGACAGTCTGGTGGATAAATTCACTACTGAGGATTTCCTACACTACTGTGACCTAATGATCGACCAGCTGAGAGGTCTGGAGGGAAGCGAAAGCAAGGCCTGGAGCGAGAAAGGCTACTGAACAAGGGAGGGATCATTTTGAAGGCAACATCTCAATCCATGTGATTATTGGCTCAAAGTAATTTCATGACGAGTGGCTACCGTGCTCCGTAGACATTTCCTTCCCATTTTGTTTAGATTTCTCTCCTGACAATGCATTGCTAACCCCTACAAGAACTCCCAATCCCACGTATATCCACAGCTTCCTCGAAAACATGCCATTTCATCATGCAATAACCTATCCACGAAACCGTAATGTCCATCACGACCTAGCGCAACCCGATCACTCGCTCCGCTTGAAGGCGCGATAATATCTCCCTGAGTTCCTACGTCGATCACAGCACTAGTCCTGAAACTCGACTGGGCTGAGCGCAAATCCCTTCTCAGTCTGAGCCCAATGGGTGTTTTGACAATGCTCGCATCTCCCAGTTTAACCGAATGCTCGCTTCTCACAGATCCAGTCTATCCCGAGACGGGCTTAGCCTTGGGTCTCCAGTGTGCCGAGACCCATATAGCGCGATCTGCTCCACTGAGCATTCCGTATATAACGACCGCTCCTTATCCCTGTCACAGAGCCCACCTTGGACCGGCCATTGAATTGATTGCTCCACGTTGCGTCCTTGCCTTCAATGGCGGCTATCAGGAATCTGTTACTGGCTGCTGGTGCTGCATCGGCAGCCGTCGCGAGCAGCAGTGACAATCTGAAGTCGTGTCTTGAGTATGCCCTGACCGACAGTGGCAGCGTGGCGTTTGCTGGGGACCTGTTATATCAGGCTGCTGATGTGCAGGGATACAATCTGAACATCCCCGTTACCCCGGCTGCTGTTACCTTCCCAACATCGTCGCAGCAAGTTGCGGCGGTCGTCAAATGTGCAGCAGACAATGGATATCACGTCCAGGCCAAGAGTGGTGGTCACAGCTACGGAAATTACGGTATGTGCTTTGTCTCGAATTGATATGGTAGACATGGACTGACGCGTCGAGCAATGTAGGTCTCGGCGGAACCGACGGTGCCGTTGTTGTCGACCTCAAGCACCTTACGCAATTCTCCATGGACAACACAAGCTGGGAGGCAACCATGGGGGCTGGGACTTTACTGGGCGATGTAACACAGCGTCTACACGATGCAGGAGGACGGGCCATGTCCCACGGAACTTGCCCTCAAGTTGGGTCTGGCGGACATTTCACAATCGGTGGCCTGGGCCCGACCTCACGGCAGTTCGGCGCGGCTCTGGACCACATCCTGGAGGTGGAGGTTGTGCTGGCTAACTCGAGTATTGTGCGAGCCAATGAGAAAGAGAACGAGGATATCTTCTGGGCCATCAAGGGCGCTGCCTCGGGCTTCGGCATTGTCACCGAGTTCAAGGTGCGGACTGAACCTGAGCCTGGCACTGCTGTGAAGTATGAGTATAGTCTCAAGATCGGCAGTACTGAGGAGCGAGCTAGTCTTTTCAAGAACTGGCAGGCTTACATGTCCAATCCGAACTTGACTCGGAAGCTGGCATCTACTCTGACTTTGCTGCAAGATACCTTGATCATCACTGGAACCTTCTTCGGCACCCAAGAAGAATACGACGAGCTCAAGATTGGCAGCCAGTTCCCTGGAGCCAACGGTACCGCTGTCGTATTCGAGGACTGGCTCGCTCTGGTGGGCGACTGGGCCGAAGAAGCTGTCCTAGCACTGGGCGGCGGCGTCCCAAGCAACTTCTACGCCAAATCATCATCGTGGACTCCGGAGAATCTGATGTCATCCGATTTAATCGACAAGATGTTCGAGTTCGTCGACTCCGCTGACAAGGGCACCGCGCTCTGGTTCCTTCTCTTCGACTTCCAGGGAGGCTACACCAGTGAGGTCCCAGCCGACGCGACTTCATATGCTCATCGCGACGTGCTGTTCTGGCTGCAGTCTTACTCTATCAACCTGCTGGGCCCTGTTTCGCAAACCCAGATTGACTTCTTGGATCAGGTCAACAAGCTCGTTACCCCTACCAACACTCCCTATGCTGCGTATCCCGGCTATGTCGATCCTCTTATGCCCAATGGTGCTGAGGCGTACTGGGGATCTAACCTTCCTCGGTTGCAGGAGATCAAGGCGAATGTTGATCCCAAGAACGTGTTCCGTAACCCGCAGAGCCCTTTGCCCGCGTAGGCTTCTTGCAGACTTTGCTGCATTTCGGTCTGAAGCCGCTGTGAGGCCTATACCTATATCAAAGTGTATGAATCACAGGTACATAACATAAAAGTATATATAATACCAACCTGTTCTATACAAGATACCCACAAGATCACAATCACCTTTTAGCAACAACCACAACTCCTCGAACAACCCCGCTCCTCGCCCACCAGTCGAAAACCATCCTGGCCGCACGAAACTTGCCCATTTTCAATCCGAACGGCTGCGCTTCTTTGATCCTTCGACCAAGGAAACCCGACAATCCAGAAAACACATGCCTCGAAACATCCCTCATTTCAATGCGAGAAGGATCATAACCCGCAGCCACCAATACACGCAGATACTCTTCCCGAGTAACAAAGTTACTGAACGGCGAGCCTGTAAGCCAGCAGACTATCCGCAGAATAAGCCTCTCTCGCCAAGAGACTCCGTCCGCAAGAATGAGATCAAAAGCCATCAGTGAGGCATGCAGGGTCCTCTGCGCATAACGAAGGAGGGGAAGACGCGAAGGACGGAAGTGATACATGGTATCAAGAGCTAGCAACCACGTAGACGTATCAATATCCTCCGACGCCGCCATCTCGGTCATCGAATCCAGCAAATCCCCAGACCAACTGGTAGGGTCTGAAGCATCGGCGCAAAAGACATCGGCAGATATCTGAACAGAACTCTCATCATGGACTCGACTTTTCGCAAGCGCAGCCTGCGCCGGCTCAAGGGTAATCCCAACGTAGGTATCAATCAGCGGTGACCCTGCTGATCGATGTCGGAGAGCGGTAGTTTCAAACTCGGGTCCAGCAGACGACGAAACACCCCTTTGAAGACCCGCCAAGTAGAGTGACTGATCCCCGCATCCGCATCCCACATCCAACACTCTGATAGACTGGCTTTTATCCGTCAACACGCCCGCCGCCAACACCTGCTCCAGCAGAGCTTGACAGGCCTGTGGGAAATCGGTAGTAGACTGAGGAAAAGTTAGCGGGAACTAAGTCCTCTGGGTGATACGCACCTCCCAGTAACCCATGTTCATCCACATGCTCGGTGGTAGGCGCATGTTGAGCACAGCGTGGTCTAAGCCATACACGTCATTGCGGGCTCCTAGAACCCGCTTGAGGAAGCTTATCATCCTTGAGCGTCATACGACTCCGGTCCATCAATATCTTGAAAGAGGGATGGAGCGGTAGAGTTAAGGTTGTTGCGTGGCTGCTGTGTTGGTGGGACAAGCTCCCGCGCCAAGCCTTATGTTCTTATGTTCACTACCGTAAGCTTCCTGTGAACGTATTCTATTTCTGATGGAAAGATCACAGTCCATACCTATTTTTCTTCCGCCATTCTTTCTCGTCTAGTTATCCGGCTCCTATATGCCATTAACCAATAATCCGGTCTCGTTGACAGCATTCGGAGCTGGCGATTCTATGGTCTCCATAACAAAGACCCGATATCGGGGTGACGGTGAAGCGTGCGTCAGGTACCACGTTGTTCTGCTACGGTTCAGCCGTAGCAGACTGGTTGAAACGGCCGCGGAATGGTGGTAGTCGCGCCAAAAGATGATCTTCAAAGACCATCGGGCAAAATTGTCTACTCGGAGCCATTTTGATGCAGGAGAAATCATGAAGCCCGGGTGTTGAATCTTTTTTGAAGGAATATCTGAGCTCGACTGCTGTATTGTTGGCTGTTCCCATAGTGGGGAGTTGTTTCGATGGTCGTTCATGGGTAGGGAAGGAGGCGGCACTCGTGGTCGAGAAGGGAATTGCTGTTCCGGAAGGTTGTGAATACAATCGATTTGCGGGATGTGCAGGGGAGAGAACGATACCGCGGAGGCTGGAAAGTCCGAGTTGGTGGTATACTTCGGGGCGAGTGGAACTTGCCTTGTGGCATACATAATCGAAATAGGCTACCAGAGAACTACCTCTTTTACCATTGAGCTGAGCGCGGGGAAGGGTCTAGGCTGCGAAAGCTACGCCATGGCACTCGAACTCAGTATGATCATTGTTCAAGAAGAAGTAGAGTTTGAGGTGGCACCAATTTATATTTAGCTTTTGTTACCGTGGCATTAAACGTGAGGTAGCATAAGGTGCTTGTGGGACAGGGGACTATGTTACTGCTTCAAATCCACTCTGGAAATATTCGCAAGAGTCAGTGCTTGGCATTTTTGTCCATGGCTCTGACGAAGCAAATTGATATGAGATCTCTCAAATGAAACTACGGACCCCTTTCATATTTCCTGCAATATTATCTCATGAAACAGATGGTGCAAGCCAAGGTGGTGGTGCAACACTTATACAACGGTTATTCGGATGAATAACTTCAGTCACAAGAGCGGACATGCTATTTTAACCTTGGTTGACTTGCGCTCGTTCGTAAACAGAGGCCCTTGTGTTGCCCGGCATTAGCCGCCAGAAAGCAAGTCTCGATAACCTTAAACTCGACCTCGAATCGTCTGTATACCGAAATCCGGGCACCTGCAGAGTGTCACAACAAGCTGCATTGTACACACCATCTCCTACCGGGGTCTTCTTGCGGGGAGAGCTTTGCTGTGACTACCTAGAGCATTTAAGCTCGATAATTCTCAATAATAGTTTAAATTCTGGGTTTTCATAGGTTTAAAGCAAGAGTGATCTCATCTGGAACCCTGCTGATATCATCTCCAGCCCATCATCTTTCAACATGGCAAGGCTGTCTATGCTTGTTCTGCTTGCCTTTGGTAAGACAAATCGAAGACTTCCCTTGCTCTAGTCCAGATTATGCGATTATCAACTCTATACAAGGCAAGATCTAATTGCTTTCAGGTATTGCGATCAACCATGTTCAGGCAAACCCATTGAACGTGTCCGTGACGGTGGTACCCCCAAGTACTCCGGATACTAATGGACCAAATATCTGTCTGCCGTTCTTGCCTGTAAATACTACCATATCCCCTAATTTCAAGTCTATTCTATCCCGGGTTCACTGACATTGCCTCGCTACTATAGTGCCTAGGTGGTGATACATGCTGCAACTTTTTCTGCACGAATACCACGTCGAGCGTACTCAATTGTGGAAACTGCGGTACCATCGTATGCCTCATATCTGGACGTGATATTCTCTATCGTTGTCTCTAACGTCAATCTATAGTGTCCCGGCGTGCAACCTGGCTGCTGCTCAGGAACCTGCGTTGACCTTAGTACCAGTGCCACTCATTGTGGTTCTTGTACTGCCGCAGCGGTAGGTTAAACACTTAAAATCCAAGCATCTCATTCCAAGAATCTGCTAACCTCATGGCCAGTGCACGGGAACAACTCCAAGCTGTTGTTCAGGAGCATGTGTAGATCTTGCTACAGATGTTCTCCATTGTGGCGCCTGCACATCGATACCCTGCTTGGGAGTCACGCCTGCGTGCTGCGGTGGAAATTGTACCGATCTCGCGACAGATGTAGATAACTGTGGAACTTGTGCCACGCCAGTAAGCGAGATCTTCTCTCGAGATGTCAAAAGCCATTTTACTGACAAAACTATCTGTGATAGTGTACGGGAGTACAACCTGGCTGCTGCTTAGGAGCCTGCGTTGATCTGGCCTCGAGCCTGACCCATTGTGGAGCTTGTCTCGCGCTTCCATGCACGGGTGTTGATCCAGCATGTTGCTCGTCGACGTGTGTTGACCTGGCTTCCAGCAATACCAACTGCGGAGCCTGCAACACCACTGTGAGTATCACCGACGTCCTAACTTTTCATATATTATATGCTGACGAGGTAAAATCATCCAGTGCACGGGAACTACATCTACCTGCTGCTCTGGAGTTTGTACCGACGTTACTTCTAATGTCACCCACTGCGGTTCCTGCACCGGCCCTGCCTGTACTGGGACCACACCAGCATGCTGCAACGGAACTTGCACTGATCTCAGCATCAGTGCCACCAACTGTGGTGCCTGTGGTACCGCATGTACAGGACTCACGCCAAACTGCTGCAGTGGAGTCTGCACGGACTTCCTCACGAGCTTGCTCAATTGCGGGCGGTGCGGCAACGCTGTAGGAACCATCTTTTATCATTCATTGGGGGTCTATACTTACTCGATCTTATAGTGTATTTTGGGAGCTGGAGGGGGCGCATGTGTCGCCGGCATCTGCACAACCTGCCCAGCAACCGCGCCATTCTGCGCAGCAGCAGGAATATGCGTAAGGAATCGCCATATCAAAATCACTGTATTGATGCTAATAACCTGACAGTGTGTGGCCGGCACGACATGTGTCACGGGTGGAACGCTTCCTCTCGGTGGCTGCTGCTTGGATGCGAACGCTTGTCCGCCTGCATCGGACCCCACTGGTGCTGATATCTGCGTAAGTGACATGCCAGTCATTCTGCTTCTAAATATCCTTTTTGTAGCGAGATTGCTAATTCTCTTTAACTAGTGCACCGTACCATGTGTCTCTGTCAGTGGTGCTGCTGCGACCTGTCCGAACACTTAAGTGCGGTTGAATGAGGGTTAGCCGGTTGGATGTTAAGTAGGGAATTTGTAATTGGATCATCCAAAAGTTGCAGAGAAATATTATGCTATGCTATTGTGTTGTGTATAGCGTCATAAATGTAGGCAGTGGTCTACCGGTGTAATGACTCTGGTGATGTTCATGGGCTTGGTAGGTGTTTCTGCCCTATTTCGATATCGTAGGCTGAGCCTTGTTCTCCGTGCGGGAATGAAATGGCATTATGTCAGCTACCATTGCCTAAGAAAGACCTGGCCAAAGGACTGGTATATGACATTCTCAATGGACCATCACTGGCCGTCTTCAATTGAATAATGAGAATCGTAAACTTCATATTCCAAGTATTCTCTTTTGTTATTACCATAGGTTTATTACACCGAAAGATCGCGATGCGATGACGTGGGCCTGGCAATTCGTAGACCAGGCCAGAAAACACGCACATGGTCAGGGGAATAGCCGAAAAATGCAACGAAAACGCGCTCACTTGGTATCAAGAACTCTACCAAATCATAGATCCATAACTACTCGGCACTGTCCCATGGGACTGTAACACCGAGATCAACAGCGATCCGCATCGCAGAGACGATGCATCCCTCGAGTAGAACCATCCCGTCCCAGCACCAGCCACCCGCTAAATAAACACCGTCATCACCACTGTGCCAAGATACAGGGGAGATCTCGCGCTGACTGCGATCTCTAAAGATCGAGTTGATGAACATGCGGCTTCGAGGACTGCGAAGCACACGAGTAAAGCTAGCCGATCGAATGATTTTCGATTTATCGAGAGGGAAAAGAGGGTTTGTGGTGATGAGGATGGAACTAGGCTGTTCATGCACTGCTTCAGTGATGGAGCCGTTTGAAAAGAAATGGATGCGCTGTGTTTGGGAGCTGAAATCGGATTTGCGGTGTTTGAGCGATGTTGCACGCAGTATCGGGACTATGCTAGTCTCATCGGTGTGTGCGACAGTTTCAACGGTGGTTGTTGGGATTGCGGAGAGTTGGAATTTTATAGGGGAGAACAACGACGCGGCCACATCAGGGGAGACGGCCAAAACGACCAGGTCAAAGTGTTCCGACGTCGTCTGTCCATCTAGTGTGGAGTATGTAACCTGAACGCCGTCCTTTTGCGGGGTGACGTGGGTCAAGTTCACACCGAGACGGACTTCTATGCCCTGCAGAAGTTTCTGCTGGACAGAATGAACACCGGCTGTGACGACAAAGTGTTGCTGGCGATGGGTGCGTCGCTTATATGCCAGAATATCGGATGCCGGGAAGCACAGGAGCTCCTGGTGTGAGCAGGTGCACACGCTGGAGATGAGAGGGAGCAGATAGTTGACCACGTAGGTCTGTGGAAGCCAAATGCGACGTAAATAGTGATCAAGAGACTCGCTCGGCGCTCCAGTTTGCGGGTCTTCCTCAAAAGGCGCAATGAAAAAGCAGCAAAAGGTGAACCAGACATAGCAGACAAGCGCATATACTCCCTCCACGAGCCAGTGGATCAAGTCTACTGTGCGCGGTACCGGTGGTACTTGGTGAAAATTAGATGCATAGATCATCTGCGGCCCGGGAACGCAAGACGTTGCCGATGAGGCCTGCTGAGGCCGTGGCAGTCTGGTAAAGCTAAAGAGGAATGGCTGTGCGTGGTAGTTGACGGCCAAATAGTCATACATGCGAATCAAGTTCTGGTAGAAACCACCTGCAAAGGCACGCATGGGAACATCAGCCCAAATAACGGAATTGTTCCCATCCTTGGATGGGACTGAGATTGACTCCGCGCTCAGGGAGATTTGGTCGCGCTGTCTATGTGTCAGTCCACATTTGTTACACTGCTTAGGATACCAACTTACTTTCTCTAGTAATGTCACTTTATATCGCCTCTCAGGGTCCTGCTGTAAGAGATGCGCCGTGGTCAAACCCGCCATGCCCGTGCCCACAACAGCGACCGTCCTCGGTCGACCAGGCTGAGTCTTCTCCATCATCGCTCAAGACCTCAAGATGGACAAGCCGCTATATACAGTACACAGCCAGGCAAGCCACGCTCGGAAGAGAGTGAGCGGTGTGGCGGTATCTGCAAAAATCGAGTACAGTAGTGGTAGGTAGTGGGTACGCGGAAATCGTCTGTTTGTTGGGGCAAACACATGGTCCTTGGTACTTGGCGATCGAGCGATCGGCGTCCTTACTAGACAGCTCACGAATTGCACCATTGGTCATTAGTTATGCCGTACACCGCCTCTACTATCAATATCACCCTTAAGCATTGTTGGGTCTGCGAATCTTGAAACTGTGGTCTCGAGGTCTCGATGTCTCGCATTGTGCAGCATGATTAGTCATCGTTATGACTGACTCGGTCATGTCTGCATCAAGGCTATTGTCTTCTCGACCCATAAAAGAACGATGAGTCTACATGTTTCAACCCGAGCTATCATCTTGGCACGTGCTAATCTCGTGATATCTTTGTCCAAGGCAATACCAAATTAATAGTCATGCGTTACATGTCTGCAACAGATAACACGCAGTCATATAGTGTCTCGTGGAGAATGATGCACGGTCACAGAGACTTCTGTAGTTATATTAATACTTTCCTCCTTCAATGGGGGTTCTGGCTCCAAGATTGCGGTTTGGCTTCCTCTATCAAAAACATTTGCATGACCGATATTCGTGTGTGTTTCGCCCTGCGAATTGTCGAAAATCTTGACTCGTGGGGTGGATGGATAGGGCATCATGTTATAGTTGTTATCCGCTGAGCTCGGGAATATTCGAGTCAGAAGGGGCTTTAGGGCTGGGATTGAAGCCGCAGTAATAGCAAGTCCATCTTCGACCGCGGCCCACCAAAGAAGCGGTGCGAGCTCCCCTTAATACAAGTATCTAATTAGTCCCTGATAAATGTGTAACTCCTTGAATTAGAAACTTACATGTGAAATCTGCCTTTGCTGAAAGAGCTACCAAGTATGTCGTCTTGACGATGGACGCTGCACCGGCACTGTGATGCTACTTGTCAGCAATCAGTGGGACACATACCGAGGATCAATCAATCGATCATTTTTTCCAATGTTGCAACCTTGAATAAAGAACTTACAACACGCCGAGACTCATAGCAAAGGCAACACCCATCTTCTCCTTCTTCTTCATTTGCAGTTTCCAGACAATCGTCCACGGTAAGAGTGCAAGAACAAAGTCCTGAGCACCGGAGTATGCTAAGGTGGGATCGAACCTCGACATTAGCTTCTAAACAAGAGGATATTCAAAAACAGGCTGCTTACCTCCAACGAATAAAGAGAAGTTGGTAAAGACACGATCAGGCCAACACTTAGATGGAATTGCAGGATTCCACAGGTGTCGAGGATCCTTGCATTGTACAAAAACAAACAAGGCTGCAAGAATATTAACCACATTCATGGTGATAATCACGAACCACAACAAGGCCACCATCCACCTCTGCACAACAATTCTCAGGAGCGTCACGGCGAAGGAGGTTTTGCCCAGAGTGCACGCCATGATGGCGAGGGATTCACCAATGTCACATAGTAGTGCAACATTGATAAGATCATTGGGATTTTGCTCGACAACAATTAGGTGTCTTCCCAGACCTATTGTAGAGGCGACATGACACACAGCGGAGTATGCAATAAGACAGCACTAAAACGATTGAGGCGTGAGTCTAATGCTGACTGTAATAGAGAATGAGTACCCACGATAGCGATGACGATGATTAAATCGTCCCAGCCAAAGACGCGTCTCAAAGCCACCCTCACATATAATCTCAACGAAACGAACACTAGTGGAATAATGGCCATTGTCCACATCACCCCTTGTACTGTTGGGGCCCGACTTTCATCTCCATAGGACTGTGGCAAGCTTGACTCCATCTTGAATGGTGTTTCAATCCCACAGTCACAGTCACAGCTGCGTATATGAACCCATAGGAACTAAGCCCCGAGAAATATGTACGCCTCGTAGCCATGGGCTGCTAAAAAGTTTTAGCACCGTCGCTTCTCTATCACATCCAGGGGCCTTACCAGACTAACGGCATCCAGAAATCTGACAGGGGCGCTTTTTAGCTCAGACGGGTCATCCTCACAGCTTCAAATTCGGCTCTCGTATCGGCTACGGCCAGGATTGGAAGGAATAGTGGACCCATGCTGCGCCTCTCACATGAATGATAAACAATTGTCACCGTGCAGGTATCGCTTTGTGGAGTAAGCTATTTTTGCAATATAGACTTGTCAAGTGGAATACGACCCCGGTCGTGTTCAAAGCGTGGCAACACACGGGATCTAGTGCGGCCCAAGTGCCGACTAGATTTGACGCACAATCCTTCTCCAAGCCAGGTTTATTCGAACTAGCAAGGAATTAATGGTAGGTGACTTCTGCGGGCGCTAGGGCGGCACAGCTGTCAAATGACAGGTTTCACGAGCCACTAAGAAAACATGCATATGTACTTGGTCTGCCCATTCAACTTCGGGCTCCACATCCCGCTCTCCCCGCAGCTGCTAAGAAGTAAAAATATAAGATCATATCCCAAACGGGAAACAAGATAATCCAGACTTCCTGCGCAGTCACCCCCTGTCCTGATTTCGTGCCATTGGATCAACTGGATTTCAATTTTCAATCTCTAAGCCCTAACGAACTTGGTTAGCTAGCGGAACGGTGTTGATAACGGCCACCGCCGAATATGAACATAGACCTCCCAAACACCTCTGGCTGCTACAATTTCCCAGTCAATCGTGTCTCTTGCATTTCCCGTACCTTTGTCTGAGACAGCCGCGGGACAATGGCATTATTAGCCTCGCTTCCATCCAGCCTGTGCCTCCAAGGCCTCGCTGCCCTTGGCTTGCTGCTTATTACGAAGCTTGTCTGGGATATTTTCTTGTCGCCCTTGAGAACCGTTCCAGGCCCGCTCCTAGCCAAGAGTACCAATCTCTGGCGTGCCTATCACACGCATCGTGGCCATGTTGATCTCAAGCATGTAGAGCTGCACCGCAAGTATGGGACTGCTGTTCGAATTGGTCCCAATTGCGTGAGCATTTCCGACCCCAGTTTGATCCACACTATTTATTCCACGCGCAACCCATGGAAGAAGGTAAGATGATAGATGATTTTACAGTTTTTGATCTGTCTTGCATCCCTGTAGCGGCGCATTGCATTGCTGACCATGTTCATTGCAGAGTGATATGTACCGGCCGAACGATGTCCTAATAGACGGCCATCGCTTGTCCAATCTGTTCAATACACAAGATGAGGATTGGCACAATCAGAACATTCGACCCATCCGGGGTCTATGGAGCATGACCAAGGTCCTGCAATACGAACCTCTTATTGACGAGACCTTGAATAAGTTCGTGGATAAGCTTGCGGCTAGATTTGTAGATGGCCCGAATGCAGGGACTGTTTGCCCAGCCGATGAATGGGTCGGATTCTGTAAGTTTGAGATTGATGCACTACGTTGGGAAGACATTTGCTGATAGCTTCAAGTTGCCTGGGATGTCACTGCCAACTTTAGCTTCGGGCGTCACTATGGCTTTATTGACCAGGAAAAAGATGTGGATAATCTCATTACGGACTCTACCGATGGCTTGATCTACTTTGCACCTGTAAGAACATACCACCATTTCTCTTCTCTTCAGAGACAACTAACAACCATCAAACCAGATCTCTCAAATCCCATGGATCGACTACTTCCTCGATAAGAACCCTATCAAGCGAATTGGCCCTAAGCCAACACTCACCGGCGTCCTCTACGCCTTCAAAGTCGTCGCCGAATACCAAGCCCAACTCGCCTCTCAGAAGATCACCGCCGGTACCGTCGACCACACCCTCGACAAATACGTCCAGCTCAAAGAAACATACCCGGACATGGTCAACGACGCACAGATCGTAAACTGGCTAATGGTAAGCATCCTAGCCGGCGGTGACACAAGTTCCGCAACCATGCGCGCCATCGTCTATTATCTCGCCAAATCACCTTCTGCATCCGCAAAGCTCGCCTCCGAACTCAAAGACGCCTCCCTCCCCACCCCTGCTCCATGGAAGTCGATTCGAGACCTACCCTACCTAGATGCTGTCATCCGTGAAGCAATGCGCATTAACCCCGGCATCGCCATGATTTTCGAACGCGTCGTCCCAGAAGGTGGTTTCACCCTCCCAGACGGCCGATACATCCCGGCTGGTACAAAGATAGGCATCAATCCATCAGTGACGAACCGCGACTATGGAGTTTTCGGTGACGATGCAGACAACTTCAACCCGGAGCGCTGGCTGCAGGGTAAAAATGAGAGCGACGAGGAGTTCGAGTCTCGGTCGAAATGCATGAAGGATACGGTCGAGTTTGTGTTTGGTGGTGGGGGCCGGATCTGTATGGGTCGGTACTTGGCCGTGCTGGAGATCAAGAAGTTGATTGCCACTTTGTATAACTTATTCGATGTGAGTCAACTTGAAAATGAGGATGAAGCGGAACTAACTCGTATCAGATACAATTGGTGGATCCGAAACATGAGTGGAAGTATCGAAATGCTTGGTTTGTGTACCAGTATGATATGCCGATGATTATCCGGCGTCGATAAGTTGCAGTAGAGTGGCGAGACATATCAACATTGGAGGACATATGGATGAGTACGGTGCTTATGAGCAGGATATCTTGAATACACGGCTCAATTGCAATTTCGTGTATGTATTCAAGTAAACAAAAGAAAAGAAAAAACACCAAACATACCGCAGAGGGTATCAAGCTGCCATCCGAAAGAGAAAAGAAAACGCCTCGCATCGAAAACACCAAGTCAAAGCACGATAACCCGATAACCCGATAGTCCCATCCCCCGATTTCCCATTCCATGCGTCAGTTCATCAGAAAGTGTAATGTCGTATTGACTCCGTTTACAGGGGTCTTGCGTAGCATCATTTGCCCTTTGCTGTTATCCCTTCCGAGTCACAGATAACAGGGCCATTGTCGTTCAGAATTAACCCTCCTTGGGCTCTTCGTGTAGACCATCTCCAGGCTTCACCAGGGACTTATCGTCCGTTCTCTCGGCGCGATCTTCTTCGTCTTCGTCGCCGGTTATCTCTCCCCATCCAGAACCCCGTCGGCTAACACGACCTGAGGCCAGTGCCAGGGGACTGCTAACGCCCGTAATGCTAGCAGCTGTACTCTCATTCCGACTGTGCGATGGCGCACCACTGCGAATACTGGCGCCGTCGCCTGTGGTCGGGGTCTGTCTGGCTGTGTAAAAGCTGCCTCGCTCGCCAGTGGCGGCGAGGGGCACCGCAGCAGAGGTTGAATAGACGCTGATACGCTCAGCACTGGCAAGACCAACCATACTGGGGCGGCTCAGGACACCCTGCGCATTGAAGGTAGATGAGTTGGACGGCTCTATCACATTTCCACTGAGGACACTCAGCGGCAAGCTTTCGCGACTGCCGCCGAAGATGGACGAGGGTGCGAGCGCGCGAACAGATGCATTGGTATCCAGAGAGTTCCGGCGGCGGCGCTTAGAAGAGCTGGCCAGTGTGAGGATGGATGCGTTATCTGTCAAGACATTGTTTGCGGTCGCTGTGTTGTAGGTATGGGTGTGGGGTATCAGGTGTCCGGGCAAAGCCGTGGCCGGCGATGACGAGGTAGGGAACTGGTGCGAGAATTGCACCTGCTGGGTCCCAGAGCTTTGCGTTGAGCTTCCATGTGCATGTCCCTGCGTGTTCTGCGTGGGGTACAGCTGGGTGGAAGGTGCCGCAGACTGCACGGTGGTCAAGGTGGTGGCCAAGGATCGAACAGACGGTGCAGGGGAGGAGAATGTGCTGCCTTCGCCCCCACCATTCGTGCTAATGCCCTCGCCGCCTGTCGCCAGTGTCCCCGCCTTGGAATAGGCTGCCTCCGAGATCGCGGTGTCATCGTTTGTGGAGATGGTAGGGGCGTTCGACTTGGCGCCCGCTGCGGGGACAGGAGGATCGTAGCTAGAGTAAACGAGGGATGGATCGCTTCGTGAGCGAGAGGCTCGACCCTCTCCAACTTCTGAATACGAGTCGCTCGGGTCGGGATTCCCTGCCTGACGATTCACAGTCCCAGACAAGGGGTAAGGGTTGTTTCCACCTTCGTTCTTCTTGGCCTTGGTGGCAGCGTATCGCTTGTGAGACCAACGATTCGATCCGGTGGTTAGGCGCTTCATCCAGCCGGAGAAGGGGTGGCGGCGACCGTTACGGTCTAATTGTATACCGAGTGGTTAGTGGTTTCACAGAGAACAGGTGTTGGAGTGAGTTTACCATGCGCCCGCGCAGGCCCTTCGGCTGTGGCCATCTTTGATGCAAATAGTCTCGCCAGGATTAGCTTTAGGTGTCACTCAGGAGGAGTCGAGAAGCTCATAGACGCGCCGAGGCCAGTGCGGGACGATTGTTTATCCGGGTCATGTGCCCGGGCTTGATGTCAACCGTCGCCTTCACTTCATGTTGAACTTTTTCTCATTTGTCTGGTATTTGATTCGCTAGAATCTTTCCTGCTAGCTGAGAGGCTTGGATTTTTACAATCATGACCGAGTGTCAACCCTCCTGCCGTCTCTGGAATCCCGGCGTTACAATGGAAATGACTTGAACATTCACGACTTTATAGCTCCTTCTGTCATGTCTTCTGGAGCAGAAATCCGGCAGCTTCCTCCTGATGTCGTCGCTAAAATCAAATCCTCGACATCAATCACACATTTGAATGGAGTGATTGTAGAATTAACCAAAAATTCATTGGATGCGAACGCGCATACGGTGCTCGTCTCCGTTGACTTCAAGCGTGGAAGCTGCATAGTCGAAGATGACGGCGAAGGAATCCGACCGGTCGAATTTGAGTCAGCTGGTGGACTTGGAAAAGCGCACCGTATGTCTTTCTAACCTTCCATATTTGGTCTCGCGCTCACAAGTCTCACAGATACGTCAAGATACCAAAAGTCAGATGCATACGGTCGTCGAGGCCTATTCTTGGCTTCCTTGGCATCCTTGTCCTTGCTGACCGTGACATCCCGTCACATGGAGCATCAGAGTACAAATTCTGTTATCTTTCATCACTCAAAGCCCGTGGCGCGCTTGCTCCCTGCGCCATCACATCAATGTCTTCGGACTGGTGAGCATGGCACGAGCGTCACGGTCAACGATCTCTTTGGCAATATGCCGGTGCGGGTCAAGAGTCGAGCTTTGGCTCTTGAAAGGCCGGACGAATTGGAAAAGGAATGGGAGAATCTCAGATATTCCTTGGTTTCTCTGATGTTGGCCAGCTCCCAGCTCTCGAAGCTCGTTATAACCGACGTGGCAAGAGACAAAAGGATATCCATTCGCCTTACTTCTCCGGGTGATTCTGAAATCGACCTCGGGCGCATTGGATCTATACTCGCACAATCTGGAATGATCAGCTCCCGAAACATGGATTCTTGGCATGTTTTATCAGCTACTATTCCCGACCTCACGGTTCGAGCTGCCATTTCCACAGTGCCCAGTCCTTCCAAGAAACTCCAGTTCATTTCTTTGGGCGACGACCCGGTTTTCTCACGGAGCAATTCGAACATTCTGTTTAACGAAGTCAATCGATTGATGTCCTTGTCTGACTTTGGAAATACTAGTACAACGTCTGATGGATCGCCTTCAGTCTGTCCATCGCCTGTCCTAGATGGCTCTCATGGTCCAGGAAGTACGAGTGGCAGGAGCTGGGCTAGGCCGATCAACAAGTGGCCAATGTTCTACATTCGCATTGATACGGGGAACAGCCAAGAGCTATCAACTGATGAATTATCGCCGGATTCCGAAAAGTCAATACAGCGTATCACAGATGTTCTTGGCGCCATGATTTTAGAATTTCTGAGACAGCAACACATGCGACCTCGTCTCACGAAACGGCAAGCCAAAGGATCCGATTGCCCTCCATCAACCACCACTGATCAGAGAGGTACTGGGCCACGTGCGAAATTCAGAAACACAGGCGCGCGTTCAAGTACAGAAGAGGCTTTTGGAAGTCGGCTAAAGCTTCCATCTTTCAAAAGATCACAAGCTGTGAATTCAGGTCAAGGCTTCCATAACTGGTCCCGGGTCAAGGCTGCAAAAGATCTCTCGGCTCGTGCGTCACCGGATGGGGCTTCGAATGAAAACAACCGTGCCGGGAATGAGAGCCTGGGAGATGAGCAAATTCGCTCACTGTCAGGATTTACACGGAGCGGCATTAGGCATAAGCAACGCGCCTCGACTTCTTTAGGGCAGTCCGGTCAATCACCCGATGATTCAGCTTCATTCGGGATCAGCACTCACTTCATCGACAATGGAACTGGAGCTGATGGGACATCGACGGACCAGCTGATTCCCTGGGTCGATTCGCAAACGGGGAAAACACATATGATCAACTCGCGCACGGGTCAGACTCTCGAACGTCAAGCGTCTACTTCTGAGTTCCGATTTTGGCCCGGTAGCATAGCTCCTAATTGGCAACCATGGAATCGCTCGCAACAGACAGATCCCGCGACCGACCCTTCTCGGAATCAGTGGGTTGACAGCCTGCTAGAATCATGGGAGAACCCCGTATTCACTCGATCGGAAAAGCCATTGGTGACTCTTGATATTCCATCTATTTCTCACGATTCTCTTCAAGACATTGGGTCCCTGGAAAATATCTGTCTTGCCAAGTTCAGGGGCAAAATACGCCGTCACAATCTAGCAACCGCCTCAATCATTGCTCAAGTGGACCAAAAGTTCATTTTAGCCAAGATGCACTCGGAACATGCGCAGCATACCGACGATGACCCCGAGGGTGTGCTAGTCTTAATTGATCAACATGCAGCGGATGAACGATGTCGGGTCGAGCGGTTGTTTGAAGACATGTTCATCTCAACAGACACTTCCAAAACCGCAACTCAGGTCCGGATGGTTGAGATTGATCCTATATCATTCAACATTTCATCCACTGAGAGTGCACTCTTTCAGAAGAACATGGATTTTTTTCAAACATGGGGCATTCATTACAACCTAGATACGAATCCAGAATCCACCGTGACCGTCTCTATACGCTCGCTTCCAATTCTCATTGCTGAGCGTTGTCGATCTGAGCCGAATCTAGTGGTCGATTTGCTGCGCCGTGAGATTTGGACATGTGAGGAAGAAGATGGGAGGCCATTGCATTCGAGAAGATCCTCCATGAAGCAGTTCACAGATAAGTCACCCAATGAGTCGACTAGTGCTCAATCCTGGGTACAAAAGATGAATGGCTGTCCCCAGAGTATCCTGGACCTTCTCAATTCACGCGCCTGTCGCGGAGCCATCATGTTTAATGATCCCTTGAGCATCGAAGAATGCAAGGTCTTGGTTTCACGACTGGCCAAATGTGCTTTTCCATTTCAGTGTGCCCATGGGCGGCCGTCGATGATACCCATTCTAGACTTGCGGCCACACACAGCAAATAGCCCTGTGCCACCTGATGGAAACATCATGATGTATGATGATGAAAATAACGGCCACGGATTGGATTTCTTAGAGGCGTTCCGGAAACAATATGTAAATTAGATTATTGGCCAGGTTACTTGGGCCAGATGTGCTTATAAAACAAGGACTATATCTAAACAACATCACTGTTATCCCTCGTAGTCTATCTTCCCGGCATATCGATTGGAAGCCAACATCTTCTCTGGTTCCCACCATTACTCAGTGATATACAGGTTCCACCCAAACCGCTGATCTGACCTGATGCATACCAAAAATGACATATCACACCACTCATTAAACGAGAATATTCATGAAAATACACGATGCTTACTGGTATCCCCATTTCCTTCAAAACAACTGAATACAAATACATACCACATCCACAAAACCAGCCAAAATACACCTAGAGTTAACCCCCACCCCGCCACTCAACGCCTCAGCCTCGACCCGCATAGACAGCTATATCACCTCTCATGCAAGCCAGATCCTGCAAGCTACCACTCTCGGCGCTAATTTGATATGTTCTAGAGATGCACCTTGCAGATCTAGGCATCACAGTTATCCCCCTACGGATCGTCAATGTGACAGCGAACATGTCATACCAAGTTCCAAGTTACCGGTTGACGTATCCCTTGCAGATGCCATGATGTAAAGCTTAGCGAGGTTGTGGAGGGCCGTACGAGGGTTTAGCGTTGTGAGATGGAGATGCACCACTTGGCCCCTTGGGTGGCGTAAAGCTGTTATTAGTCATTATGAGTTGGCACTTGAACCTATTTGTACAAAAGGGGATAAATAGCGTATAATCTTGATCTGCTGAAAGGTTCTGTGCGTTATCCCGTGTAGACACGAAGTTCGTGGCGTAACACTAACAGCTTTTTCACTTGGATATTAGATGTCCCAGAGCATTCAGGCCTTGAACTCTTGATCCGGCCAGTCAAGTTCCTTTCCTGTCAAAGTTGCCCAGATCTAAGCTGTTGTTCCAACATAGTAACGCCCTTCTACCGAAATTCGAAAGATGAATAACTCGGTATCAATCAGAGTCGAACTTGTTGTTGATGCAGGCGAGCTCAATGTGCTGTTAGGTTTGGTATCCCAATGAGTGTGATGGCCGTGTTGGTGCCGCTCATTGACGTATCGGTGTACTCGGTGATTGCTATCGAGACATTCTGGTATGCTTGCTCTATGGCGTACGCTGCGGTTGCCAAGGATAGTGCAGATGATAGTAGATAAAGTAGAAGATAGCGGCGTGATTTAGCTAAATACCGTATAGAATCGAGCCCAAGTTGACTACGGCATTCTAGCCAGGATTAGAATAACTCGGTCTGTCTTGAATGCATCCACAAGCTTTACTTGGAATTGGCTAGGTAGACCAAGGATCATCTCTGAAACTCCTACAAAGGAGAATATATAGGAGGTTTAGAAGACAATCCTTAGTCTATCTAACTAGCTCGTAGATGTGTTTAAGACAGACCGACCCGTTCTTATCCTAGCTAGGATGCTATGGTCAACTTAGGCTCGACTCTCTACGGTTGTTTAGCTAGGTCCCATCGGGTCCGCAATGATGAAGTGAAATCCTCTCATGAGTCCATATCCATAACATCTTAAAATAAACTGGGAGAGTATAAACTCGGTTAACTGAAGGTAATGTGATCTTACGAGGATATTGATTGATACTTCCAGGTAGCACTGATAGATAACCTTCTTCCCAGAGCAAGGTTATACGAGTACATTAAGTGTGCTATTTGCCTCAGCACAGCTTCAACTCATAGTATCTGGTTTCTTACTATAGAATTATATTTGGTTACATTCTTGCCACAAGTGACACTATCTAGCGTCGTAGCGTGCCCGCGATCCTCTTTGGGACAATACCCGATCCTACCCTACTATAACCTTGGAAGGTACGACTGGTACCGCTGTCAGTTCAAATGGTGGCGATGCAGCCTCTCTTTATCTATTTCTGGAAACGTATTCTATTGGTTTCTTCTCATTTCTCTGTTAGTGTAACTAGTTTATTGACTAGTCAGTTATTACCAAGATAGTCTTAGCTAGGAGTATCTGATCTTCAACCTTACCACCAAGCCTCACAAATTGGTAGCATGTCCCACGGTTGTCGCAACTCAATACCGTACAATAGCTTGTGCGGTGTGTGATCGGTGGTTGCGCTTGGCGTATGTCCATGCTTCTGTAGACCGGGAGGGTCTTTTTGTCGATGTTAGCGGAGTCGGCGAGTATTCCTCGGTCCAGTCCGGACGAGTTGGTACGAGGGAGACCTGTCTAGCCGTGGTCGCCAGCCAGTGTGCGGAGTCCTTCATGTATCGTGGCGCCTCTTCCTGGGTGCATACCATGTCCGTGGTTGGCTGGTTGGCTTTGGCCTTTTTCGCGGTCAGGGGAGCGTCCTGCTCAGGAACATAGTGGGTTGAACCGCCGTTGACGCCGGCGGTAAAGCGGGATTGACGTGGACGTAGTCGAGCTTTAGATATGGCGCCGTGACCTGACTCCTTGGAAGCGTCCAAGTCGGCGTAAAGCTGCTTAGTCCTGTCGAAGTGCACCAACCACGGCGCGTTGGCGAACTCGCGCTGGAGGTTGTGGAACGCTTCGATCTCAGTTCTTGTAGAAGTTTGAACTCTCTTTAAAACAGTACCTTTCTGTTCCATGGTTCCCGAGGTCCTAGCTTCTACGGCACTCTGAACTAGTAGACATAGCTTTAAGTTTAGGTAGCGGCGATCCAGCCCATCTTTACCTACATTGTGGAAATGCATTCTATTGGTTGTCTCTCATTCCTGTCTGTATACAGTCTTAGTTTTGATATCAAACTTTCTTTAGAGATATATTCTGTCCCATGGTTCTAGGCTTCTACAGTCTGAACTATGGTACGGCTTTCTATTATACATTGGCTCGATGTTCTCGCATAGGCATGCCAGGAGGAATGCATTTATTGGTTCCTTCTTATTTCTCTCGCAGTATACTCCCTGTTTTGATAGAAATCCGAGCTTTCTTTAGGCATAGCACCTTTCTGTTCCATAGTTCTAGGTTTTCACTGCGCTAAACTACGGCACGAGCTTCAATACCCAATGCTACCCTACTATAATCTTGGAAGGTACGACTGATGCCGCTGTCAGTTTAGATATCGGCCATCCAGCCCGTCTTTATCTATATTTTTTGGGAACGTATTCTATTGGTCGCTTCTCACTTCTCTCTCAGTATACTCTCTGTTTTGATCGGAATCCGAACTTTCTTTAAGCATAGTATCTATCTGTTCCATAGTTTCAAATCTCTACGCCACTCTGAACTACGGCACGACTAGGACACAGCCTACTAGTGTTCACCTACATATACTCAGTCGCCTCCCCCTCTCTTCCTTCATCATCTTTCCTTCCTTCACACCCAGTTTCCACCAGTGATCCAACACAATGTCGCTGCGAAGAAGGCAACCACCTCACTGGGTTTTGCGCCACAAGCGCTCTGACGAGAAACTACGCATAGTTCTCCTCCTTTTACAACGGTTCGCAGCGGACCATATAACTGCCAGACAGGCAAAAATCTGGGGCATGCAATTTACGCCCCTCGACTTTGACACTGGAGACACCTCATCTCTCCTAATACCCTGCTTCGCTCCTCGCGAAGACGACGGCCTCCTCGTCAAGAAAACCCGGTGCATGCTACAACGGAGCAACTTCTTCAAATGCTCCCTTGGCACTGGCGCCAAATACCAGAACAAGACCGTTCAACAACGTGACGGTCTTCTTCGAAGTGCACTCGTCCAATCCTTCAAGGACTACCGCGTCATCGCCAACCGGAATCATAAAGTCCCGGACCTGCACTCAATCGAGTAAGTTCCCTCCTTCTATTTGAGATGAAACATATTAACCATGGCCTACAGAGACGAGATATCTCTGGACGGAAAGATCCACCACAAATCGGGCAAGGACACCAAGATCCAGATAGTGACCGCGCATCAACTCCAATCCGATGACCACCGGATGCGCCAAAACCATCAAATGGTCACTATCTCCACCAACGAGGACCCCGAAACACTTCCGTCAACAACCGATCTCCAAGTTCTGGCCATCCTAATGCGCCAAGCCATGGTCAACGAGGGAAAAGAAGGCCATTTCCGCCACTGTCGCGAGAGACATGTTCAAAAGCGAATGACCAAATACCTCTTCCCAGTAAGTTAACCCAAATTCCCTTCCCATGAATCATCCTAACATTCACAGACACTGGTCACAACCATCTACCGGGGAGGCTACGTCCGGGTTATTTACGGGTATATGGAAGATTCCCTCAAAGTCCAATACACCGAGCCCCGACAAGTCACAGTCGACAACTTCGAGACCATGATGGAGAAAATGCTCCAGTGGAACATGGCCGAAACCCAAGGCGATCCTGCCTCAGTCGTCACGCTGCCTTCAATCACCGAGGAGGAAGAACCAGTGTCCACCGAAACCACAAAGTCATCGTCCACCCAACAATCCACCGACGACCTACAAGCCTGCAAACAACGGCGTTCAAGACTCTACGACTACGTATCATCAACCTGGAGCGGTATTCCACACTCTCAATTCTCTCAATTCCATAAATGCGCCTTCAACTCCGCCATGCAAGAAATCCAAAAACCAAAAACAAAAGCCCAAAAAAATACGACTATAGGATATCTTTCACATCCTGGCGTCGATTGAGTCTGCTTCTGCTCTGCTTCTCTGCTTCTGCTTTCAGTCAAGACATGTTAACGTTCAGACCATTGGGATTGGGCACCCATGGTATGAACGAGGGGATGAGAGGCCTAGCAGTGCGGGCTGTGCACAGCACCCCTGGCAAGACTTGTACCTTTTCGTGGTGCTGGGGATAAGTAGCCCATGTTGAAAGACATGTGGTGAAACTAAACAAGTTGTTAAACCAGAATACAATAGATAGAAGACTACAATAGAGAGAGTTTGATGAAAGCATTTTCTGCATTGACTGATATATCACTTATACAGAAGCCGCAAGGCTTATCCTCAAAAAGCACCACAAAAACAAAGCCGTTTTTATCCACCTAAACCTTGATCCGTAAAGAAAAATTGGAAGGAAAAACGAAAAAAGGCCCAGTGGTACTCCATGTCCATTGAACCCGAATTCCCGCTTTTCAGATGCCAGTCCTAAACAAAAGACACGAGCGCCGCCCTGATAATCAATATTCACAGAACATTGGAAAGGAAAAAACATATGCAACTAGCATAGATAGCGAGATGATGGAAAGATAGAATAAGATACCAGCAGCCGAAGAACGCAAAGTAAATAGCGTAGGTCATTAGTCGTAATGTAAAAGGGGTATTGGATGAAGATGTTGGTTTAGCCATGAGTCGCAACGGACTTTGGCTTGGACGGGTGGGTCCAGGAGAGGAAGTCGAACTTGTCTTTGGCGTTTTCGAGGATGGTGGAGGAGTTGGACTCGGATTGGGCTTGGGGTTGAGCGGCCTGGGATTGCAGGTTGTTGCCACTGCGAGAGGGCTCACGCGGCTCCAGCACCAGAGATCGGCGGTAGAAGTTCTGAGCTGTAGTCTCGCCGTTGGAGCGAACGCGCACAAGCTCGTTCTGCATCCAGGCTTGCAGCTCGGGAACCTCGGTCAGGCGGTAAGGGATCTGGAAGCGCTGGAGCTCGCTAATGATGCGAGCAGTCTTCACGTGCTTATCGAAGTTGATCACGGCCATCTCGCCCTCATCGGTTGGCAGGGTGCGGAGAGACTGGTTGCCGTGGTCGACAAAGGTTAGATCGGTGAGATAGGTTCCAACAAAAGGAAGACACGGTGGCACATGGTTCTGCAGACGCTGACGCAGCACCGCGTAGTTCCGAGAAACATCGACGATGGAGCGAAGATGTTCCAGGGACGTCTTAGTCTTCTGGGACACAATCTCCCAAGTCCGCTTGAGACGAGAGATCATCGACAGGTTCAAGGAGCAGATGATAGCCATGAGCGAGTCATAGTTATTGAGCTCGAGACACTTGTTGGCAATCTTAACCCAGTGCTTGATAGTGGCCGCGCGCTTCTTGGGCTCCTCGAGGTAGAGAATGGAGTCAGCGACCAAGTGAGCAAGGTCAGTCGAGAGTGTCGACATGGCGCGGACATTGACTGCCAGCGAGCCTGATTTGCGCATCCATTCCGTATCGAGAAGTTCCTCCGGAAGGATAGAGCAAAAGATACGAGACTCCTTGATGGTCAACTGACGAGCCAGCTCCAGAGGGTCGAAGTCGAGAATGGTAATCGTAGCGTCGCCGGTCTTCCATTGCTTTAACAAGTTGATTTCCTTCTTGCCAAGAATGGGAGGGGGAAGAGGAGTATCAGGGTGAATGTATTGGCCAATGGCTGTGTTGGTCTTACCCATAGACGAGATCAGGCGAGGCACAACCGGGCCGTGGACGGCGGACACCTTCTCCGCTAGCTCCGCAAGACGCTTGCCAGCGGTAGGGAGCTCGGACACCAGACGAGTATTGGCGAAGTTCATGATGAAGCCCAGGGCATCATTGTCCCGGTCGTGGCGCCAGTGAGATTCAAGCCAGCCCTTGAAGATGTTGTAAACGCGCAGACGCACTGGGCCCGCGGCGTGAAGAGTATCCCCGATGTACTCGAAGCGCTCAGCCAAAGCCTCGGCAAACTCCAAGGGTGTCGCAAATAGACGGAAGGTGAGGTAGAATGTAGAGACAAACGTGGCGTCGGGAGTGGATTGGTGGGCAGTGAGCTTTTCGATCAAAGCTCTCAGACTGCCACCCATGACTTGGCCCTCCTTGTAGATCAATTCATGTGCATAAGTCTTCTCCAAAAGGTGAGCCTCAGTCTCCTCATTCTCCTCGGCCAGTGTCGAGTGGCTCACACTGGCCTTCAGCGACGGCTGATTGAAGCTGCCGCCGATGTCAGGGGAAGTGGCTCGGGTTGAAGTGCGAGATACCCCGCTCATCTCGGAGTCGCGAGCGCGACTTGTGTAAGTGAAGCTGCTACCCGTGCTTGTGACACCTCGGCCGAAGGACTCACTCACATCCGACTTGGGGTGGCTCTCACGGCAACCGCCATCGTAGGAAGAGAAGGACATGGATATGTTTTCAAGGTTGGTAGGGAGGATGGCAGAGTTGGGGAGTGAAGAGAGAGCAGAGTGGTTGGTCGAGGAAGTGCGGTGCGATTGGAAAGAAGAGGGTGTGGTAGCATCGGTGAGAGCAGGAAGAGAAGGTGAGTAGGTCGAGTTTGGAATCTGGATAGGAGGCGGGGGAAGGCGAAGTGAGAGCTCCTGCGGTTTTACTTCTTCATTTGGAGCGTCTGTTGACTCTTGCGATGCCACAATGCCAGGCAGCTCCTGATTCATCGATTTCTCGACAGGGTCGAGCTCAATGTCGCCAATTTGCTCCAGCACCAAGCGAGCTTTGGCAAGGCAGGTGCCGGCAGCTCGTACGCAGTCGGTCGCAGCATTGACGAGACGCTTCCCCTGATCCGGCATGAGGATAAGGTCGTCCTCCTGGCCGCTGGCTGGACGAAAGACGTCGCGTGCGGCGTGGACAAGCTCCGATAGCTTCTCACACATCGCCTCGCGTGCTTCCTCCAGGAACATGGCCCGCTGGCTGTCGTGGTCGCAGACAATCTCGACAACGTCCAGTAAAGCGCGACAGGATTCAACGGCCTGCTGAGTGGTGACGACCAACTCGGTAGAAGAGCGCGATTGCATGTGAAGCCCGATGAAAGATCCCAGCACGCCGAGAAAGGCATCATAGGACGTGCCCAAGCGATCCGAGGCCAAGTTCTGCGCACGAACGGCAGACGAGGGACCGGAGTAGGATATCCTGTGAGACACGGAGATCCGTTTCGTTGATACTGAAACCGGCCGAGGGTCGTGGTCGAGCATCTCGGTCCGCATTGACGCACGGCTGACATCCATACGGCTGCGGGTCATCTGGCGGGATTCATTTCGCTCAGTGCAGGTCTCGGAGGGAGCAGTGTCGCCGATGTTGAAGCTCTCCGAGGCTGGGGTTGGCGGCATATCGAACTGGCAACGGTTGTCGTTCGCATCTTCCAGCTCGGCAATAGTCCTCGTCAGACCGACTTCCTCGTTCCATATATCGAGGAATCGAACACCACGAGTCACGATCTTGAAGGCCTTTAGCAACATCTCATCCAGAATGGCCTCGACCTCATCCTCCTCCGGGGTTCCATTGGCAACATCTTGAAACCGCTTCGCAGCCTTGACAAGCGACGAAAGATCGGAAAGCAAAGCCTTCCGAATCCTCCGGAGCGCATCATATTTCCTCACCAAAGGTGATTCCCGAGTCAAGCATTCTGACTTCTCCTATTAAGGGGGTTAGATACCGGCTTTTTGTGTAAATGCTCGACACTTACCAAAAGAAACCGAACGCCAGCAATCGGACCTCTCATCAAATCCTGGTTTCCAAAATCCTTCAATGATGACCCACATCCTCCTCGAATGATATCCCAGAAGTCAGTCAAGGCCTTCAACAAAGGACGCATCGGCAATTGGTCGTAAGCTTCGCAATAATTCGTCGGCAACCAGCCGCGATTCCCAGAATCTAATAAGGTACCATCGGCCCAGCCATTGGTGTGAACGGAGTGGACCAGGATGATGTCTCCCTGTTCCAAAGGAAGAGTGACCGTCGATGGCGAGACATTGCCGGCCGGATGAAATGGGTAAAATGCCCGAAGGTAGTTGTGAAAGACGCCCCTCGGGGGTTCTCGCAGTTCTTGCGCTTCTTGCAGTTCTTGCGGTTCCTGTTGTTTTTGTTCCATGGTGTGTTCTGTCGCTCCCAGTGGTGTCATGGGCGGTGTCATCTCAGAGTGACCCTGACCCGACCAGGAACGAGCCGGGACGAGGCTCGAGTCGTGTTCTTGTTCGTGTATCGTGTTCGACACGGCTATATTCGAATTCGACTTGGCGATCTTTAGCGGTGGGATGTTCGGCTTCATCGATTCCATCTTTTATCCACTCTATAATCAAAATGCTTTTCCCAATAGCCGATATGGTCACGGACCCAGGCGTTCATGCGTAGGAAGAAGCAGCCAACATCCTTCGACCCAATTAAGCAGAAGATGGAGGAGTCGTCAGGGATGGTGGGAGGGGCAAAGATCGGATCGCCAGAGGGCTGGGGATGATCCTACACAAGGTCAATCGCTAATCCAAGGGCTGAATGAGTGAGAGCCCTATAGGGACCTAAGGTGTGTGTTCCAAAGCCCAGGTGTGGAATGTCGATTCCAGGAAGGAGGGAAGTGAACAAGGAATGCTGGGGGTAGGATCATGGACTTGAAAACATACCTGCAATAAACAAGTAACCAAACTATAAACAGTAACAAAGTTTCAAGGGAGTCTGGTACAGCCCCAATGGATAGTAAACACGTCGAGTGTCAAAGCGTGGTTGGGGATAACCAGCGCAATCTATGAAGGGGAAAGTCTTGAACCCTATGATCCTAGCCCAATCGAAGATCGCAGCAAGGACGAAACCCCGACCCTGTGCACAATAGCGGATGACGAAATGGAATCCCTAGGGTTTCGGGTCCTCAGCAAGGAGGAAAGGGATGAATGAATGTCAACTTGCCACCTGCAGAGTAGTATGTGGTTTAACGAAGAATAACACCAACGGGAGAGGGGTCAAAGGAGGGACTGGAGTAGAAAGAAAAAGGAGGGCGAGGGCCCGGGAATAAGAGTTCTGGAGTCGAAGACCCATGGGACTCGATCGGGACGATCCATATGGTCTCCACTGTACAGTTCGTATTGTAGTATTACGGTACTTGGTACTTTTGTACTGGTAAATACTTATCCATTTATGTTTAGGGCAAGTTAAAAGTTCTCTCCCCCTATCCATGACACGTTTTTATTTTTTATGGCCACCTCTTCCCCCTATACTATGTATGCTGTTAGCGATGTCTACCAGTACGTCTCTGCTAGTAGAAATTAGTACATAGTATCACATATTCGAGGATGTATCGTAGACCAAGTGCCAAATGCCAAGTGCTATGAGCCAAACGCTCCGTTCTAGACTCTTTCAAAATCAAATTGTTTTTAATTGTACCACACCTATCAAAAAGCCGCACACAAATAAATACTGTGGGGTTAATCCGGCCCCATGTCTCATGCACTGACCAAACACGGACTCGATCAGTCACTCCTCCCTCACGTTGCTTGTCAACTATCTGCGGATCGACGGCGCAGCGGCCCCAATGTGACAGCGGCCATAAAAGTCTCTTTTGCCCTCCAACCCCTAAGTACTTTGTCCGTTATGATTCCAAATCGACTTCAATTGTTGTACCTTGTCCTCGACCGAACGCGACCGTATCACACCCCTGCTCCAGAGCGATCTCTAGCCCCCTCTTTCTTTGTCACCCCCGCCCTCGTGGGGCACCGGTGGATATTGAGATATGAACCGATGAAAACCCAAGGTTCGCGTTGGCAGCTCCACAAACGCGATGCCGCGAGTTGGAGCTATCGCGCGGAACGGCCAACGCCACGGCCACAGACAGATCTTGACGTGGACCCGCTGTCTAAGACCCGTCTGTACGAGGATCAAGTGCTTAGCTAGGATAGGAAGTTGCTAGTCAGCGTACTTTGGCATTGGCGAAAACTCTGTCTCCAGTGGCCAAAATGCAAAACATATCTCTAGTTCATGGAGGAGCTATGGTCACATCGCGGTGCGAATAGATGGGGAAAAAGCGTCCGGGCTTTAACCGGATCAATTAAAATTGTGAATGTCGGGGCAACAATCACCTGGCCAATGGTCTAGACTTTGGAACTCTCAGATTGGTAAGAACAGCCGTAATACACGAGAATATCTCCAGCTTAAACATCTGCGGACTCGGTGATTCTGCACTTGCCAGTCCACAATGCAATTTTCAGATGCAGGTCGCTCATCATAATACCCTAAGGGAGGACAGCCGTGTCATCACGAAATCACAAAACATTACCCCAACGCGGTCGCGGGGTGATAGGCTCGCGTACTAGGACTAAGCTGCAAGCCCCTCCACATATCACAATGGCTCCCGATGGCAGTCACGACTTGCCCTATCATCAACGTGCGATCAGCGGTGCGACGCTTGAAAAGGGGGAAAGCTCCGTTCGGCATCAAACCCTGGAGCGAGGTGCGGGTGAAGCCGTGCTCGGATCAGCTCTTGTTCCTCAATAGACTAACTACCCTTGACTACACTTTCCGGCCTCGGGTCTCAGGTGCTTGTTTACTTGTGGTACAATCAATCGAAGATGATCCACCGGTCCGTCCATTGGAATCCGTCTCAAGCCGACAAGTGCGTTTGCTCTAAATTCGCGATATCCTAATGCTGACGGCAAGTTAATTATCCAGCTGCATGGTGCGTCCATTATCGGCAAAAAGGCACGAGACTAGTGCCCAAGCAATAGGTGGATACAATGGCCTTTCTCCAACATGCAGGTACTTTTTGTGCCTGAGATTGACGAACTAAACCGCCAGCTCTCCACCATCATGTTCCTCTAGGGCGTGAAGGATCTTCATCTCGCAGAGGTTGGCTTTAGGCAGCACATGGCACATAGACGCGTCAAACATCAAACTACATACTGATAGTACCGGATAAAGATTTATTCTCAAATCCAATGATTCGATTCCTCAGGCGGCGAGTCTGATTGACGAATCGATCTATTCAATCCGACCAAGGTCTCCTTCCATATCCTGCCCAACTGATTCGCGGGGTTAGGGAAATCCAATGCCGAATTCGTCGAGAGTGTTCCACTACAAAGTAATCGTATGTACAGGCCATTCAGCTTTTCTAACACGAGACTGCCAAGCAGTCGCTGTGAGAGATCTGAGTCGTAGGTTTCGGTTTCAAGCCAGGATCGAGTGGGAAGGTAACCATCCGAAATCTACGGGAAACGTGACAAATAGCACGGGCCAACTCTCCGGGGGGGAAATAAAACAAACTTGACCTCCTGCAGGGCTCTATTGGCTGTATGGCGTCAAGAGGTGGTCTGTTCAATAAAGATGGCCTCGATGTTTCGCAAATATACCAGAGCGTAAGAATATCCGTACAGGTAGAATCTCACCTGGCTCGGGGTCTATACCATGTGAGAAACACGAAAAGACCCAATCGACATACAATCAACACTTGAGATACTCCTCAACAAAATGCCAAGTGTGATATTGTACTGACTCGGCATCACCAGATGTCTATCATGCATCAAGTCCCATCTGCTCTCCATGTACAGACTCATGCTGTGCAACCTCGTACTCGTGGCTTTTGAGTGTGCGCTTGCATGAGGTACCTGCATGCGAAAGGAAACTTGGAACAGTCGGATCTTCAACGAAATCCATTTATTGACTGTTGTGCAACTGCACCGACGTAGCTGATTGGCCATTCGTCTCTGCATCTATTTATTCCTCGGCTCTTTGCTGAATATTGTCTTTACCGCACGTGTTGCTGACTGGAGTAGATTCTGCGAGATTAAGCTACGCTTGATTGCTACACGACCACTTAAATGATACATGAGCCACCGCTTCATCAACATGCTATAATCACTATATACAATATGTAGATGCATACTTATAACACGAATTTTTTCCGCTCATTACTTGAACGGAAGGTAGTGGTGTCACGCGACAAAGAAATCGTACCGCTTTCGTATACAATTATGTACAAAATCTGGAAAACTGAATATGAAATGTACCAGGTACAATATGTAAAATGTAAGTAAAAAGATTACCACCAAATATCAGACATGATTTAACGCAACTGTAGCCATGGAACAAAGGGTGGATCGCCGGGGAAGCTCCAGATGTGGGTGGCGTCAGGGACAGCTCCAGACATCCAAAGAAAGGCGCGCTTAACACGCTCAGACCCATGGATTACCATGCGTCAAAGAGCGATCATCTCGTGTCTGGTTTCTTTCCCGAGCAACTTATCGCGCGAGGTACGCAGTAGATCATGCTAGTTTCTGGTAAGCAATCCACAGAACTGACCTCCCACGTTGAATGTTTCTCTTAACAAGCATCCCGTACAGACGGTACAAGAATACCACGAATTTACCAATACAAACATCACAAAACACAATCCCCAAGAACCCGAGGATAGGGGACACTTAAGATGGCTCCACCAGCACCCCACACACAAACTCAAGGATTGCGCAATGGTGGATAGAAAGAATCCGCAAAGGGCAGCAAAAATCCGCACCCGATAGACCTGGATGCGCCGATATGCAGATTGGCCATACCATTCCACACTAACGGTTCGGCCGGTACCTCTGGGGCGAAGACGCATAACCCCCGTTCCTAATCCATGTCCGCGGCGCCACTAGGGAGGCGATCAAATAGCCTGCTTCGGATCAGCAGATTTATCCATACTTTCCGCCAGAGTCCGTGGACATGTCGCTGGATCCCGGGCGCGCCACGAGGAGACCTTAAGGGGTTACTAGTTACTAGTTCCTTTGGGATCTTTATTCGCCGCTGGCGAGTCGGTCTTGAATTGGTAGATTGGACGCCTCGGGACTCGCGGGTAGCGGATGGGGCCTTTTGGTGTTCCAGTGTTCTGGCGAGAATTGGGTACTGGACTGGATCTGTGGGTGTTGTGTCTGTCAGGAGGGTCTAGAGATTTATTGTATGGAGATTCTCGATGGTGCTACTGTACGATGTGATCATGAATCCACTGTAGAGTCCACCTTGATCTGGACTAAAATGAGATTACCAGAGCGCCGGGGACATGTTAGGAATCTTTTCCTAGCTAGCTATGGAAATGCCGTTGGAGACGCCCGGCTTACTTTTAACGATGGTTCAACGTCCACCTTGTCGGGGCGAATTGGGCCCAGAGCGTCTAAGACTCAGTGATGGTCCCTTCTAGTTACTAGGGCTCCTAGTCAACTTAGTCGCTACATAGTCAAAACTAAGCCGGCGTTCCGCGCCATCCTTGGCGACAGGCACGTGTTCGCCAGTGTATGCGACACCAAAGTCAATCCCCCTGAGACAATGAACTGAATGTGGGGAGACTAGAGATACTAGCCTATCAGAAGATGTATAGTAAAAACGATAGTTAGCTTCCATTAAAAGAGCAAAGAGAGAGCCGTTAGGACGATACTCCTAATAGTCGACGATCTTGGGAACGGGATGCTGTCATATGTGAGAAAGTAAGCGGATGCATCGATAGTTTCACGTGGAGACAAATAGTTTAACCCGTAAGGAGAAGCCTCGGCAAATGTATTCCCATGCCATTTCCGCGGCATAGACATTGGGACGGGATAGAGGCAGGACATGATAGGTCTCGTTCTTATCACTATCAAGTGAAGCGTTGTGTTACTCCGCAGCACGGGAAGGACAGGGGATCACCACGGCTCGCGTTCCATGGAACGATGTGCTGAACGTGGTAACTTATTTTTGCCCTTATCGTAACGGTCGGTTATTTCACGTGAAGCAGACGATCCCATAATTCAGTCTTGCGGATCAGGGCAACTGTGCCGCTTTGTGAAAACATCGTGAAAACACAATACGTGGTGTTCTTTCGGTTAACGCTTTTACACATTTACGCCGTACTGTACCAGTCCAAGTGGCACGAGCTCAGAGCTCTCGATCGAACACCTTCGTCTCGACCGTGACTGTGATTCCCCAAAGTTGACGATCAGTGGCAAATCAACTAGTGCCTACGTTAGTGGGGATGAGGCAAACACTCGCTTTGGAGGAATATTTTGCCACCAAGAACCAAGCACTAACTCCAGACCAGAAAGGAGCGCATTAAGCTGCCTATGACGATAGCAGCACGTTTTTAGTCTCTTCTCATTGCAGATCCTTTCCGCGCAGAGAATCGGACTTTTTCTCAGAGCGAGAGGGGTGACAGCTAGAATAATCCTACAGACTCAGCTGAAAACTATGAGCATGCTCATACATATGCAGGAACATCACGAAATTCCCCGAATGTCATTCAGGGCTTAGAGCCCGTCGGATCCAACCTCGGGCCTCATAGCCCATCACCACGCTTCACACCCCTCCACGAGCAGAAGCAGGGGTCCTCATCGGGAAACAGACCGAGCGATCGACCACGGTCGCATATAGCTGCAATTCCCATCACTCGACTATCACGCCAATCTCCGCGAAAACCAAAAGCGAAAGGATGTTCGCACATCACCCGTGGTACCTGCAGCGCCCGAGCTCATTTCTTCACGTATCCTTGTAGATTCCCAGCTCATGCATGGTATCGGGCATCAGTGTTCACCTCAAACCTTGGATAAAAGCGAAGTGGGAACCCAATGCCTCGGGACACGGTCCCAATTTTGAACACCGGCCGGCTTAGCTACATAAACAACGCGTAGACGTACATATGTATCCGCTTATCGGAATGTTTAATGATGATGGACAGTGATGGTCGCCTTCATGGAAGGTCTAGAAAAAGCAAAAGCGCACCGGCTTCGACTAGTCGTGACTTGGGCAAACATTGACTGACGATCCGGTTGTTTCCCCTAGGAAAAACCCCTCATCAACGGTTGGCATGATGCTCTTTGGTTGTAACTCGTTGTAATTAGGCCTAATAGGTTCCAGTTAAGAAGGTGAATTTGTTCTGTTTGATGGAGGCGGATATCAGCCCGTCTATAGTGTGCACGGGGTTTGGGAGATTGCGTTTATTGGCCCGCGTGTTGGTTATGGTTATTGTTGTCTGGGTGGTTTCCGGGGTGTTCTCAGGGGCTGTACGTGAGTTTCTATGTTGTGTACGATATAACTATTTTATACTATACATATCTACGATCTACTTGGAGAGCTTTGGCTATCTACATAAGTAATTGAACTAGCTAAATAGTTTGAGGTAGAGGACAATCGTTCCAGTGGACCTTGTATGGGAATTTCTTTGTCCATTGAAGGTTGAATCAGGTGTGGATATACCTGTAGACCTTAGTCAACTATATCTTGGTTCAACAAGGCATCATGAAGCCGAACTTGACTTGACCAATTCTGATTAATACGATTGAGATGATTCGAATTCCTCTGGACAGGATACCTCCAGGCTATTATTGCGTGACCGAAAATACTATCTCGAGGAGGTCTATCTAGTCACATATGTTATTCTCAGGTCGTGATATTCACCTATCTGGTGAGATGGATATATCCAAGTCGATGCTCTCATTAGCTCAACCTTCCAAGGTCGCGACCTATTCAGATGTCCAACATTCTAATCAATAACAGAAATAGCCAGCAAGACACATTGGACCTTAACCATGTTTCCATTTCACCGCAGGAGTCTAACGGTAATAGTGGACATACAACCGTTGTCAATAGCAAATCGAGCTATGCCCAATGACCGGATCATATCGACCCCATTACGAAATAAGACCTTGATCTCCCTTCGAAACTCAGAGCAATTACCTACACACTTACCCCTAAACAGCGACCTACTTTCCACAAGTGCCATCGCAGTGACCAAGAACCACCAATCACCCCTTGCATAAACCTCGACACGACAAAACATACAAGTCAAAAGCCACAACTCTAGCTAACAAAGATAGCTCACAACTACTCCATAGTTCCAGTTAATAGTATGACCCTTTTACAATAACCTTGGAAACCAAGAAATCCAAACTTATTCCAACCTACAATCTCAAGCAGGAAGCTAGATACCGTCCATTCAGACGCGTACCTACATTCTTCACGTACAGTCCAAATCCTACCCGAATAAGACCAATCAGCACTCAATCCCTTTGCATTTATCCCCTAGAACTAGAATGAAAATAACACCAACACCCCGATCTCAACAACATCCACCCACCACCCACTTCCGGTAAATATCCACAACCCAGTTAACATACAAGCCATTTCCATATTCCAGCTCACATCCACATCCACAGCCAAAATGAAGCTGACAACCATCCTCGCCATCTCACTCTCCTCGATCGTCGCAGCGGCCCCGGTGCAGAATACACCCCGGAACCTCATCCCAGGCCTGCCCACACCTATGGATATTATCGAGAAGATGTATCCTAACTCCGGGATCCCGAAACTTGCGGGAAAGGTTGAGAAGGAGTTGCATATCTGTATGTTATTGCCAACTGTGAGATGGTGGATGTTGCTGATGGTTACAGGATTACCATTATGGATGAGATATCGAGTGTGAAGCATGCAATTGAAGGCTGTTGCCCATTTAAACTGATGTATTGTCATATATGTACCTTAATGGAATTATAAGACCTAATCACCAAGCTTACAACGGACTCAGGGAAGAAAAGGGATATATATACTATAACGAATAACTAAAACATGCCCTCCATATCTAAATCTAAGAACTCGGGGTTCCCAACGGCCATATCGGCCGCATTGAGCACGTCATCAATAGCATCCATGCCATTCCCAGCATCCATGCTTAGATTTTGACCTAGGTCTTGGCCCATATTATGCCCAACACTACCATCCATACCTGCTGCTGCGGCAGTGGCATTATCCAACATCTGGTTGATATTATCATCATCTCCAACGCCGACGCTGGTGGTAGGCTCCAGATCCATCCGGTCTTGGCCGTCGACGCCGAGATGCATGTTGTGGATGATATTGCTGACATCGATATTGGAGACCTGGGATGGCGGGGTAGATAGGAGACTAACGCGGCGCCAAAGACGGACGATGACCTGTGCGCGGAGGGGGTCTTTTTCTGAGATCTTGGGCACGTTGTCGTGTTGCAGATTTAGTGCATCGCGGAGAGTGAGGATTGAGCAGCGGGGAGGCGATTCCTTGCTGGAGTCGACTGGGTGGCAGCTGTTTTGGTCGACGGCGAAGGACTCGGCCATGGGTGCGCAGATCATTGCGGCTGCGATGTCGAGGGTGAGATCGCCGCTGCCTGCTTCGGTTTGCTGTTTGACTTCGTCTAGCATTGCGTTCAGGACGCGTGCGGAGCCGAGGATCCGTACACCAGCGAGAAGTTGGCGGTGGGTGTAGGATTGGGGCGCCATGGTGATTTCGGAGTTGGTGCTCCAGAGGACTAGCGATTGAAGGGTGTTGCGGATGCTTCCTGCCAGGCCGCCTGCTGTTTGTGCGGCCCAGTTGTCAAGTTCTGAGCGATGGCAGCTGCCGACTCGGCGGAAGGATAGATAAGGTTCGAGGGAGTCTAGGATTGGTTTGATATCGGTGCGAGCTTGGTGTCTTGTTCGGACGTCCTTGAGTTTTTCTTCCAGGGAGCGAGCGGTAATATTCAGCACGGTTTGATGGATAGCTTGTGCCTCGCCGGAGATGGAACTGGGCTTGACTAGGGAGTAGAGGGTTTGCAATGGGATTGTGGGTTCGGTTTCAGATTCCCATATACGATTACCGAGCCAAGTCAATGCGACAACTAGGGATGGCAGTAAAAAGGGCTCAAGCAGGTCTATGGAAGCGTTAGTCAAGTAGCTGTGCAAGCTGGGTCGAGGTGCAACTCACATTCAAAGCCGCCTTTTAACGTCTCAAAGTCCAATTTCCCTGACTCGCATGCGCCGAGGCTCTGGTCGAATAGCGTCGCCACAAGCATGTAGAACTCCTGAGGGCTACAGGCAGACATGGTCTCTTCACTGATACCCTCAGCGATGAACAGAGCCGCAATCCAGCCACCAATATCCTTGTTCTGCTTCTCACTCAGCTCGCTCAGCTTCTGGCTGCAGGAGCCCCGATCCAGCAGTTTTAACAGGAAAGAATCGTTACTCGAGATACCAATGTCAGATGGGGTCAAGTCATAGCGGTACTTGAAGACAAGCACCAGGAGCAGAATGCTTCCGAATTCGTCATAGACAGGCTGGTTCTCGCTCTGGTCGTCATCCCATCGCCAGGAGTCTAAAAGTGCACAAAGAGGCTGCAGAACCTGTCTCGTGGTGCGGAAAAGGAGAATAACATCTAAAGCCTGCGGACGCCGAGAAAGGGAGTTGCAGATGTTCTTCAAGGTCATGGTCTCTCTTTGGTTGCACAGGTTGAACATGACCTGTTCACGTTAGTCAAATGCACATTCACTGTTGGGCGGATACTGGCACAAACCTCGGTGATCGCAGCGACAATAGCTCCAGCATTGCCCTCCATGGACTCAATCTCACCGATCAACTGGTCAGCACGCTCAAAGTTTGAGCTGATTTGCGAAACAAGATCATCTTTTTGATAAGGACCCCCAACAGGTAGGGTCTGCATGGGATTCTCTCCGAGAAGTCGTTCAATGCTCGACTCAGGGATGAGCCTGTGGGAGGCACAGGCAAACAGGAACTCCTGGCGAGCATCTGACAGAACACTACTGCCTTGCATGGAGAACATCTGAGAGAACGAGGGAAAGGCATTCGGGTCCAGTCGGCTAAGCGCTTGTGTAATGCACATCTCAATACGGATGGGCACCATGGACGCTGCTGCCATGGCCGCAAAGAATGCTGGAAGTTTGTTCACCAGGAACGACCGGAATAAAAACATTGTCCGACTGGATTCATTGCGGTAGACACCGTTGGAAAGCACGTCAAAGGAGGCTGTGACGATCTCTGCAGCGAGGACTTCTTGGTGGCCCTGTCCGATTGTCAGACCATCATGGCAACCAAAAGTGTTTGAAAGGCAAGCTAAAGCAAAGGGCAATCACAAGCTTACCTCGTAGCGATTGGTGAGGTAATTGATGAGCATCGAATCATCAACCAACGGACGACCGACAAGCTGACCGAGTAAGCATTATCCTTGATGAACCGGCAAGGTCACTTACCATGGCGTTTAGATACACATAGAGACCAGCTCTAGTGTTGATGACTGGGCCGTCCATCACCGACGCCTCGAACTGCAGAGCATTGACATTCATGCCCTCAATAGTGGAATGTTCTAACGACTTGGAAGATTGCTCCCCGTACAAATTGAAATCTTTCTGAAGCGTATCCAACCGGTGTCGCAAAGGCAGAGACACATCAACGCAGAGAGGCAGATAACTGGAGAGCGCCTGACCCAACTTGTTTTTCAACTCTACCAAAATACTCATCAGCAAACGCGTTCACAAAATTCAAGACGCAGTACATACCTTGACGGCTGTCACTCGACAACATCTCCAGACCCTTCGTGGTCCCCGACAGCGCCGCAAGAAGGATACCCAGGGACTCAAACAATGAGACCGCATCAGGTGAGCTCATTAAGCCACAGGTCTGCTGAGACTCATTCAGACTATCATTATGCCAAGCCACAACAGCCACGATCCACTCAACAGTGGCAGCATAGAGATCTGCCGCTTCGGTGACAGACCTGGGAATAGACCCAGTCGAAACAGTCATCATAACATCCTGAATGACCTTAATATCAGTCATCAAGGTAGAAGCCTTGCGCTTAGGAGCCACCTTGCCCCGAATAGACGAATGCTTCAAAAGCGAGTTCAAAGCAGATGCCGACTTAACCTGACCGACCTTGCAGAGACTGTCGACATAGACGGGCAATAAGGGATCCCAGGCGATAGCCGAGGAGGCGCGGGCCTCCAGAAGCAGGTCAAGAAGTTCATTTTCTTTGACCGGGGAACGAGCAAGCATTAGTTTGGTGAGGTCTTTGAATTCGTCGGCATCTACTCGATGGGCCAGGCATCGGTGGAGGAAGGTCCTCCATTGTCCTGAAGATGCCATGTCCGGCAGCCTGGTGGCAGTTCAGGGCATACCAGATTGGAATGCTTGGATGGATGTGTATATAGATGGATCATTCAATCATTAGGCGATGCCGGGCATTTTGTCAGTGATTGAGATCAAATCCCAATTAGGCGAGGGATGCCGTCTGTTTGGTGCTGGTCACCTGATTTATATCACGTGCATGCCATTGCTTGACAATGAATCCTGTTCAATACTGGGCAAGCAATTCGGAGATTAACTCTTAAGGCTTATTGGGATAATTCTAAGATGAAAAGATATGGATTTTTTATATCACAAAAGGAAGATGAAGCTATCTGAGTCCATCAACTGCTGGCTACAGCACTGACTGAGACCCACAATAACCCTTGGAACAGACGTTTGTTCTTCAGGTGGGAACTCTACAGCTTGAGTACAGGACGAACAATAACTATTCATTGGAAAATTCATTCAATTTCATTATCATCATGACGCTCCCAACATAATGATGCTCAAATGGGAATATCATCAAATGCAAAGGGAATCCAGCGCCTCTATCCGTACCCGCTCGGCAGAAAATAAAGCTATAAACAAAAGAAAATGCTCAAAAAAGCCACTCCAAAGGAGCTCAGCAGAAAACCAGTCATCAACTTTTAAGGATGACTGGTTTACCACCAGTCACCGTGGTCCTTCATGGCCTCAGCAACCTTGGTGAAACCGGCAATGTTGGAACCAGCGACCAGGGAAGGCAGGACACCATCAGCGGGGGTAGAGTACTCCTGAGCGGTGCTGAGACCGTTCTTGAAGCAGTCCTCCATGATCTTCTTCAGGCGGCTGTCAACCTCCTCAGTGGTCCAGCGGACACGGGCAGAGTTCTGAGCCATCTCCAGACCGGAGACAGCGACACCACCAGCGTTGGCGGCCTTACCGGGAGCGTACCAGATGGCGGCGCCGCCCTGGTTAGCCTCACGGTGGGCCTCGAAGACATCGATAGCCTCCTGGGTGGAACCCATGTTGGAGCCCTCGGCGATGAACTTGCAGCCAGCGGCGATCAGAGCCTTGGCCTCGGCACCGGAGACCTCGTTCTGGGTAGCGGAGGGGAGAGCGACGTCGATACGGCCGACGATGTTGGTCCAGGGGCGGGCATTGGGGATGTACTTGAACTTGGTGCTGAAGGGGGCCTTGCCAGCGAGCTCGGAGATCTGCTTACGCTCAACCTTGATGGCGGCGATGGCGTTGATCTCCTCGGGGGTGAAAGAGCCCTCCTCGCCGTGGAGGACGAGGGCACCCTGAGAGTCGGACAGGGAGACGACGGAACCGCCGAGCTCGATGACCTTCAGGGCAGCGTACTGGGCGACGTTGCCGGAACCGGAGATGGCGACGCGCTTGCCGGCGAAAGACTCCTTGCCGTTGGAGGCGTGCTTGATCATGTGATCGACGTAGTAGACGACACCGTAGCCGGTGGCCTCGGGACGGATGAGAGAGCCACCCCAGCTGCCGCCCTTACCGGTGAGAACACCCTCCCACTGGTTGCGGATCTTCTTGTACTGGCCGAACATGAAGCCGACCTCACGGCCGGTCACACCGATGTCACCGGCAGGGACGTCAGTGTCCTGACCGATGTGCTTGCACAGCTCGGTCATGAAGGAGACACAGAAGCGGCGAATCTCGTTGTCGGACTTGCCCTTGGGGTCGAAGTCGGAGCCACCCTTGCCACCACCCATGTTCAGGCCGGTCAGGGCATTCTTGAAGATCTGCTCGAAGCCGAGGAACTTCAGGATGGACAGGTTAACCGAGGGGTGGAAGCGGAGACCGCCCTTGTAGGGGCCGAGAGCGGAGTTGAACTGAACGCGGAAACCACGGTTGATTTGGACCTTTTCTGGTCGTCAGCGAATTGAACTTTTTTATTGTTATTCTTTTTCGGCGGGAATTCAACTTACCTGACCCTTGTCATCCTCCCAGACGACGCGGAACTGGACAACGCGCTCGGGCACGGAGACGACCTGGAGGGCCTTGCGGTACTCAGGCTTCTTCTGGAAAAGAGTGGAGTTCTCGAGGGTCGAAGCGAGCTCTGTTCGGGCGAAATGATTAGCTGGGCCGCTTGCCGAAGAACCACTTGCCGAAAATGCCGGAAAAAAAAAAAATTTAAATCGGGAGGGACCCGAGAATGACACGGAGCACGGAGTGTCTCGTGAATGGCATTTGGAGGGGCACATTGAAGAGGCATAGTACAGAAGACTTACCCTTGTAGGCCTGCTCGAACTCGGGCTCACTGGGGAGGTTCTGGGCGGTCATTTTGTGAATGATTTACTCTGCTGGAGGGATAGGATACAAGGGTATAATGGATATTAGTCAAGAATGCTAAGGAGTGGCAGACTTGAGGGGCAGAGGACGGGATGAGAAGGAGAAAAGTCTACATGGGAGGGTACAACAGTTATATACGAATAGGCGGGGGGAGAACCAGAAGCCGGAGTCGGACGATGGAGTCCGGACAACGTGGACGGGGAAAAATGGAGACAGAGGATGGTTCAAGTCCAAAAAAGGTCTTTCAGGGTAGGTAGGAACGGTAGCACAAGGGTGAAATTCGGCTTGAAAGGATGAAGCCCAATAGTTTCCGTGGGATGAATGTCCGAAGTTCGGGGCCCACAGAGTAAATTTATCTTATGCTTTAAGGTCACAGATTGCTTATCTACGGTGGCGGCGTCATGGTTTTCCCGTTCGGGTCCTAGATTTTCCGTATTCGTTCCTACTCGTTCCTACTCTTTCCGTCTTAATTTCGTCTTAATTTCGTCGCTGACGGCCTATAATTCCTGAATCGGAGAGGACCCGACCCGTGACTGTACGGAGTCAATGTCAAGCTAATACAACGTAGAGCTGGGAAACACAGCATGCCATAGTTAGCAGAGGATTCGAAGCTTATGCATGTTGCAATGATACTCCAGACCACGTGAATGTCCGATCATTCCCTGAATAAAATTCGTTGCATGGGAATCCGCCACAGCTTTGACAGCTGACTCAGCTGGATTTATCACGTGAGACACTGCAGAAGTACGGAGCTAGTCCCAATACGGTAAATGGCCCACCACCTTATCTGATTCTGGGTTTCATTTTTTCAATCGCTTTGACTCACAGGAACTCTACACTGGTCGACATGTTTATCAGTCCCTCCACCCTCCCCATTTTTCTGCTACCCGGCTGAAGCAATTATACGCACACCGGCTCTCCATATTCGGCACGTCTGAATTCCCCCACCGCGGGGCACTAAGAAACTTGAAATAAAGGTGGGGGTGAGGGGTTGATGGAGGGGTTGATGTCGGGGTAGAAGTCCGCGAGGGAACACTGATCAGTAGCCCTATTTCATAATGTATTATACTATGTAGTTAATGTTCATACCAATTTTCGTACACTCTATCCTTTATACCTTGGTACTAGATCCGAACCTGACTCGGGCAACCACGGTCTAGCATACGGCGCCAACATAATTCCCAAGTCTCGACGGTCCCCGGGTCAGGCACGGCTCTGTCAGATGCCAAGGCTCCATCAACTCTATTTGCTGTGGCCCGATCGTCGGCAAACTTCCCGCGGAAGCATACATGTGTACCCTGGGGACGCCATCAGCCCACAGTCCATTAGACAAAATTGGTTATTGGTGGCGGTAGCATCAAGATCATCCATTTTCTTGCCACCGATGATCTGCTAGCCTTCCGCTTTCCCAGTATTGGGCCGCTCAGCCCCTCATCACTGGCCGCTCATCCAGGCCCAAAAATCAGACGGTTGTTCTTGCATAACCCTCTCCAACTCTCTCTCTCCAACGCATGATGGGATGGCACGGGAAAGCCTACCAGCCATTGAGTGTTGCCCTGGAGTGTTGCTTTCGGTAGACATCGCCTCTGGAATCCAATTACGGGATGAGTATATCTGTATACACCAAAGTAACCACCCACCAACAGTCTCGGACAATCGCATCCGAAAACGGAGACAGAGACATGCATGTGTCGCCTCCACTCACCAAATACATACAGTAGCCTAAACAGACGGTGGGGCTCCCCGTGAAAAGACAACGAGCTCCGATATAGATCCGAAACAATTAAGCTTGTTTTTTGCTGGCTAACGCAGCTAGTTACTCGGCTCCCGCTAGTCTATGCATAGCGCATGCATCGGCATGTGGGATATCTTATCGATCTCCGAGAACCGATTCCGGCTTGCCAGGGTTATAGCCTTGAGGTTCTGATTGTGGAGATACGTGCAATAAAAAGGATGATTTAGTGTAGGACATGAGAACTCAAAATCAGTGTCTGCATATTCTTGTGATCTATCATTCTCTCGAGAACAGTTTCCTATGAGAAACGCATACAAAACAGTTTTCACGGTAACCTTGGAACTTGGTGATGACCCAAGAAAAAACCAAGAATCGAAAGAAATGAGCAGGAGCCTATACGACTGCATAAATTTAATTTAGGCGGGTTTTAATAACCTCATGCATGCAGAACGGCGGTTTAAAGTCGAAATATCTTGATGCCCCAGGGTAGGGCAATCACGGCATCAAATTTCAACACTAATTGTACCAAGATGCTCGCTGCATAGCGTCACACTGTTATTCCAATTCAGCTTAAGTACTTTGAGCCTATATTTCGCGCATTTGTATCTTCTCTCCGGTTCTTGCGCGGCCTTATTATCTGGATGCCTACGGGAGCCATAGAGGGGTTTCTAACTTCTATTATAGATTTTCTGGCTTGTACCATAAGATATGCTCAGTTGCCGGGGCCATCCAACAACCACTGTGTGCATCAAGAAGGATAATATCTGAATTAAACAAAACCATTCCAGGTTCACGACTTAATTACTTTTCAACTAGAGCGCAGAGATATGAGCTTCACCAAAACGCAGAGATGAAAGACCCCTAGACCACTCATCCACCGAAAGCATGCTCGATTTAGAATCTAACGAACGCATTTCCAGACGACATTTGAGACTAAAGATCTTGTCATTCAAAAAAGTCAATCTTAGTGAACCACAAAAATTCTAAAATTCCAATACTCCTCTACCTCAACAACGACCAACCCTAGCCTAGCGCCCGAATCACCCCATAACCTAATCCAGCACCATAACCAAAATCCGAATGAACATCGAACTCTATCGAAATCGAAAATGATCCATCAACTACAGTGCACACCCATCCTAATCCATCCCACTCAGCCACAGTGGCTAGTGCACTAAAGGACATCGGCGGTCTCCGTAAACACCGACCGCGCGAATAAAACGGAACACCATTCGCAATTTCCCATCAGCTCGACCCGGCTCCCAACATATTACTTTACTCGAGATCTGCATGTTTGCTTACGAGATGGTGCTTCCCGCGGTGGCGAAGGGGAAGGTAAGTGGAAAGAATAACCGACTAACTCTAGTTAACTAGTTAACTATAACGACTACAGGAGATGTATGGCGTATACGACTGAAGGACTGTGGAGAAATTCTTTTATTCCATGTACGTACCAAGCTGGACAGTGCGATTACGACGAAATAACTGACAGATCATATTTCAGGAGGGAAGTTGAGATGATAGGCGGTGATTTGGAATACTGGACATGAAGAGGCTCCACTGGAGATGCCGTATGAACGACGGGGCAGATCCAAGTGATGATCTGCCGGGTGGAAGGTGGTTCCCGATGTTTGTCTACGCGGTTGTGTAGCTGGTTTGACGAATGCTAGATCTTCCATGTGGTTCCCGGCCTCGGTTCTAACAGGTGACGTGGTGAAGGGAGCATCGGTCTGACATCAGCATATAGGTGCATATTGTTGTCATGTCTTATCCGACACGAGGTCCAGGAGCGACCGGCAGAATATCCACGGGTTATTAGGCGGCAGCACAGACCAGAGCGTGACCATTCGCCGCTAGTGAAAGATGTTCAAAGTAGCGGGACCCGAGCATTCTATATTAGCTTGTTAGTTAATATAGTCTGTACCTTGCTGAATTTTCAGTGCTAATATTCAGCAGATAACTCATGCAAGTGTGGATGCTCGTTTTGCCTCCCAATTCTTAGTGCTTTATACGAGACACGAGTTAGGTTAACTACTGGGCACTATTGCATAAGCAGGGATAGACCAATGCGCTTGGCGCCACAGGATCTACTCCAAGCTAAGGCCCTCCTGCATATCCTGGAACACGGGCCGCAGAATCCGTGCAGAGTGTATCGCGGACTTTGATTTCCGTAATGGTGATTTGACCTAACCCATGCGATAGGGCTTTTAGCATAGTATAGATCAAGTTAATTGAGAATTGGAGGCTTAGCGGCACTTTGGTTATTTTATACCGAATGAAATGCAGGTCTTGCATGACTACGATATGGGAAAGATAGTCAAACATTGCCCTAGGTTATTTGTCATACCTAGGTATGGGACTGAGTAGATCTGACTTGGTTCTGGCAAAGTGGATGTTAGAGGCGCCTTGGCAGGGCTTGCAGGTTGAAAGGGTGACAGAATGGCAGAGCAATAACTAGCCATTGTTCTAGACAAAGATGCCGCGAACCCCTAGATTTCGTGCAGCTGACAGACCCACCGCATCTCGTCTCCAGAAAAGGGGATATGCCCAAAGAATACGGAGTAATTACTGACCTTGAGCAGAGTACGAGGAACCGACACCAATCCGTAATGAATGCGATCAGCTCTCACTTTCTCATCTGAGAGACTGTGATTGGACTGTAGCCAGGGCTCCGCCTAAGGGGAAGAATGATCACAGCTCGATGGTTGGCCCCTGCTTCGCGTCAGGGCCTTCCGTTGTGAGATCTCAGAGATCGTGTACTGTGACGCCATTCTGTGGGATCCCTGCTGATGTTTCCGCCAAATGTCGAGACGCTGAATGGCTGATCTTCCAAGGAGGGGGAATGCGGCTGGCTTTGACTCTGGGCTTGCGCACCTCATCCCGAAGAAGCTGTGGAGGATCGACAGTTCCCTCAAGTCAAGTTCGAGTTCGACCTCGGCCCTCTGGGCGCCGCGCGACCGCAAACTAAGCTATCGGCTCCTGGGGAAGTGGGTGGGCGCCTGAGTTGTCCATTATCGCCTCTATTCTCCCTTTCCGGATTTCGGATTCAGGGGCAGTACCGACAGTGTGGGTGCATGTGTTTATGACTGTCAAGCTTGGAACTACTGTCAACCTTGAACTACTGTTAATTGAACTATAATCATTTCGTCACGGGGACGATCTCGATGTGCAGAAAGGCACATGTCAATATCTACCTAGGTAACAATGGGGATGTCTCCGTGGTAACAGTAGTCAACGAGCGGTTCTGTGGTTCTGTTCTGCGGTCCTCGTGGACGAATTCCAATCATGACCAGGCACCTTGCAGCAAGCGTGCTCGGGTTTAGATTGACGCGTCGTCTCCCGAGAAAGTAGGTTCCGGTTCAAGGGCAGCCCCTTTTTGCCCAACCCTGATCCCGGAAATATGATTCAGGGCGGAATAAATAGAAAATAAATTGGAACGTCTGGTAAAACCGGGATATTGGGGATTGAAAGGGCCAAAAGGGGAGAGAACTGGGTGGGTAGGATTGTTATTAGAATCGACGCCGTCTTGTACTGACGGGCCAATGGGATGGATGAAGTGGACGACGAGATCTTTTAATATAAAAGATACATATGCACCACCTTGGGAGTCACCCGCTTGCCACATCTGTATCCAATAGGTAGTATAACTAGGGGCTGAATAGCTTAGCCATTACTTAGGTAGCTGGACACTATCTTCACAGAAGTATGAAACCCCGAATGGATGCCCTATCTCGGACGTGCCCGACATAACTAGTTAACTACGGCCATAGAATCAGAATTACAAATTCTTTCACCGTGCCTAGATCGATCCAAGTATCCACCTCTGACCCGTGGGCAGGCAGATCTGAGGGACGGACCTGGTTCTAATTGATTGGCCTAAACGGATAGACCCGTTCTGATGGATCGGATTCAAAACCAAAAATACTCCAAAATACTCCGTATACTTGGAATCCACTCTCCGCACGATTTCTTTCCTTTTCTTCTTTTTCTATGAACGTTCCAGAATAAAGTTCTCTCTTTTGACCTCATATCTTCCTTCTTCTTTTGGCTCTTCTTCTCTCCGACTATGTATGTCTGCTGTTCTTTTACCTCTTAAACCCATGAATGGGTCTCTTCTCTTCTCTTCTCTACTTTACCCTGCCCTATAACTTTTGATGATTGTCATGAGTCGTCTCCCTAGATGGCCCTCTCCTGACAGATGTCCATGAATAAGCCCCAATCTGGCCGAGGAGTCGGGGCCATCAGAGACCTGTTCCGCTCTGCACCCGCGCCTTCTCCTCCCCCTTCCATCCGGCGCAAGGTCTCCGTCTTGGTGCGTCGAGGAAGGGATCTATTCTCAAAGTATCATTCCCTTCCAATCCTTTGATCCTTGTTCACTTGTTCGGGCTACCAGACGACTGTTGGGGAAAGCGGATCCAACCCCGCCGAGCAAAACCCCCCAGCAGAACGAGGCACAGTCAGAAAACCCAGTGGTAATGAAAGAGAAAAGTCAGACTAAGACCGTGAACCAACAAGCAGACAACCAGTAGAACCCTCCAATCGACCATCTTCGTCATCGTCTCGCATGAACTCACAACACTTTGATCCGGCCATCATGATCGGCCTGAACGGCGCCTCTCCCGGGAGAACAGAAGACAACTTCGACATTTTCGAATGGTATCCGCGCTATCAGAGCTGCCAGCGCTACTTCCTGGACCATGCACAGCACAGCGTTCCCGTCCAAGCACTGTCCGCATTCTTGAACATCCGACTACCCTTTCAGCGAGAAACGAACCCAACCCCCAACTCAAACTCAACATCCACCTCATCGTCCTCCAGCTCAGCAACCCCCGGACCACCCTTCGTCTCATTGATTCCATATATCCGCCGCCTAGTCGCAACAGGAATGGATTTCCCAGGAGTTCTGCACGGCTTTTTCGGAGACGACTGGGGTAGCGGGGTAGGACCATTGCACGAACAGGAACGACGCAACTACCTCTTCGCCGCCAAGAGCGGAGGCTGGGCAATGGTAAAGAAAGAATACGACATGCATCCATTGGAAACGATTCCATTCCTACGCCCTCTCCAAGGAGCCTTGGACGCCGAGATTGAAGCCGCCGAGCGAAGCTGGAGCGAATGGCTCGCCATGGAGGACTGGATGGTTGGACCACGAGCGCCAGACACCCTCCGCGACTCGTCCTCGCAGAATTCGCGACCTCGAAGCGCACGGTGAAAAGAAAAGACCATCTTCTCTTCTACGACATGTCTTTATCTATCTTACTTTTTGGGCACCCACAGGGTGACATGGCGTTTATTTCCTTTGTCTCATCAGCGATCATGTTTCCGTACTTCCACGGCTCCCATCTGTATGATACAGCATTACACGAGGAATTCTCATGGCACCGAACCGAACTGGCCAGCGCATTGCAACTCCCAGCGTGCATACCAAGCGTGCATACCCAGCGTGCATACGCAGTACGAGGAACTAATGCGCTCAAACTAGATATGGATATACTACCTATATACTCCCAATTGCAAAGAGCATGCAACTATCTCCATATGCTCGAAACTTCAAGGGGCTACTGCTAATGAAGCCTACCAATGGGCCGTAGCGGTCGAACAAAAATACGGATGTACGGAGTACATCCACACCCATACGGACATCAGACATGACATGAGCAAAAAACTCAAAATCCGTGGACACCATTTCAAAAGGCAGGATAGACTAGGAAGCAGAGAATGGATCTGAAGATCCCACAGCAGAAAAGGAAAGGGAACCACAAGTGGGCTTGGTTTTTCTCGTCAACCCCACTAGTTTGCGCGTTTCCCATGTGGGCACCCCGGATCCAATCCCAGGCTGAACCACACATGTCTGTCCCTTGGATGCGATGTTTCCTATTACAAGCGTATTCATATTCAGTGTGGTCCTGAACCAGATTCGCGTTCGTGGAAGTCCATTTGAACCCCTAGGGACAATGTAGCTACCTAGCTAGTGTCAGAATTCGGAACCAGGCCCATCATTCAAACCACTAACCCAATACACTCTAACATGCCCACGGATCACCACGCCAAGCCAAAAGAAAGGGGCTGATTGTAAAAGGGATTAAAGTCATAAAGAAGTGGCGTAGCTGAACTGGGGCCTTTCCACGGCGCTAACCGAGAAATTCTCCGACATCTAGACTCAGACTCACTTTCACTTTCACTTATTCGTATTCCCCTGGCCCCTGCTGCGGAATAGGTTTCCGCTCTGTAACCGTTCTCGTATATATCCACACCTTCCCGGCTGGTTGGACTTAATTTGGTTTTCTGAAACATACAGTACCATAGTTCATTGAAACGTCTATCAATGGATTCATCCTGATGTGCAGCTCTAGCCACGGGATCGTGCATGTATCCTCTCGATCGGCACATACAGAAGTACTGTAAATCTCACTAAGATCTACCTTTGTGGCAAACAACGGTGAAATCATGAAAGCGGAAGCGGAACAGACACGGCTGAATCTTGGGTCGAGGCTCCATCGACTCCATTCATCCTGTAACGGTTCCAGTATCGGAAGATGAGCGCAGCCCTAAGTGGATTTCTTTTCCACGGGTGTGTCTGGTTGGGAAATGGTGGGTTGGTGGGGATCGTTCGGGACGTGCGAACGCTTCCTATTTAAGAATGCACTTTCCTTTTTTACGTTCATAGCGAGATTAGGTGCCGACGGAGAATGCTGTACGTCATACACTGAATGTTGAGACTTTCCACGTGCGGGGTGGGGACCTAGCCGGCTTGATTGGTTTGAATTCATAGCGACCAGTCTGTCTATTATAGCCGCAACACAGCGCTATAGAAGTACTTCAGCTTAGAGCTTAAAGGTTTTAAGTGAGATTAAGTATCAATATTAGATTATCCGGGTTCAACGACAATCATTGTTAGTACACTATGTGCAATCATATCAACCTTTTAACCACCAGACGCCAATGCTAGATGTTAAACAAGGTCGACCACCCAAGATATACAAAACTCGGGTATCGATTAAATTCAAGCCGAAATATAAGGTCATCAACAGAACTAAGTGGTATATGCAAAGGGTATTAGAAAAGTCATAATCATGTCGTCGTTTCACGGTGACCGATTGGAGAGGTTCTTTTGTCTTGAAGATGTTTCCGATGAGTCGCCGTCAGAGCTGGATTGCGAGATCCAGTTCCCGATGCTGCGGTACTGTGGCGGATGTGTCTCGCCCGGCATTGGAAGGTCGGGCATGAGGTCTGGGTCGGAGGCTAGACTTCTTCGACGGGAAAAGACGCCGCCTATGGATGGGTTCTCTTTCTTGCGCTGAACGGTATGGACCGGGGCGCGGCGGCGTCCGGGTCGACGGAGGTACTCGTTTGGTACTGGGTCGACTTGTTTCTTCGCGGCGGGGACTAGGTTGAGGTATAGTGGGAAAATAGCACCCGCAGAGAAAAGCGCCACTAGGACGCAGAACGAATACGAGTTGCCGTGGGAGAGGTACGCGGCGTACTCGGCAAAAGGGAAGTAGGTACCGCCACTCACTGCCACGGTGAGTAGGGTGGCGGCAGTCTTTGTGTGTCGAGCGGTGCCGCGGAGGGATATGGCGAAGATGATGCTGAAGACGCCGCTTTCAAAGAAGTAGACCATCATTGCCATGGCGACGGCGGCCGAGCCGGTTGTTTTCATGCAGAGAATGGCGAAGACGATCATGCCGATGTAGGAGACCAGTAGGATCCAGCGTGGTTTCAAGAACCACTGCGTGAAGGCGGCGATGAAGCGGCCGACGGCGAATACCGTGTGACCAATGGTCAGGAAATCGAATGGACTGAGCGAGGTACCCTGGTTTGAATTCATGACGAAGCCTTCGAGGCTGACCGAGAGGACTTCCTGTCCAGCCACGTAGAAAAACTGTGACCAGACACCCAGAGCAAGGGTCAGCCAGACCACGGGAATGCCGAATACCTTGGTCATATTGTCTTCTCGGCGATGATTTGCTAGTTCTTCCAGGTCTTCGTCGGACGCTTCGGGGATTGGCAGGTAGTAAAAGGCGACAGCCAAGAGCACGTCGAAGAGGGCGATGCCAAGGTATGTCCATTGGACGTCTACCAGCGAGGCGACATCTTGGACATTCTTGAAGAGAACTTTCTTTGCAAGTAGAGGTGACACGACACTGCCAATGGCCTGTACACCTTGGGAGATGTTGAGTCGAATCTCAGAGTTCTCCAGTGGTCCGCAGAGAGCGATGAAAGGATTAGCCGCAGTCTCGAGGACAGCAAGACCAAAGCCCACGATGAAATTCGAGACTGTGAATGCGGCGACGGATGTGAGGACAGCGGATGGCCAGAACACCAGGGCTCCACAGGCATAGATGCAAAGTCCAGTAATAAAGGCGGACTTGAACCCCCAAACCTTCAAGACTGGTCTGCCGACAAGCAGAGGACCGACCGCATAGCCGCCAAAGTAGGCGCCGTGGAGACCTAGTGAATGCCACGAATCCAGGTTGACCACGATCTGAAACTGGGTATTGAGGACGTCAAGCAAGCCATACGCGAAACCCCACAAGAAGAACAGGAGAGTAGCCAATGCGATTGGTGCAATGGACTCTCTGTTGTTCAACTTGAGCATACTTTCTGGATTCTTCATGTTGACGAAATCGAAGAAACTGGCGTCAGGAGGATAGCCGGATGTCGTGGTATGGGTGTAGGCTTCCGCATTGAAGGGATCTGACTCCGGGCCATCTAAGAAATCCATCATACTAATAGGTACATCCGGCTCTTGTCGCTCGGTCATGCTTTCATCCCTGGTTTGCGAAGGTTTGCTTCCGTTGCTGTCTGCTGGCGATGGGCCGTCTGGGATAGCAGCTGCTGGAGGCAAAGCGACCGGGCTTTCTACTGTTGCATAGTTGTTTTGTGGACCAGTCCGAGTGCCGTCGGTGTCTCTGATCAACTTGGGCATAAGACGAGCGACGAGAGGCTTGAGGCTCGGGACACAGCCGCATATTATAGAGACGTTGACTTCGACAACTGACCACATGAATGAGAGCGATGCATACCCTGCGAATCTCATGGAATTAGCTCAATCCACGCCGGGAATAACCAAACAGATCCATCGTACAACTAAAGTCTGCGCCGCCCGCATTCCGTAGATGAATTGCCTTCAGAGCCAAGGAACGAGAGGTCGCAGCTTCTTGGAGGAAAGCAATCCGAATCACATCGACAACGGCAACGAAGAAACCGAAGCTGAACGTAATGACCAGAATCCACTTTTGCTTGTATGGAAGCCGCATCCGCGTCAGGATTGGCATAGGGAGAAACAGGATCGCCAGGTCGGTGACGATATTCACGGGGGACGAGGAGAGGTAGAGCGTGAGGATGTCGATACAATGTGCATAAGGGCGGACCGTTGAGAAGAAGGCTGCTGATATCGGGTGACACTGAAAGACATTGAGCATTGTCAAGGCAAAGCCCGCCGCATTGACAACGGCCAGGGTTATATAGTTGGCCCATCGAAAGACATTCCGGTTGCGCGTCAAGGTCAAGTAGAACACGAGGATCGACGTTTTGACGGCCATAAGCGCCGGGTTCTAATCCAGTCAGCATGCGACCAAGTGTATCTATCCTATGTATCCGGGAGACTCACGTAGAGCACGGTGAAGGCATAGTTGGCCTTGTTGAGGGCGCCGTCGTCTTCGGGCAGGATGTCGCGCGCATGCAGACCGAGGCCGTACTTGGTCGCGTAGAACAGCGAGAAGGAAAAGCCAAAGTCAATTACCTAGTGTGTATTAGCCAACGATCCAAAGTGCAATTGACCCGGCGCATTCGATGCCAGTCACTCCGCTCTCCCACCCCGGCAACATGCAGGGTCCACGCCAGGAAAATCCCACATACCCATGCGACCAACATCAACCAGTCGTGTAACCCGACCTTACGGACAACAAAGATGCGCGAGACGAACCGTAGGGCGACGAAGACGCTAGCGATGACGAAGAAGGTGATTGAGACAGCGAGGGTGACGGGTCGGCGAGTCTCCATCTTGACCGGGCGCGCACCGCCGCGGCGGCGAGCAGCTATGGTCGTAGGTCTCGAACGTAGCGTCGATGAGACAAGACCGGGTTAATGCGTCATTGTAGGAGGAGTCGGGTGCGGGTCGCAAAGCTCCATTGTCTTGTGCCTTGTGGGGAGAAGATAACCAGTGGGTTGGCGAATCCGGGGTAAGAAGGACTGAGGTGAGACCAAGGGGCGAATAGGGGCTAAATAACTTAATCGAGTCGAGTCGAAGGAAGTGATTCATAGGTAATTTGAGAATCAAACTGATCGAAAGAGGGAGATGGGAAAATGCTCGTATTTGGAGGCGAAGTCATCAAGCGTCATTGGTTCCCCGCGATCGGAAAGGCCGTTTTCAACCGTTGACCGTTGACCGCTACACTTGTTTTCGTGTCAATTTCTACTTACTGTGTGCTCTGTAGTTAATGTATCGTTTATTCTATACTATGAATTGACTTTTACTATTCTACATCACTCCACTGCTTCCTCTAACTGGTGAATTATATGGTCGCACAGTGCTGCGCCTTGCGGAATACTTTTAGGCAGATTTCTGCGCTTCCATATACCCGAACTATGTCGGTGAGGATGTACGTGGATACGTCCTAGTCTCCGTTCTGAATGATCACCCCGGACAGCTAAGACACACTTAGTACACTTATGTACCCAAATCCCCTGCGTGATTTTTCCTCACTGACACTATGATGCACTTGATATACTGTTTTGCACAATATTCACTTCCAATGTCTACGTTTACATCAATACTCTCAATAAACACAGTCTACTCTACATACCTCAAGGAACGAATCTAACAAATACCGATCTGCTATCCCCCACAGCATATCATGCAGCCCATGAGCTTGGCGTGTCAGCTTGGCAACTCGCGATGTCCCTCGCTCGCCCAGCCTACATAGAATTCTGCTGAATCATAAACACGGAATCTATGGTCTCCATTTCTATGAAAAGAATAGCTCAAGCTATTTCCTCTAATCAGTAGTTGCTACTCTATAAACGTACATTCATCTACACATTATGTCTAGAGCTCAAGCTGGTATGTAGAGCCTGGATCAATGGGTAAAACTTAAAAGCATCCCCCTGTCTATCATAGCAGCAAGATCGTCCATCATGAACTCCCTAAGCTCCATGCCAAATAGCGAGACCAAAATCACCAGCTGGTGGCGAGCCACGGACCCACGGTTACTCGGCGTCGGAGGAAAGGTAGCTGTTGGGTCCTCGGCTCCAAATAAGGTCAGTTGTCTACCCTAAGGGATGAAGTCTAGCCATTCACGAATGCATAACTTCTCAGACTCGCGCTTTCATGGTATCTCGTGTTTCACGTAGTTGTCCGGGATGGCCGTTCTCCCAAAGATCATGTTTGTACAATCAGCTGTCAGTTCCTATATCCTAAGTACTAAACTGGGGTTCTTCACCTGCCTCGTGCTACACAACGATACTGTGGAAATCGCCGTCGGCAGGTGTATGACCTTCATGACTCATATGCCCCAGTCGCAACAAGGCATGGAAATAGCTTGACTGCCCTATCTGTTGCGACTAGGGCATGAGTCGTCAAAACCATACCCCTACCGACGGCGATTTCCGCAGTATCGTTGTGTGCTTTCACGTCTCCTACTCGAGAGGGAGAATGGAGATGTTCTCGATTGTAGGTCCAGCTAAAGAGCCGCACACGGTCAAGACAGCTCCTTCGACAACAACACAAATCTTATCACATCGTGAACATCTACCACCACTCATACCGCTTCTCCTTCCCGTGCTCGACAACCCACTCCCTATCCATTACCTCCCCGCAGAATCCGCCCATTGAGCTTGCTGCAGGGGTTAGACATGGGCTCGGTCGACTCCATGCGAGATGAAGAGGCGGAACGAGTGGTTGCCATGTTCACGTTGGTGAGTCAACTAAGCCTTTACGGCTAACCTATAAACCGTCTATGCTTGGATGGGCTTTTGTGTGCCTTGAAGGTATCAGTGTAGCCTAGTGTCCCATATGCCCATGAACAGAATGGCATCTGGGAGATGACCGCCCGATTCTCAGGGAGATGCCGTTCTGTTCGTGTGCGTACGGGGTACTAAACTGTACTGATAAAGGTTTTGCCCTATTAAAAGTAGGAATTAGCATTACTAAAGGGCTGAGCTTCGCACTTCCAGATTTTTCCTCTCAGAATCTCATTCCCATAAGCCAAGTCCATACTGGTAGGAACATTCCACCCCGAAATTCGTGGTCTGCTTTAGTACCACCGAGCGCAGCAGTAAGGGAAACATGGAGTGTCACCGCTCAGCTATGCAGAACAGAGAGGTAGGAAGTATGGTGTGTCATTGTAATAGCAGAACGAGATAACTGAATATGGAGAAAGGAAAGAGGGAGAGGGAGAAAAACAGAAAGATATATGCACTGATAGATTCATTAATGCCTTGGGGTACAGGCGTACACTGATGCCTTAGGTGCAGACATCTAGTGCAGACCTACAGTGAGTAGTGGTTGGTCAGAACCTCCTCTCCCTACTGTAGCTACTAATCGATCAAGATCCCCTCTGACAGTGACAAACAACTTCTGACAAACAACTTCTCAAGACAAACAACTCCTTAGCTTCTCACCCACTCCCAAAGTCATGTAAATAACCCTTCTGCACAATGACATCATTCCATTGCAAGCGGTGTATATACACCTGAATCCCAGATTCCTGTATAGCGAGCATCGGGGCCGAGAGCCGTCGCAGCGGGACCTGCATTGGCATATATGGTAGGTGATGGCTACGTAGCGCATTTGGAGGACACTTATACATTTTGCCCGGTGAATCTAGCGGGCTATTGCTTGTACCTACAATAAAGTCGGAATTGTTGCTATAGTGTTCTAGGATGTCGGATCTGGCGGTGTGGAGTCTCAACCCGATTTATGAAAATCCTTACATTCTAGATAGATGATTCTGTAGATGTTTACTGGTTCTTTCTAGTTAAGGATTGATTTGGGTTATTCACATAATATTTTCATATACTATTTTCACATACTATTAACATGACTCAACAAATTCACTTAGAATGCTTCGAGTGTACCCAGTATGCCCTTAGCATTACAAGATGCTCTCGCTTCACCTATAGATTAGATCCAACCACACCTAGGCAACCTCGGTAGTAAGGGGTACCTTGATTACTGTGCCTGATATCTACATCACTGTCACTTCGAGACATACCTTGATAGGTTGGAGAAGTACCCCTACGGCAGGTAGACCTTCAAAACAAACCAACCATAGCTAAACACAATAGCATAGTAAGATAAAAAGTACGTCGCATTCGGACTAACCAGTTACGTGGAACGATGTTAGTTTGTCATCTACAGTACATGCACAAACAAACCCTGCTCTGCGTGACAAGCCACAAACCACACCGCTAAACGCCCACCCATCCATCCCAGCCTCCACGGCGCTTACAGCCTCGGGGCCATGCAGATAAAGCACAGCGATCCCCGCATTAAAGTGCATTAGAACTGGGAATGCAAGGCCGTAGACCCGGTAATGGTGCAACCCTTCTTCATTCTTACAACATTACAAATTACAGACGTAAGAATATGAAGATGATGTTGAATGAAAGGAATGTCAATATCCATTGCAAAGCAGTGGTATCAGATATCATAAAGTCGTGCTGGCTAAATAGAGACCGAGACTAAGACCAGCCTAGTCGGGTCTGTATATGCAGTAAAGAATGCCAACTGTCTACCAAGACAAGAGAAATGTTCATCCTAAACATCGAGTCTCAAGGTTGTATAAAAGGGCCCAAAGTTGGGAATGAAGTGTAAAAATGCAAAAAATGTAAAAAAAATAACAGGAATGACTGATCATGCTTTCACACAGTACTGGTATCCCAGCCAGAGATTTGAGCATGCGGTGTCCAGGCCTGGGTTTAGGCTTTGGAAAGTGGCTTTGTCAATGCTGAAGAGGCTGTCGACATAGTCGCAGAATTCACCGGCTGTTATGGTTGTGTACTGTTGGCAGGATGTGGCGGCGTGTGGGTAGATTGGTGCGCCTGCCGGGGCTGCGCTGGGAGTTGCGGTGGGTGCTGCGCTGGAGGTGGCGGCGGGAACGGGGGCCACGGTTGTGGGCTGAGCGGTGGGGGTTGCGACAGCTGGGGTGGAAGTAGCCACGCTGGTGGGAGCGGTCGAAGTGGTTGGCTCAGGGGTAGCGGTTGAGGTAGCGCTTGAGGTAGCGCTTGAGGAGCTGGAGCTGGAGCTGCCAGAGTCGCTGCTGTCAGAGGAAGATTGACCACTCCAGTTGCTGCCGGTCAGGCTGGAGATGAGGCCGGAGGAGCACTTGCTAGCTCCATTGGACCAGCCCAGGAGACGGTTGGTGATGTCTGAAACGTAGCAGGGAGTCGCGATACCCGCACCCAGGTTACCGTTCGAGGCAACAGATCCAGAGTTGTAGCAGCGGGCGGCCTTGTAGTAGTTGGTCACATCATTGGCACCACCGTATTGATCGAGGCACTGCTTGAGCCCACCACCAGCAGAAGTACCCGAGGTACCGTCTTCGATCATCTGTTGGATCTGGGACTTGGGGCAGGGAGTCTGGGGGTTTCCGTCATTGCAGGTACCGGTTCCATCGTGGCTCTGCATCAGACCAGGGTTGTTGACACCGTAGTTGGTAGTACGGACACGGACACAACCGTTGCTCTCCTGCATGACGATAGCCAGGATGAAACGGGAATCCACACCGCTTGATTCAGCGACGGAGCTGATGGCGCTCTTGATGTCGTCGATCTCCTCGTCGGTGTTGTTCTCCACGTCCCATTGAGCACAGCTCGATTTCATGGTATCGCGGTTGTTCTCGAACATCTCGTCGAAGCTTGTGATCCATTGTTCCAGCGAGGGCCAGCCGTCCGACACCAAACCGTTACCGCCGAAAATTGCAGAGTACAAGTTGCTGCTGCGTCCATTGAGAGAGTGAGTGGACACTGTATCTTTAGACTCGCTGTAGAGAGAGGATGGTACTGGAGCCCCAAAAATGAGGGGGAGGCTGCCAGCAGCCAGAAGCTGGATTAGGAAGATTAGCATAGCAATATAGATCAGTAGGGAGGTATAAGCGTACGAGTGGAAGGGTGAACATTTTGCTGTATAAGGAGTGCCCAGCACAAAGAGAGTGACAGAGAAGACTTGCTTAAAGAAAGAAAAAGAAGATTATCCCTGTGATATATAAATACAGGTCATAGTGGGGAGACACCAAGCTCATCGGGTAATTCCATAGGAATATCCAGGAACACAGTTTTTACGGTGCAGGGGACCGCGTAACGGTCCAATAGACAGACATTCGGCACCTTGCGTTGCATAGGATGAAACACCCTAAACACCCTACTCTAGGGGAGAGTCCACTTGAAAGGAACGGGATCCTTTGGAACTGCCCCCGAGGGCAAAGATGGGCGGGGTCAGTGGTTACAGGTGGACCCGGTGAGGGATCATTAGGGGATTGAGATGCTGATTTGATCGCGATGGTGGACATCGTGGCCTTGCATGCGATGGATCCTTTTGCGGGGAAGCTGATTGGGTCAGTGTCTTGATCATCGGTCAGCCATCAGCTTTGAGTGGCACCAATGGCCTCCTTTTGGGCCTTTGTGCTGTGAGGTTTGCTTTGCTTTGGTTTGGTTTGGGTTACATGTCACTGTGATAGCGAGTTAGATTGCGCGCGATGTGTATATTGTTTTTTAAATTGTCAGGGTTCTTTGGGGTGTGTATCACGGGATACAGTACCTACAGTAAGGTACCTGTTCGGTGGGTCTTTCCAAGGTTCACTGAAGCCTAAAGCCGATGCCTGAAAGGGTCAAAAGGTTTGAGACTTGGCTTCCCACCTAAGGACCGAGGCTGAACTGGATGCGACATGTACTTACTCTCTACTCCATACTGGTGGCTGTGTCTATTTTCTATCCTAGGTGGCTTGGTACATAATTTTATACGGAGTACTCCGTACTTGACTCGAAATTCAAGACATCGCCTCACACTAGCATCCTTCCCGCAATAAACATAGGGAGGCGCAGACCAGCCACAAAAATGAAGCTTTACTCCGTTCACCAAACCTTGGAACCAGCCTCGGGAAGGAATTGCTGGTCTGTGGGGCGGACGGCCCCGTAGTCTGTACTTGGCCGCCATCTGCGTTGTGAGATCCGTCACCCTCTCCTATGTATTATGCTCACTATCAAACCTGGAGATCGGCCAGGATCAACCACGGATCAACAGGGGAACTATTACACCCATCCCTTAGGAGCGATAGAATCCAATATAACCATGTCGCAGGAAGTATGAGGTTATAGCTACCGACACCAAATCTCACATCAAATCACAATTCAATTTAACTTCCCTGTTGATCTAGTCAGAACCAAAAAAATGACAAAAGTACAGTTAGCGATAGACCCCTTCCGAGCAGCTCTCTCAAAGTACGATCCGAAAACCGAAAGCAAACAAAACGAAATCCGACCTATCGAAGCAATTGCCTTATTCCTCAACCCACCAACTCCAACCCCGGCCCAGCCCAGCTCCTAAGTCCGCCTAACATCATCATGGGCGTTGGAATAGGTAACCTCGTAACATCCAACCCCTCGCCAGCTCCGAAGACACTGTAACAATCTACAAGCACCCGAACCCGGTGAAGCAAACACTGTACCATAACACAGTACCACTAGCAAGTAATAGGTAGGCGCCGACATCCAAATCTTCTCTAAGGTAACCCGCCTCAGCAGACTGCCCAGACCCGTGAAGAAATACATCACAGAGCCAGACAATCACGGAAATCTAGGCATGTGATCGGTCTGACGCGACTTATCCCTAATTTCCGCGAGATATTCAGGGCGCCGTACTACGTGATAGCGAGCTAGATCTAGTGTGACTGCTAAGCTCGCGGTGAGGGTCGTTGGGTATATTGAGAGAACTGGCATTGTTCTTGGGCATGGGGATTAAGTAGGCGGATTTGGTTGTTGCTGATGGTGTAGTTCTTCGAATGTATTGGACTGCATTACCTTTGCTAGGGGTCAAATTGGTCTCAGGACGTTGATTGAGTCGGCTCCGTTTGAACCAACAGGAGTGCGTCGAGTGACGGTGGGCGTTGTATCAATGCCAATCCGGAGATCTCTTGTTTGTTTGATCGGCCGAATCTGAATGTTTTGTATGTCCGTCCATGTAAACTAATACCGTGATTAGTATTGGCGACCGAGTATGTCATGACATATACTATCGGGGGAAGTCGTTCAACGTAGTACTTCGCATCCATAACACAGACCCTTCGTGGGATCAGACGACGGCGCTAGGCGACGGAGTGTGTGTTTCAATGATAGAACATAAAAGGTGATGGTAAACGCGATATGTTTCTTGTCTGATTGTGTACCAGGTTTAAAAGATCATCAGCATGATCAAGAAGAGCGTTAAGTGGTTGCCCGTTAGTGGCATGCCCTTGGCGCGGTGGGGTACCTAGGTACAGACCGAATCGGTACAGTGGCCTACGCAGCATACATTATGCTGCTATACATATCAATGGGTAAGTGGTAGACTCTCGCTATACGCTCTCTTTCCAACTAATAGGGAACAGGTGCGGCAATGCCCGTACGGAGTAGAAGATGCGCACTCTTTCAAAATCAACACGCCATAACCAAGCACTCAACATATTCAAGCAGATCCGCATCGACAGAGGGCAGATGCAAGAAGTAATGGCTTTTATATAGAAATCTACGGTATTTCGCTGATAGGCCGCTTTAACAAGCTCGCGACACGGCATACATAATATGCGGAGTAGGTGCTATTTGAACCATAAGAGGGTGAGCGTGTAGCAAGAAACTACAATAGGCCCAGTGGGTGTATTGTAGTACATCACAGGCCTAGACATAGGCTGAGGAAGAGGCGGGGGCAGGCGGTTTGCCAGATATGGCAAAGCCTACCGGCTATAGAGCCGGAGACGTGGAGAACCTTTTAGCCACAGTCCAAACTAGTGGAGTGATCCGGCGATAGATTTAGACTTATCATTACGACATGGAGGTGGCACTTATAAGGTGTCTGATCGCCACGTCATAACATTCCCATCTCGACTGCCCTCATGTCAGGATCGGAAATTACATCTCGCAATTGCAACGCGATCCCTCAGGCTTGGTGCCACGGGATTCTCAGGGTTTCGACACATAGGTTATAGGGCTGTTGTAGCGGAGATTGGGGATCTAAGCGCTATAGTGGAAGACAAGATTTCTGGGGTGAGGCAGAGGAATGAAGCGGTGTAGGTGGTAGTGTGTTGTTGATTGTGCGTATCTTGTTTCGTATCTTTCAGACTGTTTTGCGGAGTGTTGGGATTCCTGGCGGTGAGTTTTCTTTTCTTTCGTTTAGATTGGATATGGCGGGGTGTAGGTTGGGGCTGCGTCCGGCGTATCTTGTGCCTATGCAGATGGATGTGTCAATTGATTGGCATGATGGGGAATAGTGTTGTGAGTAATGTGGAGTACTGAGTAGGCCGTGCTAACAGATCGGGTGTAGATTAGGTCGTAGGAACTGCACGATCGACGTAAATATAACTCGTATCAAAATGTGGTGATTTTCGTTCTTTGTCTATTTAGCTCTTGGAGTCAAAATCAAGAACAGGATACTCCGTTGTCCTAGTCCTAGTCCTAAAAATGGATACCTCGGCATGAACCCAGCATAGCCGCAACTTTAAGGGGTAAGCTCAAAAATAGGAATAGGCAATAGGCATAGGCAGACATATGAGCTTTGAGTGGATCAGCAAGTATAGCCCGAACGGAGCTCGGCCCCTTTTCGACGTGCTAATTTCAGTATGCGAGATGCGAGTCTGACAAGTCTCATATGTCTCAGACAGCTGAGCTATCTTACAGATACAAAATAGTGAAGAACGAACTTGATTCAAATTGCATTCAAACTGGAAGCAGCAAAAACCCGATTCCAATCGCCGTGCATTGCATCATTCTTTTCTCCATTTCACATAAGCATGGTCTTCGTAGGAATCATCACTCCCCACAGGATGAGACATGCTCAAGACAGTCTTGACATGCTCAGCGCCGTACAGAAGAAAGGGGGAGGCGGGAGGCAGATGGGTAGCATCGCGGGTAGCATTGACGCAAGTCTCTGGGAGAAAAGTAGATTCTATGGACAGGAAAAGTTCGTAAAAGCGCAACCCACTGGGCGCGCGAATAAAAAGGGTTTCATAAGAGAGTGGAAGAAGGATAAAAAAGGGCCCGAAGATGGGAAAGAAGTGAAGATAAAGCAGGGAAATAGTCATCGAGACCATAAGAGATACGTGAGACCTGGCCAATCTACCAGAGATCGACCCTTAATTTTGATAGGAACCAGAAACTCCGAAGCAATGCGCACGATCGACATGGGCGAGAAGTTTAGTTGATGTACCACTTGGCACCGTCGAGACGGCCCTCGGAGAAGGAAGCGAAAGAACTGAAGAGAGCGCGGGACAGGTCGACGGAGGTATCGTCGCAGCCCATGCATTTGTCGACGACCTTGCCGGTCTGGGTGACGCCGTTGTACTCGATAGTGACGGACTTGCCGCAGTCGCTGTCGCTCATGATACCGTGGGGCAGTGCGAGGACGAACTCGGTCTCGCCGTCATTGGTGGTGCCGCAGGAGCTGGGGTTGGTTGAGGTGGTGGCGGTGTCGTAGTAGGTCATCTGGCCGGTGCAGGGCGAGCTCGCGTCGCAGGAGCCGCTGTAGCCGGAGCCCTGGGTGGAAGCGGTGGATCTGGCGGCAGTGCTGGTTGTGGAAGTCTCAGCAGGAGGAGAGGGAGCCTGAGTGGTCTGCTCGGTGGGAGCGGGAGCAGCGGTCGAGGTGCTGGAGGCCTCAGCCTTGGCTTGCTGCTCCTGCTGAGCAGCCAGGGCAGCCTGGGAAGCCTGAGCAGCCTGAGCAGCAGCCTGGGAAGCTTGGGCAGCCTGAGCAGCAGCTTGAGAAGCCTGGGCAGCCTGGGAAGCTTGAGCCGCCTGGGAAGCCTCAGCAGCCTGAGAAGCCTGAACATCCTGGACCCGAGCAGCCTGAGTAGTCACGGCAGCAACAGCAGGAGCAGTGGTGGTCATAGGGACGACAGTAGCAGTAGCAGCAGCGAGCTGCTCGGGGTAAAGAGTGGTAGTGACATCGACGGTGGTCCAGACGACATCAGTGACGGTCTTCCACACAACGGCGCGCTTGTCCATGGGAGCAGCGAAGCCGAGGGCGGAGTAGAGAGCGCCAGCGAGGGCAATGGTCTTAGTGACAGGGGCCATTGCGAAGATTATCTTTCAAGGAAGGTGGGTGAAGGACTGAAATACTGCACAGCAGAAAAAGAAGGATCGAAAGCACTCAAAGGAGTGTGAGTGTACAGACGAGAATGGAAAGACCGTTGATGATGGAGAAAGGAAGAAGGGGGAAGGAGAAGGCATTAAATACGGAATGAATACTGAGTACGGGGCCATAAAAAACCATTCACTTGGTACGAAAGAACCCACTTTGTTAGTGTCCACTCGGTAGTCTCCGAGTTTAGGAAACCATTTACCCTCTACAACCTACACCTACTACCTACATACTACCTACATTCACTCTTACGAGTGTACCTGTACCTGATCGGGAGGCACCGGAGACAATACTGATTGGAAACACATGCGCCAGCTGTGCCTACAGGCTGAAACACCCGATCCAATGAAAGCTGTAGGCTCCACCAAGAGTTGGTACCTGAAAGCCTATTCTTTTGAAACCATATCCATCGTGTATTTTGTATTTCACAACCTACAAAACAAGAAGCCCGTCAACCCACTACCCTAGACACCTGCAGTCGGCCTTGTGTCCGGGGAGGATCTTAAGAATCTCACTGGCCTGGTTCATTGTATAACGGCGAAATGACACCCTGCCAAATGACGCTTCTCAGCGGATTTATCTTCCCTCTGAACCGCGTTTTTCACCCCCGGTGGGTCTGTGGCTTGTGGCGGCGATTGATGAAACCTCGAATATTCGGTACGAGGTACGTAGTCCTTGGTTCTTTATTTTCAGACTTGAGCTTCTTTTAGTGACGGACCATGGTACCGTGGTTATAGCATCTTTGCAAAGCCAACAAGCATGCTTGAGAGGGGAAGCCCAGTGTGACGAGGGACAGTGACGCCCTGATCGCGGGCAAACATGAAACAATCTGATCTCCAGAGCCAAAGTTCTAGACTCGACCGGGTCGCCCTAAGGACTCCGTTAGACCAATCATATACACAGGGCTGCATGCCCCGCCCAATCGGGATTCTGTCTGGCATTTTTTTCCACTCCGCCAGCCAGTGGTATTCCACTCGATCCATCACCCCAGAAGAGAGGTGAGAAATTGGACTGAGAGTCGGGTCCAGCTGCGAGACATATCATAGTGGGGTATGCTGGTTCAGGTATACCGTGCCATTGAGCTCATTCCATCTCATGAATCACTTCATCGGGAAGCTAGAATGCCAGATCATGCCGAATAAGCGGATCATTTCAGCTCTCACCAACCCCTAGCCATGAGCTGAGAACTCGTGGCGAAAAAGAAACTGTTATATATGAATCCGACTGTAGTGGGGTAACGGGTACGAATAGGGCGGTTCAGTGGGCTGCAATTTTGGTGGGTTCAGTGTAAGAACGGTTCGAGGGAAAAGCAACCGCACGCTCTTGATGGTTTTCCGTTCTTCCTTTCTGTATCAAAGATTGCCTGGGGTTTGTTGGAGGCTACAAGGTCTACGATAACACCTACAGAATCGAGTAAATGTCAAGGGTCATTGGACTAACCAACATAGGAACAAAGAAATCAAATCAATCAACGCCAAAACCATCACAAACAAAGGAGATAAAACCATCAAACTCATGATATAGATACATAATGCAGATCATCTAAAGGCTTAGCCCTGGCACATGAGGCAGGCTTCCTTGTTCTCAATACTGCACTCCAAAACAGCCTGCGAGAAGATATCACCCGCAGGGCCATCGGCCTCAGCGGCATTCTCAGTCTTCTCTTCGGCGCCATTCGCCTCGACGGGGACGGGAACAGCAACAACGGGCTCGGCCACGGTGCGCGGGCTCTCCTGGATAGGGGCGGCGATGGCAGGGGCAGCTCCGGCACCGTTGGCACGGGGCACGGCGGAGTAGGAAGTACCAGCGGCGCCGACGGTGCGCTTCTTGAAGGAGGAGTTGGCACGGGCCACGTTGGTGTCCTCAACCTTCAACGCCTCCTGGTCGACAGTGAACTGGATGGGGGCGGAGGCGGCCATGGTACGCAGGTAGTACATGCCGGTCTTCAGGCCCATTTTCCAGCCAGCAAAATGCATCGAGGTGATCTTGCCCATGGTGGGCTCCTTCATGTGAATGTTAAGGGACTGCGACTGATCGATGAAGGCACCTCGGTCGGCGGCCATCTGCAGGATAGTGCGCTGGGAAATCTCCCAGACGGTCTTGTATAGGGCCTTGATGTCGGCGGGAATGTTGGGGATGTTCTGAACGGAACCACCGTCGGCGATGATGCGGTTCTTCATGTTGTCCGACCACAGACCCAGGTCGACAAGGTCCTTCAGGAGCCAGGGGTTTACAACCTGGAACTCACCAGCCAGGACACGGCGGGAGTAGATGTTCGAGGTGTAGGGCTCGAAGCACTCGTTGAAGCCCAGGATCTGACTGGTGCTGGCAGTGGGCATGGGAGCCACCAGCAGACTGTTGCGGACACCCGTCTCAGCAATCTTAGCCTTCAGAGCAGCCCAGTCCCAGAGGTCGGTAGGGGTGCGGTCCCACATGTCGTACTGCAGGATGCCCTGCGAGACGGGAGAGCCGGGGTAAGTCTCGTAAGTGCCATGCAGCTTGGCCAGATCCGAAGAGGCGGTCAGAGCACCATGGTAGATGGTCTCGAAGATCTGGATGTTCAACTGCTTGGCCTCGGGCGAGTCAAAGGGCAGACGCAGAGCTAGGAAGGCATCGGCAAGACCGTTGACACCCAGGGCGATGGGGCGGTGACGCATGTTGCTCTTCTTGGCCTCGGGAACGGGGTAGTAGTTGATGTCGATGATCTTGTTCAGGTTGCGGACCAGAACCTGGACAACCTCATGCAGCTTGCCAAAGTCATACTCCCCGCGAGCAGCATCGACGAAAGTGGGAAGGGCGAGGGAAGCCAAGTTGCAAACAGCGACCTCATCAGGAGCACTGTACTCGATGATCTCAGTGCACAGGTTGGAACTGCGGATGGTACCCAGGTTCTTCTGGTTGCTCTTGCGGTTGCAAGCATCCTTGTACAGCATGAAGGGGTTACCAGTCTCGGTCTGAGCCTCAAGAATAGCGTACCAAAGCTTCTGAGCCTTGATGGTCTTGCGACCACGGCCTTCCTTCTCATAGCGCTCATACAGAGCCTCAAACTCCTCGCCGTAGACATCGGCCAAACCAGGAGCCTCGTTGGGACAGAAAAGAGTCCAGTCACCGTTGGCCTCAACACGCTTCATGAACAAGTCGGGGGTCCAGAGAGCGTAGAAAAGATCACGAGCACGAACTTCCTCCTTACCATGGTTCTTGCGAAGATCCAGGAACTCGAAGACATCGGCGTGCCAGGGCTCCAGGTAGATGGCAAAGGCACCAGGGCGCTTGTTACCACCCTGGTCCACGTAGCGGGCAGTGTTGTTGTACACCCGCAGGAGCGGGACAATACCGTTGGAGGTTCCGTTGGTTCCACCAATGTAGGAGCCGGTGGCGCGGATACGGTGAACATTAAGACCAATACCACCAGCAGTCTTTGAAATCATGGCACAGGTCTTGAGGGTGTCATAGATACCTTCAATGCTGTCTGCACTCATGTCCACCAGGAAGCAGGAAGCCAGCTGGGGCTGGGGGGTACCGGCGTTAAAGAGGGTGGGGGAAGCATGAGTAAAGTACTTCTGGGACATCAAGTGGTAGGTCTCGATGGCCTTCTCAATATCCTCGCCGTGGATACCAACGGAGACACGCATCAGCAGGTGTTGAGGACGCTCGGCAACCTTGCCGTCGATCCGCAGGAGATATGACCGCTCCAGGGTCTTGAAGCCGAAGTAGTTGTAGTTGAAGTCACGGTCGTAGACAATAGCAGAATTAAGCTCATCGGCATGTTTCATCACAGTCTCATAGATGTGCTTAGAAATCATGGGAGCGGCCTTATTGTTCTTGGGGTTGACATAGTGGTAGAGGTCAGAGATGACCATAGAGAACTGCTTCTTGGTCTGCTTGTGAAGGTTGGATACGGCGATACGAGCGGCCAGGATGGCGTAGTCGGGGTGTGTCACGGTCATGTATGCGGCAGTCTCGGCAGCCTTTGCAAGAACAAAAATTGTTAGCATAGAGGTCAATTAGGTGGTGAGAAGAGCACATACCAAGTTGTCCAGCTCGATGGTACCCACACCCTGGTAGACACCAGAGATAACCTTCTGAGTGATGGCAGCAGCATCGACGTGCTCGGGATCGAGGCCGTAACACAGCCTCGAGACACGGGCAGTGATCTTGTCGAACTGAACGCGTTCTTTGCGTCCGTCTACGTGATTCCGCGTCAGTAATTGGTCTTAACTCGGTGGCAAAGCCGAGGAAGCATTCCTATATGCATGGAAAGCGTGTTACCCCGCGACCAGAGCCGCGGAGCTGCCTGCAGGGTAGATGCAGCTTACCTCGCTTGTAGACGAACATCTCGAGTGTGTAGTGGCAAGGGATGGAAGAAAGAAGATTATAACAGTAGGGGGTATTAAGGGCGTGATACGGAGGAAATTGAGTGAGGGGAAGAGGGATGAGATGTCAAGAGAGTTGAGGGTGTAGAGGACGAGGGGAGGAAGAAAGAAGGAGAACGGAGGGGCGTGGATATTTGATGTCGCCCCGGCAGACGCGTTTTTATTCGCGAATTTTCGTGTTTGGCCTGATTCGGTGCCCTTTGATTACCGTGCTGAGTAATATTGAATCGCGATGGTCACGTGGAGACGCGACAAGTGGATAAATGGGCCTAAGCCGCGCATGGCATCGGCGCCGCTGTGTCCGACGGAGAATGCGATTCCGAGCTCAGACAACTCCATAGTTACGGTAACTCTACTCCGTACTGTGTCGTAGCCGTAGTAACTCTATATGCTGTGTTAGTTACCTAGGCAGCACTGCTATGGGCGTGTCCGTGCAGCTCCCTTACTGCGTACTGCTCCCGATCTACATTAAAGGGGTCATTCAGATAACACCTGAAAGCAATAAATTTGCCCTAAAAATGACAAGCGGTGTGGGTTCTTGATACAGTAACAGGCAAGCAAATCCAACACGGTCGGATCAGCCATGAGACGAAGCGGTAGACGAGAACTTATGAGATGCAGTACATCCAAGCCAACTATCTCCTAACAGATTGGGAATCATATTGCAGCAATTCGGAGCCGATTGAATCGTCTCACAGCCACGCAGCAACGCCCACCAACACGGCCGCAGCCAAGGTAGTGCCAGATAGCTGGCGTTCAGAGATAGCGGCACCGGTATGGACGGGGGCTGAGGCCGAAGCGCTGCCCGAAGCGCCAGAGCTGGTGCGAGAAGCACCGGAGCTAGAGCCAGTGGCCTGGGAGCCGGAGGTCGAGACGGCAGTAACGAAGCCGGACTCAGTAGCAGTAGCAATGGCGCTGCCAGAGGTGCTGGTGGGGTTCGAGGAACCGGAGATCTCTGTGGAGCGATGTGAGCCAAATGTGCAACTTCAATATCAATAACAGGTGCGGAGATCCTTACCAAGTTTGTGACCGTTCTCAGCGCAAGTGTTGGCGAAGAACTGGATGGCCGAGTCGGAGCCGCCGCACTTGTCGGTGATGGCAGACTCGGTCTTCTTCGCGTCAACGCCGCAAATAGTGGCAACATCGGCCGGGTTGTTGGTGTCGCTAAAAGGAACTGTCAGCTCGTGGATCGGGGGGTTGCCGAGTCATGTTTATGGAGATGCGTACCCAATGACAGATAGGACACAGGCCGGGGTCGAGCCAGCAGTGGCGATGCTAGCGAGGGCCACAAAGGCCAGAGCAAAAGTAGACTTCTTGAAGAACATGGTGAAAAAGCGGGAGGAGCAGAGGTCGGATTGACAGAGACAAGATCGCGCAGCGAATCTGGTGAAGCAGGTAGTGGGTGTTTTGGGGGATGTAAGGATCGTGGAGATACTAAAGAGTGACAGCGATGAAAAACGAGTGATCGCAAGTAGAAGACAAAGAGTGACGAAGGAGAGTAAAGGCGGATCTTGAAGTGGAAGGCGCCCAGGAGTGGGAAATAGGGCCTTGGGATGCTGTTTCAGTCCCTGATGGTAATCTGTCTGTATATACCTTGTATAGTAAGGGGCTCCTGTGCTTTTTAGTATAGGTGCTGTCTTTTGAGACAATGTACGACACTAGTAACGGCTGTAACAATTTCCCCACGCTGGGTAGCACTGGACCCTGATCGGGGATAGTGTCAGGAACCTGGGTATCTCGGGCAATCAAACTCGGTTGTCTAGTGGCCAATTATACCAATTTTCATTCGGCCATACTAAAGTGATCATTTATAGCATCGGAAGCGACGAGTGTTGTTGTCATCATACAGTCTCCGATTTAGAAGAGGGTTAACCAGGACCTTGCAAGGTTCAAGTGGCCTATTTTTAACCCTGAAGAAGGATATTCGAAGGTTTGGGCAGATGTTGGTTCTCGTCGCATGGATAAAATGTAAAGAGGATTCTGGTTCATGCAGCTATAGGCACCTCGTTCCAGGTCCACGGGTGTAATAGATAGGAACGTTGGACGTCTACTACAATTATAACACTGCAAAGTTGCATCAATAAATGTTACCTAATAGGACATTTGAAGAATCACATTCAAGTTGCACGTTTCTATGCAACAATCATCAATTGCGCCAACAATGCCCGCTAAGCACAGCCCTACAGCTTCTCCCAGGCCGGATCGTATATACTCTCAACAACCTCCTGAACCTTCAACCTATTATCCACAATCTCCTTCGCATTAACCAAATCATTCTCTCTAGCCCTCTTATCCGCCTCCGCCTCATCCCTCGCAATGCCCGCCTTAACATGCCTCTTAACCAACCTCTTCCTCGCAACCTCGAAATCCACATCCACAAACCACAACTCATCCATCAAAGACGCCGCCTCATTCCACGGCTCTTTATCCAAGCTGAGATAATTGCCTTCGAAGAAAATTAGCCGCGACGTCGCCGGGATCGGAATATCATTATCCACGGGATCCTTCACGGCGTGGTCAAAGCTCGGCGCATAGACACTGTCCACTTTGGTTGTGAGCGGTTCCCGTAGTTCTTTTACCAATCGTAAGAATTTGTGGCCATCGAATGTGAAGGCCGCACCGCGTCGTGCGGCGGCGTACTCCGGGTCCGGCATTGCGGCGAGCTGAGCTCGGGTTAGGTGGTAGCCGTCCATTGGGAGAGAGGTGGCAATCAGCACGGCATTTGGGTACTCGGAGCCATAGATCTCGTTGATGCGGCTTGCTAATACGCTGGCGAGCTCGGTCTTCCCAGATCCTGGTATGCCACTGATGGCGATCATGAGGCGGGAGTCGGGGGGAGTGGAGGAGAATTTCGCTGGAGAGTATTAATATCTTAGAACTGCGGATTGGCTGATTTGGATGAATGGGAGCGGATCGAATGCATCGCGCAAGCTACGTGGGCCTGGCCGGGTTTCAATGTGTGGAGGAACTTACCCCAGGTCTTCTCGACCAGGCGTTGAACCTGTTCGTCCATGGTTGCGGGTATGCTTTGGTGGGATTTTTGGCGGATGGCTTGAGAAACTCGACGATGGAGATAATCACAGACAATGCAGAACGGATAATCTGGTGGGGTGCTGAACGTGTTTGTCGCGTGCGATGGTGGTACACGGGCCCGAAGCTAGACCCTGCAGTAATATCTCTCGAAAGAGGGTAAATGTAATTGATACAAAGGGTGGAAGTAGTTGCACGAGTCGGAGAGTCGTGAAAGGAAAGGTTCTTATGTCGAGTCGGGGGAATTCGTCTCTTCAAGAATGATAACGTCGTGGCGGGGCACGTTATGACTGATCACGGTGGGTACTCAACCCCATCGCTCCGAGACCTACGTCACAAAGCCCACCCGCTCTTCCGCAAATCCGTCAAGTTTTCTGCATCGGTAGTGTTGTAGATGTCTTTCCGAAGTCTTGATGATGGATGGGATATATGCAGTTCTTATGATGTCATTGGAGCCTGTCAGTGAGGATCCTCCAGTTCAGTGGACTAGGGATCAACTAGGATTTATACTACTCTTAGAAAAATCTATGGAAATTCAAAGAGAATGGTAAGAATACTCGATTGTCTGAAAAGATAGTTATCAAGAGATCTATGATTACATCATCGAATATGAATACAGCCTTGGACGATGAAAGGCATCAGAGTGCGACCTCATCGGTCCATGCGAATGGAATGAATGCTGCAACCTGTGCAGCCTCGAAACCACCTATGTCGCCCATGAAACCGAAAAACCCATAACCTTCCTACGTAACGCCGTGTGAGAAGAACGAGGCTTTTGAACATCCGCAGGATGAATCATGTCTCAGGGAGAAAAGATCAAAACGCCGTCATTATTCGTATTGTGCCGTGCAAGCGAGGAAAGAATTTTACTCGGTGCGGTTGTTCTCATTGCCCTCGGCACTAGCACTCAAACCACGACCCATAGTGCGCGACAGGCCAGCGCCAGCCCACCAGTCATCGGGGATATCCTCCCGACGAGCAAGTCGGTCCAGAATGGCCTGCATCTGCTGGAGATCCGAGTCGCCCGAGTCCGAGAAGGAGAAGGAAATCGTGGGAATGGGAGGATGGCTGCTCATGGTCGAGTGAAGACCCGTCGAGCGGCGAAGAGAGAGGGGGAGGCTAGATGCTCCAAATCTCCGGTGGACGGGGGTATCCTCATCGTCTGAAGGAAAGTCGCATGGGGTCAGATGATCAGGGTAGGGATCGAGGGCGAGGTGAGCAGCGCGAGAAGATGGCTGTGTCTGCGAAGAGGCACCGGATGTTCGAGAAGCTTGGTTGCGCGAAGGGTCAGTTCCAGAGGCGGATGTAGATGAGAAGGAGGTGTCGGTGGAAGGAAGAGTTGAGTCCGGCGTGATAGTCGAAAGTAGGGTATCCCATGCGTCGGTTTCGCGCTCAGCGTCCGGGCTCAGACTCCGCTGGCGGTCACCAAGGCCGTCAATGGCAGACTCGCGGTTAGATCGGCTCAGACCACTGCCAGTGCGATAGTCTCGAAGCAAGCCGGGCGGAAGATGAGAGACGGACGGAAGACGAGAGGGAATGTCATGGTTGCGGTTCTCCATACGACGTAGAGACTGGACATTCGGGAGGCTTGGGAGCGGAAGATGGACCGGCCGCGAAGACGGCGGATAGGCAATAGAGGTGTAGTAAGCAGCTGCAGGAGGAAAATGCGGCGTCAAAGGTAATGGCCACGGCGGAGTATCAATAGGGTCTTCAGTCTGCGCTTCACGCATAGGCAATGGGGGGTCGGGATCGCGAACGACGTGGGTGCGACGGCTCGACAAATCAGGCTGGCGGTTGTCACTCGGGCGCGTGCCGCGGTGACTCAAAGCATCGCGGCGACTGGAATCCAAGTCCAGTCCGTCTTCGCTGACCCCCTGGTTCAGTACCGGGGAGCGCACGCCCAGCTGGGGCTCAGCAATGCCGCGCTGGATCTCATCGAGTATCTGAGAATGGAAAGACGACAAGACGCCGGGGCCACGCGTGCGAGAGGAGTTGTGGCGCGACGGGCGACGAAGAGTGGGTTGACGGCGGATCGTAGACCGCGTAGCGGCCGAGGTATCTTTATTCCGGGCGGTCTTGATGTTTTCGGCCTCGGTAGGCTCGCGCCACATCCTGTGTCCGAAGTCAGTCGCGACGATGAGATGGCGCATGCGACAGCATGCAAGAAATCGGAAAGAAGTCACTTACGGGATACCCATTTTGATGAAAGGACCGAAGGAATGTAAGAAAGGTGAGAGAAAAGACTTTTAGAAAGACCGGTAGACGCGACCCCAAGATGCAGGCGTTGGTGGGGATACGGAGGATGGAGCCGGGGAAGGTGAATGAATGGGGAGATTGGGTTTTTGGTTTTCTGGAAGGCAAAACGCCGAGAGTTGCCGCCTGAGGCTGGAGGCTGGGAGCCTTGGTATCACGTGATCGCGTCACATGCGGTGATCGGCGCTCTCCAATGAGGAGCTGCGATAATTAAGTTACCGTCTACACTTCCGATCATGACGATCCGTCCCTGGTTTTTCCACACAACACGCAAGGAATGATTGAACTAGGGTTGAGTCGCGTCTCGAGTCTCCTTCAACAGAGCTCACTGACATGGAAGGCCATACACATTGCGGGGACTAACGGAAAAGGCTCGATCAGTGCCTATCTCTCCCACCTGCTGTCAGCTGAAGGAGTTAGCTGCGGCCGCTTTACTTCCCCACATCTAATAGACCGATGGGACTGCATTACAATTGGCGACCGTGTGGTCCATGAATCGCTGTTTCGACAGATTGAAGACCAAGTCAAACTCCGAGACCAAAAGTTGGGAATTGGCGCATCCGAGTTCGAGCTCTTAACCGCAACGGCATTCGAGATCTTCAACCATGAACAAGTCGAAGTTGGTGTCATCGAGGTGGGCATGGGTGGTCGCCTAGACGCCACCAACATACTGAGTGATGTTCTGGTCTCCGTCATTGCTAAGATCGGAATGGACCACCAAGCGTTCTTGGGATCTACAATCGAGGAGATAGCTCGGGAAAAAGCGGGGATACTGAAGCCACAGGTGCCTTGTGTGGTGGACAATACCAATGAGGCAGCCGTGCTAGAGGCGTTGTCAAATCGTATCCGAGAACTTGGGATCGATGCAACGTTTGTCTCCCCAGATAAAGCAGAGGAGCAGCTCCCACCACTGGCACAGCTGTTCCGAAAGATGGACCTTGAGCCTCATCAAAAGGAAAACGTGTGCTGTGCAGTCACAGCACTACGTCTCGCCCTATCCAAGATCCGCCCAGAGGCTGATGCGTACTCCCTGCTTCCTCATCTAGCAGATGTCAAGTGGCCCGGTCGTTTAGAACACATTTCTCTCCAACCTCTGATACCCCGTGAACAACAAGTTCTGATTGACGGAGCCCATAACCCACAATCGGCCGATGTCTTGGGCCGATATGTTGACCGCAAACTGCGCCCAGAGTCCTCAGGCGGGGTGACCTGGGTGGTTGCAGCATCGAGTGGGAAGGACCTTGCTGGGGTCTTTCGCTCGATCATTCGGCCGGGTGACAATGTTGCAACAGCAGAGTTCGGCCCCGTGGATGGAATGCCATGGGTTAAGCCAACCAATGCTACTGAGCTTGCATCAGCTATACAGTCTATTCCCGGAATAGGGCAAGTGAAAAGCTTTGGAAATGATATACTCCCTGCACTTCACTGGGCCAGTGATATCTCTCAAGGCCGACCGCTGGTCATAGCCGGCAGTCTGTACCTGGTCTCTGATGTGCATCGTTTGTTTCGTGATGCGCACCAATGATACCCTATTTTGATGGTGCCCTACACTTGTGTTCTTGAACAATAATTGCTTTTGTATCTGAGTGTGGCATAGAAAAGGATGTGCATCATTAAGCTGCTCTAGTGATTATATGTAGAAAGTGTAAATGCCTAACAGCGGCTCCACAGGGCTGATCGGCGGTCATCGAGCACAGCCGCTGCATGATGCGGCGAGCGGCTTGGTGGAGAAGGGAAAGTTCAAAACAACCACCACAGACCCCCTCCTCGCCTCCCCGTCGATACATCGCTCTGATCCAGAGGCATTTATCTACTCGCAGATTTTATATCTCGTCTGTACGTCGACCATCGGCAAATCTCAGCTCACTAGGGAGAGCTGAACTCCTCTCAGTGATGTGCGCTTGGTGAGACCATCAGCTACCCCCAATACTTGCATACAGACCAGTCCCGATCGCGGGCGTTTGCAGCCTCATCGAGAACTCACACAGACGTATTAACCATCCCAAAATTCTTAGATCCGGCGGACATGATCCTTAAGACCGTTGCCATCGGCTCCTGCCTCCTTCCCTAGCTTCCACCCCACCCCGTCAACCTGAAACCACATTCCGAGACCGGCAATCGGATAGAACACAAACTAGATCGTCCTCAGGCCTCTCGGTCCTCCGTGATGGTATCTCGATCTGGCGATGGGGGCGACGGGCAGCGCCCGATAACTCCCTCCAGGATGGCCGGCACGCCGCTGAAGCCTCGACTGCCTCGAGTGCAGACAAGTCCAAACAAACGCGAGGAGAAGACCAAAGAAGACAAAGTATACAAATCGTCCGCGAAAGATGTTGCAGAGTTGAAGGATTATGTACGATGGATTCCTCTATCCAATGAACCCTCGATAGATGGATGCTGACTGCAGATAACAGCAACTGGGCGACTGTTTGGGGAAGGGTGCATTCGGATCGGTGTATCGGGCACTGAACTGGAATACCGGGGAGACTGTTGCGGTGAAGCAGATCAAGCTGACGGATCTTCCCAAGAGCGAATTGCGTGTTATTATGGTAAAGTGCCGATCAATTATGGCTTTGGAGCTCTACTGATTCGTGACGTTCAGCTGGAAATTGACCTCCTGAAAAACCTCGATGTAAGACATCCACTCGCAACATGCTACGTTCGGACTAACCAAGATAACAGCACCCAAACATTGTCAAGTACCAAGGATTTGTGAAGTCTGTTGAAACTCTAAACATCATTCTCGAGTATGTATCACGGAAATGTGCCGAACAGGAGGAAAATGCTAATGTCAATGCAGATACTGTGAGAATGGCTCATTGCATTCCATTGCAAAGAACTTCGGCCGCTTCCCGGAGAACCTAGTTGGATTGTACATGTCTCAGGTTCTTCATGGGCTTTTGTATCTCCACGAACAGGGTGTTATCCATCGGGATATCAAGGGTGCCAACATTTTGACTACCAAGGAGGGACTGGTGAAACTGGCTGATTTCGGTGTGGCAAGTCGGACAACTGGCTTGAGCGAATCGAGTGTTGTCGGTACTCCATACTGGATGGCTCCCGAGGTCATTGAACTTTCGGGCGCAACGACCGCCTCCGATATCTGGAGCTTGGGATGTACGGTCATTGAGTTGCTGGATGGAAAGCCCCCCTATCACAACTTACAACCTATGCCGGCATTGTTTCGCATTGTCAACGATGACCACCCTCCGCTCCCACAGGGTGCCTCACCGGTACGTGTTCCCCGTTGCAAATTTCTTGTCTTTAAAACTCATACACTTTTAGGCCGTGAAAGACTTCTTGATGCAATGCTTCCAGAAGGACCCCAACCTGCGTGTCTCGGCGAGAAAACTGCTCAAGCATCCCTGGATCGTCAATGCTCGCCGGACAGATTCCGTTGTTCCCAAAAAGTCCACCGAGTACGAGGAGGCTGTCAAAAGCGTGCAAGAGTGGAATGAGGCGTTGCGGTCTCCCAAAGCAGGTACCTCCAGAAAGACGGGCAAGTTTGACCCTAGCACTGCTACTGTGCCCGGTAGTCGGAATAGCTCGCTGGTGGATACGTTACCATCTCCAACCTCGATCAAGGCGGCCGACCGGTTTCGATCTCCCGAATCTGGCGAGGATGACAATTGGGACGATGACTTTGCTACTGCGATATCTCCCAGTGCGCTTCAGCTTCCTCATCTACGGCCCCATGATAATTTCGGTGGCATGCTTTCATCGGAACGACTCAAGGCATTTGCGTCCCTTGATGGGACCATGATGAAGCCAGATGACAGCTTTGAAGAGTTCGAAGATGCCCAAGAGAATGATTCATTGCAGACAATACGGCCATTGCCAGCTAGGCCGTCGGCTGCCGAACCGATGAAATCCCACAGCCCATCTCGGCGTCAATCCAGCAAAACCTCGGTGTCTGCTCTAGAGAACGTCCCCATTCTAACCCAAAATCCTATGCCGCCCTCGCGCCGAGCTCGTCCAGCTGCTCTCTACGAGGAGAACTCCGTCGAAGACTACACAGATTTGATTGCAGCAAACGAAGATGTCCTGGATTGGAAACTTGGTCCAATTCAGGATCCCGATGAGGATCCCGCCTCTCCTACCCACGATGGATATAATGCATTTGATGACGATAGAAGTGGGCAGCATCCTCAGCTGCGCAAGCAGCTTTCTGTGAAGCGTGACCGACCCACCATTGAAATCCATAAATTTGCAGAGAACGAGAATGACGAGGACTTCTCGGACATCATTGGGGCTGATCAAGTGGCTATGGACAAACCCGAAAGCGACGATGGGTCCGATCGAAGCACACTGATGCTAAACTCAAAATTATCTAATAACTCATGGCTCGGGGACCAAGATGATGACGACGACCCCTTTGCCCAGTTGGAAGAAGGCTTTGACGAAATGGACCTGGAAGCCAACATTGCGCGTGACAAATACGCACGTCTGCGCAACCAAGTCGAGGACCTTGTAGGCTCCCTAAAGACATCTCAAGACGAAGATGTTCTGGCAGAAATCTCCGAGCAACTTCTCACTGTGTTCTGTGATCTTCCGGAGACTAAAAATATCATCATCAGTGCTCACGGAATGCTGCCTATCCTGGAGATCCTTGACACGTCTCGTCGCCGTGACATGGTCTTTTGCCTACTCAGAGTCGTCAACGGGATCATCTACGAGGACTATGAGATCCAGGAGAATTTGTGCTTCGTTGGCGGTATTCCCATTGTCAACGAGTTTGCTTCCAAGAAGTACCCTCGTGAGATTCGACTTGAAGCCGCTGCATTTGTGCGGCAAATGTATCAGACCTCGACTCTGACACTCCAGATGTTCGTTAGTGCTGGTGGTCTGAACGTTCTAGTTGAATTCCTGGAGGACGACTATGAGGATGAACGTGATCTGGTCTTGATCGGTGTCAATGGTATTTGGAGCGTCTTTGAACTGCAGGGCTCAACTCCGAAGAATGACTTCTGTCGAATCTTGTCGCGCAATTCTGTTCTCGATCCCCTTTCCCTTGTTCTCAGTCGCGTTCTGGACGAGGATGGAGAGGTGGCAGAAGTCATTGAGGGTCGCATTACGAACATTTTCTTCATCTTCTCGCAGGCCGAGAACCATGTCAAGGAGATGGTGGCCGAGCGAACAGTCCTGCATCGTAAGAATGACTTGAACCTCCTTTGTATTTCCCTTTGCTAACAGTTTCCCCCAGGAGTTCTGAAAGAGCTGCGACGAATGTCACCTGTCCACCAGATCACCATGCTCAAGTTCATCAAGAATCTTTCCATGCTTTCGACCACTCTGGACTCGCTCCAAAATTCCAACGCCATCGATGTGCTCACTGATCTACTTCGGTCAACTATGAAACGGGGTCACTTCCGCGAGGTTTCAAATCAAATTCTCAACACGATTTACAACATGTGCCGTCTGAACAAGCCCCGGCAAGAGGATGCCGCGCTCAATGGTATTGTACCGTTGTTGCAGAAGATTGTCAAGACGGAGCGACCATTGAAAGAATTTGCTCTTCCGATTCTTTGCGACATGGCACAGTCTGGAAAGGTTGGCCGTCGAGAGTTGTGGCGCAACAAGGGGCTTGCCTTCTACATCTCTCTTCTTGCGGATCCATATTGGCAGGTGACTGCTCTGGATGCTATCTTCACTTGGCTCCAAGAGGAGACTGCTAAGGTCGAGGAGCACCTTTTGGATGACCGCCAGGACAAGATGTCGTTCACCGATGCCATTGTGCGGTGCTTGACACTCTCAAAAGCGAATGCATTTGAAAACCTACTTGAGCCCTTGCAAAAGCTTCTTCGATTGAGCCCTCCAGTGGCATCAACACTTGCTCGCCCAGATCTGTTCACCAGACTCGGGCAGAAACTCCATCACAACAAAGCTGCCGTTCGATTGAACCTTCTGCGCATCATATCAAGCATTTGCGATTCTAGCGAACAGCAAGGCGGTCTACTCGCTACGTATGGTCTTCTGGACGCCATCCGCGAACTTGAGAACGACCCAGCTATTCTGGTAAGGGACATGGCAGGAAAACTTATTCGATCAAGTGATATGAGCGAATCCTACGGTCTCAAGCGAAGACCTACAAGTCGGAGAAAGAGCACCTCCACCCCACCCAATCCCTTTTCCAGTTCCACTCCCTCAACTCCTTCAGCAAACCGCACGAGCCAGTCGAGAGCATTCCTCGACGGACGAGAGACGCCCCGGCACCCTCGCAACGCCCTAAGTGGTTCCTCTATGGCTTTGCGGCCTGGCAGCCGGGACGGCAATCCTTCAGCCCTTAACCCTGCTGTGAACGGCAGTGCGGTACCACGAACTCGGCTCTCGCGACCCATGTCTTCCAATCGGCTGTCGCATGTCGAGCTGTTCCAGGACGATGATGGGAAAGCGCCCAGCTCACTCTGTCGTCGGCCCTCGGTGATCCCTCGGCGGCGGCGGCCCACTATTGCTGAGTCCGAATGGACATAGGAAACATTTGTTTCCTGTTGCCACACTACGATGCTTTTCCTTTGTTTTCTGTCTAAACACATGGCGTCGCGGAACCTCGATGGTGGGAAGGGGCTAATGGTCACGTTTCTTTGTCAAAAGGACTTTCATTTTACTATGATGAGCACCGGCTGCTGCACATAGCGACTACATAAAATCCTGAATGAGCATAATTATCTTCTTCGTTTCCTAGGCTGAGTGGCAACATTTACTTCCAAGATTCCCGAGGTACAAGAGACGCTTCATAGATTGCACAAAACAGCTCTAGGTCATGAATAATCTCTTTTCTACCGCTAAGCATAGGTATTTACAGAGCACTCCATCGTCATATCCATCTATGTAATTCCATATTTGCCTCTAATGACGTCTTTTGATATAGATCGCTGGGAATCACGTGCATTGGCCCGAGACGGGTCACCCGATTAGCGGCGAGAACCGCAAAAAAACTCCCCGATCAACAAGCAAAGCCTGCAATTGAACATGGAGTGAACCAGGCGCACTCACACCCAGACTTAGATTCAGCGCTCTCCTGTCATATCGACATCCGGTCGAAATGAGCGCGCTGCGTCGTGTGCCACTGCGGGCATTCGCCAATCCCGCCGCGGTTATCGGAAAACCACCAGTCTCGATTTCCGGCGCCTCATTCCATTCAATCGCGAAGTCATCGCTACACTTGTCGTCCCGCGAGATCACTACACGGTCATGGAAACACCCCAAGGTTGAGTCCAAGGCGTTTGCCTCGGGGCGATGGTACTCGAACACGCTGCAGGACGGGTTAAATGCGGAGAAGAACTCGGAGAACAAAACACAGGGCTCTGGCTCGAGTCAGGGGCAACGAAAGGCGATCAAGTACTTGGTTGTCCTCGGCGTGCTTGGACTGGGTGCCGTGGCCTTCTCCGATCAGTTTGTGCATGCATACCGTGCGGCGGCGAGAAGTGGTCGCGTGGTTGGCACACTGGCTGTCTGTATCAACGAGTAAGTCGAGCTGGGACTGCTAAACAGTTCTATATTTTATATTCTCGGTATGCGACCTTGCTAACGCGAATTTCACACAGCTACCGCGTAACTCTCAAGAAAGAAGCCTCCTCTCCCGAAGAATATGACGCTCTGATCAAGGCTTGTCATAAGCGTTGTGCCGAGCGCACTCTGCGCGTGCTGGAGAAAAACGGATCGGTTTTTATCAAGCTGGGCCAGCATCTCAGTAGCATGGGCTACTTGCTCCCGCTTGAATGGACCACGACTTTCATCCCGCTCCAGGACAGATGCCCCGTGTCGTCGATCGAATCAATCAACGAGATGTTCAAGGCCGACACTGGCCAGACTATCGATGAGCTGTTCAGCTCCTTTGAGCCCACGCCGACCGGTGCTGCTTCCCTGGCGCAGGTGCACATTGCCACATTGCGATCGACTGGTCAGAAGGTTGCAGTCAAGGTCCAGCATCCAGCGCTTGCCGAATGGGTGCCGCTAGATCTAGCCTTGACTCGATTCACTTTCTCCATGCTGAAACGATTCTTCCCCGAGTACGATCTGGAATGGCTGTCGCGCGAGATGGACCTGTCTTTGCCACTTGAATTGGACTTCCGCTGCGAGGCTCAAAACGCCACTGAAGCCAGCGCGTATTTCAAGAAACACTCTGATGTCCCGCTGATAATCCCCGAAGTGATGTGGTCGCAAAGGCGCATCCTAGTGATGGAATTCATCTCCGGGGCCCGGCCCGACGACCTCGAGTTCCTAGACGCACACCACATCGACCGCGACGAAGTCTCCGCAGCCTTCGCTCACATCTTCAACGAGATGATCTTCGGCGACAACGCCCCGCTACACTGCGACCCTCATGGCGGCAATATCGCCATTCGTCCAAACACCAGCCGCCGTCACCCCAACTTCGATATCATCCTATATGACCACGGTCTGTACCGTAAGATCCCCCGCGACCTGCGCCGCAACTACGCCAAGCTCTGGCTGGCCGTCATCGACGCGGATGTCCCACGCATGCGCGAATACGCGCACAAGGTAGCCGGTATCACAGACGAGCAGTTCCCGCTCTTTGCCAGCGCCATCACCGGACGAGACTATAGCGTGCTCACGAAGAAGAACGTGACCTCCGCGCGCACACCAGAGGAGAAGAAAGAAATCTCCGGCGCTCTGGGCGAAGGCATGCTTCAGCAGCTAGTCGAGATGCTGGGCCAAGTACCTCGGGTCATTCTACTAATTCTCAAAACAAACGACCTAAGTAAGTCCCATCCTCACCATCCATAACATTATAACTAATAATCCCAAAGCTCGCAGCCTCGACGAAAACCTCCACACTCGCCAAGGCCCAGTGCGCACATTCCTCATTCTAGCGCGGTACGCTACACGATCCGTCTTCGAGGAGCAAATGGAATCGATCCGGGAGGAGGGCGGCATCTTCGTTAACTTCTTCCGCTTTCTTTCCGCTTGGGCTGCATTCCTGCGCGTCGAGGTCAAGTTGTCTGTGTACGAGATTCTGCTCTCTTTGAAGAGTCGGTTTGGTCTTCGAACGGGTGTTTAGTCGTTCTTTTCTTTGTTGTATATATTCCCGGTTTATGGGCACGGATTGGATTGTCTTCTATCTGTGCATCAGCGATGGCGTTTATTGTTTACCCCTTTTCCTTTGGATTGTTTTCAAGGACGCTCTGTTGTAGATAGAGTAGTTTTGTACAGGTAGATTCGCATAGATAAAGTTGTTTTAAGAATTGGAGCTCGACTATATCTAAGGTACCTACTGCTCTCTTATTGGAGTCAAGCAAGTTGTATTTCGGTACTCAAATGGAAGATGGCTACGACCAGTCTTGTATCTTGTCCTGGTATGAGCCATTCTGATCGGGATCCGTGCCTTCATGCCCTACCAGCATACGCTAGTGGTCTTAAAAGTCGGATACCACTTAATCCATCTTCCAATGTTATAGCTCCAGCTAAGGTATACTCAGACAATGTGATATTATACCGATGCTATTCCACCTTAGCAGGTATCATATTAAATCAGGTTGCTAGACCCTCCTCTGCTTGTTTCACAGCTTCCTCTAATTATCAGCAGTGATCCAAAGCTAGCTCATGGTGGAAAAGCCAAGAAATAGTGTGGAAGTGGCGAGGCTGAAACGCGGGGCTATGACGTTTCTGTTTCTTTCCTTCACTTTTTGTCTAACGAAGGATTCGAAGGTTTCTATCCTGCTCGTAACTCCAAAGGCATCTGCTATCCATAATGAGGAGACCGGGTGAGAAGGAGACCAGGGTAAAGGTGACTACTTCTTCAAACATTCGAATAGAATGAAAGAATGAAATCGCCTTCGCCTCTCGCCTCCCACCAAGTCAACTAATGATCTAATACCTCGTCTACTGTCTACTCGTTTAGAAAGAATCTGGTTTCATCGTTTCATTAGAAACTATCACGGCTGCTTTTAGAGAACAAATTTCGATCGAGAATCCCAACCGAGGCGCCGTCACAGAAAAAGAAAAAAAAAATCATTGAAAACAAGATAAGAAAGAAAAAAGGAAATCTGTACAGCAAACAACCGCAATTTGTTTGTAGAATCACTCGTTCCAAGCCTCATTCAGTTGAATGATTGGCTCTGCTTAACAAAAACGACTGGAGTATCACAGCTCGTAAATGAATGTCATTCTGGTCCAACTCAAATCACCCTCCGCCATGTGCAATTTAGATGGCGGGGCTGCTGGCAGTCTGCTCAACCTCGACCTTCACGTCGGGAATGGAGGCACCCGTCCCGGCGAGGTTGGTTGTGCGGGCGTTGGGGTTCTTGGTGTAGTAGTCAGAGATGGCAGACTTGATGGCATCCTCAGCAAGCATGGAGCAGTGCACTAAAAGCAGATGTTAGCAAGGTGTCTTATGGAATCATCAACGGAGGGCAAAAACATACACTTGACAGGAGGCAGGCAGAGCTCCTTGGCCACATCGGTGTTCTTGACCTTGCCGGCTTCGTCGAGGGACATGCCGCGGACCAACTCAGTCAGGTAACTCGAGGAGGCGATGGCACTGCCACAGCCGAAGGTCTTGAAGACAACGTCATCGATCTTGCCAGTGTCCTTGTTCACGCGGATCTGAAGCTTCATGACATCGCCACAGGCGGGGGCGCCGACGAGACCGGTGCCAACGTCCTGGTCACCCTTCTTGAAGGATCCCACGTTACGGGGGTTGTTGTAGTGGTCCAGGACCTTCTCGTGATATCCTCTGCGCTGGGCGGGAGCAGGGGCCGGGACACGGCGGGCAGACTGGACGGACTGCAAGCCGGAGAGGGGAGCGAAGGAGCGAGGCGCCACAGCGCCAACGCGGGGAGCGACGGTGACGATACGCTTGAACATTTTTGATATGTAGAAAAGTTGTAGATGTGTTTGATTTCACTAGTGATGATGGATGTGAAGAAGTGATGGGATAGTGGAAGATGGCGAAAACAGATCTGATAGGGAAGAGGAGGCGATGAATTCATTGCTAAATAATCAGATTCCTTAGTAAGAGGCGCTAAACCCGATTAGGAGTCTGCAACCTCGGAACCACCGGCCATCGGAGCTGACTCATCATTCCATTTCTCTCTGTTTCTATGTTGAGCTTCTTTTAGATTCACTATTTCAATATGATATTCCCATTGTTTGCGTGATATCTGACACCGGTGATATCAGTTTTGAGGGTCTACGGTGGCAAAGGTGTCCTCTGCTCCATTCACGTTGTCTGCGGTGGATTCTTGTGAACATCACCTTTCCCAATGTATATCCGCGGGCCAATTGTGTGCCAACGATATCAAATGGTGGAGATGACGTTCACAGAAGTGATAGACATGCCAGTTTGCCTATGATTTAATCTTCTGGGTCCCGTGGATCCTGTTTGAGACTCTATTGGAATGAGCATGAATTGTCGTCTCCTCACGTTATCCTCCCGACTCATCGAGTCCGAAACCGCCTGAGTGCCGCTCGGAGATAAGCCAACTCGGTGAATTCAAACAAACGGACTCCGAGGTATCAAGTGCCGAGTGTCCGATTATTTGACCGTGCATATGTGCTAGTTAAGTCCAGCCCGGGCCATTCTCAGCCATCTACTGTGTTCTGGACATGTCTTTAGTGCACTTTGCGACCGTCCTTACTGCACTATTATTGGTGCCAAGGCTGTCTAAGATTGAAGCAAATCATGTAACCAACAGTTACTTCAGGGAATATGAATAGATTGCCTATAGTCTTCATTCCATTCTCAGTTAATATCTCCTGGACCATTGATATCTCTTGGAAGTTTGAGAGGCCGTGTTGACACGATGACAAACACCCCAAACTGGCCCCAACGCCTAAAATTCTTGGCTCCAACCTCACCGACCTAAAGCCGACACTGACCGTACAGAAATCATAGAACTATTGCAGAGAATCGATCAACCGCCCAATATCTATCTCATAAAATCACCGGGAGGTAGAAAGCTTTCAAGGGCATCTGGCCACATACCGTGTCACTGGCTGATCCGATTCAGGGATCCAAAAATGTATGCATTTGCTCTACGCGCAACGTTATACCCATCTAAACTATTTCAGCAGTTTGCCCCAGACCATAAAATGAAACAAAAGAACACACCAAGTCGCAAAACTCTCGGCAAGTCCGCAGGGGTACGTGCTCCTTCCCGGTAGCTAAGCCTGACTCTCCAAATCCATGGACTACGCTTAGCTTAGTTACCATCACGATAATCAAATGACTAATACAAATCCAAGTCTATCAATGCACCCATCGCAGCCTTCGCAATGGCCATCATCCTTTGCTCCTACTGCTTCAGCTCTATTCGCACAGCAAGGCGGGAAGCACAGGGGCAGTCGCCTACAGCACCGAGTTCACAGCGGTTGTCACGATCGCAGAGGAAAGATTCATCATGGGTCCAACAGGCTCTTGAAGAGGATCGAGCTGATAGAAGTAAATAAAGGGGGGAGGTCGGAGGGGTGATATCGGACTCGGGAGGAGCTGATCGTGTATGACACTTAGGATTTTATGAGCTTGATTATTCACCAATACTATTTGCATAAAATACATCTATCTAATCGAATATAAGTGGCTAATTGGTGATAATTGATCCAATTTTATAACTATTTAAGAGCAATCATAATTTTCAAAGGGGGGTGGTGCAAAACAAATCACAAGCATTCAACTTCATCATCAATCAGAATTTTCAGTGTATTGAATGATCATACCCAGGTGCTCAAGTGTTTAACAACCTGGTTCAATATCATAAGAAAGATCATCATGTGAATAATGAGGTGAATCGGGGCATAGGGATAACACGGAGGATGTGAAGGGGCCTAGGATCCTATGACCCATAAGCAGTATCAGGGAGATGTTGCCTCAAGGTTGCAGATAATGACTGTAGACATAATTGCTACTCTTTGTTAGTGTGTAATAGCTCGAGGTGTCGAATGTTTTCAAGTGCGTATTCGGGTCCTTGAGGACCTAGGCGAATGATAAAGAGCATGGAACGCCTAGTGGAATAATCGCATAACCACTGAAAAGATAGTTGGGATTCAAACATCAAAATCCTTAAGTGGTTTGGGAATGAGGGACATTGTGGAAGGAGAAAAGAAAAGCCAAGCGAAGAAAATTGTGGTCGAGCTATCACGTGATAACCATGACCTTCTCCACCAGTAATCACGAGATGCTTCACACTCTGGAGAATGCAGATATGTCTGCTGGTGGTGCCCGTTCAAGGGTCAGTCTAACAGAGCTTCTGAACTCAAGAGCGGGTTGAAACTTGTGGTCGCTTAGATGTATTTGTCGGACTGATCACTTGTATACTATTCATCTGCATCGAGGGCCGAGGCCCCCTAGGGAGGTATCGAGGACGCATTGCAGCTTTATAGCCAGCGTGTGCATCTTATCCTCACTTTCCGCGCTCAAATAGCATTCAGAATAGTACCAGCAATGGAGTCTTCCTGCTCGAGGATAAATGGTTCCAATTTTCATCCGTCTGCGCTCACTTACTCTCCCTCTTACCAGAGGCCCATTAAGTATTTTCTTATCCAACACGGGATATGGACTGGCGCAGGAATTCGACTCCCTCAGATCTGCTCGAGAAGCCCTCATTCTTCTAAGCGCAGAAGTCCAGCTCTTCCAACACATCCGTTGAGCATGTACGAGAGCGTGGTACCTCGGATACATCCCACGACCTAACAAGCCAACAGTTAATCCTATCAGCTAAGCTAAAGAGCTGGAATACCGCCTTTATCAACCTAATAGAATCTCTGCGCTCCAAGGACGGTCATCCCCCGACAATCCAGCTTCGACGTCGTCGCTCATCAATGCTATTCATAATACTCCCGACCACCCTCACATCCCGAACCATAACCGACACTTATATACCAAACTTCCAAACTATAGTAGACTAGTATAGCATCGCTCTCAACGCCACTGCACGACTAGACGGCACACAACAACCATGTATATTCGAGATTAGTATTGGTAGACCACTCTAGTTCACCTATCTTAGATGTCGCGAACCTAGAATCCGTCACAAGGCCCTAGCCCTACGTCGAGCACCTCTAGTACAAGGGTTCTACAAGACCAAGTCCGCAATAACTTCCAGTAAACGGGTGATGGTGCCAGTAGAAACGTACGAAATAACAAATCGTGATAGTTCTAGCACTTAGATAAGCTTCACCTTAACCATGGATCCCGTTCCCATCCGTCGAGACTTGACCTAATATGATCAACTATGCCACTTTGGGTTTTAATACTACCGAGATGGATACAAGCTCATGGGCTTCTCTTGAATATTGCTTTCATCTCTACTTTACTTTCACTTTCACTTCACTTCCACACTCACACATCAAAACTTCCCATAATGCTCTCCGCCATCGACACCATCAAGAAGTGGTTTCAACCCAGGCCTAAGGAGAAATCATTTATCGTCCACCGAGTCTCGAAAGTCATCCATAAGCAGGACACAGCATTCGCAGATGAGAATCAGAGTCAAGCTCTGTCGACCGAAAAGCACAAGTTTATCTTGGAGCTTACAATAGACGAGGAGTTCTCGATGGGTGGTATCTTTGCCACGCCAGCATCACCTACCAATGGCTCGCATCAGTTAGACTACCAAAGCGAGGTCCCCAGACTTGATTTGGCTTTTGAATATTCTACAAGTCTAGAATCTATACTTACGGAGCTGGGAATGACATCGACGTTGGAGCTCACCTATTAATGTTTTCCGGGCGAAGTACGGGTTTCCGTCGGGACGATGGAGAAGGATCGGGGTCCGAGTGGTGACCGGCTCTTTTTGCGGTTTGCGTGGAATAAATGTGATCCGGACAGTGACTCTTGGTAGACTGTCATGAATATATTCCTCTTACTCTTCAGTTGCATAACTTAAGGGAATCATGTTTGATGTGAGAACTAGAGAAACCAAGGCGTGCCATAGTAAACCTGGTGCATATGTACAAAAGGACAGACAGATAACTACCTAGGTAACCACCGGGCATGGGAAAAGATAGTAAATGAGGTTCAAAACAAGAGCACTTGGATGACAGAGATGTTGCATGAAGAAATTGATCTCTGGCATGTGAGCAAGGTATAGTCTGTGGGGGCTTCACATGCAAAGCCTCCCAAGGAAAAGTGCAATCTACGCAAGTGTCCTCCAGCTAAAAGAATTCGATGCAAAGAGCCTAAGCTCACTCGCTGAAAGAGCCACCCGGAAGACATGGTCACTTCCAGGTCTGTACATGATAGGACAGAAAGGATGGAAAGAAGAGGAAGGAGAGGAAGAAGAGGAGGAAGAGGGGGAAGAGGGGGAAGAGGGGGAGAGGAGAGAAGAGGCACTCGTAAGTGCAGGAAAGGCCGGGAGTCAGGTAGGAGAGGTGTTTCAGATCGTCTCGGCAAGTCTTCATCAAGTCATGCTTTCAGCATCGACACCATCCTTTGCCGTGCCGAGCTTTCGCTCGCCTTCACGCTGGAAGTTGTGAATAATCTTCCGCAGATACTCGTAGGTGAGCATGGTCGTCATAGCAGCCGGGACGGCCCGGAACAGATTGGTGCCAATCCCAGAATAGAAAGCAGTCCAGCCCTCTTCTTTAAGGATTGTCCGACACGCATGCAACACTCCTGAGTATCGAGGGCGATTGCGCATCCCGTCTGATGACGAGACTGTCCGGGGCCGACCACTGTCATGTGGGTGCTTCAAGCCGCCACGGAAAGCGATTTCTTCCGGTGAAGGTGCGGGTGCACAGCGCTGCTGGGTTTGTAGTCGTGTGCGAAGAACCTCGTGAGGATAGGTAATAGAACTAGCACAGACCTTGCTAAGGAATGTAGCACATGAAATGCTAACCCAGTGGGAGCTGCCGTTGTTTGGATGCTCTCCGATACCGTATCCGGTAAAGGCCATCTTCAGATATTCGTAGAGTGGGAATTGGATGGCAACATGACTCAACCCCAGAAGAGCAGGTGTTAGGCCAGAGTAGAACGAGCGGATGCCCTCGATTCGGTACATCTTGCGGACAGCATCTATTGTGCCTGAATATTGCCATGGGGCTCTCCATCCTTCACTGTTTTGCTTCAGGCTCTGCGACATGAGCCGTGTCTTGACCACCCAGATGGGATTCGTAACGATCGTTGAAGAGGCTCCGGCACTAATGGAAGCATACATACGTGATAACCACCAGCTTCCTGTGAGAGAGTCAGTACAATATGACCAACATGTGCCACAGAAAGAGACCACCGACCTGTTTCTTCGTAAAAGTATTCCCGAGACTTGTCGTACACCGCCAGGTAAACCGCCCAAGTAGGAAGATATCCCATGAGCATTGGACCGAGTCCTTGGTACAAGCCGCGCAGACCGTCTTCCCGGAATATCATCTTTCCAGTTCCTACCATGCCCCGGTATAAAGCTTTCGTGTCAGCCGACTGCCCGCCGCGTCGGGCAAATCCGCCTTGGGCTTGCAGCTTGGTTTTGATGACATCGAGGGGACAGGTTACGATTCCGGAAGCGACACCTGCAAAAGCTCCGCATAAGGGGGTCACCCACACGTTGGGAACTTTCGTTGAGAGGATCTCCAAGCGAGTAACGAAATCGGCGGTCGGCAATGCATCGGCACCGGGCACGTGGGAAACGGACGGTGCTGCATTATCAGAATGAAAAACCAGCGACTGCTCGGAGGAGTTGCTGGCAGCTGCAGAGCTGTCTCTGCCATCGGAGCTCATTGTGGATTGGCAGGCGCTCACGCTTGTTGTCCGTCTTGATCACCGAGGGCTCCCGGAACCAAGCATATCGGTGCTCGATCCGGAACCCAAGAACCGTTCAAAGAGAGGAAACGACTGGGGGAGGAGTTGTGGATAGTTATGGAAGAAGAGTAGAGAAGAAGTTCGAGTAAATGAGGGATTTTGAACGAGGAGAGTTTTCGAGCCGATGGTTACCGAAACGGCGATAGATGCGACTAGTATCTTGTTGCCCGGACTGGATGAGGGGCGCGATAGGAAAGCTCCCCTGTCGCAACCAGAATCTGACAGCGTCTCAGGAGTCAGGAATCAGGAAGCCTTATCATCCAATCAAGCAAGAACGAGATAGAGAGAGTTAAATGAGGAACGATGATTGTGACATGGGAGATTGAGTGGTGCGAAGTGGAGTCGCCGTTTGGCATTCCTCCGCGCGGCCTGAGGCAAGCGCCGGACACGTCACGTGGGTCCAATTCTAGCCTCAGGTTTGAAAATACCGCATTTGGTCTAGTGCCGAAAGCTGCCATTTTCCACAACTCGCAACATCGGGTCATCTCGTGTTCAGCCGGACCGCCCTTTTCACTTCCCCAATCCTCCTCCTGTCTGGATACCTGGGATCCAAAATGTCTGCCCCTTCCATCACCAACTACATTGTCAAGCGCCCTTGGCTTAAGCGGTGGATGACCCCGCTGGCCAACTGGTACACCGACGCTGCCGGCTACAGGAAACTCGGACTCAAGTAATTATCGCCCTTTCCCTCCACGCCGCCAATCTCCTGCCGCAGACAAATTGAAGAAGACCCGAGGGCTGCTGCATGTGCGATTTCTCAACACTGTCGCCCTTTGATAGTCGTCAATGCTGCCGTGTCGCATCCGCTCTCGGTCCTTCGGATATCACCCGCAGGTGCATTCATCCACGATCCAGTTGCTAATCCCTTTCCAGGTTCGACGACCTCATCCCCGAGGAGACCGAAACCGTCCAGAAGGCCATCAAGCGCCTTCCCCCCAAGGAGGCCTACGACCGTGTCTTCCGCATCCGCCGCGCATTCCAGGTTCGCCCGACCCCCTTCCACAATTTCGGGCCACAAGTCTAACAAAGCCGTCAATTGCAGTGCTCCATCTCCCACACTCTTCTTCCCGCTGCCGAGCAGATCAAGGCCGCCGAGGTGAGTTCCTTCTATCCGAATTTCGCCCTCCCCGCATTGTCTTCGAATTGGCCAATCCCGTTGCGAGGATTTGTCACTTTGGGGCATTCACGCCTGGCACCCATATGCGTCCCCTCTTGACAAAATGCTGATGACATGAACTCTTTAGGACGTTGAGTACCTCAGCCCCATCATCCGCGAGATTGAGAAGGAGAACAAGGAGCGTGTCGACCTCGACAACCTCGTCGTCCGCAAGTAAACTTATCCACGGTTGACGTATGCCCCTGCTCCAATTAAATTAGAAAAGCGATGGGATAAGGGCGACGTGTTTGTTCGCATGATATAGATGGATTTTTGGCGATGAATTCCAGCCCATGTCGGGGATGTCTGGTAATTTAAGTGTGTACTGATACTGTACAAATCGGTTTCTTCCTTTACCTCGATAAACCTGTCCTTGACGGTAATTCGTCTGCGTATATCAATTGCCAACCCTGATGGTGTTGCTGACTCGTACTGCGCGTCAACACATTAAAACTTTCTAGGCCTACGTAGGAGATGTTCAGATGTTCCAACTGGTGCTCGCACCTACATCTAGATCGATTGATATACACTACATAGATCCGAGTAGCGCCTAGCATGTCACATATAATACATAATCCTTGCCACGGGTATCTTGAAGCAGTTAACCACCCAGCACGGCGACATCAACATTCTCAATCCGCCACATGTACCACATGAAAAGGCTCCTATGATAGATGTGTCAGAATGATGGCCCACTGCACATAATAGACACATACCTATACGGCGCGAACTTGGCAGCCAATTCTAACATGTCCTTTTCAGACATATACTTGAATTTCCCACCACCCTTGCCCTTCAACTTGTTCACATCTCGACCAATAAATGCCGCACAGCCCCGTCTTGATATATATCAGCCAATGTACCTACCAAGAGCCAAAAATGAAAGAACGACTTACTGCACCCCAAGATCACCCGTAGAAAAAACATCAATCCGCTTAAGCGCAAAAACAGCAAACATCTCAACAGACCACTTCCCAAGCCCACGCACAGCAATAAGCTTCTCCAAGAGCTCCTCATCACTAGCACGAGCCAGCATCCTTGCACTCAACTCCCCATTCGCAAACTTCTCCGCCAACCCCTGTATATACTCCGCCTTACGCTGCGACAACCCCGCCGTACGTAACGTCGACAGATCGCACTTTGCAACCTCCTCGGGCAAAGGAAACCGTGAATGCGCCACGCCCGCCGGATCGTCGATATTGAAAAGCGCCAGGAACTTATTTCGAATGGACTTTGCCGCTGCGCCTGAGACCTGTTGGCCGATGATGCTGCTGACCAAGCTGTTGAAGGGGTCGATCTGCTCAGCCAGGCCTACGGGTGTGAATAGCGGGCATGAATGCTTCTCGATAAGTGGTTTGAAACGGGGATCTGTGGCGATCAAGTGGGCAGTGGCTTTTTCGAGCAATGTTCCCGTTGTAGCTAGCGGGCGCGGCATTCCTGTCTTGGAGGGCGAGGCGTCTTCTGTTCTGGGGTAGGCTGTGATTGAGGAGCCATAGGGGGTGAGGAGGGTTGCGTTTGTTCGGTGGGGGTCGACTGGGCGATCGAGTGGTGGTGGTGTGAGAGGTCTGCTGTTGATGGTATCAGTTGCTTGCTTATTGAAGCTGGTCGAGGTGCCTGTAGGGGGCTCTGGGGACCAGTATGAGCTCTGTGGGGGGTTCTGTGCTTTTGCAGGGGCATGCTGTGCTGCCTTCTTGGCCTTGGAGGCTTTGCGGGGCTTGGTGATGCCGTTGTTCTGTACTCGAGTCACCGGCGTGCTTTGGACTGGTGCTTTGATGGTTGGGATGGAGCCCAGCCGCGCGGACCGCCGGAGAGACATTATTGAGCTTGGTATAAGGGTGAATGTGTGGCTTTTAATTGAATTGTATAGTGTCTGGAAGGGCCTTGGAGGAAGTGCTGACGAGATTGAGTTGAGACCCCGGATTTCCGATTGATGCATGCCAAGGCCGCTCCAGCGGCAGCCAATCGTGGGCTCCATAGTGGAGAGAAATGCAATACAATTCGAGTTTCTTCTGTTGTAGCTACTAGCTAGGTAGTTAGTACGTAGTTGAAAGACAACCATATCTGTGTTTGCGCAGCGACCGGTCCGGCGAAAGCTCGCCTTCATCGATGCCCGACCACGCTTCGCTCTGAAGTCATGGATGACGTTGATTCAAGCTGATCCCCCACGTCCTCCACGTTCCAGAACTATGATTGTCCCTCAAAACGACCAACAACGGTATGAATTTGAAACACCAAGCCATTCTACGCAAGGAAATCAGCGAATTCATACTCGTATTTCTAGACAGTAGATAAACCGAAATGACCTACCTAGTGACCTCAATAAAGTGGACAATCACAGGATCTTCAATGTACTTCGAACATTCGAACATCGAACTATCAAAGACATATGTGCCACCAGACACAATAGGGGTGGGCTTTACTTTGAAGTTGACGATCTTGAGAGACCCGATAGGCCCTCCGGCAACACACTTGGCCGTCTTGTGGTCAAGAGAATTTACCCTCCACTGTCTTTCTGGATTTTTTTGGGTGATATACAAGATTATGAACCCAAGCCACCGAGAACTCATTGAATGAAACCAATACCAAGCTTGAAAAAAGGGAGGTTAAACCGACCAGAAGGGTGGTCCGAATAGCATTTCCTGGTCAATAAACCACCTCTTACTGTTTTGAACACTCACAACGATTCGCTATCAATTTAGATCTAAATCTCGTATTGAAGCAAGTCTATTGGCGGATGACGGATAACTACGTCCATGGAATTCAGCATACGGTATATGCAGTAAAGTCGCGCGATTGGACACAACCTACTCCGGTCGGATACCGTTCCAAGGATCTGAGGAACTGGCAAGAGTTCAATCAACGACCACGGTCGCCCGCACCAACCTCTTTGTTATTTGACCTTAGAATTGGCAGCGACTCACCGAGTTACTAGGGAATCCATCCTAGCCGGGTATAGCGCACAACACATCAGCGCAAAGAAACGGAGCATCGGCACTAGTCTGTCAGCTTGCGTCAGCGGTATACGATGCCCAGCCAACTTCTGCCAGAGCTCGACACGAGTCCCTCCCAAGAAAATAAAAAAAAAATAAAAAAAAAAAAAAATCAATTGAAGCGGGGTAGACATCAACGGACACCGAATCGAAGTTGGCCCGCCAATCAGACTGGTAGTCGACGTGAGATTGGGCATTTGGCTGGGTAGATCCCGGAAGTTGAGCCAGTTCTAAACGCGATGGATATCCCTGTCTGTCCGACGTGGCGTTTGCACTACAAAAGAAAAGCTTCGCATCAATCGAAGAATCAGCGAGTAGTCTGCTCCATTCTGAATCCGTCCAGAATACCGTAGAGAGCATAGGAGGAGCTGGGGTCTCGTGTTCTTAAGAATGTAGCCAGCCTCCCCCTTTCTATGTTCACGTTGAATCTCCCTTGATTTCTGCCACGCATTCTACAGAAAAAGAACTCACTGGAATGTGAGTCAAAATGCCATGATTGCCGTTGACTTGAGACTAGACTAGACTAGACTAGACTGGACTCGGCATTGGTATCCATAGTGGCGTAGAAGCACAGATCATTTCGACGGCTAAAAATACAGTCTTATCCGTGACTTGCGACGCTGCACATCGACGCAATCTAGTCAATGCGATCGCTGGATATTACGTCCGTAAAAACTCTTCTCTTCAAACTCTTCAGGCCCAGCATAAGCGATGTTATGTGGAGACATATTATCAAAGTGGAGTGATGGGTATCAGAGCCGTGGCTACCAAGCGGAGAGATGTGGACTCCGATCTGAAACAATTTTACAGGTACGGAACAGTCCGTCGATACACCGACAGTACGTAATAAACAGCTTGAAATGCGCAATGTGACCATGACCTTCATGATCAATTGCTAGCCTCAATTAATGATGACTTGGTGTTCATCGGTCGAGAGTGGTAAATACGTAGCAGAGTTCTACCTGCCAAAACCATCCATTGAACTTGGACTTGTCCCGGCGATCATGATCAGTGCAGACCTCTGAGGTAAAGACGGTGCCGATCTTGGTCGATGGAGCTCTGGAAGGGCGATCATCGCAACCATTCAAATGACAGGAGCTCCTTCGAATCGGAGCTCAATTATTTAGTTGAAGAAATTTTAGTTTCTATTCCCACCGCAGAATCCAGCCACACTCACCCCGAAGCCGAGATATCGTTCGGCGGCAATCCCATTCGCACATCCTTGTAGTTATCGGGGCAGTGTAAATAGGAATTATGAAAATGACAGCATCATGCATCCTAGCGATCGCATTTTGCCACCGACCAATATCATCCCCCGTGTAGGGGGTGGTGTTGCTCAGGGGATTTCCGGCAGTCTCTTATTCAGACGCAATCGCATGGCTCGACACAGCGAGGGGCGAGTGATATGCTTCAGATAAAAGGGCGTGTCGGAACGCAGCGAGGATTGGCATTAATCCAGGGCGAAACATTCCAGCGTGCCAATCAGAGGTCGGGCCGAGACTACAATAGCGGCAGGGGGCTTGCGAGCGGGTCCGTAAAGGCTTGATGTCTGTAAATTTAGATCGTCCATCCAAGCGCAAGGCCTGATGAATGGTTTCTGCTTCCGGTGGAAATGGGAATTAAGCTGATATATGGATAGACATGGTAATATAATCCAGCTATGGAGTACTCCGTAGTTTGGATCGATGAACCTTGCGGATGTTGATCAGGGGCAAGTCTATGGCTTGAGGGGAGTGATGACGCCACGCGATAGATAGTGGGATGGGCAGACCCGGGGCTATCGAGATATACAACCAAATTTAGCATTACATATAGGTTTGTTGCTGCGCGTACGTGGGTACAATAGCCATGGGTATACAACTACTGAAGAGGTGGATATGTTTGTTGTCAATGTAGCAGGTACCATTTTAGGCATGATGTATCGCAGGTTGCACAAGTGTCTATGCAATCTATGCACGGTGGTAATCCATGCACCAAAGTACTAGGTAGTGCTGAGTAGGGCAAGCTATACAGAGTATAGGTCAGTAGTAGTTATACAACCCTTGTTCCAAGGTTGACATAGTATAGTTGTACAGTATAGACACCAGAATAGATGAAGAAAACAGGCAGCCATGTGTATAGAAAATGAGTTCGATTGTCGGCTCCACAGGACACAAATTGAGAAAGGGGCACGGGCGAATCGGCCATTGGCGAGGTGTTACGGAAACAGAGCTAAACCGCCGCTAAATGGGCGAAAATCAGGATTGTGTTGAAACCGGCGATACCAAGATACTCAGGTACGCACTAGTGGCCGGATTCGGTACTGTGTTATGTGTACTAACTTGCCTGCCTTGTTATTTATTCCCGCGTATCTTCCCCGTAATATTAGGAAACAACAAAAAACACCCCGACTCCACCTGCGCCTCCTTTCTCAACCCCCGAACTTCTTATTCCTTCCTCTTTCCTCCCCAAACCTGACCATTCGTTCTTTCTCCCCGAGTTTTTCCCAGCCATCTCCGCTTCTCTTTCGCTGAAGTGTTTCCCTTCTTCTCGACATTCGTTCCTACATCCTTTAATTCTACACACACATCGGTATGTTCTTTTTACCAAACCACCCCTGACTTCCCCCTCAACACAAACTAATGCGATCGCGCAGAAGAACCACCATGTCCTTCGCCAAGTACCTCCTGCCCGCGCTGGCAGCTACCCAGCTCGCCTTCGCTTCCGACTGTGAGTAATATCTATTACCCTGGTGGATATTGCGGCCAGATAAGCTGACTCTTATATCTCTTAGCCTGTGGTGATGTTACCATCGAGACCCAGAGCGACGCCGATGCCCTTACCAGCTGCTCCACCCTCAGCGGTGACGTGAAGATCGACTCTTCCTTTGGTGGTGACCTCACCATCAACGGCGTCCAGAAGATCACCGGTAGCATCACTGCCAACAACGCTACTCAGCTTACTGGCATCATCGCCCCCGAAGTCACGTCGATCGGCAACGGTTTCTCCCTGAAGGAGTGCACCCGCCTCACCCAGGTGAGCTTTGCTGAGCTCACTTCCGTTGGTGAGATCAACTGGGAGGCCCTCCCCGCCCTTCAGTCCTTGAACTTCGAGAGCGGTGTTACGGAAGCTGGTGATGTCCTGATCACCAACACTGGTCTCCAGAACCTCAACGGTATCTCCCTGAAGACCGTCGGCAAGTTCCAGATTACCGACAACACCAACATGAAGCAGATCAACATCAACAACCTGCAGAACGCCACCGACCTGGTCAACTTCGCTGGTAACTGGAACAAGCTCGAGATTGACCTTCCCAATCTCGGCACTGCTTACAACATGACCTTCCGCAACATCAGCTCCGTGTCCATGCCCTCTCTGGAGAAGCTCAAGGGCCAGCTCGGCTTCTGGGGTACTGAGTTCGAGACTTTCTCCGCTCCCAACCTGACCACCACTGCCGATTTGACCTTTAACGACAACTCCAAGCTGACCAACATCAGCATCCCCGCTCTCGAGAAGGTTAACGGTGGTTTCGTTGTCAGCCGTAACGACAAGCTGTCTGACATTGACCTGCCCAAGCTGGCCACCGTCACCGGTGCCATCGACTTCAGCGGTACCTTTGACACGTAAGTGCCACACTCCCGTCCCGATTTCAAGTTTCTCCTGTCTTTTGCACCTGCTAACGTTTTTTCCTGCAGTCTCACCATGGGTTCCCTCGATGAGGTTGACGGTGGATTCAACGTGCAGTCCACCAACGGCACCTTCGACTGCCAGAACTTCAAGAAGCTGCAAGACAACAACACCATCCGCGGTACCTACCACTGCAAGGCCACCACCAATGACCCCACCACCGCCAACGGCAAGTCTGGCACCGCCTCCGGCTCCAGCTCCAGCTCGAGTTCCAGCTCCAGCTCCACCTCTTCTGGTGCTGCCTCGGCCAACTACGCCGTTCCCGCCACTGGTGTTGCCGCTATGTTCTTCGCTCTTGCTCAGCTCATCTAAGCGGTTGAAAAAGCACATGGCGTGGATTGAAGTGCGCAGTTTTTGTTGTTCTCTTTAGGAGAGAAATTGTAGATGCAGAAGTTCCACCAAGCAACGGGTTCCATTTCGTTTTACACTGTTGTTCTTATGATAATAATTCCGTCTTTGTGAGGAAAATTCGCAATTTGGATTCTGTCCTCGGGAGACAAACACCGTCACCTTCATCGGGAAGGAGTCTCATTTTATCGATTACCCCTCTTGTCCTTGTTGTCTCGATATGTTTTTACTGGAGCGCCCACCGTTCTAATGTATCCGGTTGCTGTTTGTAACTCATCATTCTCTGAATCCGGTCTCTCCCTTGTATGGTGTAGGCATTCTGTAGTCGAGGATCCGACCTCTCACCTAGGCACTGCAGTGTACCTTTGCCTCCAAGGTTCCAAGGTTGTTGGCATGTCTTAGCCTCCCTGGATGCGTTTGTCTTGGATAATCCTGTGCTTAGCATTGTCAAGTAGATACCAGGCTTGCCTTACATAGACATTCATGCCTGTCATGAGGCAATGACTTCCAAAGTTGTAAAATATATTTTGGAGACGAACGAGTTTTCCATCCAGTGCTACTCAAGCTATATAGAACCGTGGCTGGATGCGAAATATCTCCCATGTATTCACATATGGTCATAATCTGTAAATGCGAACAACTACCCAGTATCCAGGACCCAGCATAAATATAAGTGAGATATGTTTTTGTCAATGTTGAGTTTTTAGTCAAGCAACATCCCCCAAGCCCATGCACATGTATAGACAACACTTGAACAAACCCTAGAGCTCATGGATTCCTGACGCCCACTCGACAGTATCATATTTTTAATCATGTACCTCCAATATCCCCGAGATCCTGATACAATTCCTACCCTTACCTCAACCGAGCCACAAAATACCTCCCCATCACCACCAGACCCTAACCTTCCCAGATACGATACAAATAAAATCTGATTTCAGAAAAGAACCACTCATCTACACCTACATACCCACGCAAATCCCAGATCAGATCATAATCATCAGCATAAAACGATCTGTGTTCTGTATATCGGTGATAACACTAGTAATCGATCTGAGATTTGGGGGCTGGTATGTAGATATATTGCCAGCACCAAACTGAAAGGAACTGTGCTCCTAACATTCAATAGAAGACCCGGGATGAGCCGAACAAGTTCTCAAAATCAGCACCACAGGACTGATCGGACCGTGTGCAAAAGTACTATACATCAGAAGTAACGATGAATCACGCATATTAGGACCGGATACTGTGACAGGTCTTGATTGGAGATCTAGTCATGATCACGATGGGAGTGGTATCCCAAACCCAAGAACCAGATAGAGGCAAAATATGTTCAACAACAGGCCATGTGCGTTTCAAGCCGGTGATATGCAGTGGACACATCGAGTACCAGTGGATAGTTCTGTTAGGGCATCCGATTCGCGGATCAGATTCCAGCATGGGATACTGTACCCGGCTACTTGGGTGCGGTCCCCGGATGAGGGATCCCGGTGGGACTGAACCATGTGGAAAGAGATGGGGGTGGATGATTGGTTTATAATTCGAGGGGAAGTTGGGGCTCTAGGTTTGACGGATTAGTTAAGTGCGTTAGTAGGGCCAATGGGGATGGTTGATTTGGAGCTGAGGGTGTCTAGAATGGATCGATGAGATCGTCGCTTGGTGTTGGTGTTGATGTTGGTGGTGGCTGGGAGGTAAGTGTGAGGGAAGAATAAAGAATAGGTGTTGTTATGACGTGCGATGGAATTGAAATTTGATCTTATCTTCATCTTGCATGTAAAAGCAGGAACAGATCGAGGGGTTTGAAAATCCAGTGAAGGGGAGAGGATACGTCGCTGTGCATGGCTCAGCCGCCACCAGCATGTATGTCTGGATCGTGGCTGCACGATGTGGATGTAGGTACAACTCAGCAGTGACAGATCGAAGATGGAATGGATCCGGACTAGAGCTGGTTCGTGTTAGTATGATTAAGTTTTGTAGCCGCGATCGTCCAGCGGGGCGATGGGTCCAGTGATTTTGAGGAGGCTGGTGCTTGTTGGGATGTTGAGTGTAAGCTGGGAGACCTGCGATCATCTTTTTTATTATTATGCATTGGGATTATTGAGGCTGTATCGTTCTTTTTCTCGCAGATGTCTAGCCACTTTGTTTTCTGGAGAATAAAGTTTGATGGACATGGTGTCAGCTCTGGAGCCCGAATAGCGCCGAGGCTCAGGACCGGTTGGACACGAAGCCTGGAAGTGCTATAAGCTCCCCGTTAGCGCCATAGATCATTGGAACGGTGACTCGGGGTCTAGTGACGGTCGGTGTTCGCGGGGTCTGGAATTCCATCCTCGGCAACGAGGTTGGGCTCTGGGCCAGAGACTCGGACAAGACCGTGTTCACCTACGCCTCCATGTAAGTGCAGACATTAGACACAGAAATCACAAATGGTGGATCTGAGAAGATGAGGTGGCCTCTCGTGGACCAAGTACATCGAAATAGGTGGCAAAGGGATGCCTTTCCCGTGTACTCGTACTTTTTACCTCGTCCTGACTTTCGATCCTGATGCATCTGCAAAGGGTACCTGAATGAGAAGTCCGGCCCACTGCAATATACGTTCGCCTTGCATGGGAGGCAACCTGAGATCCAGGTAATGGGAACCTGGAGTCTGAGCACACAGCTCTCGCTCCAGTAGGAACTGCAGGAGGAACGCAGCCTACGATCGAGGTAACTCCACGGGCTCGGGGAAGTGGTGGTGCGATATGTCAGATGCGGCATTGTGCGCGATGATGCTACTAGAGCTGTATGGTACCTGTGGTCCTTGCAGGTGGTGGCAACTCGGGGAATAGATTTGGGCTAATGTACCTAGGTAGGTGCATGGTTTCTTTTTTAGGAAACGGCTAATGTATGTACTTTGGTACCCTTTGCACAGTGCTAGCCTGGGAAAGATGTCATACGGACCCAACTATGGTTTCCTGGCCCTTGCGGTGCTTGTCCGATCGATATTATGTACAGTAAGCAATTATTTGTGCATCTCACAGTATGTCCCGTTATATAGTGGCGTGTCAGGATTTACTCGTGACTCGATGCAATAATGGCATCATTCGTCTCTTATCAATGACCCGACGAGATCATATCCCTTCGTGAGACTCGTCCTATTGAGTCTAGCACGAGTTTTCTTCCACGCCACTGAACTGGATAAGTGGGGTTGGAACAGATTTCCCCTATGGGGATGACAGCACCTACAGTAGCCCGCTGTAGCTAGTTTAGAAAGAGGGCGCGAGATATGAAAAGACCGAAAAACGGGTTCTAGGAAGATCGATCTGAAACTGGAGAAACCGATCGAGGCACGCGTAATGGATTTTCTACTGTGCATCCGCTGTACAGTGGGTATCGGTGGAGAGGGAGACCGGAAGGAGTCAGGTACATGAGTAGCTTGCGGTAGTGAAAGTATCTACGGTGGCGGTTCCAAGTAGCAGGCAAGATGGATCTTGCATTAGGATGTGAGGTGCATGAACTGGTGGTACTTTCGTACCTTTGACACTTTCTTGGCAGATCTAGGCCCTATTGTGGAGTGGGGAATGAAGATCGCGAGTAGGTGAACCCGAAGAATTGAGATCTCCGATGATAGAGATGAGTGACCCAGCTGTGTAGCACTACACCCAGTACTTACGGGAGTTCGCTTATTGCTACTCCGTATACAGGACTAGCAATGTCATACTGCGGCAGTTGAAACTTGACAGGTCAAGCGGGTCGCGGCTGGAGGTACTACTGGCTACTATTGGAATAACCTGCCGCGAGGAGAACCTATAGCAGGCAAATATTGCCCACTGACCGTGGAAAGTTCACAGAAACCGTGGAGGCGTAACAGAGCAGGCTGGCCCTTGCACCTGGAGCCGCACCGGTCCAATGCTATGGGAAGTGGAGAGACAGCGTGCGATGACTATCTCGATTTGAGCTCGCATGATTGGTCTCTTGATCGGCAAGAGTAGATAGAGTGACTTCCAGTAGCTCTGGACCGGAAGATCGGGTTTAGAATTCTGATTCTGATCCGTGAACCCAAATTCGCCTCTGCTGTACCTGTCGGATTATCCGTAGTGAATCATCCTGGGCGAACCAAATGCACATCACTAAAAATGGCAGGGAGATGTAACGAACCGGAAGATCTTGGGCCTGATGGGACCGGGGAAGTGCCGGAAAGGACTGAGTTTGTGAGCTCGAATGGTTCGTGCCTGGTTATCCTCGAGTGCTCATGCAGCCGCTGCGGCGTGCAGGCTGCAAACTCCTCCTAGGTGCAGTCGCGGATTTGCCTGCCGCATGCAAGTACGTTTTTCGTGCAAATGAGTCGGAGGTGGTGAGGGGATAAAGTGGAGGGAGGAGGGGAGAACGAGGAACTATAGGAGTGTTTTCCTGCCAACACCGCCTTAATTACCCCTATCGACTTATTCACACCCTTTTTAGACCCTGAGAGGAAACCCCAGAGAAGCCCGACTTCACCCCATTTCCAAATCATCCTGATCAGGAGTGTGCGAGAACGTGGAGACTAGTGCGAGGCTGGACCGAGACGGGACGGAGAAATATGACAGCTCTGATCCCAAGGACCCAAAGACCCCGAGACCCACCCCGAGCTTGGAGCGAACATGCACGGGATGCAAAAGCGTGTGCTCGTTCGATCATTTGCTGAGATCGTGCAGTGGATCCTGGTGCCATCAGCGAGAGGAACGTGCAACTCTTAGGGCTCGACCCCAATACACTGGCTCTGACTTGTCCAGGGGCTGACAATATTAACGTCTGTGTGCCAATCTACTAATTTCGCCCATTCCAAATCACCACGATCGTCCTGATTCGGTGACTGACAGGAAACGTATCCCGGTCATCGGGTCGGTCCCACCTGCTCGCTGGTTATCCTCGGCTGTTCCCTCGACCTGATTTGCTTGGGATTACACCCGATTTACGTCGATTTGGAAGCAACAAATCCTTGTCGTGATCTCTTTATGATTTTCACGCCATGCCTCATCGATACGTGATCTTCGCCGTATACTGAAAGCACGGTGCTATTGTATGGCGAAGAACCTTCTATAGTTCCCCAATCGATTAGTGACCTCCTCGCATGCCTCAGACCATGAGGCGACGTAGTCCTTGCTTCATTCTATTCAAATTATTAGATTATCTATGAGCTTTCTCGAGGGGGATCGGCCATGAGAACTAACCCCTTGATGGTTCCTGGCACGGCCACGGTAGGTTCTCCTGAATATCGATGCACGCGATCGAGATCCACGCTACATGAGATCATTCCCGGTACCTGCGACTTTACAGAGAGTCTTTCATGATGCATCTAGGATTGAAGCGGGGATTGGGCGAGGATCGTATGCACGACAGCTCCATGAGTGGGATTCTATTTCCAGAGTACGGAGTGTAGAAACTAGATCAGTTTGCCTTCTGTGAACAGTCACATCCACATGGAATTCGGAGAATTTTGAATGGCGGAGAGTATGAACGGTTCATAGACTAGCCATGCACGGGGAACTGTGGACAGTGAAGGCATTAATTATTAATACTAATATTAAGGGACTATTGATGCAAGGGCCGTGCCCCTAATAGTTCGTAGCCTCCAAACACTTCCCCGTGTCGATCTCGACTCCGCCAGCTCGGATAACGAATCAAGTGCCATGGATCCTCGCATGGAACCTGCCTCTCGGGTACCATCACTCCTCTCTAATAGGTCCTATGGGCTATAACAAGGTTCATCCGTGCATGATGTGACAGATACCCCGATAGCGTTCGCCATAGATCATTCTGATCATTCTCTGGCACCTTCCCCTCCCCCAGGTGGGTTAGCCCACTCGGGAGCCCAGTATCGCTTCCCCGTCGTGATCGCGGGTCCCTACGCCATGTATCATGCATTGTATCGGACTCTGCATGACATCCCGGAGTTCCGCTGACTTTCTATGATCGGCCATGATAGTTTGTTTCCCTCCCCTGGGTCCGTTCTCAGGCCCTCGCTCGATCTTCGATGACATCCGTCCAAAAGTACCCATCGCCCCCTCTCTTCATCGTCGTGCACATATAAACATGCATCCCAGCCCCGTCTATTGGGATCCAAATTGTCTCACTCTTTGTCTTCGCCTCGTGGATTTTGATCCCCTCGCTTTCTTTGTTCATATCTACAACCCCTCCCCCTTTGTTCATTCATCCTTATCGTGTGTTGTGCATATACATCGCCATTGTGGTTATCACCAGCCTCGACCTTCGACCACGTTTGTACAACTTCGAAGGACAAAGACGCAGCCCTTTTCTCGCCCCGTACATAGATTATTGTGACATTGACTCGACATCCCTCGCTTCTGCACATATACACCACCCGACGCTTTGATTAACGATTCGCAATGATGTATGAAATGGGTAACGCGACTGATGACATTCAGCGACGCTGCTCGCTTCCGTGAGTGCACTATTACTATTTACCTGGCTGAGCTCTTGTTGATGGCGATCATTCAGCTCTCTCAAGTCTTTCACCCCCGATCTGGGCTCCAACTTGGGTGAGGACCGTCGGCTTCCTCCTCTACCACACATGGAGCCGCTGCCTCGAGGTCCTTTCAACCCCTTCCAAGCCAAGGAAGCTTTCGGTCCTACTACACCGGGCCCCAATGACTCGTTCCAGTTCAAGTCGCCCTGGTCGGGTAATGAGCCAATTGTTGCTCCTCCCTCGCCTGCCAACTCCGCCGAGAGCTCCTGGCAGGAGTCTTTCGCGGCCCAGAGATCTGTTTCTTCCGACTGGCCCAACGATCTTTCTCAGTCCGAAATCATGGCCCTCGTTGCCCCGCAGAACATCAACCGCAAGGCCCCTCTGCAGCAGCTCTGCGGACGTAAGCGCAAGAGTAGCACCGACGGTAACGAGCTCGATGACCAGCGCGAGAAACATCGCATTGCCGAGGGCAATCGCCGCAAGAACCTCAGCCAGCTGCACCGCGAGCTCGACAGCCGCATCCATGACTTCTTCCTGGAGCGAGCCGGCTGGAACCCATCCAAGAGCCTGCCCCAGTCCAAGGAGCACATCGTGCAAGGTGCAATCTACCTGATCGACTTCATGCTGGCCATCATCATGCACCTCATCCGCCAGGAGCAAGTTACTCCCCAGCTCTCTGAAAAGCTGCAGCCCCAAGTCCGCTGCATGCAACTGCAGCAGCTGGTCAACTCTCTCCAGCAACAGAACCAAACCGCCCAGTCTCAGCTCCGCGCTGCAAAGGCCGAGAACGAGCTCCTGGCAGAGCGCAACCGTGCCCTCGAGTTCCAGCTCAAATCCTACGAGCAAATGTTCCGCTCCCCCAAGCCCGAGACCAGCAGCCCTCGCCCTCTAATCGATGTTCCGGAGCACAAGCGCCAGAAGAAGGCTCTTCCAGGCCTGCGAGTCTTCTGTGATGAGATCGGTGCCCCAATGGGCCCCCAAACACCCATTTACCACGAGCCCCTGCACAGCGCAACCTCGCAGACCTTCAGCAGCTCATACTTGACCACGACGCCACCGGTGACAGGCCCATCATCCCCTGCCTTCCCATCATCCCAGACCTCCTCGTTCACCTTCCCGGCTTCGCGCCGCCAGTCTCTGATCCCTTCCCCATGAATAAAGAGACTTATGATGCACGCTGATATTGATTCCTGATGTGATATGACCCTACTTCTCTTCTGCCCCGCACCCGATGCTTCCCCTTGCAGACGGCGTTTTACCTTTACCCCTTGCATCTTCTCGAAACCTTGATGCAAATGTCCTCATCTTGTCCACTGCATGCTGCCCCTTAGCCTCTGCATTGTAACAATATTTTCTTCATTGGTGACTCATGGTCCACGTCGGGCTTGGTGTTTGTCTTTTCTTGGTTCACTTCTCGTCCATTTTTTATTTTATTTTATTTTTTTTTTTGTCAAGCTCTATAAAATGGGTGGCTTTTTCTTCTTTTTCTCTTTCTCGTTTTTGCTTTCTTTTCTTTTGTGAATCTTTGGAGCTTTTTACGATATGGATATACGATGGGTTGGTCTTTTTCTTTTAGCTTGCTTTCCTTTCCTTTGTTACTTGGTTCGGATTTCTTTTCTGTCTATAGTCACGAATGTCATCGATCATCTTATGACAGTTATCTGGTCTTCGAGCTTAGACTTTCCTCGTAGCCTCTATATTCTCTTACCTAGTGGAGTGTCTTGTTCCGTTAGTCAATATAGCTCAATCTATGGCCCATGCTCGGTTAACCTCTGCTATGGATCCACCCTACTCTTCTTTGCAGACTTATATGTCTTCTTAAGCAGAGACACCTCAGAGTCCCAATAGGTGTGGACGTGGATGGTTATTACTCTCACTGGAAGACACATAAATCCGGGAAGAGTGGAGCACGTGTGGAGAAGATGCAGGCAGACGAAATCTGTAGAAAATCAGTTATACCCCTTGGTAGAGTAAAAAGTGTTACAATGGATGAAACAAAGCTAGAGATGTCTCCAGATCTTCAATAAAGTATCCAATAATTACCCATATTCTGTTATAGCAGGGGCGTGCGGAGTATACCCTACCCGGAATGGACCCGGTCGAGGCCACGCTGTACCAACCGAGTATGTTTCAGGTTTTGGTATCGAGTTAATTCAATAGTATGACATCCTAGGAACTATGAAATGAGTCGTGACAATTCTATAGTCTAAATTTCCATGTTCTTATGAATCCCTGCACTTTCGGGTGGTTCAGCAAACGCCACACCCGGATGAAATGACTTCGTACTGGGGGACACGCAATGGCAAAAGTAAGTACCCCTCAGGGGCGAGGGCCATGTCCTCTATCCTTGAGAGACAACTGCGGTGACTATATAGAATAGATGAATAGATGGAATCTCGATTATGTGTTTCTATGACCGAATAAGTCTCATATGAGTGGGTGCTATAAATAAAACTTTCAAGGGTCTCCATGCTGTCAAACGGGGATGAAGACCGGCCACTGATGATTATCACAATAAATCGAATCTTACAAGTTTGGATAAATAAACATGAAATACTTGTAAAACGCGATCACCTTTCTTTAACTACATCTTCTCTCTTTCGAGTCGTAAACGTGTCTCAGCGTCTGCTGATTTCAGCCGTTCCCGCTTGGCAAATCCCCCGACGATCCCGTCCTCCTCTTTTCCTCCTCCCTATCTCTACCTTCACCCCTATCGACCCACGTCAATCACGACTGTGGTCTTTCGCGCGTCCTCTTAGGCCTCATTCGTTCGGTCGGCAAGGGGTTTTCGACGGGCCTGCGATCGAGACCCCCGGATCGCCGTTTTGCAAGGCTCCTGAGTTCCTATCATTCACCTCTACACCATTCATCATGTTGTTGCCAAAGGGCGGAGTCACCTGGAAGTCTGCCAGAGCCAGGTTACCACCATGGCGGGCAGTTCTAGTTCTGCTTACCCGAACGCGATTCTTGGTCACTATCGCCGTGACGGGCCTGGTTATTCTGCTGTGGCGCGGCGTCAGCAAGTCCGCGTCGGAGATGCAAAAGTATGAACATCGTGTCCTTGCCTGGCTCTATGCGGTGTGTACTGACCTGTGTTTTCTAGTTTCTACTGCTATGGCTCGAACAAGTCACCGATGGAGATGTCCCTTAACGAGATGGTTGAGTGGAATGCCCACTCCCAAACCCCCGTCCTCTTTAACCACCACGAACCCTACGAAGTCAACAGCACCTCTATCACCGAGGTCGACCTGAACCCGATCAAGTCCTCCACTCAGGCCGTCTCCAACCGCGAGCGTGTCCTCATCCTGACCCCTCTCCGCGACGCCGCCCCCTACCTCGAGAAATACTTCGACCTCCTTTACAAGTTGACCTACCCGCACGAGCTGATCGATCTGGCGTTCCTCGTCGGCGACTGTAAGGATGATACTCTGGCCAATCTTGCATCCGAGCTGGATCGCATCCAGAACCACGCCGATGAGAAAGTTCGCTTCCGCAGCGCCACCGTTGTCCGCAAGGACTTTGGCGCTGATTTCGAGATGAGCGTGGAGGAGCGGCACGGGTTCGCTGCTCAGGGTCCTCGTCGCAAGGCTATCGGTCGTGCCCGTAACTATCTGCTCTATTCGGCGCTCAAGCCCGACCACTCTTGGGTCTACTGGCGTGATGTCGATATTGTGGATTGCCCCGAGCGCATCTTGGAGGATTTCATGGCCCACGACAAGGATATCCTGGTGCCGAGTGAGTGATACGCGGGTGTTTAGGGCATTGTGTATGACCAGGCTAATATTTTGATGCAGACATTTGGTTCCACCGTTATCGCGACAACCGTGATATCGAGGGTCGCTGTACGTCATACCCCTTGCCCTTTACTTTTGTGCACTCGTTTTCTGACCGTTTCAACAGTCGATTATAACTCGTGGATCGAGTCAGACAAGGCCATGCGCTTGAAGCAGACCCTTGACCCGAATGTCATCCTGGCCGAAGGCTATAAGGAGTATGACACCGGCCGCACATACTTGGTTAGCATGGGTGACTGGCGCAAGAACAAGGACGAGGAGGTGGAGCTTGACGGCATTGGTGGCGTCAACATCCTCGTCAAGGCTGATGTGCACCGCACTGGTAGGGAGATCCCGAGTGTATGGAATAATCCGTTCTAATCGGCTTCACAGGTATCAACTTCCCCGCCTACGCTTTCGAAAATCAGGCCGAAACCGAAGGCTTCGCCAAGATGGCCAAGCGCGCCGGCTACCAAGTCGTCGGTTTGCCCAACTATGTGGTCTGGCACATCGATACGGACGAAAAGCCCGGCAACCTGGGAGATCGTAAGGCGTATTAGACGACATAGCCTACACCTTTCGCCGGGAATCTGGCCGACTCGGGGTTCAAGTAGACCTTTGAGCCCCTACCGTCTCTCCCACCCCCTCCATTTCCTCACCGGAGCAGCACAGTTTGTGCCCAGCGGTGTCTTTGATATCCCGTCTATGATTCACATCCCGCTTTTCTCTCTCTTGGAGGGATGGTCGATGGAAAGCCTTAGGCTTAATGATTTCCATAATCCAATCTTCGTCCGCGTTCTAGGGAGTGTGCGTGTATTTGTTACCTGGCGCTACGGGAAAAATGTTGCTGGGCAGGAACCGCGGTCTATAGAGTTCGTCCGGTTCTCGAGACCTCACATACTGAATTTGTCTTTCACCCTGTGATCATATTTGTCCTTTGGGGGGAGGTATCTCTGGCGATTGGCCGATGGGCCTCTTTTCTTTTCTTTTGCAAACTCCCTCTAGGGGCCGAGAACCGGACCGTTACTGTCATGTCGTGATTATTTCCTTTTTCAATCCTGAACGGATCAGTTTAGCTTCATTTTCCTCGTTTGGTGTACGGCCTTAGCAGAGTGCAAGGAGAGCTGGCATGAAGCAGCCTCGAGTGGAAACAGCGTCCCATTGCTCATTAAATTCATGTATATAATTTGTACTTTATTCCGATATCCCCTTCCGAGTTCCCCGACAAGTACTCATCCGAACCCGAGTTCATACAAACACCAAACCCGAAGCCTCGGAACAAAAGCCGACTCCCCTCTGTAAACCCTCATCACCCTCATTGGCCTATTACATTACCACCTCCAAACCCCCAATCCCATCAGAAATAAAATAGTGCGCTCTAACACCTCAATGCTGACCCACGCCGTGCACCTCGTCCCCGCTTTCCCCCACGCCCGGCAGTCATTATTCCGCTACCCCTCCAGATATCCGTGTACTCCCGCTTTCACCTCTCCTTCCTCACCTCGACAACTATCATACACACGCACCATGTCCGCTAAGAAAGAATTCCTCTGCATCCTCCCCGACAAGCCCGGCGCGCAAGCCAAGCGCCTCGAGATCCGGCCGTGAGTTTTGCGTGACACCTTCTGAAAGTTAAGCCCAATTGACGGTTCTACAGTGCCCATCTTGCCGGCATCAAGCCCGCCGTTGAAGCCGGTACCATCGTCGCTGGCGGTATGCCCACATTCCCTTGGCTATACACCGTACATGTTGGACTGATTGATGATTGATACAGGCGCCATGCTCAACTCCCATCCCGCTGAGGGCGAGGCCCCGTCTTTCAAGGGTAGTATGATTCTTGCGCTGGCTGAAAGTGCGGCTGAGGCGCGCGCTATGCTGGAGAAAGATGCGTACGCCAGTAATGGTGTGTGGGATATGGAGAAGGCTCAGATTATTCCGGTAAGTTTTGTAGACTGGGTATGGAGTTTTGCTAATATGTGGTAGTTCAAATCGGCTGTGCGGGAGCAGTTGAAGCTTTGATTTGGTGGTAGATGAGGATATATGAATCATGGATTTAGTCTGAGCATTGAGTCTTTGTCTAGCTTGATGATCACCTTAGAGTGAGATTCCTGAAATCACAAGGGAGTCCGATTCAATATAGAAAGTTTGTGTTGAAGATATGCCTAAGACGATCCTCGGCACCTACATGTAGGCTTTTTGTCGTAGGGGGATTTCCAACAGTTTGGTCTAAACCATGTTATAGCAATGAGTATAGCGCTGTTAAGATGCCGTGGGATTGAAGTCTTAATCTCAGTCGCACCGGCCGCCATGGCGGCGGAGTACTGTGAGATAAGCCCATTGCACATAGTACAAACTTCCAATTCCCAGTGAGGATATCATATTTATGACTACCTAGGTAGAGGGAGACTCATGGACTGGTGCCTTTGATGGCCTGGAACCAATGGCTATCCACGACAACACCAATGGCTATTGGAGGTACCTTGCTTGTTATAATTGAACCTTCGCTCAACTTTCCATTCTCGAGGTCTTCCTCGATATCTCTTTCATAAGTTCTCTGGGATGGTTCCTAATATTCTTAGACAAGTCTTGCCAACATTTTACTATGTAAAAAGTATCCTTATGTCGCTTTGTCCTAATAGGCGCTATTACGCTATTAACGCTGGTACAGTGAGCGTTTCCTTTTCCCTTTTTCTTCTTTTCTCCACTGCCACGACCCTTACTCTTCACAAGCTTCACGCCGTCTAAGAAAAAGAAGAACAAATTAAGAAATTTGATGGCAATGCTCTACAAAGTTGACGCGAGGATCACATACAGTAATAGTGGCGCCTGTGCAAATGTGACAAACATCCTGCTTATCGCGACATCATTGTATCTCAACCTGCACACTTTCACAAGCTCCAATAACCATCATGGCTCCCGAGTCAGCCCCGTCCAAAGGAGGAGGAATGTCGCTTTATGCCAATCTACTCGATTCCTCCGCTGATTCCACCCCCGGAACCATCTCCCGCGCACCCGTCGTCTTCAAGCAAGGCTCCGAGCCAGACGCGCAAACCGACGATTCGGCTGCAAAGAAGCAGCAAGTCAACGCTGGTACCTTTTAATTTCTCTGATAGCCACACCGAGACATAATAAACTCACCTTCTCTGCCCCTGACAGCTTCTCTCCGATTCCAACCTACCAAGAGACCACAAATCGCCAACCAGAAACCTAAGCCCAAACCTACACTTCCCAAGGCTGCACCAGCTAGTGCAGGCCAGGCTTCCAACCCTGCTGCAGCACCTGTGAAGAGCACACTGGCGGACTGGGCTGCTACGGAAGATGATGATTACGGGTACTACATGGGCGAGAAGCGGCAGCGCGGCGGGAGGAAGAAGCGCAAGAAGAACCGCGAGCCGCAAGCAGTCATCCAGAACTGGGATGATATCTATGACCCGTCAAGGCCGAACAACTATGAAGAATACCGACATAGCGATGAGAAGATTCTCGAGGTTCGCGATTGGAAGGACCGGCTGTATGCGCATCGGATGAGGCGCTCACTGAGCCGGGACTCCGACAGCGACGACTACGACCGACCTATCAACCGTATGCTTATTTTGCTCTTGATGAACGGACTTGCACTAACATTATTCTAAGGGCAATTTGCTCCGCCGAGCAACTTTGCGCCTCCCCCGAATCTCAATGACCTCCCTCCTCCGCCAACCTCTGTACCTGACGATCCATCCGGAGAAGATGCTTTTGCTCGCCGCGCCCGCGTGAGCCAACGACCCGACGATTACTCACAGACACCACCCCCACCACCCACTGAAGAGCCTCCCGCCCCACCCCAAGCGCGCCCTGTAGATGCTTTCCAGCCCAGCTCCGCAACCATATCGCGCGCTCCTGTCCGCTACACACTCCCTCCGCCTCCAGAAGGCATCCCAGCATCCGAAGCCGAACTGGAAGAAGTATTTGCCCATGAACAAGCCACCGAAAACGAAAATGAGTCCGATCCGGACGCATCTCGCTCTTTGCGCCCAGGCCAGAAGGGCTTCGCAGAGCGTCTACTCTCGAAATACGGCTGGACCAAAGGATCCGGACTTGGCGCCACTGGCTCGGGTATTGTAAAGCCGCTACAAGTAAAGGCTGAGAAGCGGAAGAAGCGACCAGACTCTGAAGGCGGAGGATTTGTAATACCCGCTGGACGGGGTACAATCATCGGCGGTAAGAAGAAGGGAGGCGAAGACGCAGGCAAGTTTGGGCCTATGAGCGAGGTCGTTATTCTCCGGGGGATGTTGGATGGCATGGATCTTGATAATGAGCTACATGCTGGTGAGGGAGGTGGCTTGATGCAAGAAATCGGGGAGGAATGCAATGAGAAGGTATGTGTTTCTTTACTCTAGGATCTTTCATAGTGTACTAACAGTCCATAGTATGGGAGTGTGGAACGAGTCTACATTGCCCGCGACGTGGGCACACCGATTCCGGTCTTTGTCAAATTTACCAGTCCTTTATCGGCTTTACGGGTGCGTTTCAGTATTGAAATACTCCAGGTGTTCTACTAACAAGATATAGGCCGTGAATGCTTTGGAAGGACGGATCTTCAATGGGAATACCATACAGGCTCGGTTCTTTGACCGTGAGAAATTCGAGGATGGAGTCTACGTCGATTGATGCTATCATACTAGTTTCTCTAGGCGGGTCTCAGTCTTTCAATGTCTTGATGTATTCATTCCATTTAGGAGATAACTCAAAACTATAAAATGGATAATCTAAAATGCATTAGCCCTACGACCTCATGCCTAGTTAGAGTATGTGACCCTTTCATGTAAGTTCTACAAACAAACATCAGACCTCAGAAAGTAACCCCATCAAACAACTCCTCATCTTCAATCAACGGCTGGGTGCTTGCCCATGTAGCCGGCTTCTGAAGCATTCTTACCGGAACAGGAACATGTGAACACTGAGCCCTTGGCTGAGTCTTAGACTGGAGCATCCTCATTGGAACTGGGATGTATGAGCGTCGAGTACTCGGTTGTCTCTTGGAAGTGTTTTGTCGAGCCTCCTTATACGAGACAACCGTGGCTGGCAATGAGCAGGTTGGCGATACTGTATTGTCCAGCCATCCCTGCACGCTGTCGGCATAGAGAGGTATCCCAAGCCCTAAGCCGTGAAGCTGCTGGTCTGTGAAAGTCTCCTCATCATCCCAGTCATCAGTTTGGTCCTGCCTGTCTGTAGCTAATATACCAGCCTCTTTGGCATATGTTTTCCGGATATGTTTGGCTTCCCGACGTTTCCTTTTCCTTTCGGAGTTGCAGTTTCTACATCGTCCTATCATTGGGATGTCGATTATTCCAACACATGGTAGACAGTCTTCCCCTGTGAAGATGGCTTCGTCGCAATAGACCATTGTTGACATTGAATCGTCTAAGTGCCCACAGATGACATGGTACCAAATGACGTTGTGACACATTGTGGTAAGTGTTGTTCAAAGTACCCAGGTGTGAAGCTTGGTTGTAAGTATATGTGATTGTGTCCACTTACAGAAGCAATGTATGTCTGTTGTCAAGGTTCTCAGATAGATACTAGTGGAGGAGGCTCTTTCAAAAGATTCGATACACCGAGTAGGTAGCAGAGTGAAGAAAATGGTATGTCTAGCGGTATAGTATTTATACCCTATGTCCGATTCCCAGGGAATTCGTTCGATCCATGTTTCATTGTCAATAATGGCCCGGGATCTCATTAACTGCGTTAGACTCAAAGGTTAAATGAGTCCTTTGTGTTCCTTTGTTCCAAACAGAGACAATTACCCACGCTTGGAAGTTAGCACAGCTCCTGTGAAGGTTAATACAATCAAGGGCAAGTGCAGCAACTGTAACTGTGGTCTGTGAATGGACATGCAAACAGCTGACTAAGCTAACTGGCGGGGGCGAACTGATTCCATGCAAGACAAAGGCGCTGGCCAGCTCTTCACCTAACTTCCGAGCGTTTCTCTTTTCTCTTGTCGCCTTACCAATTTCGCCCTCTCACTCTCATCATCTCGGCCCAGCCAACTTCCAGACACAATCATCTTCATTACCTGTCCTGAACCCACCTGCCTGAGATCATTTATCACCGGCTTTCGAGATGTCGCTCTGTCTGAATCGCCTCCAAGAGGAGCGGTATGATAACCCTGAGTGCTATACAAGCGATAATGAAGCTTTTGCCAGGAATGCGCTGACCACCATGGATCTTATAGTAAGCAGTGGCGCCGTGACCATCCCTTCGGTTTTGTCGCAAAGCCCCATAAGACTCCGGAAGGTACTCTGGACCTGAAGCGCTGGGAGTGCGCTGTGCCTGGAAAGAAGGACACCCTGTGGGATGGAGGTGTTTTCAAGCTGGATGTGACCTTCCCCGATGGTAAGTGGCTGCGCATTCCATGCGATGATCCTCGTACTGATACAGATGTTCTTTGCGCTTCCAGAATACCCAACCAAGCCTCCAAAATGTACGTATTGGCGACCGTCACCATTGGCTGTTGAGATACGCGACTGCGCGTATCACCCTTCTTGCCATCGTCACTGTCTCTATGGATTGCGCTGACCCGATATGTCTCGGCAGGCAAATTCACTCCTCCTCTGTTCCACCCGAACGTGTACCCCTCGGGTACTGTCTGCCTCAATATCTTGAACGAGGAAGAAGCATGGCGGCCGGCCATTACTATTAAGCAGATTTTGCTGGGAATCCAGGACTTGCTGAATGACCCGAACCCCGAATCTCCCGCGCAGGCCGACGCCTACAACCTTTTCAAGAAGGATCGTCCAGCATATGAGCGACGTGTCAAGCAGGTCGTCAAGGAGAACCCGCCTATGTAGGCGACGGTTCTTCTAGCATTATCATAGGGTTTGATTTCGTTTCTTTATGGGGATCCGGTACGAGGAAGACTTGGCATGGCATTTCCTCGGCGAAGGGAGCATCTTTGCTTTACTTAGCAACCAGCGTGGCGTTTCTTAACAAAACGGATGGCGTTTACAAGTCACAGACTCCTTGTTTATTTAACATTATTATGTAACCTTCTAAGTAAAGAGTAAAAAGAAAGTAAAAAGTCATCGCATGAATAGCAGTGGGTGGCGTTATCTCTTATCGGTGACTCAAAATCCGACCGTCGGCCCCCTCGCCCCGCGGAAAATGAAAAAATATCACCTTCGCCGGTTCCTGGAAACTTGCGCTTAGTCAATTCCTTCTCTTCTCATCCATCCATCTGCAATTGACTATTTCACTCGTCACTGAGTGATCTCTACCCATCATGTGTGGAATCTTCGCGTGTCATCAGTACGTTCCTGCTCTGCCCTAACTATTCAACCCCCACCATCTTCCTCCACGATGCGCGGTAGTTGAGTCGGTACTAATTGGAGTCATAGCCACCCCGATGTGCAAAAGTTCAAGCCCACGGCTTTGCGCATGGCCAAAGCGTGAGTATCCTGGCTTCAGTCTCTACGCGACTGTACAGCTCAATTGTGGGAGTTGTCGCTAACTTGCCCCTCGATAGTGTGCGGCACCGCGGTCCCGACTGGAGTGAGTCACAGAGTTGAAGCGCAATATACATTGAGATCTCAAGGGATTAACATACCACTTTTCAATAGGCGGCAACTTCATTGGCGACCGGACTAGTGAGTCTTTCAATGCTCGAGACTTCGAGATCACGGTTAACCGTAGTGTTTTACAGTCCTCACGCACGAGCGTCTGAGTATCGTCGGTGTTGGTATGCTCTACCCTGAAGACCAATTGGCCCAGAGTCTTATTCACTAACATCTCAACCTTTTAGACTCCGGTGCCCAGCCTCTTGTCAACGAAGATGAGACCCTCGCCCTCGCTGTCAACGGCGAGATCTACAACCACCGCATCCTTCGGAAGAACCTGCACACCAAGTATAACTTCAAGACGCACTCCGATTGCGAGGTTATCATTCCTTTGGTATGGCACTTTACTTAATTATTCACTAATGCAATTGCTGACATCTTCCAGTATATGGAGCACGGCCTTGATGCCCCTAAGCACCTCGATGGTATGTTCTCCTGGGTTCTCTGGGACAAGAAGCAGGACCGTGTGATCGCTGCTCGTGACCCTATCGGTGTCACTTCTTTCTACCTCGGCCGCTCTTCTACCACCCCCGGCGCCGTCTACTTCGCCTCCGAGCTCAAGTGCTTGCACCCCGTCTGCGACGACATCATTGCTTTCCCTCCCGGTCACGTCTACGATTCGAAGACCGACCAGCTCACCCGTTACTTCGAGCCCAAGTGGTGGGATCCCACCAACGTTCCCTCGACCCCGGTCGACCTCAAGGTTCTCCGCACCACCCTGGAGAAGTCCGTCCGCAAGCGTCTGATGGCCGAGGTTCCCTACGGTGTTCTCCTGTCCGGTGGTCTAGACTCGAGTCTGGTGGCTTCTATCGCTCAGCGCGAGACTATGCGCATGCAAGAGGCTGCTAAGAAGACCAATGCCGCTGCCGAGGACCTGGTCGGCATCGATGACAACAGCGAACTGTCGACCCTCCCCTTCTTCCAGCAGCTGCACTCCTTCTCCATCGGTCTGCCCGGTGCTCCCGATACCGAGGCTGCCATGGAGGTGGCCAAGTTCCTGGGCACCAAGCACCACGCCTTCACCTTCACCGTTGAGGATGGCCTGAACGCCCTCTCCGATGTGATCTACCACCTCGAGACCTACGATGTCACCACTATCCGTGCCTCGACACCTATGTACCTGCTCTCCCGCAAGATCAAGGCCATGGGTGTCAAGATGGTCCTGAGTGGTGAGGGTAGTGATGAGATCTTCGGCGGCTACCTGTACTTCCACGCCGCTCCCAACCGCGAGGAGTTCCACAAGGAGACCGTGCGTCGTGTGAAGAACCTGCACCTGGCTGACTGCCTGCGTGCCAACAAGTCGACCTCCGCCTGGGGACTGGAGGCCCGTGTTCCCTTCTTGGACAAGGAATTCCTCGCGACCGCTATGGCCGTGGACCCCAAGGACAAGATGATTGACTCCGAGCACATTGAGAAGTACATTCTGCGCAAGGCTTTCGACACCTCCGACGAGCCCGACGTTGCTCCCTACCTTCCCGATAAGATTCTCTGGCGCCAGAAGGAGCAGTTCAGCGACGGTGTCGGCTACAGCTGGATCGACGGCCTGAAGGACGCCGCCGAGGCCCACGTCACTGACGAGATGATGAAGAACCCCAAGCCCGAGTGGGGCAGCGACATCCCGGATACCAAGGAGGCGTATGCATTTCTCTCTTCTTTTTCTCTTTCCTGCGCTTTGATACTGACTTCTGGGTTTAGTTACTGGTACCGCACTATGTTCGACGAGCACTTCCCCCCGTACTGCGCAAGCACTGTGGAGCGCTGGACCCCTACTTGGTCCAAGGAGACCGACCCCAGTGGAAGGTGAGTTTCATTTTCTGTTTCACATGGGATATGGGATAATGCTAATCAGGATTGTAGAGCGATTGCCTACCACAACCAAAAGTACAAGCACGTCGAGTAAGAAGCCAATTTGGGAGCTATAAAAAGGAATTGGATTAGGGTTATCTGTGATAGATAGAATACGAGTGTATATACCCTCACTCACCCTCATGTCACTTCAAGATATTATCAAACGCATATAAAACAGACTCAAAACAAGGCCAAAACAAGGAAATATACTCCGCAGGTCGCTTACATAAGACCATCGGCGGGCTTTCCCGGTAACCGAACGAGCACCAATCAACGCACGCCCAGCGGCCCGTGGACTGGAGCCCCCTTCCAACTGTTCCCACCCCCCAACATCACCGAACTTCGTCTTCCCTCTTTTCTTCACCACCTCACTCATCCATATCCATCCATCATGTCTGCTCCTGCTGCTTTCTCCGACATCGCCAAGGCGGCCAATGATGTACGAAACTGCTACCATACCTTTTCCGCGGAATTGATAGCTGATACCCCTCGGTTCAATAGCTCCTGAACAAGGACTTCTACCACGCCTCGGCCGGTTTGTTTTGACTCACGTTTCCACGAGGCCATCATCCAGCTAATTATGCTATCTAGCCAACCTCGAGGTCAAGTCCAAGGCCCCTAACGGTGTTACCTTCACCGTCAAGGGCAAGTCCGCTCACGAGGGACCCATTGCTGGCCAGGTGAGACATCCCCTCGTGTTCTATCGTGAAAAAAGACAACCAGTCGCTAATACAGCTCTCTTTACAGCTCGAGGCCAAGTACGTCGATGCGCCCACCGGTAAGGGCCCCTTCCGGCGCAAACCACCCGATCCTGGCGCGTGCGAAACCCGGTCCATGACATTTTTCTACTCATGTGGTGGGCTCGCGTCGCGCCGGGTGACGTTTTTTGCTTTTTCCAATTCTTCCACGCACAAAATTATGCTAATGTTTCGTCCCTGGCCAGGCCTTACCCTGACCCAGGCTTGGACCACCGCCAACGCTCTGGACACCAAGCTTGAGCTGGACAACAACATCGCCAAGGGCCTCAAGGCTGAGATCCTGACTCAGTACCAGCCCGCCAAGCAGTCCAAGGGTGCCAAGCTCAACCTCTACTTCAAGCAGCCCAACCTGCACGCCCGCGCCTTCTTCGACCTCCTGAACGGCCCCACCGCCAACCTCGATGCCGTCCTCGGCCACGAGGGCTTCCTGGTTGGTGCTGAGGGTGGCTACGATGTCACCAAGGCCGCCATCACCAAGTACTCCGCTGCCGTCGGCTACAGCGTTCCCCAGTACTCCGCTGCCATCACCGCCAGCAACAACCTGTCTCTGTTCTCCGCTAGCTACTACCACCGCGTGAACGCTCAGGTTGAGGCCGGTGCCAAGGCTTCCTGGGACTCCACCTCCGGTAACGCCGTCGGCCTCGAGGTCGCCAGCAAGTACCGCCTGGATCCCTCTTCCTTCGCCAAGGTGCGTTCCATTCCACTCTGTTAATGCCGTTATTATTACTGATGATATTCTCCCTCTACAGGCCAAGATCAACGACCGCGGTATTGCCGCTCTGGCCTACAACGTCCTGCTCCGTCCCGGTGTCACCCTCGGTCTCGGTGCCTCTTTCGATACCCAGAACCTCAACCAGGCCGCCCACAAGGTTGGCGCCAGCTTCACCTTCGAGGCTTAAGCGTCTTCCAGACTGCCTGATTGTGGAAATGTGACATTCTTCGTTACTACATCTATCCTGCCTCGACAAGATGGTGCATAACGAGGGTTTATCTATTGTTGGTTTCCATATCTTGTGTATCGTAGTCCTGTGCTCGAACACGCGTCTTGTATATCAAATCTAAGCTTTCCTTTGTTTGATGGAATCTTGCTTTTGTAGCTTGTACATTATCAGATCTGGTTTTATTCTGATATACGTTTTCTCGTAGTTGTAGCTTGTAGCTTGTCAATTGTAGTACCAGGTCATCGTATAGTTATAGAGTACCTTATCACACTATTTACAAACACCAATGCATGCCATATAACTCCTTCATCCCGACATAACCTCCCTCCTCCTCCTCGCCATCCTGTCCGCCTTATCCCCATCACCCCGATGCCCCGAAGGCATAACCCACTGCGCAAACCCACCCAAAAGCACCGTAAAAACCAAAACCCCACTAACAGCCGCAAACCTCAAAACCCTAACCTCCCCCTTCTCCCCATCCCCCCCATCCTCCTTAAACCTCGCCTGCCTCGCCCTAACATACCTATCCCTCCTCCTAACATCCTCAGCCCTCTGCGTCCTAAAATGTCCCCTAGCATTAAAATGCCCCACCGGATTCCTCTCAATAAACCCCCTCCAATCCTCCGGATCTCGTTTCTTATTCACGCCCGCTCCGTTCGCTGCCTCGTTCGCGTACTCCGCACCAGCCTTCCACGACCCGGCTTCCGTGCGTCCTGTATTTCCGTATCCGCCTTGTTGGTAGAAAGATGGTGGTGGGCCGCGGTATGTGCCCCGACGACGACTTAGGCCTGAGGGTGCGCGGGAGCCGGCGTAGCCTTTGTGGAGGTTTGCGCTGTGGCTGCTGTGGGAGCCGGCGGGTTGGCGGTGGGGTTGGGGGTTTATGTTGTGTTCGCGGTCGTAGGTTGCGCGGCGAGAGGGGTTGCCTAGGGTGTTGTAGGCGGATGAGATGCGGGCGAAGCGTTGGGAGGCATCTGGGTCGGAGCGGTTGCGGTCTGGGTGGTGGCGGAGGGAGAGGGCGTAGAATTGTCTGTAGATGTAGTGTTAGATTAGGGTGTTTGGCTATTGTTTAGGGATGGGAGGAGGGAGAGGGGAGTACTTCTTGATCTCGGCTGCTGTGGCGGTTGGAGGGATGTCGAGGACTTCATAGTAGTTTTGTTCGAGGGTTCGCGCTGATGTTGTGAAAGTGAATGCTAGTGATGGCCTTGATGGACTAAAGCGTGTTTTGTGTGGCTGTAGCTGTGGTCGGGTGCGGGTGCCATGCTGACTGGATAGGGAGCGGAGTGTGCACGTGTGCAGCGATGACGAGGTGATCCCGGGCGTGGGTGTGTGGAGGAAGAAGAATATTGTGCGAGAGGATGACATTGCCCGGGTATGTATGGTTGGCATTGGTCACATTGAAGGACCTCGGAGGGGAGGGGGGAGAGCTGTAGGAGTTGGAGTTGGAGGTTGTGGAGTGTTGGGTGTGAAGTGCGGCAGGAGGGTGGCGTCATCGGGGTGCTTGTGGATTGATAGCACCATATGTATTATAACGGTGAATATTTAGGGAAATGGGTATCCGGATACACGTGTAAATCCTATTTGATAGTCGATATCATATTAAATTGTTAAATCCAAGTAATTTGGGGCTGTTCGACTACTCGCGAGGGCAAGCTGATCATCAGATTAGATAACGGCACTAGGCCGCCTTAACTAGCTGTTCTAAAGTGGATTAGGGCTGCTTCCTGTCCCTGGCCGGCACTTACTAGTTTTTCCTTGTTGACGAATTCAATTTATGGCTGGGCCACTTTAATTCTTCTCAGCGCCTAGGTCATATATCACTGGGCTACGGAGAGCATCACATTGCCTGCCACGAGATTATGACCTTCCGAACACTGAAACCTCCGACATCTTTGCTCTAGGGTCTACACTGTACGAGCTAGTTGCTTATAAGGGCCCATACAGCGGACTTGTCGGGCCTAAATCCGACGATCCGGATGTGATCAAAGCACAAATTCTACGACAGCACGACGTAGATCATGAGACTGAATTGCGATACAAGAACCATATTTTCCGCGATTTCTCTGGTCTGCTCAGCGGGAACATCATATTAGATTGCTGGAGAGGGAATCTTCCTGACGCAAAAGAACTGCCTGATCTGTACATCAATAGTTACAAAACAAAACGTGAAGCTATCGCGAGTTTCTCGTGGATCCCTCGCGGATCCCAGGGATGTGCAGAAAATACCTGAGTTGACGAATGGCGCGGGTATAATTTCAGTATACACTTTTTTCTCCATCATTATGTGGCCTTCCAGGAGATCTATCTTTTTAGAAAACAGTGAGCAAGGAAACCCCCTCACACCGCCACTTGTAGGCAAGTAGGTAGCCTCGAAAGAAAGACGAAGAAGGTCTGGCGGGCTACAAACGTTTTCTCGTTTGCAGTCAGATTTTAAATAGCTCCATTCTCGGCAGATCATAACCCATATAAAGTCTACAGAATCGAGGCTGTCAATTTTCAATTCACGATGAGATAAAATTGAACTTGGCTCCGAATTTTGTAAATGTGGCCCGAAAAGGCAGCAAACATACAATCGTTAACTATAAGAGTGGGCCCCGGGGTCGCGCGTCGCGGGTCGCAACTTTAGAAGTCAAGTCTTTCCAACTCCTTGTCACTCTTTCCTTTACGCACCACCTCCAAGATGCCGGGTCTTCTCGACTTTCCAACCGAATTGTTATTGTCGATATCTAAATGTCTCGAATACGAAACTGACGTCAATGGATTCTCTCAAGTGAATCACTTCCTTTACGATCTGGTAAACCCCCAGCTGTATCGTCACGATGCATTCGATCACGACTCAGCACTCGACTGGGCCGCGCAGCATGGGAAGGAAGCCTGCGTACGTAGGCTATTAAAAGCTGGTGTACCACCGGACTGGGGCATGGAGGAATGGCAGCCCATCATGCTGGCTGCCAAGAACGGACATGCGGATGTGGTTAAAGTGTTTCTCGAATTTGGCGTCGACCCGAATCCACGAACCGGGTTCCACAGAGAGAGTTCTACCTGGTATGGGAATCCGTTAACCGCAGCGGCAGAACATGGTCACGAAGAAGTGGTCACACTCCTCGCCGATCATGGTGTGGATCTTGAGTTCAGCGAGATACACATGTACTCTCTTTACCCGTAGCCTGGTATCCCTCTTATCCCTATTCCGGATGAGGAGATCCAAGTCGAGCAATCTCTATGTTTGGCTACATGGAAAAAGCATGTACCAGTCATCAAGTTTCTTCTTGAGAAAGGGTGCAATCCTCACGCACATGGTAAAGAACACACAGCAGTTTCCCGTGCCGCGTCCGAGGATCTTGACATCTTCAAAATGTTCATTGAGGCAAGGTCGGATCTCAAATTGACCGAATACGACCCAAATCCACTCGAGGCTGCTGTCGAGGGTCACAACGTGGCTGCCGCCAAATTCCTTCTCGCAGAAGAACCGCATCTCGTGCCATCAGATCTAGGCGGGTTCGAACTGTTCGAAATCGCCGCCTCCCATTCTCTCGAAGTTGCCGAGTCCATCTTGGAACGGATTGACGTGGAGGGAGCGATTCGGAAGGGAGATAGCATGGAATGTGAATGTCTCGTGCTCGGCGCAGCATCAGCAGGCTATGAAGACCTGATGAAACGTCTTAAAGAAGCAGGTTACCTTGGTCAGCAAACTCCGGGTCGCGAACTCAATATCCCTCTAAGCTTTGCAATCAGAAAAGGTCGAGTCGGTATGGTGAAGCTGTTGCTAGATTATGGAGCAAATCCCAATGGCCGGGTCCTACATCCCTTGGATCAAGTCCTGCTGTCCCCGTTTCCTCTCAGTGAAGAGCGTTCCGATATTGTGAAAGTACTGCGACGAAGGGGCTCCGTGCTGCGTCGTGGCTGCGAACCCTTTGATGGCTATTTCAGCGATTCGAAATGCGCCCGTTCCAGAAGCCTTAATGTTTTCCATGTGATGTTGGAGGAATGTCGAGATATGGATGAAGACAAGATCGATGAAATACTACTGGACAGTGTGGAGCGGGAAGAAGGAGCATTCGAGATCGCTCTGGCGCATTTCAAAATCGAGCTTCAGCCCGGACGCGAAGCGTACCAGGAAATGCTGGTTCGAGCTGTAGCTCACGCCGACGTCCCCGTTCTGAAGAGATTCCTGGATGCTGGATTTGATGTGAACTCACGCGAGTTAGATTATGATGACCCTTATGATTTCCCGAGGCTGAGTCTTCTGGGTCTTGTTGTAACTGGGCAACATGACGACGAAAGAGTTAGACAAGCAGCAAACTTTCTCGTGGAGCGAGGCGCAGATATTGAGGGTCTGGATGAGACAGGGCAAATATCGTCTCTATTTATGTTGGTATCTATTTCTAATGAATTTGAGGCTAGTACCTCGAAAGGTGTGAAGCTTTTGTTGGACTTGGGAGCCGATCCATTTTTCATCAACGAAGATGGAGACACTGCTCTGACCGAAGCTGCAGAACTTTCAGATATTTCAATCGTCAAAGTACTTGTCGAGTTTTTCGAAAAGCAAGGTGATGCGGCATCCCAACAAGTTAAAGAGTCGGTTGTGCGAGCTGCGACTACGACTCCTTCTCCACAGATATCTAAGCTCTTATGGCATTACTACTGGCCACGGGTATATCCATGTCCCTAGGAGTTTGCTTAACAATCACATTGACGGCGATTTCCATGACGAAGAAGCAAAAATGATGAACCGTCGTCATAATCGAGGTGTAAACGCTTGAATTCTTTAAGCATCACACTTTCTCTTCACTATCCCACAATCTTACCAGATATATGTACTCCCACACTCCACTAGTTCTTGAGTTACTGAATAATTACTATACCACACGAGATGTCTTCTTCTCTAAAGATGTTCCTACATACCTACTATTACTGTAAATACTATATTTTGGAAATCAATGATGCTCATGACATGCCCACTGGAGACACCATACGATTCTCATATAAGCTAGTATATAGGGCAGATTCTTCTTTAGAGTTTCTTCCTTTCTCCAGTTAGTTGTTCCGTGAAATGTATGTACCTGGTTTCCTCTAGCTCGGCTCCGTAGCAATAACCCTTATGTATTACAATAGTAGGTATACCGTACATCAACAGCTGATACCACATAGCATCAAAAGAAAATTATAATGTACGGGCTAAAAATGACAAAAAACCATTGGAAAGCAGAAAGGAATATACACGTAGAGGCGAGTGGGATATCTATTATGTAGGTCTCTCAGTCAGAGAGGCCTAGGACTCAGCCTATTCAGCATGACCCGGTTCAACCAATTCAGATCACAGTAAAACAACCGCAATGGTGTCGATCTGCCCATTGTTTATGCGGGCATAGTGAATATATTGGTTTTGGTTGCCTAAAGTACAAAATAGGTGGCCGCTCTTATCATACGCCCGTATCCATGGCGTAAGATACCGCTGACTCAGCGCAGCGCAAAACATTCCAGTCTCCCTTCGACGGAACCAGCGAGCTCTCCATCTCCAATTCCCACCTCACTTGTACACGCCTGACTGCGCGGGTCGTGGACAGAATGTCGGAGCGAGATCAGTCGCAACAGCCCGAAGAGCCCGTCACATCCATCGAGAATGACGGCGCCATCAATGACGAGCAGTGGAAGGCCATGATGGACGTCGTCATGGCCATTTACGATTTCCGCGAACCAGAGTAAGTCATGCTCGTGGACGAAGCTATGCGATCGGAAAACTCATAGTTTTATTGTACAGCGGCCATGATCCATCGCGACTATTCCATCGCAGTGTCAACAAGCGCGTCGTTCCCGACTACTACGATATCATCAAGGAACCAATGGCGCTCAGTATCCTGAAGCAGAGGATCAACAAGCGCGAATATAAGCATTTCTCAGAGTTTGTGCGCGACTGCGCATTGGTACGTGAATTCGCGACGTTCCTTGTCTTCGCCAAGCTAACGGTTCCTGCTTCTAGATCCCCCATAATGCGCAGACCTACAATCGACCAAAATCCCAAGCCTACGAGGACTCGATTATCATTAAGGTATGTTGATAGTTGATCGCCCGGTTCTTACTTATTGGATCGTGTCTTGAAATATGACTGACCATCGCAACTCGCCACAGGCTGTTTTCCACGTCGAACTGAAGAAACTCGCCGACAAGGGCGTAATTACTGCCGAAGAAGCCGAGCTTCCTGATCTAGGAGAGATTCCAGAGGCCGATCCTTTGCCTGATGATGATGAGGAAGAAGAGGAAGCAGAAGGGGAAGGGGAAGAAGAAGACGATGACGAAGAGGATTCCGATGACGATGGCCGACGGAGAAAGAAGCCAGGCCGGAAGCCGGGCCCTAAGCGCGGAATGAAAGATTCTCAGAAACAGGAGCCCGACCTCCGGAAAAAGCGCGGACGACCTCCGCGCGTGGACACTCCCATGGAAATCCGCATCAAGACCATCCTGAAAGGAATCCGCAAGTTCAAGGGCCCTGGCGGTCATCCGAAAATCATTCATTTCGAGAGGCTTCCCGACAAAGCCACTTATCCAGATTATTACATGGAGATCAAGGAACCGATTGCCATCGACATCATTAAGCGCAAGTCGAAGCGCAAGAAGTACGACTCCGTGGATCATTTCATGCGGGATCTGGACCTGATGTTCGACAATGCCAAAGCCTATAACCAGTCCGAAAGTCAAATCTACAGAGATGCTGTCGACCTTCAGACCGAGGCTCGGAAGCTGGCCGAACAGGAAAAGAAGAAACCCGATAGTGAGTACCTGATGGAAGATGGCCGTTTCCCTTTGCCGGATGGTATCTTGCACCGAGGCGAGCTGTGGAAAGTTGGAGACTGGGTCCATATTCAAAACCCCAACGATGTGTCCAAGCCCATTGTCGCGCAGATATACCGTACCTGGCAGGATGCCGAGGGCGAGAAGTGGATCAACGCATGCTGGTATTATCGCCCCGAGCAGACTGTGCATCACTTTGAGAAACACTTTTACCCCAATGAAGTAGTGAAGACGGGTCAATACCGAGATCATCGGATCGATGAGATCGTCGACCGCTGCTTTGTCATGTTTTTCACTCGTTACAACCGAGGACGCCCTAGGGATCTCGCACCGGATAAGGAAATCTATGTCTGCGAGGCACGCTACAACGAGGAGAAGCACAAGCTCAACAAGATCAAGACATGGGCTAGCTGCTTGCCGGATGAAGTGCGCGAGAAGGACTATGAGATGGACCTTTTCGACGTGCCTCGAAAGATCAGGAAAATAGCTAGCCCCATCAAGCACCTCCTCAAGGAAGATGCGAAGGAGACAGATGATCTTCCGCGACCGACCTGGGGAGCAGACAATGCGCCGCCGGTCGTGGGTGCTGTTCACCGTCGACCCAGAGACGAAAATGAATCTCCGCCGCCAGAGCCTACCCCGTCTCCGCCTCCTCCATCTCTGCCCCCGCCTCCCATGGTATCCGCCACACCGCGTCCAGCCATGGCCCAAACCATCTCCAATGCTAGCATGGGCGGTCCGGGTACCGTTGGAGCTGTACCACTCCAGGCCCCAGCATCCGGGATTCAAATGAACCAGACATCGCCAGTGCCTATTCCCTCTGCGGCTTATCAGACCCCGATGAACCCACAGATGTATCAACCCAATCAGCGACGCACGAGCAGCTTCGTACCACAGACACCGACTGGGGCTTACCAAGCTCCACCAGCAGCGCACCCGTATTCGGCAGCGCGGCCATCACCGACGCCGTACGGTCCCTACTCCACCAACCGTCTCCAACCCGCCGCGGCCCCAGTCTACAACCCCAATGCGCCGCGTCCAGTCGAAGTCTTCCATCTTGTGGACGCAGCTAACGCCGCCATCCCCGAAGACATCCGAAAGCAATTCCACTGCGACGAAAGAGGCCATGTCCTCTTCTTCTCCGCCCCGCCATTGGACATCATTCCACCATTCCAGCCACAGCTAGGCCACTCCCTCAAATACCTGGCCTCAAAAGAAGAGCGCCAGAAGAACGTGACAGAGCGAAAACGCAAGCTAGCCGAAAACCAGAAACAGCGGGACGAAGAAGCAAAGCGCCAACGAGCTGATGAAGAGACAGCGCTCGCGGCCCGAGTTCAGGATCTTATCCCCAAGGCGATCGAAACTTTGCTCCAACAAGTCTCCTCTGGCACGGATGAGCTGTATCAAGGCATTTATCAAGATGAGGCGGATAGAGCCCGAGCTGCTGATACCAGGGCACGTGATAGCAGAATCCAGATCGATCGTCTAGCTCATCAGCAGACTGCGCAGATCCAAGCCCAGTCTTCAAGTGAGGGATTCGTGAACTTGAAGGGTACTGCTATGTACCTGGATGATAACTAAGGTGAATTGGTGAGAGGTTGGGTATTCCAAGGTTTTCATCTTCTTGACTATGCAATCCGTTTCCCTGGCGTCTTGATTTCTTGATTCGGGTAGAGGGGCGTTGGACGTGTATGACTAGGACTTTAATGCAATTGCGTTCTCCAACTTCTGAATATCTACTATTTATCACTACGGTGAGGATGTACAGATGGAAATTGTGAATTTATTTGCACATCTCCCATTTGTACATGCAGAGAAGAAACCGGGTAAAAAACACCAAAACCAGAAGTGGTCGTTGACTCATGAGATCGAGCACGAAATAACGGGATGGGACAGGCTGATCCTCCCAACATAAGATCACGAAGAAGGCATTAATACAGGAGACAATCTGCCTCGTAGGGAAAGAATCCCGATGTTGAAACAATGCGACGGGTCTAGATGATCCGGAAACCCCCTCAAATGTGAATCTCAAAAAAAAAAGTAACGCAGTCTATAAAGAGCGGAGGGTTCTCTTGTATGCCTCATTTTCGCTGAAACCTCAACCCTCGCGGCAAGAAGTGGGCCAGAAGGGCGGGTGCACATTTTAGAGTTGCTTTTTTTGTTATGTATGCTCCGTTGTGCCCAGATGAAACTCCAAATAACCGTTTTTTCCTTATGAACATGTCCAGAAGCTGGACATCGCTTGGCCCGTGTCGTCGTGATAGTAGAAGTAAGCCATTAGGCACCGTCGGAGCTCTCCTTCGTCTCGGAGTTCCAGGAAGAACTGTTGCGCTTGTTGCCTTCTTCCTCCTCCATAGAGAAGACAAGGTCACTCTGTTCTTCCTCCTCAATCTTGCTCGTGGTGACTGATGAGGCGGTTCGCTCGAGGCGGCCGGGGCCTGCGGATGAGTGACGGGCCGATCCGGGGTGAAGGGACATGCCGCTAAGCTGTTCGGAGATCATCGACATGGAAGATTGTCTTCCAGGGCTGGAAACAAATGGTGAGCCATCATGTCGGCTGCCGATAGGACCCAAGCTAGGACTTCCAATAGGATTCAAGGAAGATTCACGGAGAGGAGAACCAATATGAGGGAATGAGGATCCAACACCATCATCCTCTCTCTTCTGACGTTGCTTGGCAAACAATGCTCCAAATCGAGAGGGACTAGATGCCAAAGGAGAGCCGGTCTTTGAAAAGCTGCTGCTCATGCCAAGACCGCTAATGTCGCGATGGCCGGTGCCGATATCATGGTCTGTTCGGGAGAGCCGGCGAAGCTTCTCCTGGGGCGTGAGAACATCGTCATGCAGATTCATAGGCAGGTAATCTTCTTCCATGGGGAAATTCTCGTCCCAATCATCGAGAGCAGTCGGACGAGGAACGCTAGCAGACAGTATCCGAGGTTTGACGGAGCGGGAGGAGTGCAGGAACCGGGGCCCAAACGAGTCTTCGGGTGCCGGAGGAGATGATCCAATAATCGACTGTTTGCGCAGGTCCGAAGCATAGCCAATATCGCGCAGGTTTCGAAATGCGGACTCCGATGGCCCCGGCCTGTGAGCCGGCGATGATAACTCCATCCCAAATTTCGAGGGCACTGAGGCAGCCACCGGACCATAACGGGCAGCGTGAGAGATACCCTGGCTATCAAAGGACGCCGGGAGCGGCGCATCAAGGGCCGTTAGATGGTGGTGGTTGGGCGACATTGGGAACCGCACATCCTCCACGGGAGATCCATACTTCGAACCTGTATCGGAGGCCAATCCCGCATCAATTGTTGGAATGGAATCGTAGGGCGGCTGCTGCTGACCTTGGAAGACTGAATCGTCCTGCGAAGAGACTTGCGCGATGTATCGGGGTTCATGGCCGTTCATGCGCTGCTGTGACAGAACGGAATTTGTCAAGGCGGAATCCTGATTGACATAGGCCTGCGGATTAACTCGGCCACCCAAGTTCAGATGGCTACCACCCATGGCCATACCACCGCCAGTAGGTCGGTTTACCCGGCGCCCGTCCGGTAGAATATGAGCTAGTGCGCACTTTGCGCCGAACTTGCAGTTTCCCTAAAGTGAAGCCAAAGGGCGTCTGGTCAGCACCGGTTCAGCTTGGATCGGGATCCTGAGGGCAAACAAGACCTCCGCCTCAGTCTTACCTTTGTAAAGTATTTACAAGGTGCGTAATCGACTGCTGAATCGGTCGAGTGCAGAAATGGACAAGCGGGGCCGGCCTGGCAGGCGCCCTGGCGGAAGAATTTGCATGGGACATGTTTGGTATCTGCGGAGAGATCGGAGTAAGTTAATCAGCATCTTGACAAGGGAGAAAAACGAGGTGACCGCATGGAGGCCGGGGAGGAAGCGTACTCTTGTTGCTGGGGTTCGGCGGGCTGCGAGCCATGTCGAGGCTTGAGGGATTGCGGGAGTGGCCGTTCTGAAGCTCAGAAGCCACCGGAAGAGGTGCACGACCTCTCATTTCGGATCGAGTAGGACGAGAAGAAGGGCGAGAGGCCGACAGCATCGCCGAGAGAGAGATGGTGGAGTCACTGGAGGGGTTTATCGGAGAGAGGGGAAGAAGTAGATGGCGGGCGGTGTACCCGAAATCTACATAAGTAGTGTGACTTAAAGTTATCACTTGCGAAATAGCGGCAGATGATGAGAAATACTTTAATCTTTCAAAGTTCTTCTAATTCTGCACATAGTCACAGGATACCCTGTTCGCCTGTTCATCTGATGCCTTCTCCGCCTTCCAGGGTTGCCTCCATTCCGGGTGCTCACCTGCATATCTAGGATTTAGTATCCGCTCACTCAAACCTTCCATACCATCAAGGCCATGCATTTGTCCGCGATATGTATCAAAATCTATTATTACCTCATGCTAGTGCTCCATGCACCTGTGCGTCCATGTGTGTCTAAATTGACTTTTCAGATGCCTATCAAGATATGTATATATTGACCATAGCTTCCGAGAACATCCGTGAGTTTTGCAGGACTATCTAGGCCATACCTAGGTATTGCATAGTAGCCAGGCTGTCAAGCCCCATATACCGTGGGGTAGTGGCTATGGGATGTAGTGCTAGCTAGGTAGTCAAAGAAGAAGCTAAGGCTATAAAGTATGAATATGTCTCACATACATAGGCCAGGGGTTCCTATGTAATAAAGTGCACGAGATCTGAGTGCCACTATTGATGTCCTATCTCGCGAGGTCTCGAGTCCCGAATCATTCACCAATCTACATTAAGCGATCGTCTGAGTCCCGCTCAGACTCGCAAATCACGCCGAATGATGTGACTAGGTGGAGACGCGGAGATCACGAATGTAGCATCATACCCGACCGCTTATTGGGGCGACGGTTCAAGTCCCAAAGTCTCCTGGCAGCACCATTAGCGGACTCGATGCGTTTTAGTGGTAAGAGAATGTGGCTTACCCATAACTCGCTAGAGCTCGTATTCTCGGGCAAAAGCTCCGTGCATCGCGCCCATAAATCAAGACAGATACGACGACGGATAGCGGCATGTCGCTGCCACTGTCGCCACTCTTCCTCGAGCTTGGACCGTTCCTCCAGGGAAAGTTGAACAGTGTCGCTATCATGAAGCGTTCCTAACCGAGCTTGAATTTCCTCTTTTTCTTCTTCGAGCCGTTGAATGTCCTGTCGGAGGGCAGAAAGACGAGGTTTGGCCTCGAGAGCTGCCAAGGAAGCCCGGGCTTTTTTCTCATCTTCCTTGGCGGAAGAAAGCTGGCCTTGGAGCTGCTCAATCTCCTGGCTGAGCGCGGCGAGGATTTCGGGAGTCGCTTCATCCGACGAACCCTGCACAGCGTGGTAGACTACTTGCTTCCCTATATATAGCCACAAGTCGGTAGAAGGCCTAGTATTGCGGAGCAAATTGGGACTGACCTGCCACTCGTTCCTCGATCTTGCCATTCTGGTGCAATTCTCGTAGGAGCTTCGTAGCTTTCACTGGAAGCACTTCAATACCATGCTGGATCGAGAGACGACTTGTTATTACTCACCTCTCGTAACTTTGTTGTGTAGATTTGCAGATACCTCGATGGCCTTTCCAAACCGATTGTCAGCAAGATCCGTGGCGGGCGAAGCCATGGGCAGGTTGAGGGCATACTGAATAGGGACGACTGGATGATCCGAAAAGTCAACACTGTTTCAGCTTCGAAGGACGAAAGGAACTCACTTTTGTTCACCTGGGAGCAGAGCGATTGAATGAGCATGTTCATGATACAGTCAACGGAAACTCTCCGAGGACACTCACGAAGGTAGTCAAGAATCATTGTGGTGTCTGTCACCGTCAGTCCTCGTCGCACCATCACGACAGTTTCTACTACAACTTACCATCCGCACCGGCAGAGGCGTCACTCTTTCCCTTGCGGGTACCCATGATAAGTTTGAATACCGGCCGTTTGATGGTGGAGGGGCTGATGTTGTAGCAAAGGGTAAGAAGTGGATTGAGATGTGGATGAGAGTTACGTGATGGAACTTTAACAAGGGCACCAGATGATATAACGAAATACACAGAATGTGATTGCAATGTGTTTCGTAACGAGGCCTAATACCTATAAAATCCAAACAGCCCACCATATGTCCAAAGGCTCCCCGGTAGCCGTATGAAATCCGGAGCGTAAATGCAACTATGCGGAAACAAGAGGCCGAGGCGGCGCCAACGAAATCGCCTCCCGGATGGCGAAGATAAAGTTTTGCTTTTGAAACCCGGGATTACAAAGTATAGAAAAATGCAGAATGGAAGCGCCAGCCAAAATCCATGGAAATCCAGCACGGCGTCCGGGTATCACATCACGATCTATCATTTCAGTTAGTTCAGCATTGGACAGTACGACAATTCAGGGATACGTACGCAATCGCTATCGTTTTTGGCACTTGGAACCCCCATTTCTTCGAAGGTCTTGGGCCCCTTGCCCGGTAGTTGACCACTTGGCTTGGATGGTTGAGAGGGTTTCGAGGATGTCGCCGACGGTGGACCGGAAGGTGGCTGGGGTGTGGAGGAAGCCGAGCCCCGAGACGGCTGGCGAGACTCTGTGCGTGGAGGGAAGTTGGCGGATGAAGGGGAACCCAGTGGTCGGGGAGACCCCGGAGGGCGAGGGGATGGCAAAGGTCCTCCGTGGGCAGAGACAGGAGTTCGTACGGGCCTTCGGTCCGGAGGCACTGCGTCGAGTCGTCCTGGACGTTGTCTGTCACCCGGTCGTGGAGCCGGCGCAGAGAAACCCACGTCCACTCGAGGTGTCCCATTGGGGCTGATCATGTTTGCAGCCTGCGGGCTGCTTGGGACCGATGGTGCACTGAGCGGTGTACCCGCACCCGCGCCAGGCTGGCGATAGTTCATCGGTGGTTGGCCATAGCTCGGAGTCCGAGGGCCAGGCGGGCCCTGGGAGCCGCCATAGCCCGCAGGGGCATTTTGACGAAGGTTCGGGTTGACACCAAATGCCGAGCTTGGTCGAGAATCAGACAATTGATAACCTGGCTGGCCTGGTGGCCGGGAACGAGAAGAACCAGGGCGATCGGGGTAAGGGGCAGCGGATGGCGGTTGGTCGGATAGGGTCATCCGCGAAGGATCGGGCATCTGGATGTTTTCTGGAGGAGCCTCCAAAGAGCCACCGCGCTGATGAGCGCCATAACGGGTCGATTTGATGCGAGAAATCGCAACGTTTTCATGGTCCCTTCGGGACAGAGTCTTAGAACGCGAGATACTGTCGATGCGACCAGTCGCGTCTTTGTTACCGCTGGCAGCAGCCTTGGCGTACCAGCTGCGAGCCTCTTTGATGTCGACCGGGACGAAGATGCCGACCTCATAGAAGTAGCCCAAGGCGAACTCGGCTGTGGGGAGACCACTCTGCGCTGCGCGCTGGGCGTATGTGAATGCAAGTTCATCATTTTTCTCGAAAACACCTTCGTGTCCACAGAGGAACCATTTACTGATGGCCATCTCGGCCTCGGGCTCACCCTGGCGCGCCGCCAGCGCATTATAATGCAGAGACAGTGCGGGATTGAAGTCGCAGCCAAGTTGACAAAGTTCATATGCAGCACCCATCTTCACCTGAGCCTTGGCAAATCCATGGTAGGCAGCCTTCTCGATGTTGACACGGGCCACATTGAGATCGAGTGCCAAGAACTGATCGGGAACGCTGACTTGGGGAAGCTCCCGAGCGAGAAGCATGCCGTAAACCTGTACCCGATGTGAGGAGTGTGGCTAGAAATTGCATCAAAAGGACGCAACTTACGTAGGCACCTTGCGGTGCATTCTGGTCACAGGATTGCGCGGCGAGCCGGATGTACTCCAAACCTCTCTGGAAATCCTGACGCTGGCCATGCTGTCCAAGGAGAATCATCATTCCCAGTCGCTAGAAATCAAATGTTAGCTCTCCTAAATCTGGCGTGGCAGAAATTTCCTGCAAACATACGTAGTATGAGGCGGAATCCGCCCTGGCGACACCCCTCTCGTAGTGTTTGATTGCCTTCTCCGGCTCCCCGGAGCTCTCGAACTGCATTCCAATTCGGTACTCTGCGCGTGCATATCCCTTCTCCGCTGCTCTGGAATAGCATCGGAAGGCCTCCTTTCGATCCACTCGATAGCCAAACTTGCCGAATTCCAACCACATGCCCTTGATGAACTCGGCCCTGGGGTGATGCTGCTCGGCCAAGAAACTGACAATGTTCAACGCATCCGTCTTCAACTGCTGCTCAATCTGCGGCGTGTGAGGGCGCGGAGGTTGCGTCAATGCCAGACGGGCTTCGTTCTGTGCGGCCACTTCAACATAGGCCAAAGCATCCTGGGCCCAGGACAATTGCATCTCCGGGTCAGTGGTCGACAGGACGTCCATACGGTGGTGTTCCAGATTGGCTTCGCGCTGCTCATCGGTAGGAGGGACGTTCGGTGGGGGACTCCGCAGGACAGGGAATGGAGAGAAGTTTGGGTGATCCATGCTGTCGTAGGTTGCGGACTGCGCGTAGGCACCATGATCGTACGCCTGGGCTTGTTGTGGCTGACCGTGGACGGCAGAGGAGGTTCGCTCGGGGAACTGCTGCTGTTGTTGAAGGTGCTGCTGGCGATACTGCGCCGGCGGTTGCTGGACGCGGCGCGGGTCGCTCGCGTGATGTTCCATCTGCGCAATGTTGTCCTGCATGTTTTCGGGAACTTCAGGCATCACCCTGCCAGGATGGATCAGTACTCGAATTTTCGGCATCTTGGTGAATGTGGAGGAGAAACCAACGATGGCATATATTCGTACCTTTGGGGGGAGGGGGAGATGACCTCTGGCATGTAAAAGTCATCTTGGCCCCCTGGATACCAAGTCGCACCCAGCCGTGACTGACCATGGCCCTGTGGCGGTCTGTTCATCCCGGCGCTAATGGTAAAGGAATAAGGAGAAGAAAGCAGACTGGGAAAAAGAGGAGAAAGAGAGAAGCGCCAAGAGGGGTGAGAGACAGCCCACTTTCTCCAGTTGGAGCGCAAATCTAAATAAATCGGATTTCTTTGCCGAATTACAACGCGAGTGAGTCCCGGCAGAGTAAAAGGACTATGTAAATGTAAATAGAAGTAAATGTAGAAGAACAAAGCTATTGATAAAACATAATGAATCATGATGTACAAATAAAATGTACTCCGTACTCAGCTCTCTACTCAGCAGAAACCGAATGCACATAATCCAAGACCCGCAAATTATTTCCCCCCTGAGGTTGCACCGATGTCAGACTCCACTTAACCGTTTATTTTTGTCTTATTCTGTCTTCTCTGAGGGAACATTTCAAATTGCAATGTGCTGATCCTACGCCATGGATCTACAGGATTTCCATCATCCTTTCATTCCATATGAGATTCAACTGCAGTTTATGCGTGCCTTGTACCGCTCTCTGGAAGATGGAAAAGTCGCCGTATTCGAGTCCCCCACTGGTAAGCGCGCTAAACCTCCCTCCTTCTATTGGCCCCAGTCTAACATCGGTGCAGGTACTGTACGTATTTTCTCTAGGGTCTCCACCAGGTCATAGTCTGAGTGATTTCAAAGACGCGATGTGTCTGGGTCTTGAAACGCGGGTATACGCGATGGGGCATCAAACTAAGCCACATCTTAGGGTAAATCGCTGAGTCTGATCTGTGCTTCTCTTACTTGGCTACGAGATCACAAACGCAAGGCCTTTCAGGAATCGCTCGATCAGGCAGCAGGTATGCTCCCTGCTCCTAGATTGCTCCCCCTGTGATGTTATTCTTACATGTGGTTTAGCCGATGACAATGAGCCCGAATGGATGATAGAATTCGCAAAACGGGATTCTCGCCGTGCAATTACCGAGAAGAGACAGGAATTCGAGAGCCGATTGGCCAAAATTAAGCAGGAGGAAGAGCGGTTGAAGTCGGCCCAGGATAGTTCGGAGCGCCCTCGAAAAAAGCAGGTACGATCAGTCCGATCATAGATCCTGATATCACATTCCAACAAACTCGTTTCCGTTTCTAGCGATTGGATGAGCCAAGATCGCGGCCGGATGCCGATGATGATCAATTCGTACTCGAAGACTATGACAGTGAAGCAGATGAACGGAAGACACAAAGCGCATCGGGAGGGGCAGAGGGTTTGTCTGCCAGCACCCTGGCCCTGTTAGAGCGGTTCCAGGGTCAGTTCTCATCCAAACAGCAGAATGAAGAAGAGGATGACGACTCAATCAAGATCTTCTATTGTTCTCGGACCCATTCCCAGCTGAGCCAATTTGCGGGTGAGCTCCGACGAGTTGCATTCCCATCCAGCATACCTAGTGGTCCCGATGCAGAGGGCAAAGAGGACCTGTCGAAGCTCGAAGAACGTATCAAGCACCTTTCTCTGGGGTCCAGGAAAAACCTTTGCATTAACGACAAGGTTCGCGCGCTGGAGAATGGCACCGCTATCAATGAGCGGTGTCTGGATCTGCAGCAATCCGGTGTGGCTGCGGACAAGAAATGCTCCTATCTTCCTTCTAAAGATAACGAAGCTTTGGTTCTCGAATTCCGAGATCATGCCTTGGCCACGGTCAAGGATATCGAGGACATCGGTAAGGTCGGAAAGGAAATTGGTATCTGCCCTTACTACGCATCCCGTTCCGTCATCAAGCACAGCGAGGTTAGTATTAACAACTGCCCATCACGATATATGCAGAGCTGACTATCTTCCAACACAGATTGTGACGCTCCCTTATCCGCTGTTACTGCAGAAATCTGCTCGTGAAGCCCTCAATCTGTCTGTCAAGGACCATGTGGTCATCATTGATGAGGCTCACAACCTCATGGACGCAATAGCCGGCATTCATTCAGTGACAGTCTCATTACATCAGCTGAATACTGCCATCTCACAGTTAACGATCTACGCCCGCAAATTCAAGAATCGATTAAAGGGGAAGAATCGAAACTACGTTGCTCAGGTCATTCGACTGGTGAACTCCATTGCCGACTACCTGCGAGGTATTTCTCTGCAGAAGGGGCCTCAAGAAGGTTCAATTCAACCTTCAGATTTAATGGCTGGCAAAGGAGTTGACCAGATAAACCCTTACAAACTATCTCGGTATCTGCAGGAGAGTAAGCTGGCCCGCAAGGTAGATGGCTACGTTGAGTCGTCGCAAGAACAGCAGCAAGGACAACCCAAGGAAAAGACAAGCGTACCCGTTCTTTTTCACATCCAAAGCTTTCTTTTGCCTTTGATGAATCCCTCGGAAGAAGGGAGGCTCTTCTATCAAAAGGATCAGGATAACGTACTGTTGAAATACATGCTTCTCGATCCGACCAATCACTTCCGTGAGATTGTTGAAGATGCCCGAGCTGTAATACTGGCCGGTGGCACGATGTCTCCGGTGGGTTCCATCCACCTTGGGTTTGCGGCACCTGCTAACTCCTTTACTAGATGTCGGATTACGTGAATCATCTGTTCTCATACGTACCATCGGAACGTCTTGATACATTCAGCTATGGCCACGTCATTCCAAAGGCCAATCTAGTGGCGCAGTCGCTTACTCGAGGCCTCTTGGGATCGGAATTTGACTTTACCTATGAAGCACGAGGGTCCGAGAAGATGGTGAGTGCTCTTGAAGCCAGCCACCAGCAAAGCTCTACTTTGGTTTCAATTTCATTTTCTAATTGAGAACATAGATCACCGACCTGGGTCGGACGATAGCGACCCTCTGCCAAGTCATCCCAGATGGCGTTGTTGCGTTCTTCCCTAGCTACGACTACCTGAGTCAAGTATTGACTGTTTGGAAGAAGCCCATCCCGAATGGCAATGGCCAAACCACTCTCAGTCTGATCGAGCGGAAAAAGAAGATCCTTTATGAATCGCGCGAAGCAGCAACAACTACTGATGCCTTGCTTCAAGAGTACACCGAAGCCATCGAATCAGGGTCAGGGGCTTTGCTGTTATCTGTGGTTGGAGGAAAGCTGTCGGAGGGCATCAACTTTTCTGACAGACTGGGACGAGGTGTCTTGATCATCGGCCTGCCTTTCCCAAACATTCGTAGTGCTGTTTGGCAGGCCAAGATCAAATACATTGAGGAGAAGACCTTCAAGCTTAGTTCTGGGTCCGAGTCGGCGAAGAAGGCTAGCGCTGCAGCAGCAGGGAGAGACTTTTACGAGAATTCCTGCATGCGGGCCGTAAACCAGTGCATTGGGCGCGCCATCCGCCACGCGAATGACTATGCAGCCATTGTGATGATTGACCGGCGATATGACTCGGCGCGCATTCAGGGCAAATTGCCAGGCTGGATTCGAGGAAGTCTAGTATCTTCGCCATCTGAGCGTCCTGCACAGATGACAGTACAGCGATTGTCCAGATTCTTTGCAGAGAAGAAATAGCTATGACTAACTAGTTAGTCTTGAGACAATAACAAAGCATCCCAGAACGATGGAAGAACGTAAGACGGTGGCAGAATGATGCAACATGCGCGTATGCAGAAGGCGGTGTTCTCCCACGTGACCTATGGCAGCCCCAGAGCAGGGTTTGACCCTATCACGGGACAAGCGAAGTGCTTAGCGCACACTCCGCCTAGCGCAAGCGTGGATTTCAACATCTGAGCCGGAAGTATCCACGACCCTTCCCCCCTTCAACGCCCAACTCTCAGACCGGTCTTGTCGAGAACTCACCGCCGACAAGATGCCTACCCGTTTCTCGAAGACCCGGAAGCAGTGAGTCGCCTCCTCCTGTCCTCTCCCCGAAGTTTTGGCCGTGATCTACGAAAATTCGACCTCGCTGGCCATCGCATTGTTCCCAACCGCCCATCGCTAACATCTATCTCTCACAGCCGCGGCCATGTGTCCGCCGGTTACGGTCGTATCGGCAAGCACCGCAAGAGCCCCGGTGGTCGTGGTATGGCCGGTGGTCAGCACCACCACCGTACCAACATCGACAAGTACCACCCTGGTTACTTCGGTAAGGTCGGTATGCGCTACTTCCACAAGACTCAGCAGCAGTTCTGGAAGCCCACCATCAACCTCGACAAGGTACGTTTCGGACGAATCAGCCCACCTGAAAAAAGTTCGGAAGCACGGAAAGCAGAATTTGTGTGCCGGGACATACGACGACAATGAACTGTGAACCGGCTGCGAACCGAATCAGGAGGGTCGAATAAATACAATGGTGATAAACAGTGTGGCTGATTGGACTTTCTTCCCCTTGATATAGCTCTGGTCCCTTGTCCCCGCTGAGAAGCGCGATGCCTACCTGAGCGGCTCCAAGACCGACACCGCCCCTGTCATCGACCTCCTGCCCCTCGGCTACTCCAAGGTCCTCGGCAAGGGCCGTCTCCCCCAGATCCCCGTCGTCGTCCGTGCCCGTTACTTCAGCCGTGATGCCGAGCAGAAGATTAAGGAGGCTGGTGGTGTTGTTGAGCTCGTCGCATAAGTGTTGAATTCGGTGTTTTATTGGAGAAGACGGGTGAATCGGGGCAATCGCAGTCTTGACTGCGTTCGGTCTTATGGAGGATTCAAGTCTTTCCGCCCGTGAGGAGGACGATCGGAACTCAAAAGCTGACCGCCACGAGCCGAAATGGTTGGTCCCGGCGTTCGAAAAGAATAAGCGTTTGTGTATGCAATCTGCATCGCATGGCCTCCGAACGCCCTTACGATTTCACATTGTGTTAAACAAATACCACAAGGAGGATTTTTCAAAAAGTTTCCGTGCCGAACACAACGTACATGCTGGAGGCCGTGAGCGATTGATATCCATATATCCATACCGGCTGCTCTCCATCAGGCTCTGGTAGTAGCTCTATATCACCGCACCCGAGTTTGCAGTCATATCCATGGTTGTCTAGAATCCGTGCAAAGTAGTCTCATTGATGTGCCTATTTACAACTGGCCCTCGTGATTGTAGTCTATCATCGTCCTATTCAGATCTTGGACTCCCGTACTGATCCCCTATGCCCTTTGCCATCTTTACAGGCTAGCGTCTCGCTGATAAAGCGGACAGCTTCGTCAACCATTTTGGCCGTGACTTCATGGCCTGCACTCTGATCAATGACATCCTCGAATGTGACACCGCCATCACCAAACCAGCCATCGGATGCGATGGCCTTCTTGAACCAGTTCAGGAAAGCCTCACCCCGGTGATACGGCACCAACTTGTCCATCCCACCAGACAGATTCAAAATTCGCTTACCCGCCAGACACCGAGTCAGAAGTGGTCGAAGCTCCTGCTGTTCCTTGTCTGTTGGGTCGGGCAAGCTGTCTGGACGTAACGGGCTGGACGAGCCAGTATCAACACGACTAAGGAAGAGGCTGGCCGGATCGTACTGCTTCACGATATCCACAAACGAAGTTGGAAAGGCCTCTGAACCTAGAATTTCTGAACCCGGCGGGTCGCTCTTCGTCCATGATGGCAATTTTGACAGCCGCGCACGATCCACCATGAGGTTGAGATAGTCCGGGCAGCCAATGATGACGACGCCGGCGCTGATGCGAGGCTCATGCAGCAAACAGCTCCATGCGGCATGTCCGCCTAGGGAAACGCCCAGAACGAGGTTCTCCGAGATCTTATGCTCACCATTGGGGAAGATGAATGAAGCTAGATAGTCCATCAACAGTGATGTGTCTCGCGCAGTGCCCTCTGGATTGTTTGTTAGTGGCGAGTGAGGTAGTTTCAACTGCGGTGGTTAGCACTTACGGAAGATAGAGAACATATCCTGAGCATGGCGAGGGTTTCCCTGCCTCCAGGCCTCGTTGGCCAGTGGATCGACCATTCTGGTGCCATGGTTCCGCTGGTCAAAAGAGACAGCAATCAAGCCCTTAGCAGACGGGTTGCTCTGATTTTTGCCATTCCAGTCGGTGATAGCGGATGAGGCGATGCCGGTCATCCTTTCTTGCGTCGCCAGCCGTGGATGAAGCAGCCAGAGACACGCAACCTCTGTCGCCTGAGACTGAAGCTCCTCAAGCCCAAAGACGGTCACTGAGATTCCGGCAATGGCATAGACCTTTTGAGACACGGCGGCCGGCTTGGTGCGATCCGGCGAGTGGAAGGTCTTTGAGAATGGATCGGTCATTGTGGCTCTGGCGTATCTGTAGATAGATAGATACAATTGAATTGGATCAGATTAGGAACTGAAAAGGGAAAAGAGAAATAAAGATCGAATCACTTCGATGTTCCGACTGTATAGAAAAGAATGGCGGGGAACATGCAATTCTAAAGGCGGACTCGGATATACCGCGGGCGCGCCGATGGGACCCGTTGCTGTTGGCCAAATTCCCGGTACCCGTGGGCGACGGTGGACCCCGCTGGAGCGTACATTAATGTACCGAATTCTGGCAGTAAATACTCCGTACTCAGGGCTATAATAGTGTCACTTGTTTGTGTTTTTCTACGCTAGCATTTCTATATCTCATTGCAGATTGACTTAAGACTAATTTGTCAAGTAACTAACTAGTTAACTAAATAGAGTTCCTTAACAATGCCCGACTCACGTGATTCATAGCCTGGAGCTACCATCCCGAAATGGGAAATGGGAAACCATTCTCGTGAAGGAAGAGTGAAGGAACTTGATCCACGTTGTGCCGTCGGTGACCCCTGAAAGAATTGCTGATTGATTTGGAGATTGACTCCTATCCGGTACCATCACCAAGAATAAACCCCTTCCCCTATTCCCAGAGCCTGACCGCCCACTTCGTGGCTAGCTTGATGGGCCCTTCTCCAGTTGGAGAGATTTTGATGGGGCGGAACTCCACCGCGGTTGCGAACTAAGTCAACCTCAAGCGCTCCTTTATGTCAACAGTCTTGTGGATGCCATCTGTCACTCTCAATTGATCCAGTCCTTCTCGTGAGATCGATCTTAGGATGACAGCGAGGAGATTCGGTCACATATGATAGGATCTCGATCAATCCTGCATGTATGCACCCCATCATCTGCTAGCACATGCTCGAAGCTGCAACTGACGATCCCCTCGCCGTAACAGCATGAGCGACACTCTAATGCCCTCCTCTCCTCAGTTGGAGGCTGAGCGAAGCTCCAAGAGAGAGAAATCGAAGAAACCCGATCCCATCTCCGTCTCCAGTGGCCCTAAACTGGCATCGCCATTCCCGTCTCCTACCGAAACCAAACGACCCGCTTCGCTCAAGCGCGCACCCACCGAAGCTAGCGAAGAGAATAAGGCGCCAGAATATCTCCAGCTGTCCAAGGACACGGAGAGCCCTCTCAGGAGCAAGGACAACACCTCCCCGACACAGCATGGCTCGCCGAGAGAGAGGTCATCGTTGAACACGCGGCCGCCAAACAGGTCCACAGACGAGAGACCGCCGTCCGCAAGCCAGCAAGGACCCCAATCATCTGCTCCTGGAATGTCTCCTCCGTCCCGCGCTCCCAGTGTCCAATTTCGCGACCCTGACACTGATGCCATCGAACTGCCCTCGTCACGGGCGCAATCTCGACCCTCCTCTTTATATGGTGATGACGGAGACCACTCCAAAGGGAAACAGTCTATCCTCAATCGGCTAAAGTCCTTGGCCGCGTCTCCCCCTTTTGCGTCGCACTCGCGGGCCCCTAGCGGAGCCACAATCGGAGACTTCCGGCCGGGCCCAAGTGATATGGTCACCCCGGGCTCTGAACGAGGCGAATTTCTCTTCCCCGTTCCTGAGCCACCGGATGAAGAGGGCAGCGACATTGATGCCGATGCCGAGGAGAGTGGCGGCGAGCAGCGTGATCGCCGCAAAAAGAAGAAAATCCTACGGCGACGACAGCAACAGGACGACGAAGCTGGGGTTCGCACCGCTCCTACGACGCCGAAAAACGCCCGCCGGCCCTCCTTCCACTTTTCTTCTTCGTTTGCTCCCTTCGAGAACTACCGCAATAACATATTCCCCAGAAGAGCGAGCACTACTGACTTCACGCCTCAAAACCGAGAGGGCGTATCAGAGGATGAGGGTCGCGACAGGCTCAACCGGCGAAGGCGACATGCGTGGGGCGGCAACCGTGGATTGACATACGTGGGACGGCAGCAGGACGGAACCCAGGAAGAACATCAACGGCCGAGTCATTTGAGGAGACTCACCGGTCTTGCTGGTCCCTCTGAAAATGCCGAAGGCCTTGCAGCTACCTGGAGACGGCATCGGAACGAACGAGGCACCAGTGCCAGTGCCCAGCGATGGAGACAGATCAAAGCAGGCTTCAAATTCATGGGTCAGCGTCGCAAGGGCGACAACGCAGTGGATAATAAGAAATCCGCTGAACTGCTAGCCGAGCTGGCCTCGGCTGTCCCAGCTGCCCTAATCCTAGCCAGTTTCTTCCAGCGGGATGAACACGGAAGCAAACGTATACCGATTCTCTTGGAGCAACTGAAGGTCCGTGTTACTGACAGCCGCATCGACTCGCATTCAGGCGATCGCCATTTGGTGTTTCGAATCGAGCTGGAATATGGAAGTGGCATGACTCGAATGAAGTGGATTATCCACAGGACTTTGAGAGATTTTGCCAACCTGCACTTGAAGTACAAGCTTCATCTCGGAACTCAGAAATACATCCAGCTGCGGGCAACTGAGAACAGCCCCAGCCTTCCTCGTTTCCCGAGAAGCGCTTTCCCTTACATGCGAGGCGTGCGTGGGTTAGAAAGCGAGTTCGAGGACGAGGAAGACGATGGTGGCTATGAGACTGGTCCCGAGGCGATGAGTGGCACAGAACGACCTGGGAAAAAGAAATCCAAGAACCAACAACATCAGCGTCGACCTTCTGGGGCTGGTCCCTTGGCTCGCAGGAAATCCAGTATCACCAACCAGGAGGGTGAATCGGCCGCGGGTCCTTCGTCCGTCCACGAAGGAGTTGGTGGCAGAAGGGAAACCTACCCGGAAAGACAACGGAAGAAGCTCGAGATGTACCTCCAAAAGATGATCCGCTTCCTGATTTTCCGGGCTGATAGCAACCGCTTGTGTAAATTCCTTGAGTTATCTGCGCTCGGAGTTCGTCTCGCTGCGGAAGGGAGTTATCATGGCAAGGAGGGCTTTTTGATCATCCAGTCGTCGAAAGGTCTCGACTTCCGAAGGGCCTTGACACCGTCTCTGATGAAGAAGCGACATTGGCCCAAGTGGTTCCTTGTCCGTCACAGCTACGTGGTTTGTGTTGATTCACCCGAAGAGATGAACATCTACGATGTCTTTTTGGTGGATTCCCACTTCAAGATCCAGACACAAAAGATGAGACTTCGCAATCAGAAGGCGAGAGACCTGGCCAAGTCGGCAAAGCAGTCCGCAAGACACCCCCAGCACCATACTCTGAGGCTTGAAAATTCCGAACGCAAGCTGAAGTTACTGGCCCGGAACGAACGCCAACTGCAACAGTTTGAAGACTCAATTCGCTTCATGGCTGACAATACCCCGTGGATGCAGCCGAACCGGTTTGACAGTTTTGCCCCCGTCCGGCAGAAATGTTTTGCTCAATGGCTCGTTGATGCACGGGATCATATGTGGGTGGTCTCGAGAGCTATCAACCAGGCAAAGGATGTCATCTACATTCATGACTGGTGGTTGAGTCCGGAACTGTACATGCGACGACCTGCAGCCATCAGCCAAAAATGGCGGTTGGATCGTCTGCTACAGAGAAAGGCGCGTGAAGGTGTAAAGATCTTTATCATTATGTACCGGAACATCAACTCTGCGATCCCCATCGACTCAGAGTACTCCAAGTTCTCACTCCTGGAGCTCCACCCCAACGTCTTTGTCCAGAGGTCTCCGAACCAGTTCCGTCAGAATACCTTCTTCTGGGCACATCACGAAAAACTGTGCCTCATTGATCATACACTGGCTTTTGTGGGAGGCATTGACCTCTGCTTCGGGCGTTGGGATACGCCTCAGCATCACCTCACTGACGACAAGCCCACTGGTTTTGAAACGACCGACATGGTTAAAGATGCAGACAACTGTCAGCTCTGGCCAGGCAAAGACTACTCAAATCCACGCATTCAGGACTTTTATGACCTGGATAAACCGTACGAGGAAATGTACGATCGCAATGTTGTGCCGCGTATGCCCTGGCACGATATTTCGATGCATGTGGTAGGCCAGCCTGCCCGGGATCTCACTCGGCATTTCGTTCAGCGCTGGAACTACATCCTTCGCCAGCGCAAGCCAACGCGACCAACGCCCTTTTTGCTGCCTCCTCCAGACTTTGACCCTGCTGATTTGGAAGCTTTGGGTCTGGATGGAACCTGTGAAGTCCAGATTCTACGCTCCAGTAGTATGTGGTCGACTGGAACGCCCGACGTCACAGAACATAGCATCATGAATGCCTATGTCAAGCTGATTGAAGAATCCGAGCACTTTGTTTACATTGAGAACCAATTCTTCATCAGCACCTGTGAAATCGAAGGCAGGAAGATTGAGAATCTGATTGGAGACGCGTTGGTGGAACGTATTGTTAGAGCAGCCAAGAACGAAGAAGCGTGGCGCGCCGTCATCATCATCCCTCTGATGCCGGGCTTCCAGAACACCGTCGATAGCGAGGGCGGAACGAGTGTGCGTCTGATCATGCAGTGTCAATACCGCAGCATCTGCCGCGGCGAGACATCGATCTTCGGTCGTCTTCGTGCGTTGGGTATCGAGCCGGAGGACTACATTCAATTCTTCAGTCTACGAGCCTGGGGCAAGATTGGACCGACTAAGCAGCTGGTGACGGAGCAACTCTACATTCACGCGAAGTGCATGGTCGTTGATGACCGTGCCGCCATTATTGGTTCTGCAAACATCAACGAACGTTCAATGCTGGGATCGCGCGATTCCGAGGTCGCAGCTGTGGTGCGGGACACGGACATGATTTCATCCACCATGAATGGCAAACCTTACCTCGTAGGAAGGTTCCCTCACACTCTACGCATGCGCCTTATGCGGGAACACCTTGGAATTGACGTCGACGAGCTTCTGGAGCATGATATCGCCACGGAAGAAGAGCTGCGTAAGATTCAGGTGGATGAAGAGGACACTCGACCAGCCCGTGGTCGAGAAAGACGGGGCTCCGAATCGTCCATGGTTGAGCGCCAAGATGAAAGAGAGATGATTGAACGTCGGCATCGTGTCCAGGATGAGTTCCTGTCTCGTTCAGAAGACATGTACAGCTTCAATCATGATGTTGACTGGGAACAAGGCAACAATCCCAATCTCAAGAGCAATCGGAGGCTCACCGCGGATCCACGAGTCACAGACAATCCCGATCACAGAAAAGACGTGGACGGTGAGGGCGTTGATAAGCTGAAAGCTGCGGAGCAAGCTGGTTTGACAGTTGCCCGCGATACGCAGGTTACACCGGATGGTAAAGAGGCTTTGGTCTCACCGATCTCTTCCGAAGGCAAAGGCACTATCAGCCAACCGAAACGAGTGTCCCGGCGCAAGCCCACCCGGTCACCTTCGACCCGCGAGAATAGACAAGGGTCTTCGGATGACACCGCTCGTGACTCAGAGACCAATACCAACTCTGACACCCCTAGCCACGCTCATGGTGTAACCGGGTCATCGAGCCGTGAGTCAGAAGTTGACAGCGCGGGCCTGATGGTATCCCAGGGAAATCACGATGACCCTAGATATGGACAATCATCCACGCCAGATCTGAAGCGTATCTATATCGACAAGGATTGTATGAAAGATCCAGTGAACGATGCATTCTACTTGGACACATGGCAAGCACTTGCTGAAAAGAACACGAAAATTTTCCGTTCCGTCTTCCGGTGTATGCCCGACAGTGAAGTCAAGAACTGGAAGGAATACAAGGAGTATGCCGCATATGGAGAGCGGTTCTCCGAGATGCAGAGCCAGCAGAGCAGCAAGCCGTCTGACCCGCCTAATCAAAAACAGACCGGTCCTCCCGGGGCCGCTTCTTCCGCAGCTGGAACTTCGCTTGCCTCTCCAGTATCCCTCGTTAGCCCCAAGACCGAGGGACCAGCGGCCGAGCCGCGCACTCCTCAAACAATAGACGAGAAGGCCGAGCTTGTCACGCAAGATACCAAGCGGAATGAGTCTGAACGACCGCAGTCTGAGCTCATCCAACACGAGACCTTGTCACCTGTTGATGAAAAGTCACCCCTGAACACGGCACCGGAACCACACCTGTTGAGCAGCGTGCAGAACAGCCAAAGTGAGGAGAATGGCGCTAGCGGCGAGGACGCGGAGAAGCCTCGCTCAAACTCTACACATGTCGATTATTCCGAGGCAGTGAATCTGAATGCATCTCAATCTCGGAGACGCAGACGCAGAGCGACGACAATTGGCTCCAAGCGCGATCTTCATGGCCATGACGATGTGATGGACAAACAGCGCGCCGAGGATCTTCTGAACAAGGTTCAGGGCCATCTTGTTCTCTGGCCGTACGACTGGTAAGGACACATCGACGCTTAAATGTGGTACTGTACTAATTGTTTTCTACAGGCTTGAGAAGGAGGAGCAGGGTGGAAACTGGCTCTACGCTTTGGACCAAATCTCACCTCTGGAGATATAGTAAGTTTCGTGTGTTGTCTTGCAGATTGGACTTTTAGCTGACATGGTCATAGCAACTGATCCGGCCCTCTTTCATTTACACTGGGTGACGTCTTTATGGTTCCTCATCCTTAAATCCCAAGCACTTGCTTTCGTTGTTTGTTGGAGGCATTTTGGTGCATCATCAGCCGTTGAGCGCAGCTATTGCAGTTGGAGCATCGCGTTTCCGTTGGACTTTCTCGCCCCCAAATAGGGCTTCGTTGGAATATTCTTCGCTTTCAGGTAGTGATCGGCGTTTGGAAGGCTTCCTACATATAAAGTGAGCGCTAGACAAAATATTTAAACAATTTCGAAGCCAGAGCACAGACTTTTATATATACAGGGTATCTATCAAAGTGGGTTTTACACATAGTTAATCGGTCTTTGGCTGACTGTAAGCCTCCGTCCACGGGTGATCTGCCGTCGTCGTTCCTCGAAGCCATCAAAATTCGCCCGTAGAGCCGTCGCCAGGATAGAGCTGTCTTCACTCGGGCCCTCCCACTTTTCAAGTGCTTCAGATAGCCGCTCATAGGCAGTTTTAAACACACCCTGCAGCTCTGCAGTGCGTGTACACGAGCGACCCAGATCTTTCATGAAGTGAGTAGGGTCCTGGATGCACAGCCTTCGAGCAGCAGGTAAGTTTCCTTTTGCAACAGCATCGCGCTTAGCACTCATGAGAGACGTTTGGCCACGCCTATATGCGGACTCGGCATCCTCATTAGTTGCACGCAGTGTCTTATTATCAAAGAAGCCCGGCGGGTCTACTGCAACTCCGACCGAGCAAAGGTCAACGCCAGTCCCATAAAGCTTCAAAAAAGCAATAAACTGGTATCCGAGGGCATTGGGCCCGGTAAAGCGTCCATGATTCATCTTGAGGAAAGCAACGAGTAGCATTAACAAAGCATTGTTCTCAATGCCCGCATGTGAAGACACGTTTCCATGTGAAGACGAATAGAGACCGCGCGCTTCTAATAAAGCTCGAATGCCAAAATAGAGAGGTCGAATAGCAGGATATTCGACCATGTAATCCTGCAAGTATTCAATGATTGCTGGGACATTTTCACCACAGACAAATCGCAGTTTTAAACCTGTGGGCTGATGCCGGGCTTGCATGCGAGGAACCTTTGTTTGTAGCCAGATTTGCCCATTGAAGGTCGGGGTACTCTGTAGGGCGGACTGGACTTGGCGAAGTAGTTTCGTGTGAGCATCTTGGATCTGGGGCCGGGTGGCACTTGGCATTCGTGTCCGGTCTGGGGACCGTGAGAGATCCGTGAAAGGTATGAGGAAATCGAGACTGGAATGTGCCAGAGCCAGACCCATGCGATGGGGCCCAAAGAGCTTTGGCGGAGATGGAATTTTTGTTTCCAGCAATGATATAACCTCTGTGTTTATCCGAATAACCTGGCTTTGTTCCTCAGGGCTTGGGGCTAGGTAAGGGCCTAGGGCGCGGATTTCCGCATCCAAGTATGCAAAGGCATCGCCGGTGGCCTGGGATGGCGGGATGTATCTCAGCCATGGCCGTTGTCCGAGCGGATCATATATTGAGGGGTCTGCAGTGCAGATTACACCTGGACCTGGTCGATCATCCTCTGATGGGAGCTTGCTTTTATCATCCTCTGATGGGAGCTTGCTTTCTCGGGTGCGATTGTGTCGGCCTTCTTCGCTCTTGACCCTCTTTATCTCGCGATCCTCAAGTGTTGGTATCGGTGCCGGCGGTTGGTAGCCTGCACGGTTTTCAGGGAGAATCCAAGGTCGAAAGAGCCCAGGCGAAGGAGCACGAGGGTAGACTTTGCGGATGAGGCTAGCCCGGTTCGACGACCGATGCGCCTCTAGTGTTTTATGGAGACTGTTGGCGAAGACATCGGGTTCTTTAGGGGTTGGAACAGAAGAAGGGATTCGTCGAATCGGTAGAGAGAGGCGTGGCATAGCAGGGCGATCATTGAAGGTGACAGGAGGAGGAATGAGCTAAGCTCTTAGTGGTGGGAACTGTGATGAACGTTGTGGCCTGAGGCAGCGAGCGTTGGGCGCGTTGGGTGAATCGCAGAATGGATGAACTCGAGATTACTACTAACTATACTACTCCGTAGACCACATTAACGCCTATAGTTATCACAATTAAACCAAATACAATACAAGAGTAAGAGTTGACCATGACGTAGCATTGAAGGCATAGAAAGGAAAACCCCACCGATTTTCCTGAAGCGTCCGAGTTCCTGTTTGACGGCTTAATCTCACCGCTTGCCCCTCCATCGCTTTCTACTTCTATTCTACTTCTACTGCTTTCTACTTCTATTTTTATTCCTTCTATTTCTACTCTTTGTTCTTCTCTACCTGTACCATAACTGATTTCCGCTCTATTCATGGCTGTCGAGCGTCCTTAGTCCCTTTCCCACTCCCCTAGTCGATCTGCTCATTGACTCAACTCCCCTTTCCTCGTACGTTCTTCTGTGTTATCTCCGCAGGTCGCGGACGTCAGGATTACTCTTGAAGAGTTCCTGCGACAATTGCAGTGGTTCTGACTATCGGGGCAGTTGATTTGTTGCTCGTCCTCAATCACCAACTCTACGCCATGTCTGATACAGAGAAAGAGAGCCCCGCGCGCGTGCCCGAAGGGCAGCCAGAGCCGGTGCTCGCAGGACCTGGCTTGAAGGCCCTGAAGCCGGAGGCCTACCAGGGTGCCACCAATGTGACACCGAGCTTGGGCACCGATAAGAAAAACCAGATGGAGAGCGATGCGCCTTCGTACTTTGCCAGTATCCCGGGTATACAGACCGAGTCGCTCAACCCATCGGATCAGAGCTCAGCAGCGCTCCATACCGGAAAGAGAACATCGTCGGGACAGGAACTGCTGCGCCGTCTGAGTCTGATGGGGGATGCTTCCCCGATGTCGCCCGAAATCGATCCGCGTGCACACCACCCAGGACTCAACCTGAGCGGGCGTTTGATAAGTGCCGCCTTTTGTATCCCGTACAAGCTCTACTTCAAATCGGGATCGGACTGGGTATGTAATGCCTTTTCCCCTATCTATCTGGATCCTAAATGCTCATCTGACTGTTTTCCGAGAGTATAGACGCTCAAGCCGCGCTCCGGAACTTCCGCACTGTTCGATTCATTTGCCCATCTGGCTTCTGACGAGACCCAGTGGTCCCACACCTTGGTGGGTTGGACAGGAGAGGTTGAGCCCATCCTAGATACAAAGATTCCTTTGCAGCCGATCTCTGTCAACGCAACGGGAGCAGTGCCACCGGGTGTTCCCAACTCCACTACGCCTACGGTCAACAAGGCGGCTGCGCCGATTCCGGTTGATGCAAGCCAGCCGCCACAATCGCATCCACTGGTAGAAGGACTCAAAGTTGGGAAAGACGATCGAGAGCGGCTTGATCGTCAAGTGGCCTCGGGGCGTTATGGCCGGATCTTACCGGTTTGGTTGTCGGATGCTTCGGAAGAACCAGAGGACACCGTCCTACTCAAAGACCAGAGCCGGTGGCGGCGGTATGCAGAGAGAGAACTGTACCCTCTTTTGCACTACAAGCAGCATGGCCCGACTGACGGCCGCTCCGAGCGGCGGTGGTGGTCGGATTATGTCCGATTGAACCAGCTGTTTGCAGACCGCATTGTAGCAGACTATCAGGAGGGTGATGTTGTGTGGGTTCACGACTACCACCTGTTTCTGCTTCCCAGCCTCTTACGGCAGCGTATTCCCAACATCTACGTGGGCTTCTTTCTCCATGCGCCCTTCCCTAGCAGCGAGTTTGTCCGGTGCCTTGCAAAGCGCAAGGAGGTGTTGACGGGAGTCCTCGGTGCCAACATGCTTGGATTCCAGACTTTCTCTTACTCACGACACTTTTCTTCTTGCTGCACACGTGTTTTGGGATTCGACTCCAATTCGGCCGGAGTGGATGCGTACGGCGCCCATGTCGCGGTGGATGTATTCCCCATTGGAATCGATGCTCGATCTATTCAGAAGGCTGCCTTTGGCGCCTCGGATATTGAGCAGACCGTCGCTGGTATTCGCAAACTCTATGCGGGGCGGAAAATCATTGTCGGTCGTGACCGACTGGACAGTGTTCGAGGTGTGGCGCAGAAGCTGCAGGCGTTTGAAATCTTCCTGGAGCGGTATCCCGAATGGCGCGAGAAGGTCGTCCTCATTCAGGTGACGAGTCCGACTAGCGTGGAGGAAGAGAAGGAAGACCCCAACAACAAGATCGCCGGCCAGATCTCCAACTTGGTCGACACGATCAATGGCCGTTTCGGATCACTGAGCTTCGCCCCGGTCCAGTATTACCCGCAGTACCTGTCACCGCGCGAGTACTTTGCTCTGCTGCGTGTGGCCGACGTGGGACTGATCACCACCGTGCGAGACGGCATGAACACGACAAGTTTGGAGTATATTATCTGCCAGCAGACAAACCATAGCCCTCTCATTCTCTCGGAGTTCTCCGGCACTGCGGGCACCTTACCCAACGCCATCCACATTAACCCTTGGGACTTGGTCGGTGTCGCTGGCGCCATAGATCAGGCTCTCAAGATGCCCGCCGACCAGCGGAAGGAGCAACACCTGAAGCTGTACAAGCACGTCATCACCAACACGGTTGCGACATGGTCAAGGCTGTTCCTGCACCGTCTCCTGACCAACCTTTCATCCTTTGATCAATCCATCGCCACGCCCGCGCTGGATCGTGCCAAAGTCATCAGACAATATCGCAAGGCTCGGCGACGCCTATTCATGTTCGACTACGATGGCACGCTGACACCGATTGTCAAGGACCCGCAAGCGGCTATCCCATCCGACCGGGTTCTCCGCACACTCAAGAGCCTTGCAGCCGACCCGCGGAACGCCGTCTGGATTATCAGCGGGCGCGATCAAGCTTTCCTGGACGAGTGGATGGGCCATATCCCCGAACTGGGGCTTAGCGCTGAACACGGGTGCTTCATTCGTCAGCCCCGTTCAGATGACTGGGAGAATTTGGCAGAAAGCACCGACATGGGCTGGCAGAAGGAAGTGGTGGATGTCTTCCAGCACTACACGGAACGAACACAAGGTTCCTTCATTGAGAGAAAGCGGGTGGCATTGACGTGGCATTATCGCCGGGCAGACCCCGAGTACGGAGCATTCCAAGCTCGTGAGTGCCGAAAAACTCTCGAGGACACCGTTGCCAAGCGATGGGACGTGGAGGTCATGGCTGGTAAAGCCAACTTGGAGGTGCGCCCAACGTTTGTCAACAAGGGCTTCATCGCCACGCGGCTGGTGAATGAATACGGCACCGGGCCTGGCAAGGCACCCGAATTCGTCCTCTGCTTAGGTGATGATTTCACCGACGAAGGTGAGCAGTGTGGTACTCAATGGATTCCCAACAAACATGCTAACGATTGGACCTTGCAGATATGTTCCGCGCACTCCAGAAATCCGACCTGCCCAAGGACAGTGTGTACTCGGTGACGGTGGGCGCCAGCTCGAAACAAACGGATGCCAGCTGGCACTTGCTCGAGCCTGCCGATGTCATCAGCACTATCCAGATGCTTTACAGCAACTCGAACCAGGACTTCTGAGCTCTTTTCTTGTAATCGGCCCGACTTGGCACTACAATGTCGGGATTCGGCTGATGTCGTTTAGCTCCCAACCTTATTTTATGTTTCTCCTCGTATACGAAACTTGTCCTCGTTGGTAACCGGTGTTTTCCCGTGGCCTTTTGCCCCTCGCTCATGCTGTTCACTTTCTTGTTTGCCATGGTAGGATGGCACTGGCGCTTCTGAGCGATGTCCTTTGGTGCCGATGATCTAATCTGTTATAATCCTCTTCATAGATGCATGATCATTGCATATTTGATTAGAATTGAGGGGTTTCGAGAGTCCGAGTTGATACAGTGCCGGGTTTCCCGAGCCCGCCTTTTTGCGGGGAATCCCCGCGGGGAATAGAGGGGATGCAGTATGAGGTCAAGCAACGTAGAAGTTAACAACTAACAACTATTTATCCAGGGAGGCGTGTAGCATTCGGAGATCTGTGCGAATAGATACTCGGTGATCGGCGCAAAGCCCGGTTTACTCCAACTCGGCGTTTTCTCTTTTTTTTTTTAAGGCTATGAGTCAGGTCAATTACTCTTTAACCATTCTCTGTCCGCACTTTCTACGCTTTTAGTTTTTCTTGTTTAAAGAGTAGTGATTGTGTGAAGACATGACAGACCGTGTGGAGACTTTCTGATTCACATCCAATTTCTTTCTTTCCTTTTCCCCGCGGGTTGCAGAAAGCACCGACTATGATCGAGGGGAAGGGCTTCCAGGATGAAGACCCAAGATCGCTTGAGGCCAATTACCATCCACGGCCAGTGTCCGACGAAGAGTCCACCATCGGTGATCAACCTCACAATGATCTCGCTCAGGTCCCCACAAACACCAGCGCTGTAGCACGAACGCTCTCTGTTGTGCGAACGCGTGAGTCTGGAAAGCCTATCGGTCCGCCGCCGGACGGTGGCTTCCAGGCCTGGCTCCAGGTCGCTTTGGGCCATATGATCATCTTCAACACCTGGGGTTATATCAACAGCTTCGGCGTCTTCCAAACATACTACACTTCGGAGCTGAAACGCCCTCCTTCAGATATCTCCTGGGTAGGAAGCATCCAGATCTTCTTGCTCTTCTTCATCGGGACGTTTTCTGGCCGCGCCACCGATGCAGGCTATTTTCGATTCACTCTGACCGTCGGTGCCACCATCGAGGTTTTCAGTATCTTCATGACCTCACTGTGCACTGAATACTGGCAGCTTTTCCTGGCCCAGGGCCTGGGACAGGGCATTGGGTGTGGCCTTATGTTCTGTCCGACGTTGGCGTTGATCTCAACCTACTTTGTCAAGCGTCGCGGGATTGCCATTGGTCTCGTCGCTTCGGGCTCGGCTACTGGTGGTTTGGTCTTTCCAGCGGTCGTCATACGCATGCTGCCAGAGGTCGGATATGGCTGGACGATGCGAACACTGGGCTTCATTACCCTGGCCACGCTGACTCCCTGCGTGCTATTCTTCAAACAGCGACTACCACCCCGCACCACCGGACCACTCGTTGAATGGGCCGCTTTCAAAGAAATGTCATACCTGCTCTTCGCGGCGGGCATGTTCCTCAATTTCTGGGGCCTGTATGTCGCCTTTTTCTACGTTGGCAGCTTCAGTCGCAACGTCATCGGGGTATCCGAGACAACCTCCGTCTATCTGCTCATGGTCATGAACGGAGTCGGCGTCGTAGGCCGACTGGTGCCCAATCTGATGGCCGATCAGTTGACAGGCCCGCTCAATTTGCTGATCCCGTTAAGCTGCGCAACAGCCATCGTGGCCTATTGCTGGCCAGCCGTGCACGATATTACCGGGTTGTGGATATTTGCAGTATTCTACGGTCTTTTCGCCGCAGGCATTCAGTCGTTGTTCCCCGCCACGCTGAGTACGCTCACCACGGACTTGAAGAAGATCGGTGTGCGGATGGGCATGGTACTTAGTATCGTGGCTGTAGCTGCTCTTATTGGCTCGCCTATTGCAGGCGCCCTGATATCGACCGATGATGGCGACTATCTCTATGCGCAGATGTTCATGGGCAGCGCCATCATCGCAGGCACCGTAGTTCTGATGGGAGCGCGAGTGACCAAAGTGGGCATGGGCCTCGCGCGGGTGTGAAAAAGGGAAAAGAAAGGCATCCCTTACATATAGATTGTAAATAGTGCCATCGCTATCTGGCATCGTATTCGCATGATCGATATGATATAACGTTAACTTAATTGAAATGCCGAATAAATCTCAAGTGGCGCCCCCCACATTTCACGGACTCACTGATTAATTCGCACCTCCCCATTTGTCTCTCAATTTCATATTTGGAATCCTATTCCACATTCTGCTTCAGCCATTCGCGTCACGCTACTTTTTAGCGAATCTCGTCGTCTATCGCAAGCGCCCAGGGGTTCCCCCACTTTGCCCCTCCATTCCCTCCATTTTGATTCGACCTGCAGTGTCGGTGTACGCTCCGCCTTCGTGACTCAATCTGGACACTGATCCAAATCGACAAGAAAGACGTCTTGATCTGACGAAACCCGTCCGATAACCACCCCCTGGTCTCACGAACAGAGATACCCTATACCCTCATCATGGCGCCCCGCGGTCGTGGAGGAAAGTTCTCCAAGCCCTCACGAGGAGGTATGCAGAAAACCCGTAACACCACAGACATGGAAGCTGATTCAATCCTATGAACAGGAGGAAAGCATTTCAGTCGAGACCTCCAGCCCATCGACAAGAATGGTAACCCGGTTGGTCTCTGGCGCGTACGTTCCACCGAATCCACATCCAATCTCCCACTCACACGCCTTCAGGACCCCGAAGATGAAATCAAATCATCCAGCTCAGAGGAATCCGAATCATCGGAAGAAAGCTCAGAGGAAAGCTCAGACGAAGCAGGAGGACCCAGCGAAGCCGCAGCCTCAGAGTCACGCGAAGCACGCCGCGCAGCCGCCAAAATCAAGAAAGAAGCAGCGATTGCCCGACGAAAGAAACAAGCCGCGCAGCCAGGCGACCTGCCACCCTCTGACTCCGAATCAGAGGAGGCGCTGCCCGCGAACCCCAACCATACAGCCAAGTCTCGGTCCCAGTTAACCAAGACCGATGATGATGAGGAGCCGAAGAAGGTAAAGAAGGATCCGTCGCAGCTGTCACGGAGAGAGCGGGAGGCGATTGAGGCGCAGCAGGCGCGTGAGCGGTATATGAAGTTGCATGCGGAGGGCAAGACTGAAGAGGCACGAAATGATCTTGCGCGGTTGGCGATTATTCGTGAGCAGCGGGAAGCGGAGAGAGCGAGGAAACAGGCGGAGAAGGAGGAGAAGGAGGAGCTGGCTAGGGAGAGAGCTGCGGCTACGAAGGAGCGTGAGGATAAATTGAGGGCTGCTGCTATGGGGAAGTCGAAGAAGGGCGGTAAGAAGAACTGAGCTACTTGTATGTAGGGGACTTGAGTCTCCATGGGATTTATATGTGCCTGGAAATATCATGATACATTTGGGAAATATAATCATCTTGAAGACCTGGTCATTGGTTCTATGGAGACACGTTAAGAAGATATGGAAGATGCTTGATCCTATACCTAGGTAGATGAAAAATCGTGTACACTGACGCTCTCCCAAACGCAGCGCAAACATGGGAATTACTCTGATGCATAGCCAAGATAGAACCAAAGGGAAAGAAATGGATTTCGTACACGGGGTTTCAAATTTGAATCCGCCCAAAAGCATGAGTGATAGATTTGGCCGCTAGGCAATGTTTTAGAATTGCGGTATTTCACACGCCCCAAAACAGTCCTTCGACGCTTCGGCCTTGCATGACAACACCCCAACCAGCGATCAGACTGATCAGCCAGAGGACAGCAAATATCATGATAGGAACGAGCAGTAGCTCGGTGTTGTGAAGAAAAGGCAAGGCGTTGTATCCCAGGAAGGTGATATAGGTGTAGTAGATCAGGGCAGAAAGGTAGAGCGTGTTGCCGAGGAAAGTCGCCAGGAAATTGCTCGGGCTGCGAGTCAGCAGAGGAAGGAGGAGGAATTGTACCACATAGAGATGGAGGTAGAGAGGGAAGAAGGCGCGATTAGAAACCTGTAGGACATATTAGAGAACAATGTCGAGCCGGATAGAGAGCAAATCCTACATCAAAACAGTATCCAAACTCCAGCTGGTCCTTCTCGCCCGGTTGTACAAACAAGCCCTGTGCGGCCCCGCGTCGGCGGCCCCGGGAACCACGCAAACCGGCCAGAGACGCAGCAGCGCCGTTGGGTCCGAAGAGCCGGCCAATGACAAAGTAGCCAATGGTAGAGATCAATAAAGACGAGCCGATGAAATGGACGAAGACGAAAAGCAGGGACAGGCGCACAATGGCCCCAAAGGAGGGGGTGTAAGCCAGACCCCAGGCGAGGGCTGTGAGGAGCAGGAAGAACGAGAGGAGGTAGGTGAAGGATGGGTCGGGACGATGCCAGGTGTTTTTGGTTTCTAGGAGCCGGGTCAATACCCTCATTCGATCAATGGTCAAAAGACTGGGTGTCTCTGGTTACGCGCAACACGACTCACGTTTCTATATCAAAGAGCCGACGCAGTTAGCACTGGCATCAACAAACAGCCACGGCGCAACTCACATGGTAGTATATGGACTTGAAGACCTTCTTGGGAGCAATAAGCAGCGACGTCATCTCCCAGATGGCCATTTCAAAGTCCATCTGGGGGAACTTGAAGAGCCTGAGGACCTGGTCAGTCACGCTCTCCCTGGACAACGGGAAAGACGTACCTCTTGAAGAAGCGCGGCATGCGGACACCAGACCCGCGACTGGGGGTAGACCCAAAATTGGCCGGCCCGGCATGTTGACGAGGAACGGAGATGTGCGGGTTCATGGTCGAGGCCCTGGTCTGGTCAAGAGCCGGGGATCATTGAGAGAGAGATTCGTTGCTCCTACTTCGTGGCCCAACCCGGGGTTATGTCATCGCTCACGTGAATGGGGAACTGATTTGTAGACGTCAACTTGCTGGTCGCTGATGTACTTTCTACTTACATTCTACAGTCCAGCATACTCGACATTGGCTGAATTGTAACATGTTTGATTGTCGATGATCCAGTTCTCGGTGTCGTCATTCCGTGACTATGATATGCTTCGACCCGAGCCTCTTTTTCTTGGATCTCTCGGTTTCTCGAACAGTCACATCATGGGCCCTTCTGCAAGGGGCGCAGGAAATGCTCGGCAATGGCATGCTTCAGAGGCCACTCAGTTCGGCTTGTCAGATACATGTTACTGTACCTGCCTACAATGGGTCAATGGTGGTGGCATATCTATCGATTCTCGATCAAACTTGTGGTCCAACAAAAGTGCCGATCGTATTTGCCTCCGAACTGACGATGCATCACATTGTCACCCACTGACTTGATGTGCATGGCAGCGAAGTAGCCATCATTGCATGAGATGCATGAAGCGGCGACAAATCCCCGCCGTCTACAGTATGAGAAAGCCGTCTCCACCGCGGTGGATCCACCGGAACTGCCACCAGGATCGATCCCTGAGGCAGCCGAGGTATCAGATAAGAATATGATTTGGCTGATAATCATGAAGAGACAGAGAGCAGGATCCTTCACCGTAAATTTGGGAAAATCGGGATGCCGTACGGAGTAGTGCAGTGTTTAGCCCCTGAACCATGCAGCATATAAAAGGTACGGCGATCAGGGATTCTACAATTCCCTGGATTGGAGAGAATTTCCCCTATTTCTAGTTTCATCTTTTCATCTTTCAAAAATATAAACCTTCTATTATTTTTTTATTACTCTTCGTTGATGAATTAGATCTCTACCGTTTCCGATATTTGGTACCTGAGTTCCGCTCCACTTGGATGGAAAGTTGGGAGTTCAGGAGTTCGTCCCGCCCCCGGAATCTTGTCTTCACTTCCCTTGGCTTTGAACTCGGACCACTTGTCAATCCTCCATTCTGCAAGCACCCGCGCTGCCTCACCCCTTACTTGCTCGGACATGCGATGATTGCTTGAAACTCCCCCGTGCTTCGAGTCGCCCGGACTTCCGACCTTGAATCTGGTCGGCAAAACTGGACCTAACGGGTCGCTTTTGGGCACAGCTGTACTCTAGCCTTGGGCATTGTCGGTGCGTAAATTCTACCTTCTGCCCAATTGAACACTTTTCGATCATCCCGGCATCATTATCTCCCTGAGCATTAATGACCGAGAAAGCTCTAACTAACCCGGTCCGCCAGTGCGACAATGTCTTCACAGCGCGATGTACAGTCATCTCCTCGAACACCTCCCTCTCAGACGTCGACCGCGAAATATCGGCCCAAACGGGGATACTCCCGACCCTCCATCCACGAGGCCTTCCCGGATGCCGCCATTGAAGCGCCGCGAGCCAGCGAGTCCGGAGACGAACGAGATCCCCATGACCTGTCTCTATCTCCCAATCATGCGGCTCGCACGTCAATCGTGGACAACATGCTCCTCTCTCTCGATCAGTTTGGCGCCTCCGATCCCTCGGTGTTAGACGACTATCGTCTCTTCAACTCGGCCTTCGAGACTGAAATAGACGGCCGGTATCGCGGTCATACCTTTTCGTCTTCGGTATCTTCAGAAGCGGATTATGGATTTGAGGATGGAAGCGGCCGTTATGCAACAATTACGGCCTCCAAGAGCCGTCGAAGCAACAGCAGTTCAAATTACCAGATGGCAACTGCGCCAAGGAGAGTGAACAGTGACCGCAGTCAGGACGCCATGGGCTCCCGGAGTGGAACGATGCCAAGGACCAGCGACGTCCGGAAAGGCAGTAAAGGCAGTTCGTCTGATTATGCGTACACCATGCCCAAACGGCGAAAAGACTCGGGGGGCATAAGTCGGCGCTCAGAAAGTTTTGACTGCGGCCCTCAGAAGTACAACATTTGGGCCGACCCCAGTATAAGGGAGGACTCGCTATTATACGATGACGATGCGGCACCAACCCCAAGCGTGCCAGCAGGACCACGTAAAGTCGCCGACTATAGCAAAACTCCTACAGCTGCTGCATCGAGGACACCCGTGGGATCGCGGCGAAACAGTATGAAATCGAACCACGCTCCTCCCTCCCAGGTCCGAAAGGCTCGCCAAGACAACATTGGCACCGGGACTCTTAAGATGCGAGACGGTGACTATCTTCTACATGGTGACACGGATCTCGATGCTCCCCCAGCCATTCCGGCATCGTTGGATCCGCCTGCCCCAAGTCCGACTATTTCCTATAACAAGCCGGCATTTCCTCAACCGGAACCGACAGCTACCATCACAACTACCACGATCACCGCCAATCCGATCACAAACTCAAACGCAAACACCAAAGAACGACCGGGATTTTTCCGCCGTGTTTTTGGCTCGGGCAAGGCGTCCTCGCCGAGCCCAGCAGATCCCAATCCCAGCTCGAACATAGATGATCTGTCTTATTTGCAAGATAATGATGTCAAGGATTCTACGGGTGCAACTGCCAACCTGAAGCTGCGAAAGGACCAGCCTCCGAAGAGCTCAGCGGGTACACCTACCAAACGGGATGGCCCTCCTCAGGTGGTGAAGCAAAAGTCCTCGTTCTTCCGCAGGCGTAAGAAGTCCGTGACCGACAGTAATGCTCCCCCGCCGATTGTTCTTCCGCAAGAGCTTGCGCCACACATCATTGATTCCATGAAGCCAGAGCCAAGTCCGGTGAGCAGTCTGCGGCAGGTCATGAATCCGTACCTTGATAGTGTTCCTGGGAACCGCGATGGGCAGACACAGGTTCGCGAATCCGTCTCACTACATGCCCAAAGGCCAAGAGAAAGTGTCTCGGCTCCCGGAGGACACTCAAAGGCTAAGCAGCAAAATCTGCAGCCTTCCAGCTCTAGCCGGACTCAGGATCGCTCGCCGCTGGCGGATGGCCCTGGCGCTAATGATCAGACCCCAGGAGCGGGAGACATGGAGCCAACCTCGTCCATCGATTCCCCCTTGCAGGAGAAGAGCTCGGATGTTGCCCCCACCGCCCTGTCACCCGTCGTTGAGGATTTCTCTCGCAATCTGAAAGTATCGACCAGCATGGCATCTGATGGTGCTCGCGATAGCTTGGCAGGGACCAGCAAGTTGACAATTCCCCTTGAATCTCCAGCCGCATCGGAGACCTCTCACTATCAAACTGCATTTAACACTCCAGTGATTGGAATGGATGAATCGGAAGAAATTGATGACATCGGAGACAAGATGGACGGCCCGGGCGAAGCTATCGAGGATGGAGCTATCCCGACCGATCAGGAGCAAGCACAAAAGCTCTTTGACAGTCAAGATGAGGTGGTGGGTAATGATCCGGCAGCTGCTTGGCTTGGAGACCCTGATCGGGCTCCGATCCGGGAAGCTTACATGCGACTGTTTAACTGGTCAAATCTCGATATTTTGGCCGCTCTCCGGAACCTCTGTGAACGTTTGGTCTTGAAGGGAGAAACCCAGCAAGTAGACCGAGTCTTGGATGCTTTCTCAAGCCGATGGTGCGATTGCAACCCCAGTCACGGCTTTAAAGCTACTGGTAAGTGGGACCTATTGATATCTTTGATGATCTTGAATATTGCTCTAACGGCGCACTAGATGTTGTTCACACCATCTGTTACTCTATTCTTCTCTTGAATACCGACCTGCACTTGGCCGACATCGACCAGAAGATGACCAAGTCGCAATTTGTTCGAAACACGATGCCCACAATCCATCGAGTGGCTATGGACGCGGCCCCGGAAGGATTCGAAACGTTGCGTCCCAGTAACCGGTCTAAGACTGCTGGCTCCGATTCGGCACCTTCAGCACCCAGCTCTGCTCGTTCGCCCACATTCCCGGTGGATGTCAGGCGAAGCTCGTTGGATAATGCAGCTGATGGCGATGTCGGTCCACTGGTTAACAACCCGTTCGTTGGCACTGTCAGGGCCTGGGAGCAACAGGTGGAGGCGGTCCTGAAAGACTTTTATACCTCCATTCAAAAGGAGAGGCTTCCTCTTCACGGTGCACAACCGGAGAGAGAAGTTTCTCGTATGGCTTCCAGCAGCTTCCTTGGTCCCTCCACCGGCCTTCGTAGGAGCCCCAGTACCATCAGCAAGAGCGGGTCGGACATTTTCCCCCGTGGCCGGACCGCCGATTCTCGTCATGGAGCCGCGAGATGGTCATCCAAGCCACGTTCTCGTGGGGCGAGGCTATACCCCTCATCTATGATGGGTTCCAGTCGGACTAGTCTGGATGACCAGTCTTCTATCTGGAGTCCCACCGGATCGAGCACATGGAGCAAGTATTCCTTGGGTAAATTCACGTCCGCCTCGGTGGACTCCTTTGGGTCTGAGTTCCCTCGGGGAGAATACCAGCAATCCATTGGTTTCGCCAATGCTCTGAGCCAGGCAATCATTCGCGAAGATTCTGCGACCTCCATCTATAGCTATGATGAACCCGAACGGACAACGCCACTTCTTGAGGATGAGACCCTGGCTCTGGCCGGTGCTCCTTGGGCCAAGGAAGGAAGCGTCAAGCACAAGCACCACTTGGATGCAGTGGACAAGCGTGCCAAGGATCGCAACTGGAACGAATGCTTCGCTGTCATCCAGCAAGGTTGGATGCGGTTGTTCTCTTTCTCGAACGCGTCCAAGTCCATACGCCAGAAAGCCAAGCAGCGCGGAGGTGTTGTTGTCGGCGGCGGCAACTGGACAGAAAACGCAGAGGAACTCTGGAAATTCATGCTTCGCCAGACCATTGCCAGTGCCCTTCCACCTCCTGGATATTCCAAATCTCGTCCTCATGTCTGGGCCTTGAGTCTGCCAACTGGCGCTGTTCATCTCTTCCAGGCTGGCACGCCTGAGATCGTGCGTGAGTTCGTCTCCACTGCAAACTACTGGAGCGCACGACTATCCAAAGAGCCTCTTGTTGGAGGCATTAGCAACATTGAGTATGGCTGGAGCGATGCAGTTATCAATAGCGCCTTGGTGGGTGTTGAAAACCGATCCCCGCCGCCCTCTTCAGGGGCACACAGACCCAGCATCCAGAGCTCGATCCGAAGCTCTATCGATCAGCAGAGCGTGCGACCCAGACTCCCCGCTGACCGGGTCAATATCAGTGACTGGAGTCCTCCACAGCAGAGCATGGCCGCCTCCAACATGGCTGAAGAGGACCAGCTGAAGAAGCTGCAGGCGTACGTCAAGAATGTCGAAGATGATCTTCAGAGGCACAATGAGCTGCGCTCTGCGATGACACTGGCCTTTTCACCGCGCCACCCCAATTCCGCCAGGGCGATGGCTAACTGGGAGCGAAAGTCGTCGTACCTGTTGCGCGAGATCGTCAAGTTCCGCACCTACATCGACTCCCTCCGTAACGCGATCAACCAGAAGGAGAAGATACATGCATCATCCAACGACTACTGCAATCCTCCTGCCGACGAGGCCACGATACCGGAGCAGGCTACTACCACTGCTTAATATGCAGTGCATATTCTTTTTTCCATTCTCATTCTTCCTTTTGCAGACCGTTGTATATACCCTCCAGGCTGAGGACTTGGGATAACCTTGGAAATACTTTCAAAAGCGATTGGTCGGCTTTTTTCTCATGTTACTGTATATCTTTGCCTATTTTTCTTTCTAGGTATCTTTTGCCTTGGCTGGAATACCTTTTTTTTTAATGCTAGGGACTATGATGCGACTGATGATATGGATACCATGATTGTGTTTGTTGGAAGCAATGTCAATGAGGTTTTTCTTCTATATGGTACAGATGTAGTAAACAGGAAACAATGAAATACTCGAGACGAGTGGCATTAAAATTGACTATACGAAACACAGTGGCAATAGCCCGTTGAAGAAGGTGCCTGGCCGTGTCGATACTGCTCTGGTACATTTCCAGATAAACATCCCCTGCTTCTCTGTCTCGGAATCTGACACATCGACCTTCCATTGAAACCAATGAGAGCTATCAGAGCCATCAACGACTCCTGATACTGGACTACGCTTATTTGCCGGTGGGTATACTTCGGTGGAGACCCAAAACACTGGTCACCATGTCGACCAGAGCAAAAGCCCCAGTTGTGACACCTCCACCTCCGATCGTCACAGGCCCGCCTTCGGTGCGCACCTCCTACTCCGAGTCTGTCGCATTCCATACCCCAGAAATACTCTCGCCCCTGGATGATTTAAGCGCTTCATACTTCTTCATGGCCGACGACACGCGGGGTTCCGTCTCCCCGAGTATCGACGACTCCGTAACACATCCCCAACACGACGCGCAGGAACCCACAGCACCTTCCGACAACAAGAGTGAAGACGAGCACGATGCGACCGCCTCTGTCTCGCAGGACCCCGAAGATCACAGTGTCCTGCCTCCCTTGACTGACGCCGACGATGACAGTTTATTCCCCTTGTCCGAAAATGGCGATCACGAGCGCGGGAACAATCAGACGCTCATCGAGGAGCAGATGCGCCGGAAGCTGATGGACGTGGAATCGAGCTTCTTGCCTGAGCCCTCGACAATTGACGTCGCCGCGACTGGTCCCAGGGCCGGCGCAGATGATACCTACCTGGTTGGAGTGGGTGGTGACTACGATGCCGACGTGACACGGCAGACTGAGGCGTCTCAGTTCTCTTTTGTACCGCCATCGGAGACCTACCGCGACCAAGAACAGAATCGGGATGTCTCCACCGAAGGAACAGAGCACGCGGATGATGTCGCTATGCCGGACGCACATGCGCAACCAACAGATAATGATACAACATTTGATTCTCTCACATCATCACCTACAGCATCGGCTGCAGCTCGATCTGCGTATCGCAATCAGTCTACCCTCTCCGAAAGCGTTCCGGACAACCACAAAATTTTCCAGGATGAGCGGTCTTTCAGATCCCAAATGTCCCAATCAGAAAACGAGTCGCAACTCACGCCCTCCAAACTCCGTGATACATCTCGCAGTATATCCCCGGGCCATTCAAGATTATTCAATGATCAGAGCGGTAGCGCTGGAGGTAGTCTCTCCCGAAGAGGAGGCCGGCCCAAATACTTGACCACTCGCCAGTCCTCCAACCGTCTCTCACACTCTTCGGCTGCAAGCAATAACACCGAAACCACAAACAGCGATGCGACACTGGGCGCGGACTTTGCGCTTCAGTCTGGAGGAGCGGCGTCTGAGCACTGGGGTAACCTCAATGCAGGAGGACATCGCAGCCATATGACGCGGACGACGAGTCTTGGAAGTATGGCATCTGGCGTTTCAGGATACAGTGAGGGGAATGCCGTACCAGGCGATGGTGGCCTGCAGACATTGGAAGAGGAAAGCTCACCTCAGTCCCCACGACACCCCTCAGGCTTCGATGAAGCCTCAGCGCCGGAAACACCAAAGGCCAAACCCCAGGACAGCAGCTTTCCAACCGACACCGTAATTGCAGAGCGCGTCAAAGGAATTCAAGTTCCCACCAACTTCGTGCAACGGTACCGAGAAGACTTTGGGAATACGGGACCCTCTCCAGAGAAGCGTGCCGGCGCTTCAACCCCGGCATTTGCTAAAAGTGGCCGTACGATGACTCTCAAGGAACAGAGCAGTACCATCGATCGACTCTCGAAAGAAAACTTTGATCTGAAGATGCGCATTCACTTTCTCAATGAGGCTCTCAACAAGCGGTCCGAGGAGGGCATAAAAGAGATGATTTCCGAGAATGTTGAACTCAAGTCGGACAAGCTGAAGCTGCAAAAGGACAACCACGGGCTGAAGCGCAAGGTTCGTGATTTGGAAAGGCAAATGAAGGACCAACAGTCGGACAAGGACTCCATGGTGAATCATGACCCCGAAGCATCGGAAGATGACCGTGACTCGGCACAAGATGGAGAAATAGTGTTTTTGCGGGAACGGGTGGAAACGTACGAAGTCGAAATTGAGCGATTGCGGTCGGAAAGCATTGCCCGGGAAGCCGAGAAGCGACGGCTAGCTGAAATAGTCACATCGCTGAGTGAAAACCGGGGAGAATCCGATGCGGGTGCGCGAGAAGAGAGGGTGAGTATACACGATCTCATTGCTGCTTGTTACAAGCTAATACATTGCGCAGAACATGTGGAAGGATATGTTGGATGCAGAAACAGCAGCTCGCGAACAAGCCGAAGAGGAGAACCGCAGACTACGGGACGAGACGCTTCGGGGTGCTATGAGTGCCGCCAGCAGCAGTCCACTTATGATGGAGCTTGAACTCTTGAAGCAAGAGAACGCAGAGTTGAGAAAGGAAGTCAGCGCACAGACTTCGATGCTCACATCTCGCAACCGAGAGAAGGAGCGTCTGTATCACGAGATTGAAGAATTGAAGCTTGGTTCGCGGCGCGATGGCAGCCGATCCGTTGCTGGAGACAGCATCCTCGATCGCTCGGCGTCACGCGCTCAGATGCGGCCATCTTCTGAACACAGTGACGGGACTGGATCACAGGTTTACATGGACCGCGAGGAGCTAGAGGCCCGAAACGGACAGCTTCGTGATCAGTTGTCGACACTCAAGCTCGATAATCAGGCCCTTCGAGAACAACTCAATGACTATATCACCGAACTAGAGGAACTTGATAAGGCGTATCAGGCCGATGTTGACCAAGCCGAGGAGGAAATGCAGAATCTGCAGCAGGAGCGAGACCAAGCCATGCAGGAACGCGATCAGGCCATGCAGATGGCCGATGAGCGTGATTCTGCTTTCCAGGACCTTCGCGCTGAGGCGCAGGAGGAACTGGACGCCCTCGGCGAAGAGCTCGACCAGAAGATTGTTGAATGTCAGCGCATGAACGAAGAGCTGAGAAATCAGGATGAGAGCCTCAAGGTCTTGCAGGCAGAAATGCGTTCGGCCAGCGAAGGAATCATTCGCCTGGAGGAAGATGCGCAGAACAACCTAGAGAGATACAAGGCTGTGCAGCAGGAGCTGGAAGAAGCCACCCACGAGATGGAGCATATGGAGAAGAGCGCATACGATGCCAATGCAAAGGTGCACCGTCTCACCGTGCAAATCGAATCCAGTCAAAATGAGATTGCCTTCCTTCGGGAAGAGCAAGATGGCGATAAGATCCGCATCGGTGACCTGGAGTCTGAATTGAAGACGTACCAGATGAGCTTACGCAGCGAAAAGGAGAAGACCAGAGAGCTGGAGCGGCGGTTGGCAGACGAGCGTCACCAGCGTGAGGTGGTTGGAAGCAAGGAGAAGCAAGAGGTCCAACGGCTCATGAACGAACTGAACCGTGAAGCCTCGGCAGCCAAGGAAGAAGTCCGCAGGTTGAAGAAGAGCCTATCCACTCAAGAGATCGAGACGACTACCTGGCGCGAACGTCTCATGGAACTTGAGAATAACCTCCGAGAGACATTGGGCGATCTCAGCGGCAGTCGATCAAGTCTTATCTCCAACATCATGAAACTCCAGAAAGAACTGGAGTCCACCGCACTTGAATTGGAAAGCGTGCGGCAGCAATTCGATGAGAAGGACACACTGCTCCGAAACCGTGACGCTCTCCTGGAGAGTCACGGCTTGGAGTCCCGCAAACTCTCTGAGCTGCTGGATCGCGAGAGACAAGCTCGTCGAGCCGACAAGCAGTCGTTTGAACAGTCTCTCAAGTCTCACCAGCAAGCATCTCGCACCATCACCAATAACAATTCTCGCATTACGGAGCTGGAGAACGCTCGAAACCAGGATCGCAAGCGATTCGCATCCCTCGAACAACAGTTCCGTGATCAGCTGAGCGAGCGCAATACGATGTTCCTCGCTATTTGGAGGAGACTGTCCTCACTCTGCGGGCCAGATTGGGTCCATTCGAACAGTCTGATCAACGGCAACCTTCCAAGCCAGGAAGTCATTGGCAACATCTTGTTCTGGCCCGGGTTCAGCCGCAATCTATTGCTTGCTATGAAGACTGTTGAGGGCGTGATCAACGGTTTCAAGAGCCGTATCAAGAGCATCGAACATGACTTGACCAAGCAATACTCGAACCTCGAACATTCCTTCCATCAGCGAACCCGGAGACTCGAGCGCGTAGAGGAGACTGTCAAGAATCTGCGGTCTGGATGGGGCCATTCGAGCTCCTCATCATCAGAAGCGGCCAAGTTGCGAGCCGAGAACCGGCTCCTAAAGGCCGAGATCAATCTGCTCCAGTCCAACCCGCGGCCTCATGGGTCAGCGTCTGCGGCTGCGGCCGTCATGTCTCCACGATCCCCATCCCTCGGTGCAGCAGAGAACGCGGAACGATCGTTAGCGCGTCACGCCACCACGTCTGGCGGGGACAAGTCTCGCTCGGACAGAACCCTCACACGCAGCTCCACGGGTCTGCCACAGCCCTCGCATACCTCGTCGTCTAGCACATTGACCAACAATGCCGGGGCAATGACGCATCGCTCGCGCAGTGGAATGGCTAACTGGGAAGGACCCGATGACAAATGGCTTTATCGACTGCACGAGTTGGAGAGACGGCTCAAAGATGAACGCGAGGGCCGTGTTCTTGACCGCAATGGAGCACGAAAGCGGCTTCAGGAGCGTGATGTCGAGAACCAGAGGCTTCGTGATCAACTTTTGCGAGAACGTACACGGCGTGGTCCATCTGGGACGATTACCCAGGCTTCACACGACCGTGTCCAGACCTCTGATGAAGGGCAGACCTCGAGTGACGGGGAAGGTGTCACGGTGGACATTGAAGTATGATGTGGTGACTCTTGCTTGGTTAATGCAGTTATGTGCTTGTACTATATACCCCTACCGCTGCCCTGTTTCTGTTTCTGTTTTCGTTCCTGTTTTCGGACCTGCATTCATTTCTCAATATGCTTACTGGCGCCTATGTATGTGATGATCGACGGGCATGAAAAGGGGCGTTAACGTTAAGCTGAGATTTTGATGCTTTTGATTCGTTTGTTCGTTTCTACTGTATCTTTTGTCCAATGCATTTATGGGTTCATCCCCGTATAATACAGATGCCTACCGCAGCGAAACCTTTAGTGAAAAGTCCACTATGCCCGTTCCCTGGTGAATAGAACTGGTCGACAAGATATCCACATCCGGGCACGTATAAGCCGGGGCATTCTCCTCCGTCAACCCACCACTAACCTCAATGAGGAATGGCCGGCCCTTACCAGCCCAGTCATGCTTCAACTGGCGTGCGGCCTCACGCACTCCGTCCGGCGTAAAGTTATCCAACATAATCACATCCGCCCCAGCGCCAATCGCCGCATTCGCCTCCTCAACACTGCGACACTCAACTTCAATCTTAGTCGAGAAGCCACCCGTCGCCTTCGCCGCCTGCACAGCACGGGGAATAGCCGCAGCAATGGACTCAATCGACTCGGCATTCTTGACACCCCCATCCGCCGCAGCACGGTTATTCGCACAAGCCCAGACATGGTTATCCTTGAGCATAGTCATAGAACTCAAGTCGTGACGATGGGGATCCGCACCACCGACCAGGATACCGTATTTCTCAACAATCCGGAAACCGGGGGTAGTTTTACGCGTTCCAGCCAAGATACCCTGCCAGCCCTGCGCGCGGAGGGCGGCAAGCATGGTGGCGGACTTGGAGGCGATGCCTGAGCAACGAGCGAGGATATTCAGAGCAACGCGCTCGCCGAGGAGGATCTTGCGAATCGGACCGCGGACAGTAGCGCAGTGCTGGATCGGTGTGAGGGCGTCGCCTTCTTTAACGTGCCACTCGGTGCTGTACAGTGTTAGATATTGGGTGGCCAATTCTACCGTCAAGGAAAGATAAGATTGACATACGTGCATCCAAGTTGCAAGAAGACTTCATCAAAGAAAGGAACACCCGCAACAATACCCTGCGCAATCAGCATCCCTATTATCGTTATCACCTGGTGCTGATTAGACTCACGTTGCTCTTGCCCAGTAACCGGGCCTCGCCTTCGGTCTCGCCGACGACGAAGCCGCCGTAGTCAAGGCTAGGACAGTCCTCCTCGAGCCATTCGGAGATCAAGCGTTTGTAGTTACCCGGCAGGAGGTGCCGCAGGTCTCCGTGTGACGCAGCCATGATGTGTGGATGGATTTCAAGTGGGGGAGGAACAAGACGCAGCCCGCAGATCCGGGCTTCCCGCGCGGGGTGATCACGTGGCGATATCGTATTTACTCGTGAGTGGGTGAGTGAGACTGGTCACGTGATATACCTGGCTTGTACGCCTTATTTATTAGGCACAAGTGCACGTGATGCCGACCTTAAATGAGATTAGACTTCATGACCCAGAATCCCCAGACCCCGGTTTGGGAGTCCTATCTTAACTCCCTTATGGTGTTCCAGATATCTTTCTCAGGGTGTTAGGGAAACCCCAGAAGCAAATTCATGGTTAGGGACAAGGGCTGTCTAGGACGACCTATGTACAGTTCCAGTAAGATGCTACAGGTTAAACTGGACGCTGACATACATGCTCTACTGGCCTTAAGAAGTAAAGCAAAGCGATTCATTAATCCTTGCAACCTCAAGCCGAAACCCCTGTCAGGCTCATTTACACAATTATCTCTATTGCATGCTCGATAATTTTACTTTTATTGGCAAATTATAGCTAGCTGAGTATCGAGCGTAACTATGCTAATGGATCGATATAGACCAATACTACATTTTGAACAAGTGAAGATGCGAGAATATTACTTTTGTGAAATGCTATAGAGTGGCGTTGAGAGACAGCAGTATTCAAGGAGTAAAGCAGAGCCACAATGTGATGTGATGTATGGAGTTGGATGTCGGGAAGAAAGAACTACAAGTACTCTATATCCGCCCCTTCAAAATCTGTATTTGTTTTATCGTCTACTACACTCTTAATGGATTACCTTCAACCTTAATACACTTAGATAAGAGGCTCTCATCGCCTGGTCGGATCCAATCTCTCGCCTGTGGCATCTCCTATAAAAGCATAATGTCGGATGATAATCACTGTGGTTGGAAAATTCTATCAGTGCTTTAAGAACAATGTCTTTGGAGTTGACCGACATGATCCTCGTAAGAGGGTTGATCGTGATGGCGGAGGACTTGGTGTTGTCAACAATGAATCCATCTGTACTATTTGAGAGCCAACCTATTGGCCAGCCCTCTATTCAGCATAAAGGCCTTCAATTTTGAGATATTTTTACCAGACTTTTTGCGTTACAGAAGCCGATGCTGTAGCGAAAGATCCAAAGAAAGACGGACGAGGATATGTAATTTAAGCTTTTGGGATTCCGGTCCATGCACCTTGTGTCTTTACGCATTGGGTATAGATAGGGGTCCACGAGTAGTAGACTGCTTGGGTACAGTACATATGTATAGGCCTATCGCGCTACCTCAACTTCAACCTCCACACTATCCACGAATCTCATTGTAGCATATAGTATTTTCGAGCCGCACTAACAAGGTTCCAAGGTTGGTAGTAGGGAAAACAAGTAACTCGATATCCGGACAAGAGGGTTCTTAGGCTACAAGGTAACGGATATGTTCTATAGCGCCGTTATTCAGGAGCGCTATTAACGTACCTACTCACAAGATGACTAGAGAGGAAGTTCCGAGTGCTCCAAGGATCTGAAAGACTAAAAGACCATTATTCACTAAGTACAGTACACGAATACAACATTGTACTTCCATATGCACCGATACGGAGTAGTTATATGCAGCCCAATTAAAAATGCACATCAAGGCGTATATGCTATCCGAACAAGATATAACCAGCCTCTACGGGATGAAATCAATAGTTGCTCAATAGTGACCTCATCCCCTAATACACCTACCGGAACAAGTAAACAGCACAAAACAGGTATCAGCAATCCAAGCACGCTATCCGCATCGCACGATCGACAGATCGACAATCTAAATGCCTCCAAGGAATATCACAATATCCAACACGGATTCTAGATACAAACCACTAGTACGGGCACTGACTCGGCATGTAGGCTCCGAAAAGATTCCGAGGAACGGCAAGCGGCACACGGACACTAACCCTTAGAGGAATCTCTTGGCTTAGGAATCAAGGGTGGAACAGAGACCCGCATCTGTATCCGCATTGCCGAGTTCGAGAACCGCCCTGGAAGTTCTTCTCGGGATGTGAGGACCCACGAAGATTGATTGGGTTGTACCCACTTTGGTGCAGGAGCTGACTCTTGGATTGGGAGTGATGGGAAGGGAGGGACGATCTCTTCAATAGGATGATTTGGTTCTTGGAATGGGTGCAACATATCAGAATGTACAGTATCTATGATACGTACGGAGTGCGTAGGTATGGGTATATGCAGTAGAAGGGAACTAGAATCGGGGAGTCGGCAAGTACCTTTGCTAGAAACGGGTTGCCGAGACAGTTACCCGGAGCAGCGTTGTCAGCGGAAGTACACTAAAACCTGTCGCGGCACAGCGGGATTCAAGCTCGGTTGCCGAGGTGGTAACCATTCTACTTTTGTGCTAGCTTTTATTCTAGAACACTTGGAAACAAAGTGATGGACAGTTTACCACTCCACTCTTGCTGTGCCCTGCTGGGGCCGACTGTCAATTGAAAATCTGCAGATCGAACCCAACGCTCGGATATAACTCGGCATTCGCGATTTACTCCTTCCAGGCCTTGTATACATTCTTACAGCCAAAGATTTGACCCTTTCTCAGAAGCACCATGTTGCGCCAGTCTGCCTCGTTGATCGCATTCACGTATCGGCTGGGCTCAACACAGAACCCGGCGCCCTCGGTGTACGGCCCGGCACCGCCAACCGCTGGCACGTCGATGTACTTGCCAGTGTAGAACTGGAACGCGGGCTCGGTGCTATGAACCTCGAGATGCAGACCGGTGCTGGCATGGCTGAATTGAGCTAGCCGGCGTAGGGGCAGACCGCGCGTGTCCAGCGGGATCTTGGACGGGTCGGTCTCCATGACGAAGACATCATCGATGTGTGACCCTGTTGGGACCAGCTCGAAAGGCTTAGTGACCTCGCGGGTGAATTTGTCAATTTTTCCGTACGGAATACCGTTCTCATCTAGGGGCAGGTAGTCTTGGGTGGCCAGCTGGGCGGTGGTACCAGAGATGGTGGGACCATCACCGATACTGAAGTAGCTGGATGAGCATGAGTATGAGCTTTGGAAACGACTGACTCTCCCAGAAAGAAGGTTTACCTGTGGTTGGTGATGTTGACAACCGTCTCCTCGCACTCATCGCCGACAAACTCCACCTCGTACTCAGCCGTCAGGACGGTCTTGGCCTTATCCTCCTTGCTGGCAACGTACCAGACGCGCACCTCCACGGTACCGGGGAATCCTTCCTCCCCATCGGCGTGACGGTACTTGAAAAGCAGAGCGTCGCGGCCGTGACGCTTGACGGTGTGGGGACCGTCGAACACGCGCTTACCCCAGCCCTTCTCGCCGCCGTGCAGAGAATTAGGGCCATTATTCCGAGTGAGCTGGTAGTCTTGCCCATTCAGGTTGTGAATGACACCGTCCTTGATACGGTTGGCGACGCGACCGATGGTGGCGCCAAAGTGCGGGGTATTGTACTTCTCATAGTGTTCCTGGGTGGGGAAGCCCAGGACGATATTCTTGCCGGCGACGCTGAACTCCTGGATGATGGCACCCAGGGGCAGGAAGGTGAATTCGGCCTGTTCGGGGGCGGACATATCTGTGATCTGGGGAGGATTCGTGAAGTCGTGGAGTGAAAGTGGGATGCAGGAGCTTTAGGTGTCCGCCATGACGTTCGCCCGCGTAATAGGATAAAATCGTCCACCGAAGGGTAAATTAAGCAGCAATTGAGGCAATTCAAAGCCGAAGAGCTCTGCGTTTAGGCTAAACTGTATACATATTGACAAGTACTTAGGGCTGGGGCTCTCTTGTGACTGTTGACTCTCAGGCCTGAACAGGCCACAGGCTGTCAGGCTGTCAGGCTCAGGTCATCAGGTCATCAAACTGCAAGGCTGCCAAGCACAACATTCCCTTCCGATGCATAAGCGGAGTCTAAAATCCCGGGGCAAAGATACAGCATAAAAACTAGTGAACCCCCGGGTCTAAGATAGCAGACATCCGGCTCGGAAAGAACGGGGTTCCGGCTACCGAAAGGACTAAGACTACCCCAGACTTGGCCCGCATCCAGTTGAGGCTTGAGGCTGGTGAGGGTTGTGCCTGAACTCAACTTTGCATCATGCACTACACCTCAAGGAATCTATCAAGGCGCGGGAAATAGAAATCCGCGGAGCGTTTGGCCCAACGCGGCAAGTCGGCGTTTCCGCCATGAATCCAAGAAAAATTGGGCTCACATAAAGTTGCGCGTTCTCCACTATCCTTCCGCTTAATCATCTGTTCTAGGCGGGTTGGAACTCGTTTTGCAAATCGGAGATCAGAAATCGAGATCAGAAATCAAAGATCAAAAGATCGAAGACCAGTCATAGACTTTGGAAATTTAGAACTGGGACCAAAGAACCAAAGAATGAAAGAACCAAAGAGCAAAGCTCGTATAATCGAAGCTCGGGGTTACAGTTAAGTCCGTGCTTACGGACCACCCAACCGCATTAGTCAGGTGGAGTCGAGGTTGAGACCAATGCGGCACGTTGCTCCGCTATTGCAGTGTCAGTATCAAGTGTCGGTGTCGGTGTCGGTGTCGGTGTCAAATGTGAAAAGTAGACGATGTATAATGAGAACTTCGATTGAATTAACCTGAACGCCTCCTCCGTTTTGTCCCCAACTCCAACGGTAAACCCGAGCCCAGCCCTGTACAGGATGAATTAGGATCTCAATTGCTCTCGAATCCAAGGTGGGGGAGCATAGCCCCAAAACCCCCAAACAAAGTGAAAAAAAAAAGCCCCTCCAAAAGAGAGAAAAAGGAAAGAAACATGTATAGTATACATGCATCACGTCATACGGCGTTAAGATTTTCGAGAACAAGGATTAAAGGCGACAGGCAGGGCTTAGATCGAAGTGATCTCCGTCGGGTTCGGATTCAAGAACTGATTGAAGTCGTCGTAATCACTGCCGACACAGTTCATGGGCATCTGGCGATTAAACATGGGCGAAGACATGGGCTCCTCGAAGGACAGGTTTGCGTAGTCGGAACTGGACATCATCATATCCATTTCGTCGAAGGAGCTGAATCCACCATTGGGCCATTGCTGCCCACTCTGTAAGGCTAGTGGGTTGACGACGCCCTGCATGGGCAGACCATTGTGCATGAATTGAGGGTTGCTGGGCATGGACTCCTGCTTGACGGGGGTACTGGTCGTGGGACTGTAGGCCGGCGGGGTGGGTGGCATGGTCCGGGTCTGCGAGAAGGCGTCGGAGGAGAAGCTTGTACGAGCGACGGGACTCTGAGGGCTTTCGGCCCCATCGGACGATTCCTGGCGTTGCATGCCATTACGCCACAGACCCTGCTGCATGGAGTCGGGGTTATCCTCGAAACGCTCACCCTTGGTGTGGTCGAGGGCGCCGAGGCGAGTAAGCAGGTCGTGAGTGAGCGGGTGGCCGTTGGGCTCGGTCTTCAAAAGTTCGCCGGGCCATCCTTCGCCCTCGGTGGTGCGTCTGTAGAGTTCTTGGATGCCGTGGACCAACCAGACTTGTTGTTGCTCGAGCATCTCAACGTATCTATAAACGGGGGGAGTCAGCTCGTATCACGGTAAGATGTCGACAGTGCCAGCTCACCCCTTGGGGTACACTTTATCGTGGGCCTTCTTTCGCTCTCCAAATACGCAGACGGCATTATCTGCACGACAGCGCGAGCACGGGCTTGCTCCGTCACACTTGTTCGGTCAGTGTATGGACGATGCGCCCGCTACAGTGCCACATACCTTGGATTTTTTCAGTCGACAGCGATCGCAGGCCTTGCAGACACGCTTGCGAACATTGTCGGAGTGGGAGTGTTCCGAGCCTGGTGTTGATTGTCGTGCTGCCATAGTGTGTATGTGTATGTGTTGTGGGTGGTTGGGTGTGGTGTGTGTATGAGAGAAGGAAAAGGGAAGAAAAGAGATAGTATAGAGGTAATAGCAGGTATTTTTTGGGGGCAAGCTATACTTCCAGATCCGGAGGGGAAGCGCAGATAAACGACGTCAACCACCACGATCTAATGATGTCGTGACGAAAGAGGATTGAGTTTGTAGTTAACCAGGTGTAATCACGTTCGATGGTAGAGTGGTGTGTCAGGCCCAAGGATCATATAGTCATTCTTTTCGAGAGGAAGGGGGGGAATGGGGGCCCTTTTTTATTTAATTCTTTTATAATTATGATTTTCCATTTTTCGAGGGATTTTTTAAGGCATATCTACTCCTTAGTTTGTATCCGTAAGAGTATACGATCGGATCGAATCATAACAAGTCTATGCAGACTCCACTCTGGGATGATCACAGGGCCGGTTTTCATGAAATTTCTCATTGATTACACTATCGCCGAGTGGAGACGAAAGGAAGAATCGGCATTTCGCAGAATAATACGGAGAACGGAGCATCCATCGGGCCTCGGAGACTTCTGAGCTGCCCTGACGTATATCCGACTGGGCTGCAGTTCCGGCCACTCACTCCTTAAAAAAAGTTATTTAGCCAATGCAGAAATCAAGCCTAATGAATCATTATGATCTTGCTTTTCAGGGGCAGCTTGCATAGGTTATGAATCATACCTAGATCTTCACCGTTACATGTACACCTGGCAGAGGGGAACTAACAAGTTGGGAAGGGCCGAAATGCATAATTAATAATGTAGTGTCAGTATGAGTGTCACTCGGCAAGCCCTGCCGTGTACAATCACGAGCTGGAAAGTAGGCAAATTACCCTTGTTACCCTTGAATAGTCGTGATTCATGACCCACTCGTTCCGATCGAGACGTACTATCTACTTGCAGCATACATTCATCGACCCGGCTCCGCAAACAGTCATGACGTGGGTATCGAAGCAATTATCGAACTTTCTATTTGTGGCCGACATTTCGTCTACTGAATCTAATATTCTGGGGATATGTACTCCATAATAGTTCTGGTGTTTATGCTTCTAATTTAGACCTATACCTCATTAAGCAGCGACGATCTGCCGGGCCTTAAATCCCTGTATGGAGTCAGTCTCCGTACACCTTGATGAACGACGAGTACAACGTGAATAAACTTGACGACACAACTGCATGAACTACAGGCTTGGAAGTACAGTCAGGTACGATGGTTCGACTACGGACATTCTAGGTAGCATCATCCCATGCTATGACCTCATCCGAAGTTAAAGCTTGATTCATTGATTTTCCGCATCTGGAAATCCTGTTTAGGGCAACTCGCTCCTGAAAAAGATCCAGACTACCCAGGTAAGCTGCGTGCCTGACTGCCGCTTCAACCGTAGGAACTTGTCTTGGCCCCTAAAACTTCATCATCTCAACTATCTCGACTCTCCCGGAGGCCCATTCCGGCCCCTTTTTCCCCGGTCGATTCCATGTTTCGCATCTTGGTCGCCGACCGAGGTAGCCAGCTCGTCTTTCCCAACTTCTCTACGTGTACCCGTGGACGTCCCGACTTTTGCACAAAGGGGTATATATGAAGCACTATCTCACAGTATATACGCAGATCAACTCCAGCAGCAGAGCCGGCGGAAGAGACTACATCGGCGTGGCTCTTTCTCGCGCGGCACGCTCTGTTTCGGTTCCTCGATCGATTCTTGTTTATGATTCTGGTCGTCGGTGATCTCGGTCAATTGTCGGCCCTTTCCAAACGCAAAAAATCGACCTGGCCAAAACCGACCCCCGCGCCCACCGATACTGGCATTCGCTGTGCTCGGCGGTAGCGCCGTAGTGCGCACAGAGTGTCCAGCTCGCGATGGCGGCGCGGCCACAACTGGCTGATGGTGAGTTTGGCGCGCCTCGACAACGCGACGGACCAAGTCTGTTTTCCCCCGTTAGCATACAGCCACGCGTCCAAGCAGACCAACACACTTACGCGCAAAAGTCTCCTCGATATTGACCATGTCGCGCGCACTGGTTTCCATGAACCCGCAACCGTTCTCGCGCGCATATTCCAGTCCTTCGCGCGACGTGACCGCGCGCCCATCTTTCAGGTCGCATTTGTTGCCCGCAACGATCTTCACCGGCGGCGGAAGGGTCCCTGCAGCATTAGCACCGCCTTCCTTTAGTAGTCGCTCATTGTCCTCGATGCGCTGTTCGGCTTCCATGTTGATCATATCCATGAAGTAGTTCAGGGTCTCTAGGCTTGCGGGGTTTGTAATGTCGTAGACCAGCAGAAATGCGTCCGATTTCATGGTGGAAGCCGTCCATAGCCCGCGGTATTCCTCCTGACCTGCCGTATCGGTGATCGAAAGGAAATAGGGGAGGCCATCGACCGTGCGGGTGACCGAGTACGAGTCCTCTGGGTGCGCGCATTAGACAGAGGGCGCGACCGTAGTTTCAGGGGAAGAATACCGATGGTAGGGTCATATCTGGACGGAATGCACTGTCAGTGACTGCGCGATCCAATTGACGGGGAAGGAGCGTACTCGTGAATCCATTGACTGCGGACCAGCCGTAGGGTCATGGAAGATTTGCCTATTCCCTGATTAGATCTGATCGCGAACGACCTTGTTGCAGACATACCACATCCGCCGTCGCCACAGATGGTGATTGAGATCTTGTCCGCCATCGCGTGGCCGACCCGTCCACGATGCGTGGCACCTCGAGGTCGGCCGGGAAGATAGCCTACTGAGAAGAGAAAAGGGTGTGCAATCAAGAGTATCAAAGGAAGGAAAAAGGGGGCGGATAGGGGAAGACTTGAAGACTAGATTTGTCGAAGGTTGGGAAAGTTGGCCAAGGTCAATGATAACAAAATATCAGAATATAATATAACTAACTACTCCTAACTATGCATTCACCTTATACTTTACCCCTTACACTGTACCAACTGCAGTCGGCTGTTTCTGTCTATGTCTCATATAAAGTTCAATATCTTGCAGCACACGAGTATACTTTTCTTTTTTGAGTATGGGGCCCCCTCTGGCAATTTGCGATAGATCATCTCCTTAGCCCGTTCGCATCCACTTTGTCTCTCCATCAGGGCCAAATAACTCGCCCAGTTCGCGGCTGCCACGGCGAAAAGCCCATGAAGAAAAGCAACGAGGACTAAACCAGCAGCTTCAAATGGTGGCGCTCCTTGCAATGTCGCTGACGTCCCCAAATACGGCGACGACCCAACCTATCACCGACATCGTTGGTCGCTTATTGGCCCCGAGTTCGCGAAGACGATCCACAATGACATGGGCTGTGTGTGCTTTCGAGTACGGAGTAAACAGGAGAGTGTGATGAGGAGAATGTTGAAGTTGCTTTCTTTTCCTCTTCAGTCCACAATCCCTAGGACTCGATACTGAACTGTGCTTCGTCTCCTTTCAAGATTCCTCATTTTTACGTCGTCTAAAAGTGGAGTCCTTATCGCGTGACATTACTGGATTCCACTTTTGGTCCTTTCCGAGACTCTGGGACTTGGTTGCGTTCTGGAGGGATATGGCGAACCCTATGGACTATTCCCAAGGCTACTCCATTGGTCGTCACGATGAATCCCAGGTCCCATGCGATGAGGACTTGTCACAGATTCCTCACGATCCCTCCTTGATAGCTTTCGCCAACAACCATGCCTTCAATCACATGCCCCAAGATGGCGGTCTGCTGCAATCCTTCGACCGACCCGGACCCCAGGGCGACTTGGAAGGTCGTCTTGGCGATGTGATGCTAACTTATGACACCAACCCCGGTGTCGGGGTCTCTTTGCCCATGAACTTGGACGCGGGAAGCGCCTTCGCCTTCGATGTGTCTACCACCTATCCCGCGACATTCACGGGATTCGCACCATCGCTGGGCCATTCTCAACCTCGCACATTTCCGCCCTTTCTGCAGTCCATGCCACCGACTGACCAGTGGATCTATCAACAGAGTGTACCGCAAATCCCCGCGGACACCTACAATACCGCCACCAACTCCACGGGAAGCTATGAGCATTCTGATTTCTCGCGGACGAGTAGTCGGTCTCAGGTGCCTGTACAGCGCCCAATTCAGGAGCAGCACTACCCGCGATATGGTCAGCCAGCTTCTTACCGTGCGCCGCAGCCCGTCGCAATCCAGCCCAAAAAGCCCGCCATCAAAGGTAAATTGTGCCGGAATCTTGGGCCCGCTGGCCTTCTGCTTTTGTTCCGAACTGACCCAGACCCCGCACTCCAGGAGCTCAATTGCCGGGGCTCTCCACGCCTGTGGCTGGCGCGACGGAGCACACCGGCATCTACTCGAACAGTGGCTTCGACGTTTTAGGAGTTCTCGTACGTTACCTTGGAATGCGTTGCAACATGTCTTAATGTCTTCTTTAGAGCCGGGTGGCCATGCGACCTAATGCCAAAATCAACATTGGTGCAGTAGATCTCTCTTGTGCCTTTGTGCTCTGTGACATCCTGCGGGAAGATCAACCGATTGTGTACATCTCAGACGCCTTTGAGCGCCTGACGGGCTACACCAAAGATGAAATCATCGGCAAGAATTGCCGATTCCTCCAGGATCCTAACGGTCGAGTAAGTCCTGGATCCAAGCGTGTCTTTGTCGATGGACAGACCGTCTATCGCCTGCGATCAACCATCGAAGACCGCAGCGAAATCCAGGCCAGTATCATAAACTATCGCAAGGGTGGGCAACCTTTCATGAACCTGGTCACGATGATTCCCATCCGGTGGAATTCGGAGGACTATCGATTCTACGTGGGGTTCCAGGTTGATCTGGTCGAGAAACCCGATGCAGTTACAAGGAGAAATCCTGGTATGTGAACTTGATTGTTTATTGTCTGGGTCTTTTCACTGACGTCTTTATAGATGGCACTTATAGCATCAACTACCAGCGCGACCAATTACCGCAATACGTGGTGCCGCCACCAGGTATATACAGGTTACGGCCAGACCTGGCTACTTGGTTTACTCACGACGAAGTCACTGCTGTTCTCCATGCAGCAGGTGTGCCAGGCTCAGGTGTATCACGACAGTACCTGGACCGTATCTTGGTTGAAAACACCGACGACGTGATCCACGTGTTGTCGTTCAACGGCGAATTCCTGTATCTGTCGCCGTCTTCCAGGAAGGTCTTGGAATACGACCCGATCGAGCTTGTAGGCAAGACGTTGTCTACCATCTGCCATCCCAGTGACATTGGACCCGTGATCCGTGAGATTCGAGCCAGGACAAGCCCGACACCTCTGAGTGTTGTATATCGTATCCGTCAAAAGTACAAAGGGTATATGTGGTTTGAGAGTCACGGTGCCTGGCACATCGACCCTAATCAGGGCCGCCAATACCTCGTCATGACTGGCCACCCTCGTCCCGTGTATTCGCTGGACCAAGTTGCTCGCGCTGGGTCTTTTGCTGCCTTGGCCGAGAACGATGTCTGGGCCAAGCTCTCTTTGTCTGGCGTGATCCTATTCATAAGTTCCAAGGCAAAACCAGTCCTGGGACGTACACCCGACGATCTGATTGGCAAGGGCATCCAAGAGCTCATGGAGCCTGATGATGATCCTAACGCCATTGAGGATGCTCTAGACGCAGCCTCCAAAGAGCAGAGCGAAAAGGGCAAGCCAGACGATCCTCCATCCTTCCGACACCAGATGCGCCACAGGAAGGGCCACACACTGTCCGCACACACCACCTTGTACGCCGGAGACGAACAAAACGGGAATAGACCTTCGTTCCTCGTCGCCCAAATCCGGTTCGCACGAGCGTTCCCACCCTCCTCTGTAGCCATACCTGCCACTGCTGGCAACATCGCCAATATCACTGGCACAGCCAAGAGGACCACCCTCGCCACCTCCGATCCCAACCCACCTCGTCAATATGGCGCTCTCGCGCAAAAAGGATCTTACCTCTCAACTCTCGTCGGTCTGAATGGTCTACCCACTGGCAACCGTAGCCTTTCCCCCGACGCACCCACCACCCTCTTTACCGAGCTAAATCCCACGCGCGGATCTAACTGGCAAATCGAACTACGCGAGTTGGAGAAGCAGAATCGGACATTAGCCGATGAGCTGCAGCGGCTTCTGAGCCGACACAAGAAGCGCAAGCGCAAGCAGAGTGCTATTTCCGTGGAGAAGGTGTGCACTATGTGCGGGACCAGAAACACACCCGAATGGCGGCGGGGACCAAGTGGTAATCGCGATCTCTGCAATAGCTGTGGTCTGCGGTGGGCAAAACAAAATCGCAGTCAGATGAAGTCGGCAGCGGTGCTTCAGTAATTGCGTGACGAATGATACCCTTGGAATGATTTCGAGCGTTGTCTATACATTCAGTTTCTATCTCTGCACATAGTTACTTTCACCGAGAATGCATTTATCAAATGCTTCTTTCTACAATCTGAATGATGCACTCTCTAATAAAGCACATCTCATTTATTTCAACACATATAATATCATACAAAAGCCCTATACACAAATCCGAATCTACTATACAACCCTCACAAAACCCTCCCCTTCCCCGTGGTACTATGCACCTCACCCTCTCTAACATCCAACCACCTCTCCAACCACTTCCTCTCCGCCCTTTCAACCTTCTCCCCAGCATACAAAGCAGCCACATCCCCCGCCCCACGCTCATCCAACGCAATCCTAACCTCAGCAGAATTAAGCCCCTTCACACCCCCCGCCCTAATCATCCCATCATCAATAGCCAAATACTCCACATACCTCCTCAACCTAGGCCTATAAACCAACCCCGCCAACAACTCCCCTCCAACCCTCTCATGACTCTTAATCAGTCCAAAAACAGCACAAGCCCTCAACACCGCACTATTATCCGCACTCTTCACCCACTCCGGACTCGCAAACTCCGCCAAAAGTTTCAATTCCTCCTTACTCCCCACCGAAACAGGACTCAAGGATGATGGCTCAATGGCTCGCGCGTGCGCCCTCATAGCAGCATTTTTGCGCTTGGAGGCAACCTCGCGCTCCTTGGCAACCTGCCCTGGAACACGACATGTAGCGGGTGTGATAGCCGAGCCGAAGAGTGGGACTATGAGGGGTGTGAATTCCCCGCAGATAAGCAGGATGAGTGTAAATGGGATCATGCGCCGGACGTCACGCGCTGAGCGACGGACGAGTTGGAATTGGCCTCTGCCCATGTTGATACCCTTTGGCTTTGCATTTTGGGAGGATCGAGGGGGTGAGATTGGGATGTAGGCTGGTAGACCTAGTGTCTTGCGTAAGGGGAGAGAGGCGCGATAGTTATAGTAGACGTTTTTTAGGCCGGTTTTGTAGAAGGTCAGGTAGGCGCGGCCGATTGTGACAAGGCGCTTTAGTTTGTCGGTTGGTTGGGCAGTTGACGGGAGGACGATTGGGAGGTCGAGGGGGGCTGGGAGAGTGCTTTGTGGTGCGTTGATTTGGTTTGCTGGTGGTGTTGGTACGGTGGATGGCTCTTGTTTGGCGTGTGATGTTGCGCTGGTTGAGAAGTTGGCGGTTTGGGGTAGTTGTCTTCGGGTGTGGATGTGTGTTTTGAATTGGGTGAATTGGGTGAATTGGGACCGGAGGGTATATTGGCCCCTGCTGAGAGATGACATTGTTTTTGTATTTAGGAGGTGGTAGGTGGGAGTGGAGGTTCGCGTTGCACGCGGAGTTGGAACTTGGAACTTGGCATGGACCGAGATGTTGATACCTGAGGCAGGAATTTCAAGGTTGATGCGAGTGTTACTTTTGTGTTGAGTGTTACTTTTGTGTTGATACTTGAGAACAGTAGTTGATCCGATATATTTAACTTGTCATGTCTAATTCTTCATGCATTATTGCTTTCTCTGTAACAAGACCATCCTTGCACTAAGGATTTCACAGCAACTATGAACTGTTGAAGATATGTCTGATCCACGGCACCTACATGTAGGCTTTTTGCCGTAGGGGATTTTTCAACATAAACCACTTCCCACAACTACAGATCTACCTTCACAGCAATCATCTTCTCTGACAAGAACCCAGTCACAAACAGCCAGGCCTTCTTCTGCCCCTTCTCCGGCTCGATGGGAACCAGGACCGCAGCACTAGCCGAGCGAATGCGCGAACCATCATCCTCAAACAATAGCTTCTTCTCCCAGCCATCAGCCGTCGGCCGAGCATACCAGACCTGAGACGGATTAACCCCGTCCGGGTCCTTGGCAGACTTTGCAAGATACAAAGCCTGGGTGATGCCCGCAACGACATAGCCACTCGCATCATCGGCCTCGGTGCGGTAGGGATCCGCATAGAAGCTGGGGTTGTCGGTGACGGTGTCGAACGGGATAACCGACTTGATCGAGATAGTGTTGTCGGCATGGCGCTCGGAAATATACAGCTCGCCTCCTACAGCACTGGAAATGACGATTTCATCATCAGTGCGGCCGTGGCCGAGACCATTGTTGTTCCACAGGCCCGAGTGCGCGACAGAGGCGTCCAATCCCGCGGAGTCCTTTGCCCTTAGATCTGTGATCTGGACGTGAATGACAGTGGTCCATTTGGCAGAAGGCCAGAGATCCTCGAGGAGGCGCATGGGACCGTCACGGTAGAAGTGGTCATTAGTGATGTAGATCGAGTTGGGGCTGTCGGCGTAGACGTCGTTGGGGGTCTTGATCAGCGGGTGCCGGATGGAACGGACATGCTGCACGGTCTTGGACTCCAATACATGGTGGAAGAGTTCAACCTGGGAGCGGGCTTTTGGGGTATCCTCGGCGCCATCTAGCCAGTAGTCCGGGTTTGGCAGATGGTTAACAGCGAAAATGTAGACGGCATCTGCCTGTTCAGGGTCCTCGATGACGTCGATGCCGTGGGTAACAAAGGGTCCCTCGAAGTTCTCAAAGTCCAGACGGGAAGATTTCAAGGTCTAACAGCAACAGCAGGTCAACAAGGCTCAGCGATACAGCCAAACACAAACTCACCTTTGGATCCACGACATGAATCGAACCCCGCGCTTCAGGCCGGGGTGTCAAGTGTCCCAATGGAGGAAACCAGTCAAAGCGCGTGGTCTTAGAGTCCTCGCATGCAGCGAAGAGCAGGTTTGCAGGGAGGTAGTGGTGCACATCCTCGCAATGGATGGTATCATCGATGTAAATGGGACCGTGTCCTTCAGCCAGTACAGTGGGATTGGGAGTAAAGAAGAAAGGACCACCGACTTTGACGATGTGAGTTACCGAGGGAAATAGAATGGCTGCGAGGGCGGTAATCAGGCTCAGACTAAAAGCCGAGCGGAGTAGGCCCATGGTGAGAGCTGTGAGATGTGAGCTATAGAGGGGTTGTAGTTGTACAGTCGAAAATAAGGAGAGGAAAGGAAGGTCGGCTAAGGTAACTGGTTAACTAACTAACTAGTTAAGTTAATGAGAGCTCCATTGTAATGTCGACCTCGGTTTTGCGCAAGGATTCCGGAGCAAACATCGGCTATGACTATGAATATCTGGAGATGCGGGGATGTGAAGTCGGAGCGGGGCCGAGGATTCAGTGTTTACACTCGGTACAGTAATTGGCTATTACAAGTCCAGAGTATGTTGTGCAAGTCTGGTAATTCTTTGTCTTTGCCCTCCCAACTATGGCACCTTGGTTTAGTCTCTTCCTACCAACTTATCGACCGTGGGGGTGGTATCTAGCGGACCGAAATAGCACTAACCGCTTTGAAAGCTCCTCATACTACTAGTACTACTAGTGATGCTATCCCCGACTCTGTTATTAAAAAGGCGGTGTGCATTAGTAGTTTTCTTAACAAATGGCGGATCATCTGTCTCGCCGATGCCTGTCAACATCCCTAGACAAAGAATCTCACCATTTTAACATATACCTAGGTATCGTCGAATATCATTATGACTCCCGCCAATGATCCTCTGCGTCCTCGAGAATCCGCTTCATTCCAAGTCTCTGCTTTCTCTCGATCAACATGGCACGCATTGCTCTCTTCTGCTCGCTCTTTGACCCACCTGCCATATCGTTGCAGCAATATTAAAACGCTCCTGAACCAGACGCCTTCAATTCCGGAATGCGCCCAAGTCATGGAAACTATTGGGGACAATTCGGTCTTTCTCGAGGGTCATGCGACTTGGACAGTCTCGTCGAGTAATAAAATATTGAATCATAATTGCGAATTACCTCCGACCAAGAAAACATTGTCGCGCAAAGTATATATTGGAGAGTCTTGCCCAGGAGTCTGCAACCTGTCAAATGACTACTTTTCTGAATGGCCAGGATTTCAACCACTGACAAACTCCATTGGCAACTATCTCGCTGTGTTCGTGCTTGGCTGGTCATATGTTTTTTCTTCACGATTGATAGAACTCCGCCGAAGAACAACAGAAGACAGGGTTGTCTATACCGACAATATGGCGCAATGGGACTCGAGTCTCGACACAGATACTGGCGACTATTTCGAGTTAGATATTGGATGCGATAGACTCGCTGAAGTGAGATGGTGGGCTGCGGTTCTCGCAGGTGGGCGTGGCTGGGAGGCCACCCTGACTCGAGAAAGTCGAGCTTACTTTCCACCGTGGGAATGTCATTTAAACAGCAGTGCTTTTAGGATATGTCATCATGCAGAGTTGCTATCTTCCATTCCCATCGAACCCCCGTCTTCGGCAGATGCACAAGAGTATCTTTGCAACTTCGCCCGACACCACGATGCTTTTGATCAATTAATCTGTGCACTAACTGCCATCATGACATTGCCAATGCATAATCGATTCGGTGCTTCAATTACTTTGCCCCGGCCTATTAGTGGACACCGTTCGCGCCAGCAAACGGAAATAATCTACGCTGATCAAGTCCCTACATTTGATGACATTCCTCGGTATATGGCCTTCTCGGGTACATCCGGTCTGCTTGCCTCGTGTCTACTTGGGTCACTCTGGGAGCCGGGTATACCTTGCAACTTGGCTAGTGAATGGCTCAATCCTGCAATAAAAGAAATTACTTCGACCCTTTCGCAATCGAAGTCCTTTCCCATCATATGGGCCATGTCTGAACGACGGCCCAATTTGGCACCACTGTGGCTAGGTGCCGCAATTACAGGCCTTTTGCCCCGAATCTTCCAAGTATCTACGTCTTTCTTGCCAACAATTTACCTTGAAGGGGTGACATGGACGCAATCCCCTCAATCTTTCATGGATGCTTCCAACCATCGCCTTGTCAAGATCCGAAAAGTCGGTGATAGGGATATGATATCCAGAGAAGATGAGTTCCGGCTCTTGTTTTTGACAGATCCTCTATCAGAAACGTATGGGAATCCACCGCTCTGCCCTTATTCTCCATTCGGTGAGGTGGATGCCCGGCATACTTCCCTTCAGGTCAGACTGCATCTCTCTTGCGATCACAGGCTGGTATATCGTTCTTGGGAATGGGAATGCCGAAAGGGAGAGTCGTTAAGTGATCCTGGACCTCCAACCGAATTGCACTGTAAAATACCGTTCAAGTCCATTTCACTTCCCTCAATCTGGCTTCTCACTGGAATCGTCTGCGCAGGCATGTTTAAAGAGCCCCTTCGGAGAATCAGCTTAATTCAACCGGTAAGCAGAAATTAACACTAGCCCACCTGCTCATCTCGTGAAATATGAGACCCCTGCTAATAAGGCCTTAGCAACATATTCTCTTCCTGGGTAGTCTCGCAACGTGTCTTCTCAGAAGGTCCTTCAAGCTCGTTGCATATAAGCAACTTTTGAATTTTCGCGCCTGGGCAACAAGAGCCATCTCAATCGTCACCTCAAAGATACGGCCGAATTTCCAACATTTGAAGGAAGAAGATACTTTTAGTGATCGGCTTTCTGGGCTTGCTACGCGAAACTTGTTCTCATGGACGTTTTTCGCAGACGGGGTTCGGACGGATGAGAAAACACTTTGGAAACATGAATGGTTGGAGATGTTGCTTGAATGGGATCTCGGTGCTGATGCGAGTGAATCTAGCTCTTCTGGGATGGCGCGCGAGGCTAAATTCCGAAACCTTGAGTATATTAGAAGATGGCAGGAAGATATCTCTGTAATGGAAGGATCCGGTAGCCCATGAATCTAGCATTTGAAGTCCAGATTACCGGAAACGATATGGACGGATGATTGCGGTGTGATATACCGATTGGGCGGCGTCAGGTTTCGAACTATAAAACGTTGGATTCGACAGACACTTTTACGTGATTCCTGTGGAGATCTTTTCTGTTATCCCCTATCTTATGTACTTTTATCCTAAGGCTTAGCAGGCAAGAATATATTGAAACAGCAATGCATTGACTATCCTAAGCAAAATGTAGATCTTTTCTCTCGTTCTGCTCGATTTTGAGAGGCGTCGATGCAGATGCTGATCGTAGCCTCGGCAAAGGAAAAGAAAAACAGAAAAAACATAATATTGAAGGTAGGGATAGAAAAGCGGCCATCAAATTCAAGGATACAAATCATTACTTGGCCATGGCAGAAGTGACCAAACGTCAAAAAGAAAATAAGAGCTGAGTGCCGTCCGAAATATCCCAGTGTCCAAATTCCCATTCCATATCGTGTAAGTCGTGGTCAACAGTCATTTAGTGTGCGGAGTGCTTGACGTCCAGGAATTCCTGGTCGCTGGCATCGAGGACATCGTACTCCTCGTCGGTGAGGAATTCGGCATCGGTGCTCGCCTCATCCAAAGTCAGACTCTCCACGTCTTCGGTCACATCTGCCTCCGAAGCCGTCGAAACAGTGGGGGCATGGTGAGCCGGTGCAGCGGCTTCGTGAGTGCTGGATTCAGGAGACTCCTTCTCCAGCTTGGGGAAAATCATGTCACTCTCAGTAAGCTGCGCCTGCTCGGCGACGGGAGCCTCGGACTTCTCCGAATCTCCAGTCTCAGGAGCGGACTCAGCCTCGGCATCCGAACTGGTACCAGAGATGGCCGCCTGCACCTGAATGTCACACCACAGTCGGTGACCAATCGCCTCGCCGTTGGGGAGCTTCAGGCGCCAGTAAGAGATGGCAGTGCCCTCGCGACAGGGGGTTCGGAGAGTCACGGTGAAATCAGCACTCTGGCCGACCTCCACCGGTGCATTCAGCTTGTTGCTCTCCATGGCCGCGTGGATTGACTCCACACTCGACGGGTGGCTGGCGTCAACGTTGAACATTGTATCCCCGCCAACAAAGCGGACATCACTGCCAAGGGGCCACGCACTCGGGCCGGGGTTGTATAGGGTCCACGTCTGCCGGAACATGGTGTTTGGAGGCAGTCTCGTGCCATCTGGGATGGCATCTCGGACAAAGTAGGCCTGGAAATTGTCATATACGCTCTTGTTGGCAGAGACCGGCTCGTAGGTCGGGGGCTCGGTCGGGGGCTCTGGGGCCACTTCAGCCTTGGCCTTCTCTGGTTTGCTGGCTTCCACCTCAACAGGTGCCGGTGCAACAACGGCCTTCTCCTCAGGGAATTCATCGGCAGTCATAATGGCCTCAGAGCGAGCGCGGGCATCATCACCCAAGGCGACAGCGCCGTTGGAGCCATCATCACTGACGGTGCTCACCGTCACGGTGCGAACGGGAGTTCTGAACTTGACCAAGGGATGAGTCCGGTTGTGGTTGTGGGTCGGCAGGGCCTCACAGTTGGCACAGAAGTCGACGTCATCACAGACGGCACACTTGTATCGAACGCCGTTGATGTAGCTCTGGGCGGGCTTGTCCTTGCATAGAGGTCCATCACAGAAGATGCCATAATGAATGGACTGCTCGTGAGGCTGTTCACCGATGGCGTCATAGATAGGAACAAATCGGTGGCCAGGGTGGTTCTGAGTGGCATTCACAATGCAATCAGGGCAGTAGTCCCAGTCGGGGCAGGACAAACACTTGTGACGGATACCAACGATGCGCTTGTCACAGCCGTCACAAATGGCAGCGTGCTTGAACTGGCGGCCAGGGAGGCAGCGAGACACGATCAAATTCTTCAAGCAGAAGTTGCGGTCCGAGCCGAGAGAGAAGGTGTGAGCAGGGTGGTGACCATGCTTGTTCCTCAAAAGGCAGCGGAGACACAGGTCATAGTCCTCGCAGTCACTGCAATGGACCAGGTTGGTTTCATCAACTTCTGTATAACAGTGTTAGCTAAACCATCAAGGACATCTAAGAACAGAGGAAATACATACCACGGCAGCACCCGTTGCAAATGGGACAATCTTCTCCCTCGACAGCCATATCCGAGTGTTTCATTTCGGTGGCAGGGACACTCGCTGCCATTTCGGAGACAGTCTCAGGAATGGGCTCCGGCACACGCTGCACCTGGACTGGGGCGGGCTTGACCACCTTCTCCTCCAGATTACGAGGCGGAATAGTCTCAGTTGTGCTGTTGGTAACCATGCCATTGGCCACCACGCGCTTGATCAACCAGTGACCTTCACCCCGGCACGAGGCACCATTCTCAACACACCGTGGACACAGGTCATAATCGCCGTGCTCACAGATACTGCAGTGATAGTGTTCATTGGCAATAGAGCGGCCACAGTTGTTGCAATCGATGCAGAACATCCCACAGGAAGAGCTGTGGGAGATGATCGGAAAGTGAAGTCTGTCCTGCTCCATCTCGAAGTCACGATAGCGAGGCTGGCCGACTGGCAGTGTCAGCTGGGAGGCAGTGCTGGCAGCAGCGGAGACCGGAGCAGCTTCAGAAGAGGCAGGGAGAGTGTCAGGGTGGGCTACGGGGATGGGGGAGCTGAGAACGGTGTCGAGATAGCTGTGTCTCGAATGGAGCATCTGGTTGGTCGGCTGGGCCGGAATGGCGGTGTCGGTGGTCGGCACCGAGGGATCGACCGTACTGGCTTTGATACGAAGCTTCGACTTGGCCTTAGCAGCTCGGAATAGTTGCTTGTAGACCACGGCATTATCACAGTCAAGGTGGATGTAAGAGCCGGCGCTGTCGGAATAGCGCTCGAGGATGACGTTAACATCGGCCGGAACGCCGAGGAGCACGCGGAGCTAACCCCCAATGCATCAGTTAGTTAACAAGAACAGCAGAAACTTGTGATGAGTATTATTATTATTGAAAAGACCAAATGAGGGGAATCATTATGGCTCATCGAGATGGCCGAACAGACTATCGTGATAAGAGATTCGGGGGTGGACTGGAGATCCGGTCGGGAGCTCGGGTGGAGACTCTTACCTTCTGGGGGAAGACCTGCGCCTTGAGGTCTCTCAGCGGCAACTTGAACCGCCGATTGGTGTCATTGTAGAGAACTTTAACTGCCACCAGGTGCTCTGGGCCCGGATGAGTAGGAAGGGCTGGGGTAGCCATGTTGCTGGTGTTGGGAAGTAGAATGTCCAGCAGTACGTGAAACTTGGAGAGATAAGAAGCACTGGAGGAGATGAAGACTCAAAATACGGAAAAGGGGGGTTGGGTTGGAGTACGACAATGAAGATGAAGATGAATACAGTGATGGAAGAAAAGGCAGAAGTGGAAGTAGAAGTAGATGAAGACAGAGAAGCCAAGAAAGACGCTTGGGCGCATTGTATAACCGGTGGTCAGCTGTTTGCTTAGGTAATGATGCATTATTTCATCATCCATCTCTTGAATTTAAAGCCTACTTAATATTCTTAGTAAGGGCCACGAATTATTACGTTATGTGTTATGTGTCACAGTCGTACTTTTAATTTCGTAGTCCGCAAGAAACAAAATGAAGTCATGCAAGTGCCTAGATCCATGCAAAGTGATCCAAGTGCCAAGTGATGTGGGGGCCTTTTGCGGGGGACATGAAGGGGGAAACAACGCTCAAATGCATCCGAGTCCAAGTCTAACCATGGAGAGACGGAGAAAAATGACAAAGGCATGAAAAGGAAATTAGGGTGAGGGGTAAAGGAAATAGGTAGTGAAGTGAGAAGAAAGAGAGTGAGGGGTCATCAAAGGGATCAATGGAGGGCTCAGATCACTGCCCGTAGTAACCTCCTCCGGCCCCCGGTTGCTGCCCATAGAAGTACGTAGGGCCCGGAGGTGTCATCATTCCACCCATCCCCACTACACCTCCGGCTCCCGACCCTACCCCGTAGTTAGGGTTAGAGTACATATGGCCAGGAGGATAGAAATACACCGTGCCTCCGGACTCGTGGGCTATAGTGTCAGCCTGTGAGGGTTGCTCGCCGGCGTACGGCATCCCCTGCTGACCGGGGTTGAAGTTCGGCACGGAGGCACCAGGGCCCATTGGTCCATTGTATGCAGGATACTCGGGCCCAACGTTTGGATAGTACATGCCACTCGCGGGATAGCTCGGATAGAACCCAGGCTGCTGTGGGTAACCGTACGGCTGGAAAGGCTGGGCGTGAATCGCCCGCTCCGGGATCTGGGAGAGCGGGGTTCCTGAAGCCAGGCTGGGCGGGCCGCGGGCAGTTGGATCTTGACCGGGTCCTGGGACGAGTCCAGGAACTTGATGATGGAATGGCTGCTCCTGCTGGGGCTGTGGCGGGTTGAACGAGAAAGTCGCCGGACTTTCAATGTCCGCTACGGACACGGTTTTCTGAGGACGAGGTTGATGCATCGGAATTGGACCTGTGCGGCTTTCGCGATACATGGGATGCGGCGGCTGCATCGGTGGCATCGGCGGTGGAAGTTGTGGCATCATGGCGCCAGGCCCCATGGGCGGAATGCCGACTGGGGGACGTGGTGGAGGCGGCAGGCGAACAACGGGTTTGCCAATGTCGGGTGGAACCATGGCTGGCCGCGAGTAGACTGAGCCTGCGGGTGATGGGTATCCATCTTGAGATGCGGGCATACCAAGAGAAGACCGACGGCTAAGAACACTGGGAGTGTAGGTGTTGGAATAATAGCTGGGACGTCGTCCACTGTAGAATCCACCGCCGCGGCCACGACCCCGATAGCCTTGCTGATTGGGACGCAATGCGCGAGGAATGAAAATGAATGAACGCTCAGTAGACGGGAAGATGTAGCGAGGATGTTGGCCGGGAAGAGAGATTCGCACCGGCTTATCACGGCGCAGGGGAGGACGATGTTGAGGGAGCCGAGTGTGCTTCTTGAGCATCACGGGGAACGGCTTATCTTGAGGCATGCCCGGTAAGAATACACGAACAGACACATTTCCCATCAAAGCTGTGCTAGAAAAGGATCGATTCGGCGGTGAAGATCGAGGCGCAGTCGGGACGGTTGCCGAAGGTTGAGGTGCTGTGGAAGGAGACGAGTGTTTCGGCGCAGGCTTGTCATCGCCGGCCACGGTGTCGTGGAGATCGTGGGCCCATTGACCTTCACTCGCATCGGCCTTCGCAGAGTTCCTATGTGGTGTTAGTAAGAGTGACCGGACATGGAAGGTTGGTGATATCACTATACCTGCGAGCATTCCCATCCACGATGAGACCAACCGGCCTCGACTTGCCCTTGTTGAAGGGCCGACCGTTTCCGCCTTCGTTTGTCCGCTTGTCATGAAGGAAAAAGCTACCGCGAGTTGGTACAAAGGCCGGGTTCTGGTCTCGCTCCTTCACGTATCTCTCGTGTTCCCGGCGCTTCTTCACAAAACTTTCCCGCTTCGGTTCGGTGGGCGGAGCCGACGGCGTGCGGCCGGTCTGGAGCGCTCGACCTTCCTCCGTCTCATCAAAGCGGACCTCCTCGCCAGCCTGGCCAGAGATCTTCAGTCCGCTAATCATCGCCTCGGTGTCCGAGACCGTTGCCTTCAGTCCTGGCTTTCCCGGCGATGTGGAGCTGCGTCGGGGCTGACCTAGGTTACGCCCGTTCACCTGGTCACCGTTCGGCTTGTCCGCCTCTGTCGCTGTCGCGGTGTCGTCCTCGCTATCGCTGCCCTCCCCATCGGCATCTTCCTCCTCCTGGTGACTGTCTGCTGATCCTTCACTCAGAGAGTCATCTTCGACATCGCCGGTCGGCGGGCCCTCGTCCTCGCCCTCATCTTCCCTTCTCTTCCTACGGCTAGCCCCAACATGGCGTCGACGAGGAGGAGCCATGAGTGATGTGTGTGACGGCGGCTGTTGAAAGGAGCCGAGCAAATCCCTGCTAGAGGGTTTGTTGATGGGGCCAGCCAACCGGGAAGGGGCAAGGCAGGAAGTGCGGGCACCGAGAAGCTCGTGTTTCGACAAGAACCAATGTCAAAAGAAACCAAAAGAATGCTAGGCAAAAAGGCTGACAGGGAGGAAATAAGACACCTTGTCTAGCTAGGTTCAAAGTGGCAGGGATCGAAGGGAAAAAGAAAGAGCAAGGGGGTAGAGAGAGAAGAAGAAGTAGGATGAGAAGTAGCGAGATCTTCGAGACCTGAATGACATCGCAAAGAGACGTCACCCCCGATGAGGCTAGCGTCGGGCGGTGAAGGCGGTTCTGCCCGTCTTTGTAGATCATCGTCACTGGGCCGTTTTTATACTTCTAGATACTTCTAGGTTCCAGGTATTGCGATGTTGTGTGATTACCACACTCGGTAGGTGCTAAAAACGGGTTGAATCATTGCAATATGCGTGAACAGTAATATTTCCGGTGCATACGGATAGCTATGCAGCAAAGGGATGCAGGGTGGATCTAACACCGGTGCATGCGATCACCCTTGATTGATAACGCCGTACACAAAAATCACCAAAATAAGTACAAATTAGGGTATCAGCGGACTGAATAGCGGCCCAAGTTGGCCTGAATTGGGCTTCTCCGACCTCTATGCCACGTCAACACAGCTGCAGACAGAGTAGATCACTGCTACATACAGGCCCAAGAAAAATCCCAGGCATCTGCAGATCTGCTGCAAAGAACCAACAACTAACCCTATAACAACGGGCACCAAGGAGCCGCGTTGGGTCTGGTGTGGCTGAGGATCAGAGAGCTTTTTAGTCAAACGTGATTTTCTTTCCCTGTGATTCGACAATGGCACCGCTGAGCTTTTGCACGGTCTCTTTCGAATAACGGGACTCATCAATGACCTGTTGCTTCGGCTTCTTGGGCCAGGATTGACCCTCTGAATCGCCGTTCTCTTCAGCATTCTCAGACTGAGGCTTGCCCTTGCCAAAGCGCTTATTGTACCGTGTTGTCGCATCCTCCGCAAATTCCATTCTTAGGCGGCGACCCAGAAGCATGTTCACCCACACTCGGTGCTGTCTGGGCTTCCTTTGCTTCTTCTTGTGCTTCTTTTCAGTCTCCGAACTGGAGCTGCTATCGGATTCCTCATCCTCATCGTCCTCCTTGACCAGGACAAAGCCTCTCACCGCTGCTTCCGCGGAAGCAATTTCTTCGAACTCCACCCAAGCATATCCCTTGCATTTTCCTGTGTCCTGGAAGGTTGCCACATGCACATTATCCACGGTTCCGCATGGTGCGAAATGTTCCTCGAGGCCTTCCTTAGTGACATCAAAACTCAGATTGCCCACGAAAATGCGACGAGACGGAGGATGGCCGGACTTGGCCGCTGGGCCTGCATTGCTTTGCTCCTGAGACTTCTCGGGACGTCCTTCAAAGCTCTTTGCGTCCTTGATCAGCACGCGGCGACCGGTTAAAAGCTGTTCACTCAGCCCCATGGCTTCCTTCAGGGCCTTTTCAGTTGAGAAGTCGACGTAGGCGAAGCCTCGGTTCTGGGCTCTTCCGAACTTTTCTGCGCCTTTGGGAAGATGGATACGGGTAATGGTAGCATCGGTAAAGGTGCAATTGCTGATGAAGAAGTTGCGGAGATCGTCCTTGGTCGTCTGGAAAGACAAGTTGCCGATCCAGACACCATAGTCGGAGCGTTTGGCAGTGGCCGAATCAGCCGTCTTCTCGGATTCGGGCTTTTTGGATTTAGACTGGTCGTCATCGGCAGCGGGTGCGTCCTTCGTCTTTTTGGCTTTGCGCAGAGCTTTCTTAGATGCGGGCTCCGGCGCATTCACATCAATCTCCAGTTCGGGGACATCCTGCAGCTTGCGCTTCTTGTGGACCTTGTCGGCCTTGTCGGCCTTGGGGACCTTTTCAACTTTGTCGATAACTTCGCCCATCGTTTCAGATCACGTAGCAGCAACAAAGGAAATCAAAAATTTGAAAGTTGAAAGAATCGAGTCGAGAAAAAAAAAGGGCATCACTGTAATAATTTTTTACGGCGGCCGAGACCCGCCCCTCGCGCAACCCGGGCTTGGCGCGCCTTGATCCTCCGAACTTCCTCTCCCATCTCAGCGATATCCCTCTTCCCTTGGTGTTCTCATCTCAACTCTCCAACCATGGCACAGGAATCCAAGGCCGCGGTCCCCGAGACTCTTCCCAATGCACCGGCGGCTCCCCCTGTTAAGCACTCGGTGCGCTCTTTCAAGTACGACCTCCTTCCAGCTGATGGCCGAGCTCTAGCTAATTGTCACCCAGAAAGAAATATGCAAAGATGAAGCTCAAATTTGAGCTAGGGACGCGAGAGAATGAGAGTCTGATTCGGGAGGAACTGCGGATTGAGGATCTATCCAAGCGCATCCAAGAACAGAACGAGTGCGCTCTACACCCTCTTCTCCAAAAGCCGCAGGGAGCCACTCGGACCATCACTAATCCATCTCTAGTCAATTGCTCGAAGTCTTGCTCGAGTTCAACGAGAGTGTTCACGTCTCCCCAGCCATACGTTTTGATCTGAACATGCCCGGTGACATCCCTTTCCTTCCTGCCTCAGAGCAAGAGATCGCGCCCCTGGTCAACGATGCGACCCTAGCCAGAACCGCATTGAAAGAAGCCAAAGCCGAACTTGCCGGCGGCAACCTTTCAGCAAGCGCCTTCCGCCAGGTCGAACAAAGCATCAAGCGAAACAAAGAGTTTGCACCGTCCATGCAGTACAGCACTCTCAGCCAAATCCCACACACCACTCCCATCACTCCAGACCAACAAAAGGGTACCAATGGAGCCGAGCGCAAGCTTGGATACTTCACACCAGAACATGAGACCGAGTATTATCTAGCTCTGGACGCGAAGCTTGGCGATGAAGCAGCCGCATTGCAATTGGCACGTATCCCGGATCCGCCCACATTTGCTGAGCGGGAACGGGAAGCTTCCATCCGAAATCCTGCATCGGTGTATAACTGGCTGCGACGCAACCAACCCCAGGTTCTACAGGATCACGAGATTGCTTCCGAGAAGTCCGCCTCGCGGCCATCGAACCAGCGGGCATCCAAGCGAGCACCTGCACAGCGCAAAGAGGAGGACAAGGACATGTTGGATGACGATGGGACGGAGGTGGAGCCGACCCCAAAGAACAAGCGCAAACGCGATGAGGACACGGGATACCGGCCCAAGGGTGGCAGCAGTCGGCCAAAGAAGAAAAAGGAAGAGTCGACACCCACTGCCAACCGCAATGGCAAAAAGGCTTGAGATTGAGCACGGATCCCATTTGCTTTTCATTTGATGTATTATTATGGTATTTCGGAGCACCTACAAGGTTAGGTTTTTATGGGAGTATACCGAGACATTGAGAATAATCACGGTTCAATTTTTCTGCGGCATAGAAAACCTATAGTAAAATGTTTGAGGTTTACACAATAGCAAAAGAAAGAAAAAGGGAAGGTGGTTTCCACATTTTTACGTATCACGCCAATGTAGCTCTGACGAGTCTTGGTCGCCGGGTTGCAGTGATTATTTTTCAATTCTCTCTAATACCAACATTCTTGTATAACCCGAGAGCCTTTTCTTTATCATTCATGGTATGTTGCGATTGTGATATCGACGATGTATACTTCAGGATCCGGTGGGCCATATCACGTGATCCAAAGAAAGTCTCCGCTCAAAGTTGAAGCTGCAACTTGATCTTTTTCCAGAACTATCTACACCGATTGCTCAAAATCAACATGGCAATCACTATCCTTCCTCCAGTGGTAGAGGACTTTGGTCCCCTTCAGTCTGATTCCGAGGACGAGATGTCTTTCAACTCCGACGAGGACACCGAGATGGGCGGCGTCTCTCTCAGCCGGCCGACCAAGCGGGCCCGACTAGGAAACGAGATTGGAACGGGAATTTTTACACCCGGTCAGGTGGTCACAGCTGATCCTCAATACATGAGGTAAGTGCTCGATATGCTTCCACTCTGGGACAGAGATTTGCGCAAAAAGGAATAGGACTAACGTTCAGCAGAGGCCATGGCACCTATATGAACCCCCTCTCTACATCGATCATCGCGACAGTCGCCGGTAAAGTCAACCTGGTCAACAAGCTTATTTCAGTGCACCCATTGCGGGCCCGATACACACCCGAGATCGGTGATCTGGTTATTGGAAGAATTGTGGAAGTGCAGTCCAAGCGCTGGAAGGTCGATGTTGCAGCTCCCCTACTCGCCGCTCTCCCGCTCTCCGCTATCAACTTGCCCGGTGGTATCCTACGTCGACGAACGAGTGCCGACGAGCTCCAAATCCGGACTTTCTTCAGCGAGGGTGATTTGGTTATTGCGGAGGTGCAGAGCGTGCACCAGGATGGATCAGCCTCGCTCCATACCCGTTCCCTAAAATATGGCAAACTTAGAAACGGCGTTTTCCTTGCTGTCACAGGTACCGGTGGTAGCGGGGCATCCAGCAACAGCACCAAGGGTGGTGTTGGCTCCGGATCGGCCACTGCGGCTTCAAGTGGGACTGGAGGTGTGGTACGATCACGACGACAGATGTGGACTGCGAACACTGCCAACGGCGGTGGTGAAGTCGATATTATCCTCGGAGTGAATGGATATATCTGGATCTCTAAACATGTTGATGGAACGGCTGCGACCTCGTCTGCAACCGAGAATGTCTCTATCACACGCATGGAGGAAATGGTGTCGAGTTCGATTTACTCCAGCCAAAATGACGACATTGCGCCGCAGACACGCCGGGAGATTGCTCGCCTAGCGCAATGTATTCGAGTTCTAGTACAAGGCGGCGTGCGGGTGGATGAGGATACGGTGACGAGGGCCTACGAGGCTAGTCTGCAGGTTGATCTGGAGGTGGGAGATGATGATGATGATGACGAAGAGGAGATACGCCAGGAGGGACGGGAATATTTGGAGGGAGCCAAGGCTCGGCGCATTCTGGAGATGGTGATTCATGGGAATTAGCATAGTGATTTCAATTGTACGATAGGCGATACCCCAAAAGGACATGACAATATGAAGTAGACTGAGTAGACTGAATAAACTGAATAGGGCAAACTAAACTAAACTGAGACTAGACTAGACTGAATCAGACTATGAACTAAACTATCAAATAAGAATCCAAGTAAAATAAGCCAAAAGAGGAAATCCCCCGCACGGTCACCTAAGCAGGATTCGGGCTCATACGGAGGCAACTTCTTTCCAATTTTTTCACTCCTTCGCTCATCTCTGCTATACCCTTCATGTTTCTACTGCAGGACTATGTGCTATTTTACACTCTTCAACTCTTCTTTTCATTTTACCATAGCTCCGTTCCAATAGGGTGACCTCTCTCATCCCATCTTACTACCCCGCCGCCTACTCGGGCTCATCAAATACTTTCTTAACTCGAACCTCCATCACGTACATCTCTCTCCACCATGCCTGATCTCCGTCGCCAGATCTTCGAGAGCGGCAAGACCGTATCCCGCAAGGCAGCTTCCCGTGAAGCTTCTCGTTCTAACTCTCGCACCGGCTCCAAGCAGTCGTCGCGGGCTGCGAGCAGAGCTGCATCCGATGACGAGGATTCCGGTTTCCTTTCTGATGATACCAGTATGAGGTGATCCATCACTCCGATTCTTCTTTTTCCGCCCCTTTTCCGCTCTTTCGTGCATTTCAATCCTTGATCGCGGTCCCACATCGTGGCGGGATGATGTCACCGCTGTTTTTTTTTCTTGAGTGGGGCACTGACTATCGTTTAGTATCGGCTCTTTCGATGATGACAATCAGGAACAAGATAACGTCGATTGGCCCCAGGAGCTGGGTGATCGCATCCAAGAGATCCTCGACCGCAAACGCAGCAGTGTGCAGGGCCGCGAAGAGGCTCTAGCCGCGTTCTGCCGCCTGACCAAGTACCACTATGCCGAAGAGGAAATACGTGCATCGGTTGCCGACCTGCTGAGTTCATTCCTGAGAAGCGCGCGGAATGAGTCTAGCGCCCGCGAGACGACTCTGGCTCTGCGCGCCATCGAGCTGCTGGTCATCACCTCATCCGACGATAAGATTTACGAAAATGCCGAGCCCGTCCTGACACGAATCATCCGTGACTCGACGTCCAATGTGATCAAAGCAGCAGCAATCCAGTGTCTGGGTACATGCACTGTATTCGGAGGTGCGGGAGAGGATGGCATTCTCGAGCAGATGACTTTCCTCCTGGACATCGTGGCCTCGGATGGCCAATCCATTGATGCCGCTGACGACCCGACCAGCGTAACCGCCGCATTACAAGTATGGGGCTTCCTGGTAACCAAAATCGACGACTTTGAAAGCGAAAGCGAGGAGGCAGTACAGATCCTCATGGACCAACTAGACAGCGGCGACTCCGGCGTGCAGATTGCAGCCGGTGAGAACATCGCCATCCTCTACGAAAAGAGCTATACACCCCAGGAAGATGACGAGTCCGACAGCGAAGAATCTGCAGATGAGAGCGACGAGCACGCCAATGAGCCCGCAGTCGGACCGAAGCTCGTCAAGCGCTATAACGCCTACCACAACACGCCCGAGCTTGAGCGCTCGCTGCAGAACCTAGCAACAATCCACAACAAGCGCATCAGCAAGCGCGACAAGAAGTCCCTACACAGCAACTTCGCCTCGATCCTGACAACGGTCGAGAACCCACGCCGCGGACCGCGCTATAACATGGCCATCGACCAAGACACAAATCGCCACTACGGCAGCACGCTCACCGTCAAGATCGGCCGACACGGCATCATGAGCATTGACCGGTGGTGGAAATGGGCTCGTCTGAGCTCCCTGCGTCGGATCCTACAGGGCGGTTTTGCCGAGCACTACTTCCAGGGCAACCGATCCGTTCTTGATAACCTGCCTGTGATGATGCGGATGTCGGATACGAGCCAGACCACACCTGACCGCGCCAGTGCGCGGAAGGCAGCGAAAATGCGCAACTCGAAGCGCTGGACTATGCCGCAGGACTCGGATGATGAGGATCAGTAGGAATTTGGTGGCTTTTGCTTTTTTTCGCTTATAACTACACAAACTTATCTATGCTTTTTTTCATTTCCACGTCTACTGGGCCGTTTTTGCCTCTCCTTTAATGCAGTAATAGTTCAACGAAGATGTATGTTTTGTCTCTTATGCTCTTGTACTTCCTTGTACTTTCCAGCCGGGGGAGCTTTTTCAATGATATATCGATAATACGTGACATCCAAGGGCATTCAAAGCAACCATAGGATCCCATACTCCTGTATGAAGTAATGCAATGCCAAATGCAGATGTGATTGACACTATACTAGAGCGGAGTAGCATCCTCGCCTCTGAAACCTCCTTCAAATGACCTCCAATTCAACCAATATCTCGAGTTGGAATAAGAATAAATCAACTGAACATCCACAAGAAACCAATATTTCTAAGCCTCAAAAACAGGCACAACATTAGACCAACTACCGCGCGCACGCTCATCCCAATAGCTATCTTTCCCACCCTTCAAACGCCAGACAATTTCGCCGTCAGAGTCATCGCTAACCCGCGTAAACCAGCGCGGGTTCCAGGACTGGCCGGAAGCTTCCATATCGCGGCGGCGAGCTCGCTGGGCTTCTTCTAGTTGAACTTTGACTTCCTCGGCGCGGTCGAGGTCACCGTCTTCCAGGGCGCGCTGGTCAGGACGAAGACGGGAGTCAGTGGGTGGGAGGTGAGAGTTCTCGATGGGTGTGATTTCATTCAATGTGGCGGCGAAGGAGGTGAGGCCGTAGTGCTTGGGGGCGGAGGGGACGAGGTCGCCTGCCGTCCAGATTGGTTTGCCGGATGGGGAACCATCTCGAGTCAGGGATATGGAAGAGGGCCAGGTGCCGGATAGACCGAGAGATAGGGGTTTGTGATTAGCGTCGACGGCGCGAGTGGAGACTTCTTCGCTGCGGCCGGAGAACATGCCGCCGGCTTTGAAGGTGGAGATGGTTCGTTGGCCGGTGGATTCGTTGAAGATGGTCATTTCGCCGACAGGCTCGACGTACTTTTCGCCGGCGATGATATTACGCAGGAATGAAGTGGCTGGGGTCCAGCTGAAGCGTTCGCCTGTGGCGTGGAGAGTGATGCGGACGCGACCCTCGGTGGTGATCTCGGCGGACTTGCCCCAGAACTTCTGACTGGGCATTGGTGATTGCGCGAGACTCCATTCTTTGCTGTCGGCTTGGTAGGCCAGCTGGACGGGTCGGTGGGAGACTTTCTCGGCGATGAAGCGGAATCCACGGTCTTCGCGGACGAGCTCGTATGTTTCACCCAGCATAGGGTTGAAGGGCTTGCGGATGGAACGCTCACGGACGCGGTTGCTGGAAAGCGATGATAGAGCAAATGCAGTGACATACATTAGTCGTTCAGCGCTGTCTGACACATGAGCAGCCTGGTCCAGCAGGGAAGAGTACTCCATGATCTCTGCTGCACGTTGAAGCAACGACAATGGCTCGTTTGCAGACACGGGCATGGATATTTGAGATAGATCTTTGCCGACATTCTTGCGCAGGAAACCAATTAGACTTGGAGGCATGACCGTTGGAGCCAAAATATTCTGGCGACGCCGAATCGGATCCAAAGGAAGAGGAGATAAAGACTTGGGACGTGCTGGGAACAATGGTGAGGCACTGGTACTATCTTGAGGAGCTGCCGACTGGGCTTCTTCATCACTGTCCGAGGGCGCATCGTCTTCAACATTCTCAGCAGCACCGCCTACCGTCTCCTCTTCGTTGTCGCTATCCTGGATGGTCAGGAGCGGAGACACAGTACCTCCGTCCGTGGCATCAAAGAATTCCTGCGACATATCCGACTCCATACTCTTACGAGGCGCCATTGTCGGCGTGGGCGGGTGTCGGCGCTGCTTACTCTCAGCAATGAGGGTTGAAAACTCAGACATGACGTTGTCCAGATCATGCAGGACCGCCATTAAACTGTCGTGAATCGTATCCATCCCATCTGCATGGCTGTGACTGCTGGCCGGTCTGCCAGGCCCTTCCTTTGTTGGGACTACCAGCTGAGCGGAGTTAGCCTGTTTGCCGCTATGGGTGGAGGTACCGCTAGTCTTGCGCCTCCAGAAAGGAGGCCGCTTCGGGTCTGTAGGCGAGTCGTTTGCAGAAGGGTGAGGACTAGGAGACCGGCCACGGGCTCGCTCCGAGGGAGACGGGAGCGGAGACGCAAGATACTTGGGATCGGTGTCCTTGGCGAGTAGGCGCACTGCGTCTCGCGACCCGGAAATCTTACTGACTAGGCGCTCGACTCGAGTCCATTCAGACTCTTCCGCCGGGGAAGGCGTGGACGGGAGGGACAGTCGCAGCTCCGGAGCAGGAGCACCGGGAACAGCAAGTTCACCATCCTTCGAGGCATCCTTGCAAGAAGCTTTCTCCAGGGCGCGCTTCCAGGCCACAAAGTCCTGGTCATTGCTTGCACGAAGATGCCAGACCTCTGTGCCCGAATCAATGGATATCTCGCGGGATTTCTCATTGGTCGCGACAGCCGCCAAGGATAGCGGGATGGCACCCCGCAGCGCAGACGAGTTGGGATCATGATAGTATGACAGCGTGCTTGAGGTAAAGTCCAAGGAGAAGAACCGGCGGGCCCAGCCCTGGCCTCTCTTTCGCCGTCGCTTCTGAAGCTGGCCAGTGTGTACCGAGGCATATGACAGTTGCGCATTCAGAGTAGACCGACTATTGCCACGTCGGCGTGTACGCGGTTGCGTGAGTGACTCACTTGAGCGACTAGGCTGGGAGCGCCCAATCGTGGCCGCTGCCGAAACATGAGGTCGAAAGCCAGTCGGATAGGTCAGGAGAACGAGGGTGACGGTCTTGGAGACTTGTTTAGAGAAGGTGTTGTCGAAGACGAGCGCGTAGTCACCACCCTCGTTGGTTGGCACATCGTATGTCCCCTGCGAGATCGTATTGGCTTCGCATTTGCCAATCCACTTGATGGTCTTGAGACCGATCCCATTCAGCTTTTCGACGACGGAGGAATGTTGGTTGCGGGAGCCGGAGGTCGCGGGCAGGTTCTCATTTGAATCGGTGCTATGTGAATCGGAAGTGGGCAGGTTGGAACTGAGTTGAGTAGACTGGCCGGGGTGCTTAAAAATGCCGAAGTTCACGGACTTCTTGTGTGGCTGGATACTCCACGAGATGGTGTGGTTGGCGCTAACATTGACCCAGCGTACGAAGTACGACTTCAAGGAGATTAGTAAAAGACATGGAATAGAACTGTTAATCGCTGCTTACCTTGCTATGGATCTCCAGCTCCTCCAGTGCCGCCATGATGTAGAGTTGAAGTGCAGCCGGCGCGGTCCGGTGAGAGTTGCGGCTGAAGAAGGGCGGAGAACTTCAGGATTCTTCAGGCACCAAATGTTTAGAGAGGTAAAGAGGTAGAACGGGAACTATTAATTACTCCAAATGAATGCGACGATCTTAGCATTTGAATATCCGGAAGAAAAGGCTCGATCAAACCGAAGCCGAGGAATTGTGATTGTTGTTCACATGGGGATCCGACTGAGGTCTTGTAACTGCCGAGATTCCAGCGCTTGTCGGCACATCTATGAACGGTTGGATATAGATCTACTTGTCGTAGTAATGGGGTACCCAGTCTAACTGAATATTCTCTACGCCTCGTTCCCATGCTAAATGCTGTTCATTGCAAAATATAGTGGTTACAGGAATCAGATGCCCATTGCCCCCCCCCAAACGACCAGAAGGTGTATCAAAATTAAAAAAACAAAACTGAGAAAAAGGCATAGGAAACTTGATAAAGAAAAAATGCAATGCCCATCTTTTGTTTCTGATTCGCTTTTCCTTGAAAAATTCCCATAGAATGAATAGTACACTGTACAGACGGGCGATGCGTTCACCTCCGACTGGCCTGCATGTTGGTGAACATCAACTTGAACCCATTGCACAGGGCCTGCATGTCCGGATAGGGGTTCTTTTGGAGCTCGAAGCCCTGCGGGATCACCTTGACAGGCCAGTTCTGAAGTTTTGAGTGCTCACCCGCCTTGAAACAAAGGAAGAAGTAGCCGGGGTATTTGGGATTGATGCAGAATGCATAGGCCGAGCGACGGGGGTTGGCTTTCGTGTAGGTCTCGAGCCATTGGTCTATCGTAGATGTTAGTAACATGGCAACGTTGGGTATGGAAAGAAAGGAAACATACCAGTTTCGGCCTTGCTGCCATCTTGGTACTTCTCGTTCGCCATCATCTCCTCCACCTTCTTGGCCATCGCCTTAACGTGGTTGACGATGAGGTCGTCCAGGTCACTGTAGGTATACCTGCCTGCGACCTTGAGCACACGGCCAACGGAGAACTCGTTCTCCTTGTCCAACTCGAGCACGTCGATATGCTGATAGACACCGTGCGCCACCTTCCAGGTGACCGCAAGGTGGTCGGGTCCACGAGACGAGGGGCGGATAACCACATCACCGCGGCTCCGAGAGCCCAAGTACTCCTCCGCCTGAGTGGAGTTGAACGGCCGGAAGAGCGGATGCTTGATGACACGCTGGGCCTGTCCACCGCGCTGCGTCTTCTCTTGCATCGACTCCCGATCCTTCCGTTCCTGGACTTCGTCCCAGTCGTTGAAGCCGTGCTCGGGGACCCGGCGGACAGGATTAGACACTTGCTCTTCACGTAATGACACGTTGCAGGTGAAGCTCTTGCGGTTCAAAAACATAATTTTGGCGGGAACCGTTTGGTGGGCCGAGAAGACAGAGCGAACAGGCATGTCAATAGGCACGCCGAGCTCGGTCTCTGAGACCAGAGCTTCAACTCCACAGTCAAGTTTGGCATCGATATGATCCTCGAACACCCGCTTGATGGAAATAGGTACCACCATACCGTTGGCCAGGGACTCGGGCGTTTCACCCGTGAGCATTGTGAAGATGTCATCGGTGCTGAGGAAGACAAATTGCTTGCGCAGCTCTTCGTATGGCTGTTGCAATTCTGCGCGGATTGTCTCCAGTGTAGCACGCTTCCGCTGGTTGAGATTCTTCTCGAGCTGCTCAGCGTACTCCTCTAGAATTAGATCGTTGACACGATCCTGTTGTTCTTCACGGAACAATTTGCGCATAATCGCACCAGAACCGTTCTCGTCTGTCTCGGCCTTGATATCTTCCTCATCCAACTCCAAGGCATCGGCAGCCATTTTGCGTGCAATGTCGTAGTCTTCAGGGTGCACACGGGTATTATCCAGCGGGTCGGCATCTGGGTCGGCATTTTCGAAATCAATGAAGACAAAGCTGGCACAGTTGTTCCACACCTTGACACCCATGGCGGGATACTGTGCGTTGACACCCAAGAGCTCCACACGGTTGTTTACAACTCCGCCGTTCATGTTCACAATTTTGAGCAGATGGGCTGCCTTTCGGGGTCCAAGACCGCCCACGTACGGTAGGAGATTGGCGGTCAAAGTGTCGGTCACCGCTTCGTTCAGATCGACGCCCACCAGGTTGACCATGTCGACCAAGGCGGTCTCCAGCTGCTTGAGCAACAACTCCTGAGACACCAATTGCTGACCGGGCTTGAATTGGATAGAGACGATATCGCGGCCCAGCGAGGCGTACTCCTTGAGCGGAGACTGCAAGTATCGACCCAAGGCTACACAATAGTGAGTCAAGGGACCGAAGCCCGGGTTATCCTGCCGAGCGCGAGGACTATTGTGATACAGTCGGGCAACCTCGTCGTTCACAATGACCACCTCCAGGCGATCGCTAACTTCTTCGTCGCGGTCATCTGCATAGGTGGCTCCACGAATGTCCTTCAGATCGATGAGTTCAGACAGATACTTATAGAGACGGCGTGTTTCCGGTGTCATGCCAGAGACGCCAATGACATCTGGTTTGCGGCGGTCCACCAGCTCCACAAAGGCAGCTACATCAGCGCCATCCGAGATCCCGCGAGTCTCGTCGCCGACTGTCAAATCCGTAAACTTGCCATTCTCCAAAACGCGACCATCCTCTTCGATGTAGGCCCAGTGGATTGGGTCTCTGCCCACGACGCCGGTTCCGCAAGACAGGGCGACGACCCGCGGCACCGTGCCAAGCACCATTCCCTTGGGCTTGTAAGGAGCCTGATCCAAGCGCTGGGAGAAGGCCTCACGGCACTCCTTAGCCACGTGGTTTTCACACTCCTGTCGGATATTCTCTTTGACGCTGCGATTGATCACCCGCTCCAGCTTGCCCAGGGCCATGTCGAGCACCTCACGACGAAGACGGTTCCACGCATCCGCAACCTCGGAGTAATTGTCGGATTCGATATCGGAATAAAGGCGCTGGCGGAACTGATCAAAGTTCTCGAAGCGCACCTTGACTTCCATTAACCCTTCCTCCTCGGCCTTCAGCATTCGCAAAAACATCTCCGGGCGCCGAGCAATGTCCATGAGCTGTTGGTTTCGCAGGTACTTGAACTCGTAGTACGGATGCTGCTCGTCGATCCGGCGCAAGCCTTTTTCTGTGCGGAAACAGTCGACCACTCCGTTCATATAATAAGCTTGGCGGATGACCTTGCGCATTTTGGGGCTTAGAGTAAGCTCCTCGGCAAACATGCTCTTGGCGGCCTTCAGAACGTGTGAGGTGTTAGAGAAATCGGTGTCGACAAATTGATCAGCCAGCTCCTCTGGGCCCACTCCAGGGTCCTCGGTGTATTGCCGGCGACCTTCCTTGGAGGCATTCTGGGCAAAGGCATCGGCAGTGATACCAAATGCGCGTACCATGCCGTAGGCCTTGCCATTCCGAACCCGTTCAAAGAAGGTTTTGCTGGTAGCCTTGCGCCGATGTGGCTCCCCATTTGCATCGCCATTCACCATTGCCATGTCACGTAGCTGCGATGCGTATTGGAAATGAATGTAATCTTGTACGTCCTGGAGTTCCTCCATAGTGGCGGCCGCAGCCAAAAGGTCTTCCACGTTGGCATCATTGACACTGAAAAGGTTCTGCAGGTTGTCGTAGGCCTTATGGATCGTGTTGCGCTTATCGACCAGTGCGCGGAATTTCAGGTCGTAGTCAAAGATATCCCACAAGTCTGTCATGTTCAACAGCTTCTCAGCACGAATGCTATACTGAGCGGACTCATCGGCAGGATCGGCTCCATTGATGGGCTCCTTAACTGCGTGAATCATGTAGTCTTTGCGATGCTGGAAAATAAATGGAACTTCCCAGTCGTCAGTGATCAGGAATTCCAGCATCTTGGCCACCGAGCGCTGGAACGGCTCGCGCAGCTCCGGTTCCATGCGCTTCTTGAGCAACATCAAATTGGAGATCCAGATGGCCTCTTCGCGGAACTGGTCCTCCGACAGTATCACATGTTTGTAGGGCTTGCGGGCGACCTGGTGACGTTCGGGCTCGTCGATCAGCCGGATTTCGTTGTCCTCTTCGGTCAACATCCTCTCGGCCAGTTCGGACGGCTCGAAGACATCCTTCAAATCCAGGCGTCTAGACTCGTCCTCCTTTTCATCCTCTTCTTGATCTTCAATATCCAGGGCGAATCTGTACTCTGTGCCGTCACCGAACGCGGCGCGCATATCTTCCAATGCGTTCTCGTCCAGGCCTGCCGCTTCGGTGGCACCAAGGCCAGGCATGCTCGGTCGGGCTGGAGGCGCAACCTCTAAATCGTCTCGCTCTAGCTGTCCCTCTTCGTCGGAAAAGGTATCCTCCTCGATGAAGCCTTCCATCTCGTCGTACGCACCGCGACGACGGGTCCCACCATATTGCGGAGCTTGAGCCTCCTCTTCATCGTCTGAATTGAACATGTCATCGATTCCTTGAGTTGGCTGGTGTTGCTCGCGGTCCTTGCCTCGCTTCAGGCGCTTGAACTTGGACTGTATCCCCGGAAGAGTTGCTGTCAGTAAAGATCACCACCATCGGGGCCCCATCAAAAAACGGCGGGCTAATGCCACTGCGTCCACATACCTCAGCGGCTGCTCCTCTGTTACCAGGAGCAGTAATACCAATCAGTTCTAAATCCTCCTCATCGAGGTGTTCCTCTTCCTGGGCGCGCGAGCGTTTCTTCTCGCGCCGACGATGTTTGCGTTCCTCGACTTCTTCGTCCTCGTCAACAATAAAGCCCTCGCGAACCTATCACAGCAATTGCATGTTAGCGCACAATTAATCACCTAGAAGCTCCAAGCTCCAAGCTTCAAACTACTCACGGCGCGCTGGGCCTCCTCGTCGTCTTCATCCTCATCTTCCTCTTCGCTCGAGTCGAAGTTATTGACGGTTCCGCCCCCCTCGCGGACCTCGCCATCATAGTCGTCCATGCCCTCTTCGTTCTCATCGTCCATCAGGGCCTCGCCTTCGACCAGATCACGGATACTCATTGTGGCTGGTCGTGGAGACTGCTACTCCCAGTGAATAGGGAATAGCGGGTTAAGGAGAGTGCAACAGCGCAGGGCACCCGGCAGTGCCCGAGACGCGGATGTGATAAAGAAGGGAGGGTGAGTTGGGGGAAGAAAGAGAGGCGAGCGCAGAGAAAGGAAGCACAACTCTCCGAGGGAGAACGCGGTGGCGGTGACTGCGCGTTGTGGCTGTCTGTGGCTGGTGATGTCACGTGATTATATATCTGTGCTTCCAGTTGGAAAGTACGCAAATCTCACATTGCTTTGAAAGAAGATGAAATGTAGGATGGGAATGAAATAGCGGAAAAATCATATTTTATTTTTGATATATCACAGAAATTGGAGAATAGGCAACGGGGGTTGATGACTGATGACTCCGGAGTAGTGGAGAAGCAGGAACACATGTTGTCTCAGTAACTGAGGCAGCAAAACACCGGCTGTTTCCCCTGAAAGATATAAAGCCCATAAAAAGCCTGATAAGCCACACAGCTTCTCGCATTTAGCGCCCACTGCAAATCACTTGTCGTTGATCAAAGTCGATGCGCCCGCGAGACCCAATCAGCGCCGCCAAGAACCACCACCGGTGATATCGGCTCCCCCGCCGCGCTTCTTCCTTTTGTTCCCCGTCAGGTCGTTAGGGCCTGGTGATAGCTTCTTTTCTTTCTTCCCACGCTTCAAACAGCACCCTCCAGCCTTCCTCCATGGCGGACCAGTTTAAGGCCCGGACGTTGAAGCGCAAGAACGTCAAAGGCCTCGCCCTAAATGCGACCCCCAAAGCCTCCAATCCCTCCGATGGCGATGCTCAAATCCCCGGCGGCATTGGAAACGCCGACCGAAACAACACAGATACCCTAGAGATTGGACTGGAATTCCGACTAGATCTCCGCAGTGAAGATCTAGTGACGTTGAAGGAGCTCGGAGCTGGAAATGGAGGCACCGTCTCTAAGGTCATGCATGCCTCGACCAAGGTCGTCATGGCCCGAAAGGTAGGCCTTTACTATTTCGGTCGATATTGCGGCCTGATTAGCTGAATATCCCCGTACCAGATCATCCGAGTCGATGCCAAAGAGAATGTGCGGAAACAGATTCTACGGGAACTTCGGGTAGGACACGACTGCAACTCGCCCAATATCGTGACATTCTACGGCGCCTTCCAGAATGAGGCCAGAGATATTGTCCTGTGTATGGAATACATGGATTGCGGGTAAGTTGTGTGGGATGGAACAGAAAAAAGAGGAGTAGCTAAAGCCGTCAACTGCAGGTCCCTCGACCGCATCTCTAAGGATTTTGGCCCAGTACGAGTCGATGTGCTGGGTAAGATTACCGAATCGGTGCTGGCAGGTCTGGTCTATCTCTATGAAACCCATCGGATCATGCATCGTGATATCAAGCCGTCCAACGTCCTGGTGAACTCGCGGGGTGATATCAAGCTCTGTGATTTTGGCGTCGCCACCGAAACCGTCAACTCGATCGCCGATACCTTTGTTGGTACCTCGACCTACATGGCACCAGAACGTATACAAGGAGGTGCTTACACTGTTCGCTCGGATGTATGGAGTGTTGGTTTGACCGTCATGGAGCTGGCTGTGGGTCGATTCCCATTCGATACCTCGGATTCCGCCGCAGGAGACCGTGCTAGTGCAGGCCCCATGGGTATTCTGGACCTGCTTCAGCAGATTGTTCATGAAACTGCGCCAAAACTTCCCAAGAGCGATGCCTTCCCTCCTATTTTGCACGACTTTGTCGGGAAGTGTCTGCTGAAGAAGCCGGAGGAACGCCCAACTCCGCGAGAGCTATACGTATGATTGATCCATCCCACCGATGATATACACCACTGACTTCCCTTCAAATATAGGACAACGATGCCTTCTTGCAAGCAGCCAAGCGCACCCCGGTTGACCTGCAGGACTGGGCCATCAGCATGATGGAAAGACACAACCGCAAGTCGTATCTGGCACCCCCGGCACCGAAGTCACTTAAAGATACTACATCCACCTCGAACACGCCATCCTCGGCTGCAGCGACACACGTGCCACCACCAATCTCCAAGGGTAACCCCATAACCAACAAACCACTTCCCCTTCGCACCCCTCAGCAGGCGCCATCTCCATATCAGCAGAGCCAGTCCTCGGGCGAGTCTCCTATGAACATTGGCACCGACGGATCTGCGTCCCACCGCTATTACGGAGCCCCGAGCAGTCAGAACCACCACTATTCATCCTCGCGTTCCGCACGGTCCCCGCCGCCCCCATCCTTAGAGCACCTCTCGCTCGAGACAAAGGATGACAATGATCCACGATCAGGTCGCATGCAATCGCGCTTCCTCGGTGATCCCGTTTCCGCTGTTGAGTCATCTTCTCGCCCATTTATGAGCCCTCGGTCTGTCAGTTCACACAACACAAAATCTCGCACCAACCTGAACCCCGCCACGCTGCCTATTCGTGCTGTTCCCCCTCCGAGTGGACCACCACCTCCTCCCCCTGTATCTGCAGGTGGAAACTGGCGCGGTTACCCCGGCCAGATGCCCGGAACGAGCTCCTAAGGGGGTTACCCGAGAGGGATGTTGATATGTCATCGAAAGGCCTCATCGTGATGCCTATTCAGATGTGGATTGCATATGCACATGATTTTGCGACTCAACTGCACCATTTTCAATACTCCTTTTTTCTTATCGATGATTTGTCTTGGTTCGATTCCTCGTTTATGTTTGGCAATCTGCCTGTTTTCCATTTCTGGCGCTGTGTACGGAAAAGAACGAGGCAGGGCTGAGCACATTCCCCTTTCCTTCCATGATCTATGGATTTTTCTTTTCTCTTTTTCCTCTTCTATTCCCCCACCTGTGGATGTTTCTTTCTTTTCCCTTTTCCTTTCTCGATGATGTGACTACCGGCAACGAAAACGATCTTGCCTGCTTTTTCCGTTTTGCTCGGAGATCTTCCTGCATGATACGGCGTACATAAATGCAAGTATTTGATGAGACTACAATATCACCTCTTGACCCTGAATATGTCTTTCATTTATCGTCCTCGAATAACCACAAAATACAAGTTAGTCGGGGACCGGCCTTATCCTCAGACAAACAAAGCAAGAAAGCGTAGGGTAGATAAACTAGCTTATATAGATACAAAGCTGATGCAAAGAGCGACAAAATGCGGTCCCATGAACCCGGAACAAAATAGAATATTCAAAGACAAACAAAGCAACCTCGGGAAACACCATTTCCGAAACACCCCGACATAACTCCGCGACAAATGTATTTATTTCATAACGAGCTCAGGCCCAGCCAGCGGACTGGGACCAGGCGCAGGGACGAGATTAGGATTCTGATTCGAAGTGGGTGTCGATGGATTGGAGGGGGGTGCGGGAGCTAGATCCATCATAGACATCATGGATGAGCCTGATGATGGTCCTGACGAGGACTTTGCTCCGCGGGTGCTTGTGCTGCCTCCACGGCCAGAACCGCGGCCGCGGCCTTCGTGGGCTGTAGACGCGTTAGAGCCACTGCGCTCGGGAGTTCCCTTATCAGCCTCGGTGGCTTTCTTACTTGTTCGTGCCCGGCGTGAGGTGCCGCCTCTTGAGCCGGGTCCGCGGAGTGGCAGGCCGGTATCTTGAGAGATGGGCACGGCCGCTGCGATAGGGACATGCGGGTGGGAAGTCAGAGCTCGGCCTCGGCCTGTTCCTCGTCCACGGCCCCGACCACGCTTGATAGTTCCGTCGGCACTGGGGAATTGTTAGCAGCAGACTTCGAAACTGAGATAGGAAACAAACCGTTCCACCTGGACCTTCTCCCCCACCGGCACCAAGGGTCCACTATAGACAAAGAATCCGTCTTTGCTTGCGGCAGCCTGCTCCTGCCACGCCATCTCACTATCGTCGACAAAAGGATCGTCACGGTCGTACTCTTCCACCTTCTTGCGGCGCTTCTTCTTGCCATCACTAGTTTCGGAAGGTGCACCGTTGGTTCCTGCCCCAGCACCACTCATGGTAACATCCCCATCCATATCGCTATCATGATCCACATCAAGACTGAGGTCTTCGTCGGCACTTTCGCCGGCCGAGATACCCTTGCTTTTATCATTGCGCTCCAACACCGCACCGGCAGCTGCAACACGGGCTAGACGCTCTTTGTGAGCGGCCAGGCGTGGATGCAAAGCAGCGAAACCATATTGGTCTTCTGCCAGTTGCGCGAAATTAACAATGTGGTTGCCTTTCCGCAGTGGAACGTGTAGGATAATGCTGGGGGTGTCAGGTGCATCGGGTGACGTGGAGTCGTCGGCACCACCAAAAAGGGCGCTGGTGATCAGACCGGAGCCCTGAGGGCGCGCGGGAGCTTCCTTGGCTGCGCGAACTGGTTTAGGAGAAGGCGCTTTTGACGATGATGCATTGCTTGTGCCCTTCTCTTTCTTTGCGCTGGGTGTAGGCTGCTCCTTCACGTCGATGTCCATCGTATCAGAAGATTGTTGAGCAGGTCGCTGTGGGGTGGATGCATGCACAGGGGCCTGGACTGGCTGCTGAGGTTGCGACTGGGGCTGCGGCTGAGCTGTTTGCGAAGGATACTGCTGATAATGAGGCAGTGCCGGCGGCGAAAGCTCCAGTTTCGGAGGCTGTGTTTGCATCGGGCGCTGTTCGGACGGCGTGTAAGGAGCATAGTTGCTGGGTGGCATGTGCTGAGGGGTATGGGTAGCTCCATGGGAAGGAGAGGACACTGGCATCGGGGAAGGAGCTAATGAATGGTGTGTAGGTGTTGGTACCGCCGTGGCAGGCGCGGGAGAGTGTACGGCCGAGACACGGCCGGAGGAGGAGCGGTACAGCGGTGCCTGAAAAGTGTGTGTGCTTTGCGCCGGGGGATCGATGATGCTAGAGATCGCGGGCGACGCACTAGCGCGATAGTTACTCCGCGGTGATACCACATGCTGAGTAGATGGACTGTATGCAGGTGCAGGAGAAGGGTTATCAAAAGCCGATCGGATGGGATCGAAGTTCTGACCACTCTTGCGTGGGGCTTGGGCGGGTTGAGGTGGCGGAGGATGTGACTGTGGCCTAGGCGGGTATGGTTGCGATAGGGAATAAGTAGAGGTGGGGGCCGGCGGCGGCGGATGAGGACTTTGTGAGTATGGCGGAGTCGGAGTTGGGGCAGGAGCAGTTTGAGGAGTAGACACAGGCTGAGGCTGAGTCGGCGCTTGAGTCGCCGGTGCGGGTGCGGGTGCAGGACTGGGATCTGCCGGAGCAGCAGGCCCCGTGGTGGCTCCGTCACTAGCAGCCTCCAGCTTGGCCTTTTTCCGTGAAGCAGCTGTAGAAGTCGATTTTTCTCGAGGGCGACGAGGAGCGCGGGCCTGTTTTTCCTTGTCCTTGTCTTTCTCCTTATCCTTGGACTCTTTCCCCTTTGATTTGGGTGTTTCGGTAACGTCGTCCTCCTTCTTGCGACGCGACCGTCTGGCAGCGGAGACACGTCTGTTGGGAGCTTCGACTGTGGTGGAATCAACGGGCCCTTCTGCTGCGGGCACACCCGGTCCTGGGGGATCCGCGGACATAGTTTAGGATTAGTAACGAATGACGAATTGATGAATAGTCGGACGAGACAGATTTAAATAGGATGGCAGTGGCCAAATGGTGGATGCGGTCGGGGCTGAACACCCGAGTGGTGTATCACCAGCAAGTTGGGAATGGGAAATGGGAAATAGAACACAGAAAACAAATGTGAATAGATAAGACTAGACCGTAATGTTGGGGGGAAAGCGGATGGAACACATAAAGCCCAACACCCGAAGAACGTGAAAGAAGATGGGATACGGGAGAAGAGGGGAGAGGATGAGAGAGAAAGTAGGGAAAGGGATTGGAGGGAAAAGGAAAAAAAGGGCAGGAAAGGGGAAAGCGAACAAGGAGCCAGTTTGATGTGCCAGATTTCAAGTCTTGTTACTTTAGTACAACTAAAGTTAATTCTTACTTGATATCAGAAAGTATAGAGGCAGAAATTGACTTGTAGAATTGAAATATATGGACTATTGTGTAGTTAAAAGGACCGAGGTGGTCTATTCTAAACAGTGTACGCTCTGATACCTTAGCGAATTGCTGAAGCAATAACATTTTTCATGCGCGCGGATCTGGCGTGTGGAGTTGCAGTTTCCCGCATATAGTTTCTACATGCATGTCCTGTTTCATCTCGGCTCTGCATGGTCCTGCATAGCTATCTTGCCAACAAATGACTTGATTGTGTCACTTAGTAGCAAGTCAATCATATATCATCAACATCCTGCTTTTTAACCCTTCTATTACTTGATCGTTTGTCTGGTGACCGGAGATTTGTTCCGGAATACAGCTCTCAAGTGGACATGCAATTGCCGCAACGGATGTCCGTTGAATGTCTGCCGCAAACCTCACTATACTCCACAAGTATATACTGTTGTTTCTTCAATATTCAATCATGCCCTGCATCTAATGCCTATATACTTCGTAGTGTTCAGTAAGAAACGCCGAGTTGAGGTACATTTCCTGTCTTGGCAGAGCATGGTTACCCCTTTGGGACTAGCGCATCCGCAACTCACACTAACCAGATCAGGTTAGCCTCTGCACCCCATTTTTAGCTTTTTGAGCCGCAGGCCCCGCGATGACATAACTTCATCTTCACACCATGGCTTTTCCCGGTGAGCGTTTCGTCCTTGATCTGGACGACGAGACTCCTGGGGAGGCTACTCCTTCTCCCTTTGACCTCATTGGGGAGATTCGCGAGAGGGAGCCGACCTCCGCCAACCCACCCGCACCCGCCCCTCCCACTCCCACCGCTTCTTCCACCGGATTTCCTGCGCACCGGCGACGCAATAAACCGTCCTCCTTCAAGCAGCGACGGGCACAGCAGGAAGAGGCCGCTCCAGCGAGCACTGAACTATCCCCACCGACCGCCCAAGATGACAAAAAGTCCATCGCGGAGGAGAACCGCCGGCATCTGGCATCCATGTCGGACGCGCAGATTCAGCGCGAGCGAGAGGAATTGTTGGCGTCGATGGACCAACGGCTATTAGAGCGCTTTCTCCGTCGAGCCAATATAGACCCTGAGCAGGGTAACAACGAAGAGCCCAAACCGGCACCCGCATCAGAAGAATCGGCGGCCTCAAAAGCAAAGAAATCTGTTTCCTTCGACATCCCGGCCTCTAAGCCCGATCAGCCCACCAAACCTCCTGCGCCAGCAGCAGCACCACCATCACCATCACCTCGTATAAACACCAAGCCGCCCGGAAGCGATGATGCTGCCCCTGCAAAACCCCCAGCAGATCTCCATCCCGCCTCGGAGCGGCCCTCCCTCGATCCAGCCGTGATCGAGCCCTTCCACTTCCCGCAACCAAAACAACGAATGCCAACACTAGACCCGTCATCGCCCAACTTCCTCTCCGATCTTCAAACCCACTATTTCCCCGAGATATCCCACGACCCCACCGCACTCTCCTGGCTGCGACCGCCGCCAGACGACGAAGAAGACCCCGACTCAACCTCAGCCTACCACCCAGCCAGCAGCGCCGTTTCTATTGCCCCATCTGCGATCCGCTTCTCGCTACGTGGAACCATAATCGCTCCCAATACATCTCTCTCACTCCCCATAACCCTCGGCCTTCACCACCACGGTGATGACCCCCATGCGGCAGGATACACGATCCCGGAGCTAGCAATTCTCTCGCGCTCCACATTCCCCGCTCAGCGCTGCATAGCCTGGCAGGTTCTCGGGCGGATCCTGTTCCGTCTTGGTCGTGACGAATTTGGAGAACGGGGTGGACAGCTATCAGAGGGACTATGGTTCGTCATTGAGAAGGAAGGTGTTGTGAATGGTATGTTGCTAGAGGCGGAAGGTGTACAGGATTCGAGTAAAAATCAGAGTGCAAAAGACGATGAAAATAGTCAGAATACTGCACCTCTGGCTTCGGGTATTGGACGGCATGCGAGTGCCGCGGCATGGGCAACTGAGGGTGTTTGGTTGTGGCAGCAAGGCGGCGGAGATCGAGGATTGTTGAAGGAGGGTCAGAGCCGGCCGCGGTAGTCTGTTCCTTCTACTCGATCTTGTTCCGAGTCTATTATTTGGAACAGTCACTGATTTGATATGGGAAGCGTGTTGCACCTTGACATGTATAGCGCTATATCACGGACGTAAACGGTTAAGTGATATATTCAGAATACTTGTGTGTGTATACAATCATTGCAAGCATTTACGAGGAATGAAAAAGAAGATGTGATCAAGTTGCACTGCATTATCATACCATGGATATCACATATCATACAAGAATACCAGCCCTATTCCCAGGAACAAAAGCCAGACCACAAACCATTAAGCAAATACCACGGGAAAAAGATCTAATTAAACCACACTTTACTCCCTAGCCCTGATTCTCAATCTGCACACCCCAAACCTGCCACTTCGCCTCCTCAACAAAGTCCCTCCTAAGCCACAGACTCGAAGCCTGCATATGATTTTGCAGACCAGACAAAGCATCAGGCTCATCGCCAGACTGAACACGATCGAGCCAGTCGAACAACAGCCTGAGTTGCCAGACACGGTCACGGAGCTGATCGGGATCAGCGCCACGGCCACGAGCAGACCGCACTATGTTATGGACGGTGTTGGCGAGAGCGAGTCTAGCGTCGACGGCGGAAGTGCGCAGCCAAGGCGGGGCGGTAAGAAGTTGCGTGTTGATGCGCGGAGATGGGGATGGGAATGAGGATGGCAGGACGAGAGAGCGCTCGCGGATGTCGAGGCCTTGGAGAGAGGGGAGATGGAAGATCCAGTCCCATGGGCTTTGGGAGGCGGTTGTTGCGGCAGATAGAGTGCCTGAGAGCTGGGCTGTGCGGTTGAGTAATATGGAAGGTTGAAGACCCTTTGCTGGGTTCGAGGGTGCTGCAGCGCTAGCAGGAAGGATATCTTGCGCTTCGCTTAGGCCGGTAAGAGTGGATGCGAAAACGGATGTTGAGATGCCGGAGGCATTGTAGGTTGCCTTGCGACGGAGGTAGACTGATGGGTCACCGTGGCGGAATTTGTCACAGAGAGCGTCGTCTTGGCTGAAGTCCAAGACGAGTGGCCAGTGATCTGGGCCGCGGATCTCGATACGTGTGATGCCGCTGAGATCTGGGAGGAGACACGGGGCGGTGACGGTACGGATGGAGCCGTCGTGAGATGTGATGTTGATAGGGATAGAAATCGGACGACGGGAATCGAGGTCGCGGGGGACGAGACAGCGTGGCTCGGCAGCGAGAACCCAGAGATGGCGGAAGGCTTGAAGATGGCATTTATTGTCGAGGACAGTGGTTGGGAAAATGGGATAGAAGGCGCAGAGTAGCATAGCCACTGCAAGGTCGGATGTGCCGAGTGTGTAGCTACCGCCGCCGAGGAACAACATGCCAATGGCCATGTGCGCTGCCATATGGCTACCGTAGGGAGTGTCTGGGTCGATTCTACCATGAAGCGAGCGCAGGCGTCGGAACAGAGCCAAATCACCTGTGCCGGCCATGACAGCCGCCGCGGATAGGGATACAATATCTTGACAGTTGCGAACTGAGTTGCGTGCGAGTTTGGCATCATAGTTCACCACCGGCAGTCGAGAGATGCGAATGAACTGGTCTAGGTAGAACAGCAACAGATCCCGCGCTTGCATTTGACCAGAACCAGCATATCGAAGGCCCAGGGCAAAGCACAAGCCAGCAAGGATGTTGAAGAATGGCATGTCCTCACTACGTAGCTGGCATACCTTTGTGAGACGGGCACGTCGCCGATACACGTTTGGGAGACTCGCGTTGATCCATTCGATATTAGGCTCGATGCTGTTCCACATGATAAGGTGTCGTGCAAGCGTTCGTAGCAGGAAGAGATCAGGCCGCACATAGTCAAAGCGCACGGTAGTGTCAGGGATATCAATCTTGTGGGCCAAGACAGAATCGTTGGTCTTCATGAAAATGATAGCTATCGCGATTGTTGCGCCTGCGGTAGCACGGTCAAGCACATGTGCCAGATCAACATTCTTGGTGCCAACAGCGATGGCTAACAAGCGCTCAACAATGTTCATGTCACGCATTCCTCGCAGGTCTTTTCCTTTGCCCAGGTTGATCAGGCCAAGTGCAAAGCCTGCCGCTAGACGATATCCTTCGTCTCTCAAATCTTCCTGCAAGGTTGGCTGTTCCTCTTGTTCGACGTTCTCGATCTCAGAAAGCATGACCTCGCTCATACGCCGGTGCTGAGAGCCAGTGTAGAGTAGACCGATACCCATAATACCGGCGGTCTGTGTCAACGAGGATAGATTGAGCTCTGCTGCACCGAGTGGCAGCATCCGCGTGACATGGACAGACAGCAAGCGCGTGATGAGCGTGTCCATCGTACCCAGATAAGATGCAGAAAGACCGAGCAGAAGACCGATGGATGTCATGGTGTGCTTCGGGGTCAAATACTTGAAGGCAACCCATTTGGCCAATGACTTGAGATGACCATTCAAGCCCAGAGCCAACAGAAAGCCGGCATGTCTGTTCGTGAGCTCTTGGGGTTTGTTGAACAAGATCCAAGAAGTGTCGATTCCCTTGGACCCCTTGGAGATTGCCAGGCCCGTGGACACGCCATTGTGGAAGAACGCCCAGCAGACCTTTTCCTCAGTGAACGCCGTTCTTTCAGCACTGACAGTCACGTTGGAAGGTTTCATAACACATTGTAAAGAGAAGGATGGGATGGGGAGCTTTTCAGTCAACAGAGGTAAACGACCACTGAAGGAGAGCATGCCACGACCAGCAGGAGTTGACAATGTTCGGAATGACACCAGCTGCACAATTTCCTTCTGCGCTTCGAGGAGATCAGAGTCCGTCCAGTCAGGTTCAGGAACACAGTCTGCAACTGGTGCTTTGGATTGATTCAGGAGACGTGCCGCTTCCAAGAAGCGCTTGTCCTCACGGAAAACCAGTCTGGTGACTGAGAAGCGGTCAGCCTCTGCGGATGCCTCAAACGCATTGACGGCATCAATTTCCAAGGCTGAGCTGCTAACGTGATGGAAATCGTACACCGAGTCATGAGAGACAGCAGGGTGCTGCGGCGGCGCGAATGTGTGAGCATGAATTGGATTCCTTGACATGTAAAGATCCTCTCGGTCAATCAGCTCGAGAAGTGTTGCATTCCAGGAGGTTGAAGCTTCCATCTGGCACTGCATGACGGCCTCATACAGTGGTGCGCTAACGCCTTCGGGGAAAGTGTCGATAATACTCTTCGTGAAGCCCCAGCGATACAGGAGCTTGATCTTCTCCAATGGAGTAGTTACATTGTGGACGTCGGCAAGGAAGCCATTCAGGGCCAAACTTCGCGGTGTGATGTTGAAACACTCCTGCCACATCCGTCCCTTCTTGGGGGTACGATCAGATGCAGAGACAATGTCGAGAAGAGTGATAAAGGGTGAAGACGCTTGACGTGCGGCCTTCAGAAGGAAGGCGAAAATCGAAGGGGGAATGAATGGTTCAGCCGGAACCTTGAGTTGAAGAATCCGAGTGTCTTCGAATTGCCATCGTTCCATACTGGCCATCTCCGTGCCAAAGTAAGAATCTTCAGTCCATTTCCACGAAGGCCACCCCAGCCAGCCACCAAGCTGCGCGAGAACAGGGGCGAGAAGTCCGAGAGGACGTTGAGACTCTTCGGTGTCACAGGTCGAGAGCTTTTGTTCTTCTCGTAGGAGCTGTAGACCAACAAGTATGGTACCCAATGCAGTACACCTTGTGTTCTCAGGGAATGCACCAGAGATAGGTAAATAACCATCGCGGCCGGAAGCCCTAGCACCCTGGGGACTCTGTAAGAACTCACGAGTCAAAGAGATGCACCGGGTCAGGTAAGAGTTGTGTCGATAGGTGGACCGGCTCGCATTTGGTTGTTCACCTTTTGGTGTACGGGATGCATCTCGAGCTGCCAGGTCCTCAATGGCATCTTGTTCAACGATCCAACCCCAAGAGCTGCCCATCATCCACGGGGCCGTGACACCCGATGGACCTGATTCCAAATCGAGCATGGCCTCCCAGCTCTCCAGATCCACATAAGTGCCACTGCTCGATCGTAAGAGACCCTTCTTTCGGCGTGTCCGCCTAGCAGGGGTCTGGGGTGGCGGTTGTTTGGTGAAGGGCACCGCCAAAGAGAACAAGACCATGACCATGGCAGTCCATTCGATATCATTCTCAATGTCTTCCTTCTCCTTAAGCCACTTCATGACCTCCCACCAGGCCACCAAAATTCCATCTCCAGCTTTCTCTACATCACGAAGGACAAACCTGCAGACCTTGAGGACTTTCTTCACGAGGTCGTTGCGAGGCTCCATTCGAATCTGGATTCTGTGCCGCTGCTTTTCTGTATCCACCAAATCGATCTTTCCTCTCGAGCAGCCGTGATCAAATGCCGAGAAAACAAGATCAGGGTCTGCCATGACACGGTTGACACCACTTTCCCTTGGACGGCTCACCAGGTTGCCGGCCGAAATTCCATGAGGTTCGTAGATCTGTAATGGAACCGGGATCTCCACTTTGGTAGGGCTGCCCCAAAGAGTCTGCAATGACAACTCGCGCTGTCCGTTCTCAGATACACTTAGGGTGAGAATCCGCGAGGTCTCGCCGTCACTAACACGGGAGACGTCCAAGGCATTAGGGACATGCTGGATGCCTGTTGCCTGAACCAGTAACGGCCGTCTCTCCGATGGCTTCGTGTTTTTGGAAGTGGCCATTCTCTGCTTCTTCGAGACTGCAACCCATTCTGCTCGCAAATTCACCACAGACATAGTTTGCGAGTCCTTATCCACGATGCAGACTGCCACCGAGGTTGCGTTTCCATTTTGGGTATTCGCATAGTCTGGCGAACACAGCGTGCAGACTTTAAGATGGCTGGAGGATGCTTGTTGCGAGGAGGCCCGAAAACTGCCCGAGAACATGGAAGAGAAGCTCTCTACCTTGGTTAGGAAAAGCTCCTCCGGCAGTCCGGATGCTGATTCCCGCAGAGCGATGTTCTCAAAGCCTTCGGAGAGGACATTGTTATTAAGCTCTTCCAACAGTCTATCGACTGGGGCATCAACGAAGCTTGCCGCAGTGCTATAGACAGATCCTGTGGCGGGAGGAAGTGAAGCACGAGGGTTGAAGCCAAAGCTCCCACGCATACTGCCAGCCCCAATGGATTGTCTAAGTCCACCATGTCCACCATGAGCCGCAGCACTAGACTGAGTGCCCGTCGCAAGATCTGAGAAAGTAATTCGGTCTTGACCAGTGGTCAGATCAGTTCGTGCAAGCAACGAGCTCACTCGCCTGGAAGTTTTGAGAGGAACACCAACGTCTCCGAAATCTTGGGCAACCCTCGAAACCAGGTCTTCCTCGGGGTCGTTCTTGGACTCTGCTTGATGGGATGATATCCTACTTTCTGACCAAGGTCCGAAGCTTTCACGAGCTGCTGAAGGTCGCGCAGCTGGCGTAGTCGTGCCAGTCGTCATACCATAGTGCGAGCTGCGCCTCTTGGAGTGAGTGCCTTGGGTATGTCGTCGAGCCTTTTCTTTTGCCGAAGAGTCGGGCTCGTCGTCTCTGTATCGCGCGGTCCACACCGTATGAAGCCCTGTAGTTGTGTTTGTAGTAACCACTAACAACAAAGACCCGTTCTTAGAGACCTGGCTCGAATTCGAGAGTTCGTCTTTGGGGGAAATGTACAAGATCTCATCGGCAGGGTCCAGCACGTCCAGTCCGGACGGTCTCCGTCTGGTGCTGTTGATGCTGCTAGACAGCCCTTGGGAAGATTGCGACGTTACAACAAGGCCCATCTCCGAATGAGGATCGATGAGCGAAAAGACCCTCGGAAGGTCTGAACCGGAGCCGGATTTCGGAGCCCATGTAGAACTCCGAGGGGCAGTAAGTTTCAAAGATGGTCGTCTTCCTTTGATGGGAGCCGGCGGGATATCCAATGTTTGAGAGGCACGGGGATCGAAAATCGAGGACGTCAGGAAAGAATTGGGAGGTGCGGTTGGATGCTGGGATCCGGGGTTGTCTTCGGGTACCTTTCGCTGAAACAACAGCCCACGAGGCGTTGCAAAGACAGACTCAACTTCAAAAGGAAGTGGAATTGTGTGACTGGTTCCCGCGACGAAGAATATATGAGCTTGTGACTTGAGGACCACCACGAGAGCTCTAGACATCTTCTCATCGACCTGGCGACGAGTAACGATCGCTACTGGCGTATCCCCATGCAGGTCTAGTGTGGAGTCTGAGCTCGCCAATTTTGCTTCATTCCCATGACGCTTTCCTTGACTTGTCCGCGAATTTGTTCCCGCGCCGGTTCGAGCATATTTGAATGTCGTATTTCCCACACTATCGTGAACAGAGCGCTTGACATGCCCCGCCGCAAACTGGGTAAATAAAGCATGTCGAATATCCTCTTTCTCGGGGTCCAGCCGAAACACTCGCTTCAGCATCCCTGCGCGAGACCATACCACGCAATGTTTCGTCCATACCAGCTCATCGTCCACCGGACCGGTCAATCCATTATCGTCCACGCATGTTGTCCAAGTATACTGATCCCGTGACGGATCAGGAGGGAGTATCCCCTCTGAAACCAGGTAGGAAACGGCCGAAGGTTCGTGAAGGCCGAGCGAGCGAGTAGATGCCATGGTGGGCTGTTAGACAAAGCGATCGTAATGCGCCGTCACGAGTAATATTCTGGCGGCATGAGCTGTAGGGTAAAGCATTTCCATCGTCAGCGCAAGAATTAGCCGAGTAGTGTGCTCTGCCAGAGAGACATATCGACTTGTTGATTGCGGGTTGTCGGTGTTGAAGTTGGAGACGCGCAGCAACGCGGGATTGGACCGACTTGCCCCAAAGTTCCTTTGCCCGACCATAACACTTTTCTTTCTCCCCATTGCAACTTACCACCGCATTTCCCCCAAAAACGCTACTGGATTCACTGCACTGTAGCACTGAGCTCACAACACCCGGTTTATGAGCTGGAGCTATTGATATCAAGCTTGCCAGTCATCCCTACGGCCCTACGGTGCCATCCGGCGCCTGTGCTCGAAGCTTTCGCCCTCACCCAGTATCGCCATCAGCACCATGCCTTCCTTTCCCCTGGCGCCGCTGGTTCGGCCAAGAGAAGATGGGTTGCAATTGAGGTAAACATGCCATTACTGCCCTTATGGCTCGAGCTTGCCACTAATGCGATATTTCGCAAAATATTAGCTACCGGCTCCCCCACCGCGTCCACGCAGCTAAAGGCTATCCCCTTCGAGCTCCCAACGGCTCTTCGATCATCGTTTACGGCCACGAGACCGGACTGAAGGTTGTGTGGAGAGGAGGAAGGCAGTTTTCAGAACTGGAGGAACCCGAATCCTCGGAGCAGGCAAAAAAAGCGGCGAACAATGGAGGTGATTCAGTCATGATCCTTGACTCTGACGAGGAGGATGCACCTGCAGTATCTGGTACGCCAGAGGGACCAGCCTACGATTTTGTCTCTGAGGAGACTGAAGTCGATCCCGCTTTTCCTTATGAAGCGATCCTGCGACAAGTCGATATCCCCTTGGGAAGCCGGGTGCTCGACCTGGCTGTCCCTCGTGTTCTTCCAGAAGAGGCCCGCTCACCTCTCGATCCATTCCCGCCCATCGTGAAGAGTCATATTGTTGTGTCAGCCGTTTGCTCTGATCTTTCGACGCGAGTGGTGATTCTACCGATCATTCCGCCTCATCCAGCCCAGACCGATCCGAAGAGCTGGAATATTAAGACCCTGACCATTAGTGGGGGGGTGACTCATCAGGATATCCCACGCGGCGTGTCTCTCACATTCACCTGTCAGGAAATCGAGGAAGAACAAAATCGCAAAAAGGCTCGGAGAGTTGGAGGATCGGGGAAGTGGGATCTCCTTGTTGCAACACACTCTGCGGAAGGCTCTGGCGTGCTCCTGCTGCATCGCATTCCTATTCAAGAGGATTCGTCTCCTAAGGGTCTGTCATACCACCTATTAGAGGAAGACCTCGTTTCTCAACGACGCCTCTTGCCATCTCCCGCACAGACAATTGCCTTTAACCCTTCAACATATCCGTCTCCTCGACACTCGAATTTGTTGGTAGCATTCCACAGCGGGTGCGTCAAGGTATACTCATGTTTTACCGTCCAAAAGTCCAAATCTGCACGACGTGCATCAAGCGCGCATGAGGAGTACGAAACTGTCGACACCGAAGGGCGCTGGCTCATCAGCTTATATCCCGGCTTTGAGCAAGGTCCGACAGGATTCCCTCGCCGCAAGACGATTATTGATGCGGAGTGGGTTTTGGGCGGCCGGGCTATCATGGTCCTTCTGGTGGACGGTGAATGGGGTGTCTGGGATATTGAGGGGGCTGGACCCGGGACCGCCAAGGGTCCGCTGCATCGCCAGTCGAGTATTCAGGGTGTCGCGGGAGGCTCACTGACAGCGTATGCCGTTAGCGGACGTATCATGACGGCGCCGAGCAAGAGTCAGTCCGAGGCTGAGCAGCGTCCACGATTTGCGCCTATGACTCCGTCTACAAAACGGGTGCGCGAAGACACTCTTCTCAAGGGCTCCATGACCGCGGCCAGTCCGTCTTTGCGCGGTCAGATTTCCGTATGCCAGACCAACTCGTCCCAAGAACAGCTTCCAGACGAGTCGATTCTGCTACGTCATGGCCAGCAGAGTGCCGTTATTCCAAGCTTGCTTTCTCTCTGGCGCAATGCGGTACGAACCACCGGCACTTTTGACTCCTCCAACAGATGCCGTGTAACACCCTTTCAGGATGTGCACTTGATGGGTGAGAATCTCCAAGCTATTGGTCATCTGCCTAGACCGGCACGCCGCTCGCGGGCTGCCGCGCGTCACACATTCGATGTCCTGGTCGCTGTGGAGCATCAGATCATGATCCTTGCGCCACGTTTGGAAGAGTCCGACGATGTGACGCCAGTCGCGGCGAAGCCAGAAGTCATTGCAGAGAACGACCAGGTGAGGCTACGACGAGGCGAGCTGGACGTGGAGGGAATGGGACGACTGTTGAACGGCATGCAGAACGGAGGCGCATCTCTTCGCATGGGCAGCCCCGTGAAGCGAACCCGCATCTTTACTTGATCGATGGGCATCAGACTCGACCATAGATGATACCCATGTCAACGATGATAATTTCACTTTCTCTTTGCTTATCCGTTCTAGATATACTAGGAACCAATTCGCGCTGCAAGGTGGAGCGCAAGGCGAGGTCCATGCCTTGAAATTCCTTCTTCGGAAGTGAATAAGCTCTGTATCGGATGCGATATATCAAAACCATCACTGAAGGTGCTTGCACCTCTGCCCTGGACTTTGTGTCCTCTGCGGCATTCGTGTCGCAACGCCCGCGTTTGATTTCCGGGGTTCCTACTCTCTTCTCCTATCTCTGCAGATGCCGATCAGTCCCTTGACAAATTCTACATTGGTAGCTGTGGCAGATAGCAAGGAGAAAGTAGTCCGGTACAGATGCGGTGCGTAAGTTGGGTCTGATGGAACATTCGTAGACATAATTGGCGTATCGTGGATGGAGATGGCGCAATCTCCGAATCTCCGAATCTCCGAAATCTCCGCAGATCGTCGAGGCGCAGTATCGATACCTTTTTTTCAATCTCAACACACCGTCTTTAGTCCGATGGCCTTGCTTTTCTCCTTTTTCCGTCCTTCTCCTTGTATATTCTCCTTTTCTTGTATATTGTCCCACTCGTTTACAATTGCATCATGACAATACACCACCCCCCGCCATCCCCTCGCAAGCGGAGTAAGTCACCACCCCAGCGCGAACCCCTCCAAAATCCAGAGAGGGCAAAGTAGCTGCGCAAACCCATTGAACAGTCCCAATCCCAATACTAACGTTAAAACCAGTATGGGCTTCCCTAATCACCAACATGGACTACCTCCCAGGCCTCCTAGTCCTCCATCACTCCCTTAACCACCCGCACCCCGACCCTAGTACCACAGCCACCAAGACCAAAACACCCACACCGCCCAACCAGGGCACCCGCTACCCCTTCGTCGCCTTCTACACCTCCAGCTTCCCAGCCCAGGGACTCAAAATCCTCCAATCGCGCGGAATCACCACAAAATGGGTCCCAAACGTAACACCCGCCAGCACGCGCGAATACGCACAAGACCCACGATTCGCCGAGACATGGACGAAGCTAATCGCCTTCTCGCTGGTCGAATATGAGCGCGTGATTCTACTAGATGGTGATATCCTGGTTCGACGGAACATGGACGAATTAATGGAAGTGGAACTGGATTCAAAAGCGAAGCTAGAAAACGGGACCGCGAAGCGAGTTTTCGCCGCAACGCACGCTTGTGCTTGTAACCCGATGAAGAAGCCCCATTATCCAGCGCATTGGTATGATCCTTACCTTCAGACGAAACAACATCGCTATATGGATTGCTAACTGGCCCAGGATTCCCAAGAACTGCGCATACACAACACAACACCCAATCCCAGAATCAGCACAAACCAACTCCCCACCACCAAATACAGGCGTGGGCATGCTGAACAGTGGCGTATTAGTGATTACGCCCTCGTCCAAGACCTACAAAGAGATCACAGATGCGCTGCAGGAGACGGAAAGGACTGAAAAGTACGATTTCCCAGATCAGGAGCTATTATCGGATGTGTTTGATGGGCGGTGGGTTGCGCTTCCGTATGTGTATAATGCGTTGAAGACGATGCGGGCGGAGGATGTGCACGGAGCGATTTGGAGGGATGAGGAGGTTAAGGCTGTGCATTATATTTTCGCGAAGAAGCCGTGGCATGAGGAGGGGAGTCAGGGAGAGATGGATGAGATGAGTTTATGGTGGTGGGAGGCCAATTGGGAGAGGAAGAGGTTGGAGAGCGGGAATGGGATTGAAGATGCGTTTTCGGGGTGAGGTTTTATCGTTTCTGCATAGTTCGTGTCGGTTTGCTTTCATATACCCTCGCTGCTTTTTGTCCGTGTATATATGAGCTCTTGACCGGTCTGATCCGTTCGGTACGATACCCGCATAAGCTTCATCTATAGCCTGGAGTCTGCATTGAGAGCTATAAGTCAGCTGAATACTACCACTTTGATACCTACAAAGCGTGCGTTAACAGGGATCGTACCATCAGATTCCCCCTTCAGCTCAAGCATAAACACTAGTCCCGCAATTGGGACAAAAGCCGTAGGGATATTTCATGGTTCGTACCTCTGTCCTAGTTGTTAGACTAAAGAGGCCGGAAGATATTCGAACCTTGACGGCACCATCGCTAGGAAGTAATATTGGCTTTCTAAGTACAAATCAGAAGATAGCCTTTGATGCTACAGATCGAGCCTGCATAGAAATAGTATTCTCTCGATCTTTTTGTACCTGGGTACGCGAGCTATTCCCTTTGATGCTTACGTGGAATACTTATAGAACACAAACACAGCACTAGTCGATCAATTTCATTTTATATTTTCGATAACATGGGGTCCTGTACGATCTAGAATGCGATATACACGCGATGTATACAAAGCCCAACCACTTCACAAGCCCACTGTTATAAGGTTCGACTCGGATGCTCCACCGTCAGCACTTCAACCGGTGTAGCCCGAAGCCTCGAGCTCCTTGCGCACGGAATCCTCAGTCTGGATCTTCTTCATCTGCGTATCCTCCAGCTTCTCACCACCAGCCAGACGCATCTTCAGCTCATCGATGGCACGGATCTTCTTGAGCAGGCCGCGGATCTTCTTATCCTGGGCCGAGGGCTCGATGGGACCGGCCGGAGCAGCAGGGGCCGGGGATCCAGAGGGAGAAGGAGCGCGCTTGGGAGCGTTTCCGTTGCCGTTGACGGGGGTGGTGTTCTTGCCACGCGAGCGGTTGCGATCGGGGCTGGGGCCGGTAGGGGCGTTGGCCGGCGGGATGTTCTCGCCCTCGTCACGGGCCTTCTTGGCAGCCTCGCGCTTCTTCTTGTTCTTGGCGGCAGATTTGGATAGCTTCTCGTTCTCGGCGCCGGGAGGGAGAGGAACGCCGCCGCCAGGTGCGGCACCCGGGGGCAGGTACTCCTCTGCGGGCTCGGCACCGGGGATTTCACGGCGGCGGGGCTTGCCGAAGCCGTTCATGCTGGCGCCGGGCACACCGTCGCGGACGAAGGCGGCACCGCCTTGGTCTTCACGCTTGAATGCGAGTGGAGTCAGCTGGCCGCGAGCACCGGGGGGACGGTAGGCGCCTGCGGGCTTGACGGGGGCCTTGCGGGTGCTCAGGTACGCCGTGGCGGAGGCGTGAGGCACGGGCAGCTTGGTCAGGGGGTCACCGAGAGGGTGCTGCTCGATGGTCTGAGGGCGCCAGGTGACATCGTACAGCTCGGTCATGTCCTCGTTGTACATGAGGCCACCGCTGACGTGCCAGATACGCACGCCGTTGTCAACACGCAGACGCGGGCTGGTAGTGGCAGTCAGGATGTACTGACCGTCGGGGGACCAGGAGCACAAACTGGCGTTGGAAGCCTCGACGGTAGCAATCTTGTGGTAGTTCTTCTCCATGTCGTAGATATCCATCTGGCCTGCCAGGTTACCGAAACCGGCAACCAAGACGAATCGTCCGTGAGGCGAGAACAGGATAGTGTTCCGCGGACTCAGAGGGAAGTTGTGCTTGGGCACACCACGCACGTTGAAGATAGTGGTCTTGGCGGGCATGTAGCCATAGACGACACCGAACTCCCTGGAGTTGGGGTTCCAACTCACATCATGGATGGGTCCTTCTTTGTCTGTTTCAAACATGTCAGTATCACTGCCTAGTCAATCATTCTCCAATACCCAAGGGAGTCATACCAAGATCCACCCGAGAATCAAAAGCACCACTGGCGCTGAGCAGATATAAAGTAGTCTCGCCGTAGTAGCTCTTTCCGGTCCGGTCCACCTCGGTCTGCGCAAGCACAATCAAGGTAGTGCCGGTAGAGTTCCACTTCATCTGAACCTTGTCGCCCTTGAAGAAACTCTTCTGCGAGACGGGAGCACCGAACTGCGGAACAATAAAGACCCTGACGGCGGCGGGCTGGCCCTTACGCTCCGGAATAAACACAGCAATGGACTGAGTCTTTCCAGGCGAGAGAGCAAAGTCCGACACCCCCTCCACGTGCAGTTTATTCCAGACGGTCGACAAGTTGTCGCTCTGGTAAAACTGGACCTGATTGGTCACGACGCGGGCACACAGCTTCTCGTCGGGGGTGTATTGCAGGTTCCAGCCTGTCTGCGACTTCTGGACATAACTACCCACAACGGTGTGCTCGTCTCCACTCTCGACAGCGCGCCACACCTTCAGGTTCTTCGTCGCATCTCCGTTCTCGTCCTTGCTGGGGCGTTGCCAAGTGATCAAGTAGGTGCCAAGCGGCGAGAAGCCCAGCTCGAATACGTTTTCGGCTGGGATGGTCGAGACGACATGACCCGTGGAGGCCTCGACAATGGTGACCCTAGGGAGAGAAGAGTTTGTTAGACTGCAAGGCACGAAGCTGACGCCCTGAGATGTCAACATACCTTTCGGGGGATGCATATGCAAAATAACGACCGCAGGGCGAGTAAGTACTGCAGCGGAGATTGCCCTCAGGCCTGTAGGAAACATACGAGTCAGTTGAATAGTTTCACAAGCCAGATTTAGTGCGAACCCTACCTCACAAAACCCGGTAGAGGCTCATAAGTAGGGGCGGCATCCATAATGCCAATCCCCTTGAGAGTTCGGTCTATTGTCAACGTCAGCAAGGACTCATCAAAGCAACCACTCCCACCAGTGAATCCTGCTAACAGGAACACGAAAGGAGAAGCTGGGGGGTAGAGGAAGCAACGCACAAGCAAGCTGCGTCGGGGCTGCCATGGTGAAATTCGAATTCTGGAACGGAGTCGCCACAAAAAGAAAAAAATCTTCAAGTCTGTCCGCGAAGTAAACAGGTAAATCACTATCGATCCCTTTGTCAAGTCGCAAAAGACAATATCAAGAAACAGTCCGGTCGGAAAGCACCAAGCCAAAGTCGCAACAAGCGGGGTGCGAGCGCGAGCAGGTGGGAAGGTCCTAAGGCGGATGGTATCAAGGATGAGATGAGACAGCGAATCGACGCGAATCAAAGGAATAGATCGATAGGCGTGTATCGGATCAGAACCAGCGAAATCGTGGCAAGGCTGATGGGAGGAATCGCTGTTGCGGCAGAGACGAACAGGACTCAATTGGAGCGGAGAGGCAGCAGGGACGCGTAGTCTGCTTGTCGGAGAGCTGGGTCTTCAGTGCTAGACAAGTCAATGCCAGCAGAGGCGGAGCCGAAGAGGAGGGGGAGGGAGGAGGTGTTTAGGTGGGGAGGTTGAAGAGTCGAAGAGAGGAAAATTCGGGCGTTCAGCTCGGCGGCGGCATGCCGTCATCTGGGCCTGCGCCGACTCTCTAGTTTGGTTACTGCCTCTATTTAGTTTAATTACTCATCTACACATCTACAATAATTATCTACCTTGCTATAGTATTTAGCACTGATAATAGACTGACTTCTGCTCTCGGCTGAAGCAAGGTATTCGTCATTCTTAAACATGCAACGCCACACGCCAGGTCTGAAATAATCATTAAAGAAACCAAGAAACCAAGAAACCAAAGAAACCCAAGGTACCTATTGCTAAACTGCGCTGAAATAACTAGTTGATACATATCGGTCGTAACCACCCTTTTCGGTGGCTTAATGCCTGTCAGGTTCTCCGCATAGAAATAGAATCCGAGATTGTCCTCGAGACCCAGGCAAGGGTGGAAGAAAACCAAAGAAATGAAGCAAACCAACCCAGTATCAAAAAAGAACTCCTTCTGCCCATCATAATCTACCCAATCCTAAAGCCAAACCAGGCTTTATTCACGGCTAGGGACATCAAATCCACCGCTGCTCTGACTGGGAGTGACCAGCCGCGGGGTACGAGCAGTGGTATCAACCACGTCCGGGTCAAAGGTCATGCCATCAACCATGCGAGCATCGTCAGTTAGCGGTTCGGGGGTAGTCGAGCCCGTGGGTGAAGGCGGCATTTTAGAACTGTCGCCAGCATGTTGCTGCTGCTGCTGGAGGTATGAGGCGAGGGGGTTAGGCCGACTAACATTGGAGCTCATGGAAGTAGGACGAGTATTGAGGCCACCTGAGGAAATGCGACTGAGGCCAGAAGGGCGCGAAGTCGGACCGCTGATGGTACTGTTGGCGCCCTCGCCGAATCCGACCAGGCTGGCGTTAGCTTCGTCGCTCATGTTGCCAACGCTCGAGACCCCGTCATCCGCATCGGGTCCTTCGCTCATTTTATCAGCATCGAATGCGTCACTGCCGCTGGCCCATGTCGTGCGGCCGACACTACCTGTCGCGCTGGCGCTGCCGACAGTGCTCCGCTCCTTCATGCCGCCGTAGCTATCAAAATAGCCCGGGCCGTGCGATACGGGCTGTGTGGCATTGGAGGGCACCTGGCCCTGTCGCGCAGTACCGATCCGCTCGAGGCCGGCCAGGCGGGAAATGCGATCGGCACGCTCGGCTTCCAAGGTGGTGGTGGAGGAGGTTGAAGCGGAAGACGAGTGGTGCGCATGGCGGCCGTGAGGGAATGCCTGGCCCTGGTGGCCATCTTTGATGGCTGTGGTGGACAGCGCGGACAGGGAGGTGGTGCCAGAGTTGGGTGTGCCTCTAAGCAAGCGCAAACCCAGTTCCCAGGGTCAGTTAACCGTCCTCAAGTTAAATTAAACAGGGGAGCGAAGGAAGAACTTACGGTCCCATGTCCGACGGAGTGACGGGGTCAGAGGGAGGAGGTGGGAGGTTGATCAGCGTCGGCGTAGTCATCGTGATGAGTAGGTCAATGTGTTAGTTTCAATATGACTGGGATGACCGAGCCTTGAGTTAATTGAAGAAGAAAGCTTTAGAAGTGAAAGTTTTGGAGGGTCTGAAAGTTTCAAAAGTGAGGTTAAGTTATGATGGATAATTGCGGGGAGTAACGATGGAGCCGCCAATCTTTCACATTTCGGTGATCGCTGGGCCCTCGACGTCATGTTTGGCTTGAGCACCCCACCTTTTTACAATCCGTCAATACGTGAATATGCGAAATAACAGGGGTTTGCTGAATACTTGAAAGAGTAGTTGTTTCATATATTTCATTCATACAAGTCATCTCGGCCATAGAACAGTGACAAGAACCCAAAAAGAAGGATGCAGCCTGCTGGATCCTCTCTCAATCACTGGCCTTGCGGCTCTCGTAGTGCCCTCGAAGGTCATCCACCTCTTTCTGTAATCGTGACAGATCCGCCAAGATATCATGTGCATTAGATGGCTGCGGTGAGAGGTCCTCTTTCGTCGCCTGCGATGAACTCCCGTCACTGCCACGGATGTTCGAGTCCCGTCCTCGACGAGGCGGAGGTGGGGGTGGGGCGGTGGACGAGGAGCCAGTCCCTAGACTACCATACGACGAGGCACGCCGACCGGCCTGATTGGGTCTTGAGTTTGGGGGAGAATATAAAGAGTCCGCCATCTCCGATCGGAGCTCTCGGGAGGACGGTGGCATACTGATGCGCTTGCGGTCCCGAGACACAGACGAAGCGACGGAACGAGTTGATGGACCCGGACTCGGCGGTTGGTAGCTATCGTTAATCTCTGAATCAAGCGAAGATATAGTTAATCGGCTGCCACTGGATTTGGACTGTGTGGACTTTGAACGCCGCATTTGGCTGTGGCGTCGGCTGAGAGGCGGCGTCGGTGGTCGCTTCGGCTGTGAATTGCTTCGACGGAGCGAGTCCGTTGACTCGGTCACCCTCGGGGTTTTTGAATGAATCGAAAAGTAATCCATCAGCGGTGGATTGGAGACCGAGCTGACGTTGGGAGTGCCTGACGCTTGTGCAGAGGTCGAGCTCTCTCGGGAGGATGCATGGTATGAATGGCGGTGGTTAGGTCGAGATGTGGCGTGCGAAGGAGAAGGTGTATTGCTCGCAGTACTAATTCGCTTTCCATGATGGCTTCTAGGCGGCGGCGGAGGTTTCTTGTCTTTGGGACGGCCGGTGACTTCATCTTGCTCTGGCGGCCTTCTCATCGTAGAGTGAATGCCATGTGTTGAGCTATATGCCTCGATGTCTGCTGCAGACCGCATATTGCGTTCGGATAGCGTGAATGGCGGTTTTGACGGAGATATAGTTGACGATCCATCTGATGGAGCTGGGTGTTGAGCGGGCCCAAGCGATGCTCGCGGGCGATTAGGAAAGCCCTTGGAGCTCTCCGCATCGTCCTCATCGTCGCCGTCATTGTCGCTCACCGCTGAATCGGGATTGAAAGGGTTGGCAGCCTGTTCATCCGAGGAAGTCGAGTCATCGGCCTCGATCTCAAGCGATGAAGACGACTTTCCGGGGTAATCGTTGGGCACCATTGGGACGGAGGGCTTGGAGGGTACGGAGGCTACATTGCTCATAGCTGAAGGCGGTGCTATAGCTGTTACAGAACCGCCTGTTTCACAGGATTCTATTAGCTTAATGTGGGGAGATTGAGGGCTCCTTGCGTTGGCACGTCTTATCGGAAGTGGCGGGTTGCTGGCCTCGAGGAAATAGGAGACGGGGTAGGAGGGGCTCACCGTTCAAGTTCCTGCGAAACGGATTGTATCCAGACATCACAGCGAGAAGGAAGTAGCTCCGGAGGAAAATGAGAGGAAGACGGTGATGTAAAGATTGAGGGGGAGGAAAGCATCCCCGCCGAGCTTCTTATCCAGTTCTACGCGCCGCTTTCCGATTGATGCAGTCCGGGAACCCCGAAGGCCTGCACTATTACGGTTATACAAACATATATGAAGAGATGAAAACCGATGAAAAGCGGAAAAAAGAATCAGCTCCATGATAGCACAATGAAAAGTGCAAGGCTTATATGGTACAAATGCATATCCACCGCGATGAAAAGAAAGGTCCTCCCCAGAGAATAGACAAGAATAAACAAAAACCGCTCAGGATCCCAGATAAAAATAAGTAAAAACAAAAGAAGGACGGCCACCCCTATTCAGCCGATTATCACCGCTCGTTATACACGTGCCACGTCTCATCTTCCTCGAAAAATTTATGTGCCAGCCGCTTGCCGCTCTCCGTAGGCTGACTGAAGGCGACCTGATCCTTGGGGATCTCCATACCGTAGATGTAATTGCTCACCACGCAGTCCAGAAGATCCAGGGCGATTCCCTTCCTTCGCGACGCCCCGGAGGTCCAGATGCGCGAGACTCCGACGATGGCTGGGTGCAGCTCGTCCCGCACCGACACCGATGAGTTATTTCCGTTGGGTGCCTCCTGTGCGACCGGTCGTGATTCCCAGATGCGCTCCGTCAAACAGAGTCCGACACACCGGCTGTCCTTCATGTGAAGGAAGACCCGGTAGCGATCCACTTTGTCTTCGCCGTCTTCCCGCTTATCCTTGGGGGGCTCTGTCTGGCCCCAGAGCAGCTCATCCGGGATATCCGGAGAGGACAGCTCTTTGTTGACCACCTCGAGCACTCTCTTGGCTTGATTTTTGGCGCTGGGCGATGCCTTGCGATCCACAATGACCACGTAACCCTCATCGAACCGCGTAGCTTCGTAGACCCAGCGCGAGGCATTTGCGCGCATGAACGCCTTGCCCAGGTCCACACCGGTCGAGTTCATTTCGTGGAATTTCTTGTGCAGGGCGGCGTCCTCGGAATTGGACGGAATGTATTCCATGCCGCAGTTCGCACAGGTCTTGCGCACCTCGTTCCCCAAATCAATCTGCATCTGGCGCATGGCGGGTGGTTTTTGGGCCTTGTTCTTGGGCGGATCGGCGGAGGAGCGCACGCTGTTCGAGTTGACCTCGGTCAGGGGTGACCCGGCAGACGCGTCCTTGTGCTTGCGCTTGAGAAAGGCAAAGGTGGGCTTGCGAGTAGTTGCTGGCGGGGGTGTCAGTCGCGGTGGCGGCGACGAGGGCGGCGTGCTGAGATCGTCGATATCGTCCAGCGTGCCTTCGGACATGACGACCGAGTTGCGGCGCGAAGGACTGGACAGGACGGCGGCGGATGATTCGCGGATCGCATTTTGAAGATTTGTCTCTGCCTCGTCGGACTCGTCCAGGACGCGTCTTTTCTTCGCGGCTCGCTCATCGTCATAAACGCGCCATGTCGGTCTTCCGTATGTTTTCATCAGGCCTCTATGGGGAGAGTTAGAAGATGTTCCTGGGTTATTCGTAGAGTAAAAGCACACATACCGCTTAAAAGAATTGGTGACAGTCCACGGCATCTCCCTTATGCCCAGAGTAATCGAAGGTTGGGTTTGTTATTTCGGGGGGTTTTGCACTTTACATAGGTTCCACTGCACGCGTGGCGCTAACTTGTTTAGGTCATATTGTTCGGTGACGGGAGGAAGCTCAACTCACTTTATCCCTTGCCGTGGGATGGAAATCGCGGTCTGGAGAGTGAGGGGTATGCGACAGAGTCAAGAGTCTCAGCCTGAGCTTTGCGATCGCGATTTGCAGGTCGTGATGGGGGAGGTGTTCGGTATTAAGTAGCTCAGGTCCAGTAAGAATCGCCACCGTAGATGATTACCGTCAAACCGACGACTGGGATTCCACTGGGATATATACAAGGAAGAGAAAGAAAAAGAAAAGGTAAACTGCAGCCTTAAATTCTCATTCCTGAATGTGAATTTCTGCCTGGTATGTTGCTTGGGGCAGGGTTTCTTTGGCCCCTTTCTGCCCAGAAACCAGTCAACAGTCAACCTGCTTATTCTAAGGTTCGACTTGACAGCCTTCAGCCTTCATCTACACCTGGCTCCAGCCATCAAAGCCCTATTTTCCATCTTGCATTTGCATCGTGCAAGGAAGTTGCTGATCGACCTCGCAGACCGCTCCCCCAATCATCCTTGAATCGGTCATTACCAGTTGCTTCCACAGGAGCTGATTGGATCAAGTCGATGAAACGAGATCGGGATTGAGCTCACTGATTGGCATGGATGGAGAAGTTTTCACCATTTACCAAATTTACAAAGTTACAAGTTACGAAGTCTCGCCTCGTCTGGTCTGCCTGGGATTCCCATATTACCAGCAGGGTATGCTTGTGCAGCATAGGGTTTAGGGAGGAACTGGACTCGCCACCCATGAGTGAGCTACTGGACCAGGGTCGAATATCCACGACAGCCTGGATCGTTCATCGAGCCATGACAGGCACGAGACAACGGCACAACGGGCACTACCTCTCGCACGAGGAACGAGCTTCAATTGGCTGTTCGGCTGTGTTGCTGATCCTGCTCGTATCACCTCAGATTAACTCAGGACCCGATCTGCCTGGATCCTACGGATTCCGGCGGTTACCATTCTATTGCTTTCGATGTGCGGGCTCCACCTGAAGTGATTGGCAGAAGCTGGTCTGCGACTTCTGTTACACGAGCACATCACCCGCTCGACTCGGGGGCCTGTTGTTCCTCCTGCTCCTGCTTCTGCTGGGTTATTTTGTTCCAAGCTCTCGTGCGGGTGCAGTGGGTCTGTACCTGAGACTCGGATTGTCGGGTTAGCGGATTGTCAAGTCGGACTTCCAATTTGGAAGGTAGACTGTAGACTGTAGACTGTAGTGTAAGGTGTGAACTAGCCCTCAGCTCTTCACGAGATTGTTTAATGGCTTTCTAGAAATATACGTAAATAGTAGGCAATGCGGACTATATAACTCCATCTGCACTACTCACTCTCCTGATGCAGTAGCGTACATGTCAAGTTCGCTGGAGCCCGAGTCCATGAGCGTCCCGGGATCCCCACCGAACAAGACGATGCATCAATTTCTCCGGGGGCCTTGTTTAGTCTAGAGCGAGAGCTATTTAGTTATTTAAAGAGACCAATTCCTCATTCTCCCTAACCAGTGAAGTTTGAAGTTTGTTGTCCTAAAGTCACTCACTGGTCCCGCTTTTGTCCCGCGGAACAGTTTTGCGGAGCCAGAGTCAACTCAAAAATTTCTTCTGATTCTCCCCCATCTTTATTTCTCATATCTTTCAACCATGTCGGACAACGCACAAGTGGCAGGAAAGAGAAAGCGTGCGAGTGAGTATAGTAATTCCGCCTTTTCTTTTATCCTTAACCCCTCGTTCCCCGGCCTGGAATCCCCCCGGTCAAACACGCCAAACGAATAGGATCAGCAAACCAGCGACAACCCGTTCAAGCAGACGCCCGGCTGCTGCTTTTCGGCGCTTGGGCAGTGACTTTGTCAAGTCACTTGGCTCCTTCATTTCTATTTTCTCCATTTCGCGTCATCGCATACTCAGATCCGCAGGATTTGCACATGGCTAACCATACTGTACTTCCAGGGACTCAGTCGTGCCCCCCGCCCGAGCTGCCTCAACTCGTCGCAGAGCAGCATGTCGCTATTCCCACACACGACAAGGACACCCAGCGTTTGATCGTCATCCTGTCCAATGCCAGTCTGGAAACCTACCGGGCCTCTGCCGGCCGTGGTGGCAAGGATGAGAAGTATTCTCTGCTGAACAGTGATGAGCACATCGGTATCATGCGCAAGATGAACCGTGATATCAGCGAGGCGCGACCGGATATTACCCACCAGGTAGGATTCGTGGTCGAATAATAATTTGAGTTACGGTGTTTAACATTATCTTTTTGCCCCCTCTAGTGTCTTCTCACTCTTCTGGACTCTCCCGTCAACAAGGCTGGCCGCCTTCAAATCTACATCCACACGGCCAAGGGTGTTCTGATTGAGGTCAACCCATCCGTCCGTATTCCCAGAACTTTCAAGCGGTTCGCCGGTCTCATGGTCCAGCTGCTCCACCGTCTGTCGATTCGTTCCACCAACTCGCAGGAGAAGCTCCTCAAGGTCATCAAGAACCCGATCACCGACCACCTGCCCCCGAACTGTCGCAAGGTGACAATGAGTTTTGACGCCCCCGTGATCCGCGTCAAGGACTACGTCGAGTCGCTGGGCCCGAAGGAGAGCATTGCGATCTTCGTCGGTGCCATGGCCAAGGGCCACGATGACTTTGCCGACTCGTTCAAGGATGACACCATTAGTATCAGCAACTACAGTCTCAGTGCCAGTGTGGCCTGTAGCAAATTCTGCCATGCGGCCGAGGAGGTGTGGAACATTCTGTGAGCGCATCGGGCTAGAAATTGCGCAGCTGTAAGCGCGCCTCTTCTGCGCCTCCGCAGATTCGGCACATTCCCTGGAATTGCCATGAGCCCAAACGAATTTCCTTGCGACGAGTTGACATGACGGTGGGAGTTCAAGCTTGATCTTCACCTCGTTGACCAACGGGTCCGTCTCCGGTACATGAATTTCGACAATCTCTTTTTTCCTTCGGCTGCCGTCCCGAGACTTCCTTTTTATCTAGTCTTCTCGTTTTGTGTTTTTTGAAGGTCCATTGACTGTCGGGACGAGAACGGGACGGCGTCGATGTCGCTCTAGGAGCACTAACGGGAGACACTTGAATGGGACCCCGACAAAGAGACACTCGGACTGACTGGCATTTGGTTCCTTTTCGCCAGTCCAGTCCTGAACCAGACCTCTCAGCCCGCGAGTGTGGCGAGATCAGAAAAAGTGAACATATAGAGGAGTCTGGCTCCTGTGATTAGGCACATACTGTGAGAATACAATGACTTTGGTTGCTCATGATCGTGCTACCTATGGAGTATGGACTATCTCGTACCTTTGTAGATATCCGTAGCGCCTCCAGCGCCTTTGAGGAGCCCCTCGACGTGGCATGCAACCTGCCTCACTTTGTGACTAAATATGCAGCTAATCGGAACTATCCATTCTTACCGGACGAATGAATATCTTAGCTTCGCCCGAGACTTGCGCGCCCAGTTTTTCGACCAACTCTCAAGCTATTTACACATAGGTATTACTAGATGAGTAGTTATATGACTCAAAAGGCGTCTGTACTTAGAGCACGTAGTGGCGGTCAGCACGCAGCCATTCGCAAATGAAGTGAGGGTTTCAACACAACCCAAGCTCCACCTTCACCACGACCCCACCATTTGTCCAGTACAAGATCCAACCTGACCATTCCATCCACTCTTCTCCATCCACGATAGCCGCTCCACTCTGGCAAATCCCAAATCCCCGTGATGACCTGGCCCCTTGAGATCCAAGCACTCAGACCATTCACGTCCACCTACAAACTACATTCCCCCAATGAACTCGTACCAATCCTCACCGAATCTGGCCAGAAGCATCTCCCCTTTGGGCCTGACTCCCACTATAGCAGGACTACTGCAGGTCTACAGCGGGACCTTTGAAAATGCCGCCTCACTCTAACTCCAGACCGAGTGTTTCACCTCCCGTAGATCCCTCGATCAGGCAGGGTGCCCTGTTCACGATGCCAAAAAGCGGACCGGTCCACACTGCATTGACAAGTATTAGTCCACGCAAAGAGGAGGGGCCCAGTCGGGCCGTGACCTTGCCTTTCTCGGACGACTGCTGTGGCCAAGGTTCGGATAATCGGTCGCATCTTGGGCAGAGCGTCCTATTCTGATTGAATCAAGGCTCGCTTTCTCCTTTTTGGCTGCATCCGACTGGTTCCTGGTATCTCCTGGCTGTTTGTGACTGGTGGTTGGGTCGTAGTTCGGTACTTTATAGACTTGGATTTCCCTCACCTTATATATTCCCTTCTCAACTGCTAGGAGTGTCTTTCTTCATCCTACTCTGTTCAAGTCTTTCAATTGTACACTGTACACCATTTTACCTTGGCGAGTACGTCCTGGACATTGGCTCGTTGACACCAACCTTCGATATGCCTGTCTCGCATCTTACCCTGACTGTCTCCCACCTGCCTACCTCGACATCCTTCTTCCTGTCCTGTCTTCAGCCTCTCGGGTACCAATTCATCGGTCGAGTGGAAGAATACATTGGATTCGGACAGAAGCCAGGCGCGCCAGCCGATTTCTGGATCACCGAGCAGAAGCCCGGGTACGTTAACTATTTGATAATGCTCGCTGAGAACAATGGCTTACTCTACAAAAGACTCGCAGTCAGCGCAGTCCATGTCGCATTCCCAGCCCCTTCAAAAGAAGCAGTCCAGTCATTCGTTTACGCTGCGGTAAAAGCCGGCGCAAAGCTACATGGCGAGCCCCGAGAACGAGATTCAATATCGGGCTACTACAGCGCGGCCGTGATCGACCTCGACGGGAATAGCGTTGAAGCGGTATACCGCCCCGGTGCTTCAGTGGTTGCATCGGAAGCCGGAGGACCGACAATAGCGCTCCTAGAGAACGGATCGGTTGTGTCGAAGAGCAGCAGAGCCAGCACCGTCAAGGCTGAGAGCGTTGCGCCTCCCAGATCCGAGGCCAGATCTGCTGTTTCCAGGGCTCCGACTGCTATTTCCAAAGCCCCGACTGCAGTCTCGAAAGCTGCGCCGAGTGTTGTCTCCCATAGGTCTCAAGGTCCGCCACCTTCTTATACAACGCAAACAGTGCCAACGCAAACCATCCCAACGCAAACAATCCAGCACGTCGACGATGGCAGCAAAGCAGCCAAGACTATCGTCGGAACTCTGATCGGTGCAGCTGCCGGTGCGGCCATTGCGTATGCAATGGTAAAGGGAGACACAGAGACCAACTCTCCGCAATATACGCCCCCGCAATACACGCCCGAATCCCACCAGCTCATGGCACCTCCCTCGCAAGTTTCATCTCGAAGAGAGGAACAGTACCAGCCCATGAGAGCCATTGAGGCTGCTCGCAGCGTCTACACCAGCGCATCAGGCCCCAGATCCACAGTGACTCGCAGCGTCGTCTCCAAGAACCCACGAGCCAGCACAATATACGAAGGAACCGAGTTCTTCGACGAGAACGGCCGACGCGCTTCAGACGGTAGCATCTTCAGCATCCCCGAAGACATACCTCTACGAGCAATCGAGTACCCACCCTCAAGCCACAGTTCGCGACACCCATGCAACCCCAGCACCTTTATCAGCAGTTACGCAGCCGACAAGCCGCGGGCCGCAAGTGTGCACTCTTCATCAACGATCAAATCCTCGCATAGTATCCAACGACGACACAGCGATGACAGAGATAGCTATTCCTCGCGCAGCAAACACTCCTACCACGCCAGTTCCTCCAGCCACCATTCCACCGCATCCAAATCTCATAAGGATGACAGCGGCAGCGCGGCTTCATCTACACGCACAGCGCGTAACATCCCACTGCCCGCTGGTTCCTCTGCATCATACTACAGCGCGAGCCAAAACGGAAATGAATCATACATCTCAGCTCGGGGTGTACCACTCCCGGAGAGCGTGGTTGATTGTGATATTGATTCTCACGTCACGCCAGATGACTCGATCAGTCAGGTTGGGAGTCGATCGGGAAGATCCAGTAATTCCCATCACTCGAGGCATTCGAAGGCTGAGTCGAAGGCGTCGAAGCATTCTTCTAGATCGAAGATGGATGAGCCTGTTAAGCCGGCTGATAGTGTGAGTCAGGTGTCGCGGGCGTCACAGCGCACTGTTAAGGCTGGTGGGAGTAAGGCTCCCTCGAACGCGGGTAGTCGACGGGGGAGTCAGGTTGCGGTTTAATTTCTTTTTTCGTACTCTTTTGTACCATTTTTGCGATTGATTTGAATGCTTCGTTTCGTTTCACTTTGCATACATATGGATCACATTTTCATAATATTTTGCATGGATATGGTTTGCATTGCATAGACAGTTCAGAATTCACTTGCATAACTTCTCACCCACTCATCCATTGACCACCACACCTCCATTAGGATGCAAAGATTGTCCCGAGATGAAGCTACTATCCTGACTAGCCAGGAAGACAAAACACGTAGCAACCTCACTTGGCTGACCCGGCCGACCCATCGGAGTACCACTAAACTGCTCCAACGCCTCGGTAGTCATAGTCGCCGGAATTAGCGGAGTCCAAACTACCAATCTATTAGCCATTGCACCTGCACGGATCTTCAACGTGACTTACTCGGACCCGGACACACGCAGTTAACTCGAATTCCCTTCCCGACCTGCTGATTCGACAACCCCCTGGTAAAAGCAACCAAAGCCCCCTTTGTCGAAGTGTAATCCAGCAGATCCGGCCGACCAATGTAGGCATTAACCGAAGCACAATTGATAATGGTCGAACCACTCTTCAGATGGGGAATCGTGTACTTGGACAAATAAAACACCGAGTTAATGTTCGTATCGAAGGTAGATTCCCATTGATCCCTGATAACGTCAGCGCAGTCCCGGTGCAGACCGGTTTAGAACAAACTCACTCCTCAAGATCATTGATATCATCAATCATATTTTGAGTCCCAGCGTTATTAACCAGGATATCAATACCGCCCAATTTCTCCAAGGCGGCATCAACCGTCTTGCGACAGTTTTCTTTTCCCCGAAGATCAGTAGCCCAGATATGACATGTCCCGCCCAGTTCTTGGACCCGTCGCTGGGTTTCTTTCGCGTCGGTCTCTTCTTCGGGTAGGTAGGTGATGAGGCTTGATGCGCCTTCCATGGCGAATAAGATCGCGACGGCGCGGCCGATTCCAGAGTCACCGCCGGTGATGAGGGCTTTTTTGTCGGTGAGCTTGCCAGCGGCTTTGTAGGTCTGGTATCCACTGTCTTCGGTGGGTAGTTTGGTGGATACTGGCTTTGGGTTCTCTAGCTCTGATTGTAGACCGGGCTTTTTCTGATGCTGGACTGGGACTTGGTGGCCTGGTATGGTGAGAAGCTGGTCTTGGTGAGCAGTGAGTGGTGAGATGCTGACCTTGTTGGAACTGGGATTTGGGCCCGCGGGCTCCTCTTTCGGTTGTTTCTTGCATAGTGGGGAGTAGGTGTTGAGTGTTTGGATCGGTGTTCTTGGTATGGGGTAAGTTGATTCTCAATTGTCAGAACAATTGAGAAAAGTGGTGTGGGTAGGAGGTGAATGTTGATTCTCAAGTACAGGCAGAGCACTGGAGAAGTAACAGTGCATAAATAGTTTCAGGGTTGCAGTGCTTGATTTGATTCGTCAGAATGACGTTGTAGACGTTTCTCCAGCAAGTTGAAAACAGGAATGATCAACTTCACCTTGAAGCAGAACAATTAACAATTTCAAGAATCTTATTCAAGTCGTCAATTCGCCACTTGGTACAAAACAGGGAAGATCAGTGTGATCAATGGTTCCGACGCGGGGACTACCGAGATTCCTTGGTGGTTGATCTATAGCTTACCCGTTATCATGGTATTTCTTATTCTTATTTCTTATTTCTGCTCTGTCTGCACCCTACTTCTACATCACATCTACACCGAAATGCCATTGGCAATGCCTTTGTACATGAGCTTGTCCTCCCTGTCTTGACCTTTATGCACGTCATGTTAGCTTGTACTTATTCAACAAGGAATACGCTACTTACTCAAGTATAAGTATGAGCTGAGCTGTGCCTGGGCAAATGCCATCAGAGATTGGATTAGTCTGCGCAGTGAGGGCACCAAGAAGGTTTCATGGATGATGTCAATGATTTTGAAGTATGATTCGCGTCCCTGGTCTTCTCTTGCGCACCTCTCTCCTGGATATCCTACAGTTCCTGATGCATGCGAAGATGATCAGCTGGCAGCACGCAACAAATTAATATCTCAACAGCTTTGTTGGCTTGGTCGACGAGAACAGCCAGCATAGTGACTCGCTCAGAAAGGAACTGGCAGTGCAAAGCAGGATGAATAGCGCTCGAACCAGGAAACTTGTGTATCTCTCATGTCAGTCATTCAGCATACAACGTCGGATTGTTGGAACTCACTGATGGAATGCCACAGCAGGCATCCACGGCTACCGAGAGAAGTATACGGGATCGAAAATGGTCTCCAGTAGCACGAATCGGGCATATTTGAACACTGTCAAACATCGATTCCTCAATTCCTCGAGGATAATGTTGCCAAATGAAAGCCAAATGGTGAGACAAGGCAGACCTTGAGTATAGATTTAACTCGTACTGTAGGTAACGTATATCTCAAAAGTACCCCAGCATAGAAGATTGACAGCTTATCTGCTGAAGCTCGGGAGAAACCGAAGGTATGAGTGAAATGACGAAGTATCAAGTGGCCGGATTGTGCCCCGATCGAGATTGTACCCCCAATGGGAATATCTCCATGACTTCAGAGGCAGAGCTACCCCCTTAGAAATTGCCTGCATAATGGAACGGAAAAGGCCGGTCATCACGATACTCAACTTGCAAGTACAGTCGACACTGAGACTACTGCTAGTCGCGGCTTATCTTCGTACATGTATTCATTTTAACAAAATCGACGCGGTGAGCAGCTACTTGCAGTCCTTGACACCACCGGAGACATGACCCTCACCCACAAAGCCTACCGCTTTGCTCTGCACAAGGCGGAAATCTGCGCGCTCATTTCGTCTTCTGGGCCCAAATCTGATCCTTACTCAAGAGTAATCAGGATCCGCACTCGCGATGACCAGACACACCAGCGCCTGATCATTCTAGCCGTGGTGGATCCCCTACCCGAACTAGGCGGCCTACGTGAAGGAACAGCAAGTGTAATGATGATGAAGATTCCCCAACGTCCCAATTATGGGATCGCCTGAGCCCTGATCATTGCCAATTTTCACTCGACGAGCCGATACGCGCAGTGAAGACGGGTACTTTTCCAAGTCGGGTACCGAGGCACCAAATACACTAACTAGTTACGCCATCATGATGGCAAAGAGCGTACCCCGCAACACGATGGCCTAGGAAATGAACGGTATGTCTGTTAGGGCCATTGACTGGGTTTCCTCATTTAGCGTATCAGGTTATTCGGAAGTTTCTGGATACGTACTTGCTCGAGCTGCGCGAGCGGATCCGTTGGTATAGTGATGCCTTTGATAACTGTTTCGTGATTGATCGGTACCTGGTAAGAGGGCATGATGGTTGCTACTGGAGGCAATGGCCATGTATTCAGTATCTGTCTAATGGCGATTGGGTGGTTGATATCATGGAAGGGATGAGATGGATCATGCGGCTGTATAGGCGTGGCGAGGACATTCGGAAGGAGAAGCCGGTTGATCATCTCGTGCTGATCGAGTGGTAAGAGGGCTTTGGGAACATTCCGTTATACGAAGAGAGAAATATACAAAGAGTCAAGCTTGAAGTGAGGGCGGCTCGTCTATACAATGAAGCTAGAGAACTTCTCACTATGTACCTAGGTAGTCTTGGAGGGCTGCAATATCGAACCCAGAGCAAGGTCAGACTGATCTACAGGTATACTACAATCTACAATATCAAATCATGAGACGGGCCTGCCTGGATTGTGCTATTTGCGACAAAGAAAGAAAAATCGTTAAAGCCCCCTGCCAGCCACCCAGCACACAGTTCCCAGTCCAGTCCCCGTCACCTCCACCTTCTCTTCTGCGATCCAAATCCACTAGCACCGTGAACACCGCAAGGTTCCTGTCAAGACGAAAAGCGGCTTTTATCATCAATGGATGTTGTCTTCTTTTTCTCTCCTTTTTGATTAGAGGACAGGAAGAAACCAGGAGACCAGGTCATCTCCAGAAGCCTCTCACCCAAGACAAAAGCCAAGGTCAAGGTCAAGAACAGATGCCATGAATGCAGAAAAGGCCGTAATGATCGTTGATATGACATGTCCCGGACTAACCCAGAGACAACGCACGGTAGTTTAGGAAACGGTAGCAACAGTTGCAACGCGCGCATGAAATAAGAAGAAAGGAAGACAACCAGGTTGCAAGTTTCTACGACCACGGTACGCCAGGCTTCGCAAGATCTGAATCTAAGAAAGAACAGAAAAGAAGATGCAGGGGAGCGACGGGAGAGAACCGAGATGCTGCGTCACGGACGGATGAAAGGAGGGATGGGCAGATTTATTGAAAAATTTGCCAATCAAATAGCGTACTTGCGAGTCCATTCGCGAGCCGTCGCCTCGTACCGCGGGCGGTCCGTCTTGTAGACATGCGCAATCTCGGGCACCAGCGGGTCGTCCGGGTTAGGGTCTGTGAGCATCGAGCAGATCGAAAGCAACACTAGAAATGGTTTAGCTATATGGTCTGCGACATGAGGTTCGATGGGAGGGATACGCACCCTTCGAAATGGTCAGAGCAGGGCTCCACTGGTCCCTCAGGATGTCGAGACAGATGCTGCCGTTGGAGTTGATGTTGGGGTGGTAGATGCGGGTGGTGAAGTTAACCTTCGGGGGCTTGAATGGGTAGTCGGTAGGAAAGTTGATGTTGAGGAAGAAGACGCCTCCCGAGTATGGCGAGTCACCCTGAGAAGGATTAGTATCGTGATTACATTCCCATTGAGCGTGGCATTGACTTACAGGACCCATGATGGTTGCTTGCCAGTGGAACTGTTGTACCGAAAAGGAAAGTTGTCAGTCATCCATGATCCATGTCATCCCACCGATCTGCACTGGGGACGTCTTCAGCCCCGCCACACGATAAGGCTACCGCCAAGAGGAGAGCCACGACGAGGGGGAAAAAGAGCGAACCGAGCAGGAGGGCATTCAGGGAGCTTCATGTTGCATACCAGATCTTCTCCGATGGGGCCTGCGGAGCAGGAGGAGGGGGGATCCCTGTGGAACAAGGAGAGTCAGTTTCCAGATTTTTGAAGGCTCGATGACCACAATCTTACCGGCCGAGATCACTGAGTTCCTTGTTAATTCGCTTCAAAGCCATGATGACGAGAGTGACAGGACGATGAAACTTTGAGGGAGGTCAGCGAGGGACGATATTTAGGGCCGGTGTGGGCAACACATACAGTTACGTCTTTGTGGAAAAGCGGGAAGAGAAAGAAGAAGAAGAAAGAGGGGTCTAGCATATGCACGTGACCTAAACTTTTTGGGATATTACCAATACACGCCACGGATGACACACTTGAAAGTACGTAGTCAGTTACAATGAGGACCCAGTAGGGGCTGCCCGTTATATAAATTGGCTAGATGGCACGAGGCTGCTGACTACTATATGACTATGTATTATCATAGTTATCACTTCAAAAGATATTATTCACTAAGCAACCGTGTAGGTTGATATGGCGGAGCTTTCATCTCGGGTGTCAATTTCAATTTTAAAATACGAGCCCCTCGATGATGTCACGTGCGGGTGAGGCGTTCGCCTTGTCCCAATCGGGAAAGAGACCGGCGCTCCGATTTCTTCCTTCTTTTGTAAGGGATTGTGTGGTATAGTTCATATATTTTGGTGTATGATGTGTATGATGGACAATTTATATACAGTTCATACTCTAAACAAAGGCCTGCTTGCCAGTGATAGCCCGGCCCAGAATCAATGCTGTGTAAGGGAATATCAGCCCAAGTCCAAGTCCCGTCAGGTTGGGCACGCAACCACTTACCGTGGATATCACTTTGACCCTCGTACGTCTGCACAACGAACAAATTGGCCACATGGCGTCCAATGTGGTACTCATCGCTGGCAGCATTCCCACCAAAGATCTCTTGGAGGCTGTGGGGAATGATTAGCATCATTCGGGCAGAAAGCAAAGAGAATGTACATACATCCGCGAGTTGACCAGTGCACGATCGCAGTTCTGACGCTTTACCATGGAGATCATCTCCGGGGTGGCCTTGCCTGCGTCCTTGAGACGAGCCACCTGTACCGCAGCCAGCGTGCCGTAAGCGGCGTCCGTCGCTGCGTCAGCCAGCTTCTTCTGAATAAGCTGGTACTTGGCCAGCGGGTTACCCTTGAACTGCTTGCGCTCGAGCGAGTATTCACGCGCACGGGCAAGGCAGTCCTCCAGCGCACCCATGCTACCAAAAGCAATACCCAGCCGGGCGCTGTTCAGGCAGGTGAACGGACCCTTGAGACCCTCGACCTCCGGGAACATGTTCTCCGCAGGAACGGGGCAATCATCCATGTGGATCATACCCGTGATAGACGCACGCAGACCATTCTTATTCTTGATCGCGGGGGTCTCGAACGAGCCGGGCGTGCAGCGCTCACGCTCAACAATGAAGCCGCGGATCTTGCCCGTAGACTCGAGCTTCGCCCACACCAGAGCCAGATCACAGATTGGCGAGTTGGTGATCCAGGTCTTGCTGCCGGTCAACAGGTACATGCCCTTCTGAGTCGGGTGCTCGCGGGCCACCGTCTCCATAGACCCGGGGTCAGAACCGTGATTTGGCTCAGTCAAGCCAAAGCAGCCGGACAATTTGCCCTTGGCCAATCCTGGCAGCCACCTCTGCTTTTGCTCTTCTGTGCCAAACTCGTAGATACCCGTCATCGCCAGTGAGCTCTGCACCGACATGCCCGACCGGTAGCCGGAGTCGACGCGCTCCACTTCCTTGGTGATCAGGCCCGAAGCCACGGTGCTAGCGCCGGCGCATTCGTATCCCTGGATTGAGGCGCCGAGCAAGCCCAGTTCGCCCATTTCTTCAAGAATCCGACGGTCATAGTTCTCGTTGCGGTAGGCCTCTGTAAATAAAGATTCGTTAGCTTGTGTCTAAAGAACCGCAGAACAGAGAGGATTTCTTACCCAAAACCCGCGGCATCAATCGCTCTTGGCAGTATTGCCGTGCTGTGTCCTGAATCGCCAGCTCCTCCGACGTGTACAACTCCTCTGCGGCGAGGGGATCCTCCCAATTGAAGACGGCCGAGGAAGCGTACCTCCGGCCGGCGACGGGACGACCGGCACGGACAGTGCGTGCAGTAGCACGCAGTAGAGAGCGATTCATCATGTTGAGTAGGAGTAAATGCGGAGTGGAGAGTGCGAACTTCGAGGTTATCAAGATGTTGCGGGGAGCTCAATCACATATGCACCAGTAACGGCTAACCTCGGCAACTCGGGGCAACAGTAAATCACCGAGCGCAACAAGCGGCGACAAGAAACGACCGAATATTGGGGCTATAAATTGAACCTATGCGGAAGGACTCGATACAAGACCCGAGTTATTCAACATCAGTCAAGGCGTCCGGCTCGGACTTTCTCGGTCGTCACCTGCTCATTTCTCGGTGGCTCGGCATCTCACGATCTTGCGCAGTGCCCGTGGAGTAACTATGTACGCCCGCTTGTAATGGAACATGTAATGCGCCGTAACCTAATATTCCTTTCAATGCCTATATCCATCTGCTATGGTAGTTGACTAGCAGGGGTCGTCATTATTTATATACAAAGAAGGATAGTACAAGGTCCGGTTACGCCGGCATCTGGCTTTGCAGGAAATCAAACACGCCGGTGGGGAAATAGTCCTCGTCGAATCCCCACAGATCCGCCATCATCGGGTCCATAGAACCCTCTGAAAGGCCTGGCTCTGTTTTTCCCGGCTCGAACCCATTGCTGCGCTCAGCGGACAATGGTGCCACTCCTAATAACGGCGGTGGATGATTCAAGATAGTGTCTCGCTCGCCTGAAACCTGGGCTCCGGGGATGATAACTGGCTTGAACAAGGAGGATGTCTCTTGTGGAGTCGATGCTAGAGAGTGCGGGATACCGGTTCGCTTCTCCCACTCCTCGAGTCCAGTGAGCATCTTCCGGAGACCGCGTGCGATGTGGTGGCTCAGATGACGCTCGCTTGCGCGTCGGCTACATTCAACCATCATCTCAACAATCCGACCGACCAAGACCCGCACATAGCCGATATCGACGAGCAAGCCCGCTGACGCGATCGAGTTGTGCTGACCGTGACCATTCAGTCCGTTGGAGCACGATTTCGCTGCAATCTTCAGCAGGAAGACGGCTGCAAAGGTGATCATGCTGTGAAGGTACAACGGTACACCAACCAGCGCTCGTTGTATGTCACGTTCGTCAAGACAGACCTGCAGAGTGGCAATCGCCGAGTTGATGGCAATATTGGCTCGCTTTCTGCGTTCGGGTGACATAACTCTTGACGAGATAGAAGAGTGATAAGTACGCAAGGCTACCGAATTCAACTGGAGCCGAGAGAAATGGTAGTGCATATAGACGGCTTTGTAGGGATATGCGCCGACGTGACGACTCCCAGCTGTGAATACGAGTCAGTAGGCGAAGAATCAACGGAATGTGCCAAAGCTTACCGAGTCGTGGCAGCCATGCTGATTTCCAATCTCCCAACTCCAAGTCGTACTGGTCAATCTTCGGGAATTCGCTCTCTGGTACTTCGAGATCGACATCGGGGCCAAATGCAAAATAAATACGGGTCAGAATTATGAACAGGTCAACTTGACTGTGTAGCCGTAGGTCACCCTGTGATACGCTTTGCACTTGTGTGAAGGTGTTGTGGTTTGTGATTGCGACATCTTCGTGGATGATCGGTGGTCGACCATATGCGATGGAGAAATGATGCTCAAGGGTCTGCGCGTCTGTTGGCATTTTGAGGGTTAAGTGCTCGAAGAGGGAAAAACATACATATAATAGGTACCACAGCCTGGCCTGCTCCTTGTGTTCCGGAGACCCTGCCACAGCTTTGCGGTAGAATTGATGCAAGTTACGTTCAGTAGCAATGCGAACCGCGTATCCAGAAAGCTTCCAGCTCACATCCGCAAGCCAGAAGGCGCCAATACATAAGGCTCGGACATCGTCCATGGTATGGTGGTGCCCGAGCATTGATTCAGACGCGAGTTTTGCAAACTCAGTATAGCATGTGTCGAATGTACGTTCTTTGGTGGGCATATGCAACGCCGTCACGGCCATGATAGCAGCACACAACATGGATGATGACCGCCGGGCAGATGTTAGATCCTTATGTGCCAGCAACGCGCCGTCCCACAGGTAACGGTTGAGTACTTGATCAAAGTGATAGAACAATTCCTCCGCTTCCTGTAGGGGCACCACTCCGCGGGATATAAAATCAGTCACCAATGCCTGATCCGGTGACTGCTGTCCCGGAGAGCTCTCGCGATTCTCACTGAGCTGCGTTACTTCATATAAGCTCCCCATGGGGGCCGTGACCAGAGAAGTAGCACTCGTTTCCTCATGATCTATAGAGTATTGCGGTTGTTGCTGAGAAAAGGCATAGCTTGACGAGCTTGACCCAGTTTCTTTGCCCGCAGTATTGTCTGCTGAATTGGTCTTGTGGTGTCCCACAGCAGGGGCATCATCTACCGACACAGTTGACTCTTTTCGACCTTGTTTCCTCGAAGACGTCTCCATTGTTCCACCGCCGGCGTGATAGTACGATAGTTCCGGCAGTTGAGCCTTCCTAAGCAAGTCCGTCATTGCCAGCTCGATCACGGTCTTCCACCTGCGTTACCGATCCCATCAGCTTCTAGAAACACAACATCTCGAAGTAAATAGGGGACTTACTCCGCTTCATCCTCCAGTAGCGTCTGTAGACTCTTGTTCACAACACAGTCCAGCCCCATGCGCCGGCATCGTGAGCATATTGACTCACCTCTGTTCATGTCACATCGGACCTTGTGTCGCTTACATTCGGTACATGCGCGTATCTTCCGCGAGATCTTCGGGACATGATTGGGGGCCCGCGAATGGTCCTCCGGAGTAAAACCGCCTTGCGGAGAAGCGGACGAGGCATCGCCATTGCCTTCAAAGTGGATGCGATTCCGCTTCATATTGTGAGGTCGGGTATAACTCCCGCATGGCAGATTCCGGGGAATAACAGAAAGGCGGGGTTGTGGCACCTTTGGTTCTCGACCGAATGGCTCGTCGCCTGAGGCATATACGGTCTGGACCGGTGCCGGTCACGTGAACTGCATGATCAAAAGCACGTGATGGTAATGACTGCGCTATTCCAATTTAGGTTTAAGTGATGTAGAGCGCGTTCATCGTCGCGGCGCGTCTTTCATGGTGGACGGGGCTTGCGAACAAATCAACTTCCAACCTCACCCACCTTGACCAAAGTCATATACCTCCGCCAAAATGGGTATCAAGCGTGAGTACTGCCAACGATTTAGACTATGGATATCTACTGACAGGAGCTAGACCTGTACCAGGTGATCTCCGAGAATGCCCCCGATGCGATCAAGACGGGCGAGATCAAAAATCATTTCGGCCGCAAGGTCGCAATTGTACGTTGATCCCCTTTTCCATTATCTTCCGCGTATTTGGATTGACTGCTAACCATTAACTTTGGAGCTGTGTAGGATGCGTATGTCCACCGAATTTGCGGGACAACTCCTAGAGCCACACGTACTAACCGGCTACAGATCGATGAGCATCTACAGTTTCTTAATTGCCGTGCGCTCTGAAGGTCAGCAGCTGATGAGCGATTCCGGCGAGACAACATCACACTTGATGGGCATGTTCTACCGCACTCTGCGAATGGTCGACAACGGCATCAAGCCTCTGTACGTGTTTGACGGTGCTCCGCCGAAGCTAAAGTCCGGCGAGCTGGCGAAGCGTGGAGCGCGCAAGGCGGAGGCTCACGAGGCTCACGAGGAGGCTAAGGAAACGGGTACTGCCGAGGACATTGAGAAATTCTCCCGGCGTACCGTGCGGGTCACGCGCGAGCACAACGCCGAGTGCAAGAAGCTTCTGAAGCTGATGGGCGTTCCGTACATTGATGCCCCAACTGAGGCTGAGGCTCAGTGTGCGGTTCTAGCGCGCGCGGGTAAGGTCTATGCGGCTGCCTCTGAGGATATGGATACCCTGTGCTTCGAGGCGCCAATTCTCCTGCGCCACTTGACGTTCAGTGAGCAGCGGAAGGAGCCAATTCAGGAGATCCACCTGAGCAAGGCCCTCGAGGGCCTCAATATGGATCGCAATCAGGTACGAGACCCTTTGCACGCTGCATCAGAGTCTACTGGCTTACCATAGCGACGTTATAGTTCATCGATCTCTGCATTCTCCTGGGCTGCGACTACCTCGAACCGATCCCAAAAGTGGGACCCAGCACCGCCCTGAACCTGATCCGCGAACACGGAAATCTGGAGAATGTCCTGGAACATATGAAAAATGACCCAAAGAAGAAGTTCGTGGTCCCTGAGAGCTGGCCATACCAAGATGCGCGCGACCTATTCCTCACCCCTGACGTGCGCGACGCAAATGATAAAGAATGCGATTTCAAGTGGGAGGCCCCAGACGTGGACGGACTGATTGCATTCCTAGTTACCGACAAGGGCTTCAATGAAGATCGTGTTCGCAACGGAGCCGCACGTCTTACAAAGAACCTCAAGAGCGCGCAGCAGTCGCGACTAGAAGGTTTCTTCAAGCCAATGGCACGCACGGACGACGAGAAGGCCAGCCTGAAGCGGAAGCATGAGTCCAAACTGCAGGATCAGAAGAAACGCAAGAAGGATGAGGCCAAGGCGAAGAAGGAGGCCAAGGCCAAGCCGCGTGCTGCAGGCTAAGCCTGTAGTCCGGATACGATATCACTCATTCCCTTGTGACTTTTTTTCCCACGCAGCTGACGCAGCTGCCGACCTTCCACGAATCTGGCGTTGGCGTTGCATGGCCTTTCCTTGTTTTCGGACTCCTTTCGCATATCCTGAACTCGGGGTTGCCATATCTGTAGAGCCACTCGGCCTAAGCATGAAGTCTAACATATCATATCACCAAAAAATGAACTCTTAGCAGAATGAGTGATGAGTGAAGAGTGTCTGCTTTTATTTGTTCAGTTATATTTATTTAAGGAGGGCATTCGAGCCAAAGATCAGCAGACAAGAGACCGGTTCATGAGCGAGTGTTTCCGCTGATCCTCGGCGCTGTAGAGTTCTTTGGGCATCAAATAGCTTCATTTTGCTTTATCCTTACTGACCTGTATATCCCGGCCTACTTTGAGGCAATATACAGCAAAGTTGGTTGTGAGGTGATGGAGCCAGTTTTGAGGGACTCACTATAGACCATCCCGGTTAAGCGAGATGAGCCCTGTCACTGAACAGACGACGATTGATCTCCAGACAGAGCACGGTAGACTTTCGAGGTGCAAAGGGAGTCTAATGTAGTTTGTGGTTTGGCAATGTTCAATTAGTCCAGAGGTATCAAATAATGCGAGGGGGCGTGGGATCAGCGTGTTGCGTGACGGATCCTTGACTCGATGAAGCAACGGAACGATGCTCTACGGCGGTTGCAACTTTGCAGCGGATATATTAGTCTAGTTGGGTGTAATTGTAAGATAATAGAACCTGTAGTGTTCTATCTCATAACTACTGTAATTTAAAATCTTTCGTGCAAGTTCTCACTTACTTAGGCAGGGGTGGATGACTTGGTCGGGCCGAGTCACGATCAACCACCTGGGCCGACACACGTAGTGAACGTGCGGAGAAGTCAACAAACTCAGCGATCAGCGGGAAGATAATCGCATTAGCTCCTGGTCTTATTGGCTATGGCTGCTGATCATGGTTTTCGATCAGAAACAGTAACGCGACCCTGGGTGCCTCAGTAGCGAGAGAGATATATCCATCTTGAGGAGGGGTACATCTCCAGGACTATGTATCTCCACTTCCAACCCAGTTGCGGCATTAGGCCGATAAAACCGAGTTTTCATAGCTATATGCTTCAAAGGCGAAATTCAATAACAATAGTGTCGAATAAACTCCCATCACAATACACCGACTATAGAGTGCTTATTCAGGGATCGTACCTAGGTACGGACGACGATCACGGGTAGCGCAAACGGAAATGCATCGAGTTAGGGTTCAGGTGAACCGCCCCTTCCAACTTCCAGCAACGAACACAGAAAAGGTAGACGACATCATCGAGTCACGAAGAGACCCGTATGGACCACCACGAACCACACTGAACCAAACAGCGACAGCCAATCCAGGCGCAAGCGGGGGAACCTTAGCCAGTGTATGACAACACATGTCGCGCCTCGTGACTCTGCAGGTCCTAGGCATCACGCAAGGAGAAAGCTTCGAGATCGGATCTGCTGCACGAAGTATATTCTGCCCACCTTGATGCTACCGCGTACATCTACTTGGGGTGCAACATCCCCGTTCACAGCATCCTTGGGCGCGTAGATCTTTTCTTATTTTCAGGGCATGGCGCACCGAGAGCAGGGCGAAGATCTGGATTCCATACCTCGTGCATGGGGGAGGCTGGCAGAAAGAAGTAATGAGTTGGACGATCTCTCCAGTCTCATTGGAATGTACCTGGTGCCATAACGAGGAATAGGACCTGGTGAGTGGTCTGGGGGAAGAGCATCGGACAATATGCGCGATTTGCACCATCATTGGAGAGATGCGCGTAGGATCCGATAGTTTCAGAGACGGCGCGGGAAGAATACCTATATCCCAGTAAACTCCATTCTACGATAAAAGACGAAGAACCGGAATGGATCTATCTGCCATCTGGGTGGAATGCGCGCGGCCAACCATTCTTTAGCATTAGCATTAGGTTGGTGTTTGAAACGCGCGACTTGGGGGAGAAGGAGCGGTATAACAATCGCGTAAAGGAGATAAATTAGAGAAGTAAAAACAATAAAACCAGGAACAAAAGTAGATAAGGTAAGAAAAAAGAGAGAGAAAAATAAAGGAGGGATTTACTAGGACGGGGGTGATCTTGTGTCAACACCCAGCGCCTATAAATCACGGATGCCCCGCCGGCCCTTCCCATTCCCTTCCGCTTGCTGCTTCTTACCATTTTCTATTCTCCTCCCAACCCTTCATCATCATCTCTCTCATCTAGGGCTTCGCCTGCTTCATCTCGACATCGAACGACACTTTGAAATCTCATCCTATCACCATGCCTCCCAAGAAAGCAACCAGCGCGTCCAAGAAGGCGGCACCCGCTGCTCACGCCTCTTACCGCGGTATGTCTCGTACTGATCCTGAACCACCATCGCATCGCGTATAGATGAAAAGGATATCTCCCGAGTCGCGAACGTTTGCTGATTCGATACATATAGATATGATCAAGGACGCCATTGTCAACGTGAGTAAATCACCGCCGACGCCCGGCTTGTTGTGATTCGGCTCGCGCCCGACCGTGTCACGTCCGGCCGTTGAGCATGGCCAACCATCACATCGACTGGGGTGGTTTTTCTTTATCTCTGTTCATTGCTGACTTACCTTTCTGGCTGTAGTTGAAAGAGCGCAATGGTTCCAGGTATGTATTTGTGACGTTCCCTCGCCGTCGCCCCTTCGGGTTGGGCGACCATCGGCGCGTTGTCCTTGTCGCAACCAGATACTAACGTACCTTTTTCTTTTCAGCCGCCAGGCTATCAAGAAGTATGTTACCGCGAACAACAAGGTCACGTTCGCCTCTCAGAGCGCTTTCGACGCTCAGTTCAACAAGGCCATCAAGACCGGTGTTGAGAAGGGCGAGTTCACCCAACCCAAGGGTAAGTTTGCTGTTTCCTATTTTTGCGCGCATCAATATCTTCCCGTCTCGGTTTATTCCTGCTCCATTGTAATGCCACGGAATTTGCGCTCAGGATCATCTCGCCATCATTCTTGTTTTGTGATGGCTCGCTGACGCGCCATAGGCCCCTCTGGACCCGTGAAGCTGGCCAAGAAGGACGCGGATGCTAAGCCCGCTCCTAAGCCCGCGGCTAAGTCTACCACCAAGGCTGCCACCAAGACCGCTGCTGCTAAGGTATGTTGTCGCGATTCGGGTTCGCTGCTCTTTGCTCACCAACCTCACAGAAGGCTGCTCCGAAGACTGCCGCCGCTTCTCCCAAGAAGACCGCAACCAAGGCTGCCCCCAAGACCGGTGCTAAGAAGGCCGCACCCAAGAAGGCTACTGCCAAACCCAAGGCCAACTCTGGCAAGGCCCGCAAGACCTCGACTGTGGTATGTTTCGCCCCGATCCTTCAATCGAAGTGTGACTTACTCATTTCCCAGGCTCCTGCTGTTGTTGAGAAGCCCACGAGAATGAGCACGACCAAGTCTGGCCGTGTCACGAAGACCACTGCTCCTCCGACGCCCAAGGCGGCCAGTAAGCAGAGGACCACCAAGAAATAGAGGATGAACCACCTCTTTTCGGCTCCATGTCGCTCTCCCATTTTACGTGCGCTCTTCATGGGAGAGGCATTGGCGGCCCTCATTTTTGTTGCTTTTTCTTTTCCGCTGTAATTTCTTTCCTTCGACACCGTGGGATCTGGCGGTATTGATGGCTCCCTTTTATTGCTTTTACGGGATATCTTCGTTATGATGGATTTGCTTTTCTCCCAGGTCGAATATGGTTGGCGTCTTGCGGTGGGTTCTTTTCATGGGGAAATTGCTTTTTTGACTTCTGGCTCTGCGTCGGGATTATTTTGTGCTGCAAAGAGGACGACTTCTCACTGGAATTGGAATTTCGCTCGAATTGACCTGTACTTTGTAGGCCGACTCGTAGTCAATGCGTAAGTCAGATGAACCCGATGAACCCTGGATTATGGATCCCCCCTTTGTAGGCACCCGAGTTTACGGACTGTGACGGTGCCCTAGTAAGTGCGAGAGCCCCAGCGATCAACGAACTGCTCTTGGCGGACATGTTGCCATAGCGGCAAGCCCTTTCACCTTGTTTTCGACTGTATAGGTTTTGTGGCTTCTAATTTCTCCCGATATCTGTTCTATATGGATTATTATATGAAGATGGTGGTCTTCAATGTTTATTGTCGGATCTGCAGGGTCACATCGTAGCGGCAGTGGAGCCAATGTGTGTTACTAGGGGATATAGGAGACACTGTATTGGCCTTATCGTGGAGCCTCGGGATGGCAGATGATTTCATCGCTGTACGGGGGTGGAGCCCGTTATTTTTGGAACGGAGACGGCCTTCTCTGGGTATAGGGGGAAGGAAAATGTCGAGTTCTAGAAGTAGGAAGTTTTGTGAAGGGATCTAGATTGATATTTAGTGCTGATGGGATTTAGTTCAGTATTCCCCTGCTGCGCCATTGTTCGGGTCAGGGACCAACCTTGCAATTGGACATGTATAGCCACGAGCCGTGTAGCCATCCTCTATGCATGTATGTACAGGCTTTTCTTTATGTATGTAAACTCGGTGAAGGCAGAACCCGGTATCCCGTGCGACATCATAGCAATCTCCTTGCAGATGTACAGTATCCAGAATAGGCAGACTTGGCCAAGTTAACCGAGTTGGAGGGGTCCTTGAATTCTTGTACAATTCTGCATAATCAAGGTTATATCAAGTAATTAACTAATTATGTAGTTCTAATGATTAGTGTCTCGACAAGACAAATCATTAGACAAGGTATACTCTCGTACTGTACGGAGTAGAGGAGCTGAAGAGTGGAGTCACGGACATTACAGTAATTACGACGCGCAAGTCACTTCAGGTCTTTCACTTTCCCCGACAAACCTCTCCCATCCCCTCTTTAATCTACTTTGCATAACCTGCTCTTTCTGTCCGTCCGCTTGAAGCCTTATTAGCCATGACCGTGTCTATCTGAGAATCGAACCCCTGCACCCGTCCTGCCACGCCCTAGCTGGCTGCTCCGCCAAGCGAAAAACAGAGAATACATAGCGGAAGAAGAGAGACCTCAAGTTTCTCAGACCCGCCCAGCATATCCTTCTTCGCCCTGCTCGCTGAAACACGGTCCGGTTCTTGAATTCTTTGCTGGCTAAAAAAGTGCCATTGCCGTAACCTCGGCTCGCCGGTCGCCCACGCAGACCTCACGTCACCCCCGTTTCCCTGGGAATCGACAGAACCATGCCGTCCTTCTCCAGCGACAGCTACCCCACGGCAACGGCAACAGCGACGGCAACGGCAACGGCCACACATCCACGCTCATTCGAATCCCCTCATCGCAAGTCTCACGACAAGACCTCGGTCGGAAACACCTTCCTGTGGACAAACTGGCCCAACGGCAAAGGCAACGGTAACAGCGACGCGAACCACGACGCCCACCAGAATGACCGGCTGCTCACCAACCTGAAAAACGGAAGCGCATACTCTCTGAATGGCCCCCGCTCAAGCGTAAGTTCTTACACGCGCGATTTGCCGCGTTCCAAGGACGGCAGCATGCACTCGCTAGGCAATGGGTCTGCTAGAGAACCCCGTGATGGTGTTCGGCCAACCGCCATGCTAGATCGGAAGTCATCGGACGCTGGACCTGGAGCAGGCTCCGCAACAGCGTCCCTTTTCAACCACCAGGCTAATGGTACAACCGCCTTGAGCCAGCGGTCTGTCCAGGGGAAGACGATGACCAACGGGGATGCTCACCATCCCTCTGCAGACGAACCATCCGTCTCCGATCGGGCTGCTAGTCCCTCTACTTCGTTATTACAGATCCCACAACAGGACGACTTGGGCCGTCACTCTCCAGACCCGGATCGATTGTCTCCAAGACCCAACCAGCATCGCTACTCATCCCCTGCCGCCCCCACGTCCGACGCTACCTCAATACCCGATTCCCAACCGTCTAGTGTTCGACAACGGCACTCGCTACAGGTCCCGAGAGCGTCCAGTATTCGACGGAATAGCCGAGATCAGAATGACGATATTGCGTACAGCAGCGGTCGACTCTCACCAACCACCGGTGTCGCTCGGCGAACTTCGTTTGGTCCGATTCGACGTGGAACAAAGGCGGATGGGCCACTAGACGAAGCACCGCCCGATGAGGATGCGGCACAGTGGGCAGAGGCGATCAAACAGAAGCGCGCATCGCGACGAAGGCGTGAGGATGACGACGATGAGCGGGTTATCGTGGGCACCAAGGTCGACCAGAACCACGTCAATTATGTTACCGCATACAACATGTTGACTGGAATTCGATTTACGGTGTCGCGCATCCACGCGAAGATGGACCGGGAGCTCACCCCGGCTGACTTTGAGGCCAAGCATAAGTTCTCGTTCGACATGTAAGGCTATCTCGAAACGCCCCAATTGCGTTGTTTGTGTTGTTCTGATTTGGCTGACCTTCACCAGAACCGGCAACGAATTAATACCTTCCGCAAAATACGATTTCAAGTTCAAGGACTATGCGCCTTGGGTCTTTCGACACCTTCGTGCCAAGTTCCGACTCGATCCTGCTGATTACCTGATGTCCCTCACCAGCAAGTATATTCTGTCCGAACTGGGCTCGCCCGGCAAGAGTGGTAGCTTCTTCTATTTTTCTCGCGACTACAAGTACATCATCAAGACCATCCACCACTCCGAGCACAAACTTCTCCGAAAGATCCTGCCCGAATATTATCGACACGTTGAAAAGAACCCGAATACTTTGATCTCACAGTTCTATGGACTACACCGTGTGAAAATGGCATACGGCCGGAAGATTCACTTCGTGGTGATGAACAACCTGTTCCCGCCTCACCGGGATATCCACCAGACATTCGACCTGAAGGGTTCCACTATCGGACGAGATTTGCAGGAGTCAGACCTCCAGAGGAACCCACGGGCGACCATGAAGGATCTGAACTGGGTCCGGAGGGACCGTCACCTGCTGTGTGGTCCGGCCAAACGAGATTTCTTCATCGAACAGCTGAAACGAGATGTCGAATTGCTCAAGAGGCTCAAGATAATGGATTATTCTCTCTTGGTTGGGATACACGATTCGGAGCGCGGCAATGAAGAGAAATTGCGTGACAAGACTCTGCAAGTCTTCCAACCTGGGGGTGATCGTGAGAATGATGCCAACCCAAACATGCTCATGCGCACCCCGTCCAAACTGGAAAATGAGCGCAAGGCCCGGGAGCTCCGTATGTTGATCAAACGCGAGCGACCTGTGCCTTTGGACAAAGCAGCTGCCAAGATGCCGGAAGAGATTCTCGACGAACGGAACTATCACGTCTTCTACGCTGACGATGGTGGTTTCCGAGCTACTCACGAGAATGGGCAACCTTGCGAAGAGATCTACTATCTGGGCATCATCGATTGTCTGACTCACGTAAGTGGAAGCCCGACAGACATATGATAGAATTCAAGGCTTATATTTTATGCAGTACGGAATGGTCAAAAAGATTGAGCACTTCTTTAAGGGCCTTTCGAGCGACCGAACGCAGATCTCGCCCATCCCACCAGAGGGATACGGTGATCGGTTCATCAATTTCGTCAAAGGCATCACCATGTCTAAGGAAGAAGCCGAGAGATTACGGGAATCGAAGGCCTCCGCACAGCAGCCATCGGGTGAGAAGAGACGATCGTCATCCGTCGAAAGGACCATGCAGGCAGCCGAGAAAGAGGCGTCGAAGGATGTATCAGTTATACACCCCCGAACCATCACAACGGTGTGGGACCCTGCAGATGCCAGCGGCCCTGGCCCGACTTCAACGCTTCCCATCGTGGATGAGGCGGGTGAGGGCAGCAGCGTCGGAGACCACAGTTCACACAGCCGTCAGCGTCCCACCGACAAGGACCTTCCTCCTGTTCCCAGCGATGATCGTTCTCAACCTTCGAGAACAGATACAAGCAAAGGCAAGGAGGTGGACCGTGGCCACAACTGAGTCCGTGGAGGCAATAAAAGCCTTGCGGCCACTCGTGTCTGTTGTCTCGCCGTGACCGTCTCATGACCTTTATCTCTGATTTCCGTTCTTGTCCCATGAGATATCCCTCTTGTTGCTTGATAGATCGCTTTCCCTTTTACACTTGCATGGACCTGCATAAGGATCTCGTTTCTCATTGCTCCCTCGTCTTGCCTTCAACATTTCAGATCCCGCTGAGTTCACGAGTGACGTCTATATTTTCTGTTATTGAGCGTCTCGTCTCGTCTCATCTCGTCTCGTCTCATCTCGTCTCGTCTCCATCTCCTCAATCGCCCTCTCAATCTCCGTCTGTCACCCACCGGAGTTTACCCTCGTTATTTTACGAGGGGAAACGCAAATCCACCCCTCCCTCAACCTACTTTCTTTATTAGAGCACCACTGCTCACCGTCTGTCTCCAAGGCAAGAGCTATACGTCGATAAACCGACCCAAATAAAACCAACCCACATTCCCTATATCCATCTCATCTCAATCACCACCCAACGCATTTCCTTGCCTCACGTCCTCGCATCAGCCTCGCCATTCATTCAATCCAATCCTGATCCATCAATACATCTCAGACGACATCAGAGGCTCCGCCTCCATTTCCTTAGCCTCGAGCTTCTTGTCTATTGGTTCCTATTTCTCCTGTTCCTTGTGCCACTCTCCATACCCTGTACCAATCACTATACCAATTGTTCCTATCTTGATCGCGTCCTCAATATTACCTAGATTCTGATTAGCAGATCCTCGGCATGGAACATTGTTTGCGCTTTTCACTGCCTCGAACTCGAGTCTCGATATAGATCATCGGCTGTACGCGATGGTAGAATGTGACTTTGTCCAAATCAACGGTTAATCCCATGTATGTTTCTGCCATTAGATTGGGTGCAGGATGAATTAGGTTAGGGATGCAATTGCCTTGCCCTTGCATTTGGATACCAGTCACCCCAATGCTTCAATCTAGAAGCGCTCGTTCAAGTAATCTACGCAAAGCAAAGAAAAAATAAATTAAAAAAAAGCCTTCACACGACTCGTAGATTTTATCTCCATCCTAAGCATAAAACGCCAGTTCCCCTCAGAGCAAACGTTAAAAAACTATGTAATTAGGAAAAAAACCCCTAGCCACAACACCATCGGAAAGCTCAACCCGCATTGAGAACCCGAATATTAAGGGAAAACGGTACAAGCATAAGTTGCAGAAGTCATCACAAGTCCCCTCCTACTCAGAACGACCCTGCGTGACCTTAGCAGCCTGAATGGCAGACATCTTCTGCAACCAGCCCTGAGTAGGCTGGGGCTTCTTAACGGTGCGGAGATCATCGGTAGAGTAACCAGAGATGCGCATGTTGTAGTTGCGCTCGAGAACGAGCTGAATATCGCGGATCTCGAGTGAAGACGAGGGACGCAGTTTGGCCAGGCGGCAGGCCTGGGTAATTACGTCGTCGACGAAGTCGTCGGCCATTTGGAGGATGAACTATCAGGTCAGGGTTAGTTGGGAGTCTAAAGCTTTTCTCTCACTTGGATGGTGGGACGTACCTCTTCTGCGTCGGGGGTCAGCATCTCACCCTCGCCGCCACCAGTGACCTGGCGCACGAGGATATCAAGCATTTTCTTGCTGAGGACGCGCTGGCCTTCGCCTTCGAGGACGTAGCCGGGGTGTTTTTGGACGGCGGGCTGGCCCATCATGCCGACTGTGGGGTGACTAGGGCCACCTGAGAGGGAGGGGCGTGCAGCGGGCATTTGGACGGCTTCGGGAGGAGAGACGTTGAGAGTTTTGGGGATGGCCATATTGATGTTGCGGGTTGAAGCGTCGGTGGATCGATTGGAAAGGTAGCCTTGAGGCTGAGGTTGCTGGTTATTTGCAGCTTGGTTGACAGCTTGCGGCGGCGGCTGATTCTGGTTCGTGTTGTAGTTCTGTGCTGCCTGCTGCATCGCAGCCTGGTGTGACAGGGGACGCGGTGGGCCTTGAGACTGGTTGTTCACCTGGGGTGTTGGCGTGGGCGTGGATCCCTCGGCGTTGGGAGTCTGAGTGAACGTCACTTGCGCGCCCGGAGTACCCTGCTGCGATGGCGGTTGAGGTCGCTGCCCTGGCTGTTGAGAGTTGGCAGGAGCAGGCGTGGCGCTTGCCGATGATGTAGGTGCTTGCCCTGGATGGGAAGTCGTAGGTGACATCGCAGTGTGTCCTGCCTGGTTGCGCGCCGCATTTACGGCCGAATTTATAGTGTGCGCTGCTGGAGTCGGCGCCTGGCCGGGCATTGCATTTGTCGCATTTGCTGTTGGCGCCTGAGTCGCTGCTGGCGCTGTCGGCGCAGTTTGCGCCGCAGCTGCAGTTGTTCCCTGTACGCCCTGATTCATCTGGGGGTTCTGTTGCGACTGCATCTTGAAGCTCTCCTGCTGCTCCTTGAACTTCGTCAAAAAGTCACTGCCTTCTCGGAATAGCTTCTCCGCAGCCAGCTGCCGGTTCTTGAACTCCTGAACCTCCTCGTTGGGCACAGCGCCCTGGGCCTGGCGCTGCGAGAATTGCGACCGCAGATCCGCAATCCGTGCCCGTCCGACTTCCTGCTTCTGCAGAGCAATACCATATCGCAACCGGGCCTCGGGAATCCATGTCTGCACTTGCTCCTGGGTCACGTTCGGCGGCAAGTAGAAATTGAGCGAGGCAACCTTGGCTTGGATCTGCGGTAGCAGCTGGCTAAGGTTCTGCGGGTTATTGGACTGGGATCGCTGCACCGGCTGACCCTGGGCGACGCCGACGGCCTGGGATTGCTGCTGCTGGAGGCGGCTCTGCTGGAACACCCGCATCCCCTTCATCAAGTTCTGGGACAGCTGGGATAGCTTCATGTGTGCGGTCTGATAATCGTGACTCTGAGGATCGCGGGTGTTGAGCGACTCCCAGAGAGAGCGCACGACATGGGTATGCTGCGCTTTCTGCTGGTCACTCAGGTGCGGCAGCTTTTGGACCTGATCAGTCCGAATCAGATTGGAGTGCTGCTGCGACTGCATCATCGGCTGGCCAGCCTGGCCCTGGGACCCGTCCATCTTGCTCGCTCTGGACGTTCGGCGCTCACAGAATCCGCGCGAGGAACGATGGGATTGGGTGCGCGACGGCGCTCGAATCGGTCCGAGGGAGGAAGGTGATACTTTAAGCGTCCAGCGTTGACTCTCGGATCGATGATTAGTCCTATTCCCGGACACGTGCGGGACTTTGAAGGAGAGGCGTCCTGAAGGATGAGACCGATGAGATGCAACTTTGGAGAGGAGGTCCGCGTCAGTCTTGGCGCCCGCCTTTCCGGAGCCGCAACACACGATGTCCACGCAGATGGGATTCACTCGTCACTGTTAATGTAGTATGGTTTCATTTCATGCTTTGTGGAGAGGCGTCCATTTCAATGGTATTCCTCCTTTCTGAAAGGCCTTTGTAAGGGTTCAGAAAGATTGGTATTAGAGACAATCTATGCGGGCTATGTATACAGTCAAGGTAGTCGATACTATAAGCACCTCGAACTAAAGCAGACTTCTAGAAAATGTCCAGAAAAGGCCTGTACCCGAGTAGTATAACTCCGGAGAAGCTTTCATTAGAAAAATGTAAGAGACATGAAAGCGTATAGTAAAAGAAAATGATCTCATAATTGGGTATGTTTAGCGCTCATAGAACTCATCAAAAATCGTCAAGTGTCAAATATCTTCAATATGTGGGCTCAACCCATCAAACCGCCCAGATCCCGCTCCATGCCAGTGACTCGCTCCTCCAAGGCGCGTTTCCTTCGCTCCAAGTCCCGGATTTCGGCCAATTCACGCTCGATATCTTCATCCGTCACTTCCAATGCATCTGACTGTGCCTCGAGTGCAGGAGAAAATTCATCCTCATCGTCATCATCGTACGAGTGTCGCATGGAGTCCAGTTCCGCAGTATTTGTAGCAACGCGATCTTCCAGTTGAGCAATGGATTCGGTGATCATTTCATGGAGATAACGCAGACCGGCAATCTTTTCCTGTGCGCCGGGAACGGGGCTGATCCAGAGTTAGCTACCACAATGACACGCATATCCCAATAGTACAACTTACTAGACATTACATAGAATCTCCGCTCCGCGGAGTAGAACCTCGACATTCACTTCTCCACGCCCTCGTGAAGATGTGCCGGCAGACCGTCTGATCTCTTCCATCATGTCCGAGCCCAGAACTTGGGCCACAGCAGATTGATTGCGGTTCTTCCGGGTAGAGTAGATTCGACTAGCCATGGACTCGGACTCGGACTCTGCGGGGAAGGTAGTTCCGCGTCTGGTGGCACGCCGTTGTGACCCACGAGCCTTGACTGATGGATCGACTTGGAAGAGAGCTCGTTCATGAGCTTCAGTATCTCTGATTAAGGCTGTAATATCGTGTGAGCCCAGCAACGCGTTTGTAAAGATGCGGGGCGGAGGGAATCTGTAGGTGCGCATATTAGCTCTGTGGGGAACGCAATAAGAGCGGAATACAAACGGGAGGTCGGCAATGGCATTTGAAGAGAGTGCGATTTGCTCCAGGTGCGCATCGAGAAGTGGCATAGTTGCGGGTGCAGTGTTGATGAAGCTAACAATCCGCGGCTTTTGTTTGGGTGAGGGAAGCTGCCAATGATGCCTCAGGCCAGAAGAGAAGACAACGCAGCAATAACAGACACAAAAGCTGAAGGTGCAAGCCCGGGCTCCTTTTTTTCTTTCCCAATCGCCTTTTCTTCTCCCCAGATCAATCTCAAGGTGATCACTTCGGCTCAGAAGCCTCGGAGATTCGCCGGTTCGCAGTTACCAGTAAGCTCTCCCTCTGACTAAGCGCTCCTCAGGCGTCTTGTGCCCGTCCTCGTCTCTTGACATCACATCACCCATCCACTTCATCTATCCGTCGCCCTGCCCGTTTCCTCCATCGTTTTCTTGGAAATTGGCCACTCGGCACTTTTGAATTTGCCCTTTGCTTCTTGTCTCTATTTCGGGCTTCTCATCGCCCTTCCCCTAACTTCCTTGAAGCTTGGTAGCTGCTCAGTTGAGCTCAACAGCTTGGAAAAGATGCCGGCCGAGAGGCGCTCTTTGCGATCAAACAACAAGTCAGATACCTCTTCGTCTGCTAACGGTGAAAAGGCTCGCTCGAACTCTCAGAGCTCGCCTTCTAAAGACAAGGCCGCACCCACGACTCGCGCCACCGCCAACAAGGCCAAGTCGGCCCCGGCAAAGAAAGGCGCCAAGGGCGCATCGAACGCTAGTATGGGGGAGGATAACCAGCACGTCAACGGATCGAAGGATGCGGAGAAGGGTCTGAATGGTTCTGAGGATGTTGAGATGGGAGAGGATACGGCAGGTGCGCCTACATCCTCATTCAACGCCAGCAAGGGACGGCATGGTGACGAGAAGATGACTGTTGTAGTGCCCCCGACCAAGGGTTCCAGATCATCCGGCAAGGCTGGCCAGGATAAGGATGAGGACGTGACGATGGAAGGTGACGAGAATGGCGACGCTGAGGAGACAGAGCCGGAGATCGACCCGGCCGTCAAGGCTGTTCAAGGTTGGTTGCTGTCTGTCTGAAACCCCTTTCCGCATGTCTTTTGGCTAATTGAAAACCCTTAACTCTCTCTAATGGTAGACATCAAGACCAACTTCACCCTTCTCGACAGAGCCGTCGCTCACTTCGATCCTCGATTTACCCTACGTGTCCTGCGGTCGATATCATCGATGCGGAAATACATCACCCCCGAGGTCCTCGCCGAAGTAATTACGGAAACATACTCGCCATCCAACTCGACAGCCTCTTTCCTCTTGGAGGCTCTCGGCCAAGCTGGTGCTTTTGAGAATGCCACCTCGAACATGGAGGTTGATTCGGAGAAGAAGGCGGCCCAGAAGGAGGTTCTGCCCGAGGTGGATGTATACCTTTCTATCTTGGTTCAGATTTACCTCTTCGACCATCGCCAGATCCAGCACGGTGCGGAGTTTTCGACCAACCTGATCGAGCGCCTTCGGGCTCTCAACCGCCGTACACTGGACTCTCTTGCCGCTCGCGTTTACTTTTACTACTCTCTGTTCTTCGAGCAGATTGCCCCGCTCCCGCCTTCGCCCGCGGCGACAGTTACTACTATCCGTCAGCCGCTGCTAGCTGCCCTGCGAACTGCCGTTCTCCGGAAAGATGTTGACACACAGGCTACTGTCATGACCCTGCTGCTCCGCAACTATCTATCCACCTCACACATTACGCAGGCGGATCTGTTGATCTCGCACAACAAATTCCCTGCCGCTGCCTCCAACAACCAGATTGCTCGGTATCTCTACTACCTGGGCCGCATCCGCGCCATCCAGCTGCAGTACACCGAAGCTCACAGCCATCTGATTGGTGCCACCCGCAAGTCCCCGACCAGCCACAGCGCTCGTGGATTCTACCAATCTTCACACAAGCTGCTTGTGGTGGTTGAGCTTCTGATGGGTGATATCCCGGACCGTGCGGTCTTCCGCCAGCCGGCCTTGGAAAAGGCCATGCACCCGTACTTCCTGCTTGCGCAGGCCGTCGGTGTCGGTGATTTGGATGGCTTCTTGAACGTTGTCAACATTCACAGCGCAGCATTCCGCAAGGATGGCACCTACACACTCATTCTTCGTTTGCGGCAAAATGTGATCAAGACCGGAATCCGCATGATGTCCTTGTCCTACTCGCGCATCTCCCTGCGTGACATCTGTCTCCGCCTGGGCCTGGATAGCGAGGAGTCGGCTGAGTACATTGTGGCCAAGGCTATCCGTGATGGCGTCATCGAGGCCACACTGGATCACGAGCATGGATTCATGAAGAGCAAAGACGTGGGTGATATTTACGCCACCAGGGAACCCGGCGAGGCATTCCACGAGCGCATCCGCGCCTGCTTGGCTCTCCACGATGAAAGTGTCAAGGTATGCTACTTATCCCGAGCAGATTTGACTCGTCCAATTCTTGCGCTTACTGATATTCTTACTAGGCCATGCGATTCCCAATGAACCAGCACCGTCTGGAGCTGAAGAGCGCCCAGGAGGCACGCGAGCGGGAGCGCGAGTTGGCCAAGGAGATCCAAGAAGGAGACATGGACGATGAGGATGCCGGAGGTGATTTCGATGCCATCTAAGAAGACGGTACCCCGTCACTGATACAGCATTTTCTCTCCGCGCTGGCCCCAATGCGTAGGCCTCTACTTGTAGCGGCCTTCTTCAACTTATGTGTTAATTGTGTGCGACGGAAATGTCGCTATTTCTTTGCCGAATGTACCAAGAGGGGGAATGTGCGCACCAAGACGGTCGGCGCGGTTTTTCGTGTCTCTTATACTGGAATTATTTCATTTTGCATTTGTCTTGTGTCGAGTAGTACAGTATACTGTGCCTGGGGTTGTTGTGCGGAGTTTGAGTGTAACCCTGGATGGCATATTCGGTTCTTTCGGAACATGATATTTTGTCTTAGACCCATAAGAGTACCGATATTTATTCGAAACGACTTGCAAAGTAGAATTGCACGAGTTCACGACGGTGTCAAACTGAGGTATCGCGTGGTCCGTGCCATCCCGAAAGCTCGAATTCTTCCGCCCGCAAGTTTTCCGGACCTCAACCTCTCCCCGTATCACCTTATCACCTTTGCCAATTGAACTTCCATGGTCTCGCCTTGATTCTCGCATCCTAAATAATACAGCCCCTGAGCATGCGAGCTCGCACCCTCTCGGTCACTGGGCTGGCCATCACACGATCCTCAAGCTCCGTGTGCACCCAATGCCTTCGTGACGACTTGCTTCTCTCTCATCTCTCTATTCAATCTCGCAAATACCACCCTACTCGCCGGAGAGATGTGTCCCCATTTGGAGCTGCCGTGTCGGCCGCTCAAACCATCTTCAAGGGCATGCCGAAGGCACCTCCGGGCATCTCGGTCGATCCGCTGCGCATCGTTGGAAAGGAGCTGAAGTTTTTGAGCAAGAACATTCGGCAATTGCTGGGATCGGGCCATCCAGCGCTAGACAAGGTCGCCAAATACTATACTCGCAGTGAGGGCAAGCATATGCGACCGTTGTTGGTCCTGCTCATGTCCCAGGCGACGGCTTTGGATCCCCGCAAGCAGCACAATCCCGCCAGCCCATCACCCGTCGATAACCCTCTCAGCTCGCCCTCAATACTCGATGATTCCAACCCAGACGCCAACCCTCTGGTGTCCCGATCCGCAGAGTCCAATTACGACTTCTTAGGCGACGACAACATCCTGCCATCGCAGCGCCGCCTGGCCGAGATCACCGAACTCATCCACACCGCATCTCTTCTGCACGACGATGTCATTGACAATGCGGTCACCCGACGCGCTAGTAGCTCGGCTAATACGGCGTTCGGAAACAAGATGGCGGTGTTGGCCGGTGACTTCCTGCTGGGACGGGCCTCCGTGGCCCTGGCTCGTCTGCGCGACCCCGAGGTGACCGAGCTAATGGCGACAGTGATCGCCAACCTGGTGGAGGGCGAGTTCATGCAGCTGAAGAACACTGCCCAGGACGAGAAGAAGCCCAAGTATACCGACGAGGCCCTGGACTACTACCTGCAGAAGACCTACCTGAAGACCGCCAGTCTGATCAGCAAGTCCTGTCGCTCCGCGGCCGTGCTGGGCCGGAGTGCTCCCGAGGTCATCGAGGCCTCGTATGCCTATGGTCGTAATCTGGGACTGGCATTCCAGCTGGTGGACGACATGTTGGATTATACCGTCACCGAGGCCGAGCTCGGCAAGCCCGCCGGAGCCGATCTGGAGCTGGGTCTAGCCACCGCTCCTTTGTTGTTTGCGTGGAAGAGCAACCCCGAGCTTGGACCCTTGGTTGGCCGCAAGTTCTGTGAAGAAGGCGACGTGCAAAGAGTGAGTCTCTCCCCTTCAACCGGTATTCGATTCTGATACTGACCAACTTGACAGGCCCGTGAGATCGTCTACCGCAGCGACGGTGTCGAGCAGACCCGCATGCTAGCGCAGGATTACGCCGACAAGGCGGTTGCATCTATTAGCGACTTCCCAGACAGCGATGCCAAGACCGGTCTGATTGAGATGTGTGAGAAGACGATGAAACGGAGAAAGTAGGAGGAGTACCTGTACTATTTGTAAACATATATTCGTCTGCTTTATTGCTACCGCCCCCCTTCACTGTTTGGACGTTCTCCTCTTGGGAAATACATGTGTAAACTAGATATCTAGATGCCTGGTTTTAGACTTGGATAAGAAATGACCTGATAGGTATCACGTCTCATCATATCTTGTTTATGTGCATCGTCGAAAGACTTGAAGCGTGGATGAGTTGCTCGACGCAGCGAATACGTTGTATTCATCTACTTGATATCAAGATAATTCATGGTCAGTACAGGAAACGAAGTCCATTTCGACGAGTCTGCTCACTCCATCTATTTCAAATCTCCAACAGTGTAGAGGGGAAGGGGAAGGGGAAGGGCACTCTCGGTTCCTTTGTTGAAGTCACGGGCCAACAGCTGTGAAGCCATCTAGCCTCATACAGAAATCCACTTTGGTTCATCATTTGAGCGCCCACGGTGTAAACAGCCAAAGCCCTCTGTGCCCACGGTATATATAGTGTACACGGTCACGTTGGGAAGTCCGGTTTACGTTGGAAAGAGAAGAAGAGAAGAGAAGAGAAGAGAAGAAGAGAAGAGAAGAGAAGGAAGAGAAGGAAGAGAAGGGGGAAGTGAGAGATATTTATAGTAGGCCTGGGGGTGCAGGCCTCAGGCTGATGATGGAAGATCCCATTTTTGAAACGGTATAATGCGATGCCCAGGTAAATACAACCAGTTCCAGTCTTCATGGGATGCCCTCTAGCGTATGTCAGGGTCATGCTGGTCTTTTGCAGTAGGTAAGAGCCAGACAGGTCATGACGACAGTACACGATAATGTATAGTTAGTCCGGTATAAGAAGAGCCCCTAGTTAGCGATTTGGGGATTCGGGGCTACTCTCTGGTACCGAGGTACTCAAGATGAGGTGCTCCATGGAGGACAGCAGTCCGATGGGGCGAGGACAGCAGTCCACAATATACGATGAGCCGGGACAAGAGTATGTTAAATTCGATGTTTCTAAACAAGAGGTGACGCGAGAGAGCTGAATCATTTAAGATGGTGGGTTTCGGTATATGATAAGTAGGTAGGTGTCGGTATACTTGTCCATATAGAGATTATTTTAAGACGGATATCCCTAACACAGGACATGTATTTGTTGTAGAACAAGCTATGCATTGCTTGTAAAGTTTCAAGTTCACTGAGGGAACACTATGAATAGATCTCGAAAAAACCCAAGAGAAAGAAAATAATAATCTCAAGCCACTGTTTCAAATAAAGATGATTTTGTGCCTGTCGTTCGAGCTAGTCGTTCAGAATCCCAACTAGGACGCAAGAACAACGCCGACTCATTAGCTAACGAATAAACAATGGTTAAACGCCAAATGCCGATCTGGTTCTGCTTTTGGGCAGCTCCATATTAACTATGTATAGAATGGCCTATTGAAGGGTGCAACACGTGGATTAACGTACTGCAAGGAAAAGCATCAATATCAACCCAACACAAACTAAAATTGTGGCTCAGCATTGCGTTGTTCCTGGCGCCACAACATTGATAGGCTTCCGCATTTCTACATTTCCATGGACTGACCTCATTGATCCCCGACTACTCCGTACTCCATAACCCGCTCCCCACCGCCAATCGTTTTCCGTCATCGATAATAGTAGCTCTTTCCCCCGACTTCCCCTTCTCACACACTCACCTTCACAACGGCTCTATGACAATGTCAGACACAGCTCTTCCAGAGCCTATGGCTCTTCCCCACCTGTCCGATGCGCCCCCGTCCAGCTCTGGTCACGAGTCAGCCCACTCGAGGCCCGTTGACCAGGCCATTCCCGACGAGCTGAAGGTTCGCCTGGACACAATCACACACTCTGAGGTGAGTCGTCATGAGCGAGTTCAGCTTGGGATTTCCGCAGTATAAAGTCTGCGCAAAGTCCGTGCTGACGAGAACCGTGTCGCATGCAGATCGGAATAACCACCCTCCTTACTCGGTTGAAGCAGAGCGTGGCCTCCGCCAAGGTAAGTCCGCGCCTCGACTATTCGGATGGAATCACATATGCGCTAACACTCTGCGACAGGACTTTTCGACCTTCCTGAAGAAGAGAGGAGCTCTGGAGGAGGAGCATGCTCAGGGGTTGCGGAAGCTATCCAAGGCCGTTAATGACGCCGCGAACCGCAACGAGAACCGCCAGGGAACATACAGCTCCAGCTATAAGGATATTCACCGACTCCAAGAGCGCATGGCTGATCATGGTCTGCAATTCGCCGTCTCCCTTCACCAGATGTCGGACGATCTGCAAGAGCTCGCAACCAGTATCGAACGCGGTCGCAAGCAGTGGAAACAGACTGGATTGGCAGCGGAGAAGAAGGTCGCCGATGCGGAGGCTCAGGCAGAGAAGGCCAAGGCTAAATATGACTCGTTTGCTGAGCAATACGACCGTGTCCGCACGGGTGACAAGACGGGCGGCAAGTTTGGTCTGAAGGGTCACAAATCGGCGGCTCAGCATGAGGAAGATCTTCTGCGCAAGGTTCAGAACGCGGATAGCGACTATCAGTCCAAAGTTCAGGCAGCGCAGACTGCTCGCCAGGAATTGGTGTCGACTCACCGGCCTCAGGCTGTACACAATCTACAGCTGTTGATCTCGGAGTGCGATTCAGGGTTGACCTTACAGCAACAGAAGTTTGGTAAGCAATTGATTTCAAGTTGGAGATGAATGGTGTTTGGCTGACAGTTTGGTAGCGACTTTCAGCGAGAAGTTGCTGCTGGGCCAGGGTCTCTGCATTAGCCCGCTGAAGGCTGGCGCGGAGACCGGAGCGTTGGCACCTAAGAGTCTCGCGGATGTTGTACGCCAGGTCGACAACCAGAAGGACCTGCACGACTACATCTTGAGCCATGAAGGAAATCCAGGTGCTGTTACCTCGAACCAGGTCCAATATGAGCGCCACCCGGTACGACCCAACACATCCATTGGACGAATTTCAGTTGCTGACCTGATGAATAGACTCTCGGCGGCGCTGCTGCTTCGTCGCAACCAAGCACCGCGAACAGGCGACAGTCCGCTATTCCCACTTCTTTCTCGACAGTGAGCGTTTCTTCGCCTAGCCAACCTCTTCAGCCGACGGACCGATACCAACCCACCCCGTATCCAGGATCTGCGGAGCCTAGCTCAGCAAACACGTCGGGTCAGCTTCCTCATCAGCCCTCTGGGCCGCCGTCAAATGAGCCCTCTACCGCTGCTGTGCCTATGGCCGGTCCTTCTCCAATGGAGAAAGGCTCTCTGCCTCCCTTGAAACCGGTGTTCGGCGTTCCTCTGGAGGAGCTGTATGCACGAGACGGGACTGCTGTGCCGTTCATTGTGTACCAATGCTTCCAAGCCGTTGAGCTGTTTGGCCTTGACATGGAGGGAATTTACCGACTCTCCGGCAGCGCCAACCATATCAGCCACATGAAGGCCGTGTTTGACAATGGTGAGTTGGCAATTCCGGCGTGCAGAAGAATCATACACTAACATTCATTCGAAGACTCGTCACAAGTTGACTTTACCAACCCAGAGAACTTTTATCACGATGTCAACAGTGTTGCCGGGCTGGTGAAGCAGTTCTTCAGGGATCTGCCGGACCCGCTCTTTACCTCACAGTACTATTCCCAGTTTGTCGATGCTGCCCGTAAGTCCTGATCCTGCCATTCATCTCATATCAACGCTGATCAAGATTCAGGTATTGATGATGATATCCAACGCCGCGACTCCCTGCATGCCCTCATCAACAGCTTGCCCGATGCCCACTACGCTACTCTCCGTGCCGTTATTCTCGTATGTCCATTCAATATCACAGAAATAATAAAGTCTGCTAACCACATGACAGCATCTCAACAAGGTCCAAGAACACTACACCGAGAACCGCATGAACGCCGGCAATTTGGCCATCTGCTTCGGGTACGCTTTCCCATTCACTACCCCCTTGAATTCTAGCTAATCATTCTTCAGACCAACACTGATGGGCGCCAACTCTGGCGGCAACATTGCCGACGCAGGCTGGCAAGTACGCGTGATCGAAACGATCCTCAACAACACTTTCCAGATCTTCGACGACGACTAGATCGACGAAAATCTCTTACGATATACTTCTTCTGCTTTTCTTTGTTTCGATATCCCTGGGTTGCAGAATGTGACTACATAATGCTGGTCCCGTTTCTCCCGGCCGACTATTCAAGGCACTGTGTCCCCCGTTCTGCGTTTGTTCCTGGCATGATCTGTTCCGATTCATGTGTCCGCTGCGTTTTCGAAATGAGGCTTGTCCTATGTGACAAGCCTAATGCTGTTGTACTGTATATATCCATAATTGTTCCGAACCTCCTATCCCAATGTAGTGTCTTTTGTTGCCTTGTCAGGATCGTTTCTATGTATACCGTAGTACGTCTAGTGACCTGTGAATATCGCAATAGCAAGAGGAAGTTTTTAGGTTGGTGGCATTTTTGGCTATGGTACATGTAATGGTAGATGCTCTATAAAACTGCGTTGTTGAAATTGGGCGTAGAAAGACAAGGTTGTAGTCGAAGCATTGATATACAGTGCCGAGCTGGAGGTCGGACATGGGAGATTGAGCTGTTCACCTGCCCATTTTGGCTTTCATGGCCTCCCACCGTTCCATCATGGTCAAACCGGGCTGGAAGAAAGGGTCGCTTTTGATAATATCCACAGTAGTCGGGTTGACGTGGCCCCAGACCCGCCATCCAGAAGGCTTTCCATTCCAGACAATCTGCTGGATGACAATGTACTCGCAGCAATCCTGCACCTTTGTCGGCTCCTGAATGAGCTCTGCTGATTTACCACGGCTTACAACCTTGGCCTTTCCCATGGTCTGTCGGGATGTCATGCGGAAGACAATCTGGCGGATACCGGAGTTGGGGATTTCGGGAATTGGGGTCGCGCGGTCCGCGAGAATGCGGATTCCCCTGAACAAGGTGTCCGGTCGACGGAGCCAGCGGACGCGGTTCCAGGTAACTTTCTGATTCGAAGGGCGGCTCTCGACTTGGTTGACAAGCTCGTTGGCGAGACCGTCACAGCACAGGGCGCGCAGAGCGCGAACGTCGCCGCTAGAACAATGTGAGCCGTGGACTGGAGAAAAACAGGTTGGCATGCTTACTTGGCAAGGGCAGTGTACATATCTGCATGCAACTGGCGCGCAATCTGTCGGCGCTTTCCCCACATCATAGAATCCTCCATCTTGTCATAATAGACATACTTCACCACACTGCGACGGAGTTAGCTTTGCCGCCATTGCGTTTTTGATACTCGCGCCTCAAAAATACGAAGCCCCGGGCTGAACTTTAGCGACAAAGCGAGAAGGACGCACCCTATCCAGTTCTGAAAAAGACTCTTAACCCAAGTCCATTGCACCATCCACACATCTTTCGGGGCCTGAAAGATCGAGGGCGTATCGCGCCACAACGGGCGTATAAACGTCCCCGGCAACAACCCAATGTCGTTCGGCATTTGCTGTGCTCGCATGGCCTCTTTGGCGCGAGTCTTCATCGAGGGCTGTGTCAAGCCCGGTGCGTTAAAGTTTTGAGACCGGAACGCCGCCCATCGTTGAGGCACCTGGGAAAAGGCCCGGATTTGGTACGAGATCGGTGTGTATGGCTGAGGTATCGTGGTAGTTAAACGCGTGCTAAAAGTGAGGCTGCCCGCGGGCAGTCGTAGTAAGGACGCCATAGCGAGCTGCGACTCGAGGAGGATGTGTTCTCGCGAATCGGAGAAGAAGGATAGAAATCCGCAGGTCACGTGCAGCCTCCGCGATTTCCATGTATGGCTCGACCACAGCGTCCTCAGTGATCGTTCCTCGCCCTCTCCACTTTTCGTCTCGTTTCCGACTCGGTCGGTGCCTGTTTCGTGTTTGAAACTGCCGTACCACATAAAGGAGCACTTGGAAGATATTACAGGTCTTCAGTTTCTCTTCGGTTCCTCCTTTGCCGTTTATCGATTATATAGGGGCCAGCTCGACACCCCAGTCTCGAAACGAACAATCCCGCTTTTTACGCAATACTTGGAGAGTGGTCTCGTCATTTTACATTTAACCTTTCCCACTCGTTGCGCGGCGGCCGCATTTGCCGTGATTGTGTTTAAAGGCTGGCTCCTCAACGCAATGCTTCTCCTCCGCCCTACTCTCCCCCCACTGCTGCGCGTAGCGAGCCAGACCCGAACCTGACGCGGCCGACTGTACCACCAGAGCTCCTCCGGCCTCCGGTAACAGTACCGGCAGGCCAGTTTGCTAAAGAGGTGGCTTCTGAACACTTGGCTACCGTCCCGCCGTCACCGACCTCCTCGACCTCTCATACCCCACTCGGCAGCGATGCTGGCCAGGCTGGTTCCTCGCCGCTTCATCCGCGGGTGGCTGTTATCTTGGGCGTTGACCGCCGGTGGTACATACCTCTTTTGGTCTGTCGGGCCTTGAGCACGCTGCCTGCTGCTTGGTGGGGCTTGCGATGTGCCTTCACCTTCTTGGCTGAATTGTTGCAAATTCGGCCGGGTATGGGACGGGAGGGTTGGGCGGCGGCGATTGTCGGGAGTATAGGACAGGAGTGGGACGTTGAGAGGAGGTTTAGGGTTACAGAGGTGGCGCTGGCTATTATGTGGGTATGTAGTCTACACTTTGGAAGTTGATGCTGCGCGATGGACTTTTGATATGCTCGTCCAGCTTAATTGGTGCCTGCATGCTAATCTCCTTTTCAGTGCTGCGCATCCGCATACCTTTCCTATTTCTTTGCTGATTGTGTGATGTCTCGATGGTTGGTCTCCCTATTCTTGAACCCCCATAGCGTGCATCATCGCTAACTCTCTTAAGGCTTCTGAATTACACACCACCAGCTGTTGTTATACGTCTGTTGGCAACAAATGGCTTAATTGCATATATCACTTCCTGGGTTCTCTATCTATCCGGCGCATCTTACGATCCTCGACTTCTTCTGCCCGCGTGGATTTCCATTACCACTGTAAGACGCGTCCGTCACATCTAGAAAGGTTCCCAACGCTAACACCCTATCAGTCTTTAACATTCGTCTACCACGCTACGCAAAATCATGCAACCATCAAACGAGAAACCACGGCATCACTCCTAGTCGTTTCTGTCGCCAGTTTTCTGAGCATGTCTTCCCTGCTGCTTCAACTTCACTTGACCCGCGAAAACGAACCAGAGGTTCCAGTCTTCGTGATCACCCGCAAACTGTGGGACTGGGCGGTTGCGATCTTCCTACGCATGCGTGTTGCTGACGACCGTATTGCTGGGGAATTGTAACTTGCCGCTTTGCGCATTTCGGCGTTTCTTTCTTCATTTCTTGAGATGCCTATCTCGCTTACAGGGTGACACAAGCTCTCTAGCTTTAGTGGAAAGATGGGCTGGATTTTTGTATATTCTGGGGATTCCTACATTTATCGGCTTGATGATAAGCTGTATCGTTCTCTTCTCAAGCGACCTTTGATAGATCGAATCTATTTCCTTCTGGTCTCTTCTAAGCAGTGCATAGGATAAACTGTGTACGAGTCGCAAGTAGAAAGAGGTCTGTCCAGCAAGTCTCTAGCCGTCCTATGTAAATAATTCTCCAACAGCATTAGTGGAAGCAATGCGCGGCTTGAAAGCGTGTGGATATGGAGTGCCGACAGAAATCCCAGCCCATGGATCTTCCGACACTACAGACCAGAGCTCGTGAAAGCGGTTTGACGGTCCAAATTTCCTTGTCTCCAAGCAACAGTACTGATAGAAGCGCACGGGGACAGTAATGAGCGTTACAAAGGGAAATAATATAGACGCGAGACCGAAAATTAGGTCAACAGAGCACGCCTCGAATTCGAAACCGAATCCTCTCGACTAAGCAAGTGCAAAACACACGCATGAAAACTGGTGAATGAGAAATAAAAGCATCGTCTGTCTATGCAGCTATGGGTATCTACCAACGCCTCGTTCCGTCATGATCCCGCCCTTAAGATGAATGAACGTCGAGAGAATGGGCACGCTTTCCCGTCGATCATGCTTGAAAAGATAACAAATGAGGAGCGCGCCACGCCGACAAGGCCCAGGTCTAGCATTGCGGGTACTGAGTGGTGGAGAGAGAAAGCAAGAGGGTTGACCGGTAAACGGACCGGCTAGGGCGCAAAACCGGTGCTTGAAGGACACACTGCGTGCCTCCCATCTCACCACTCACAGGGCGAAGTAGACTGGGAAGAGGAGATCGGAACAAGGCATGGTGATGGTGACGGGATTAGAAACCGTGGACCTAAGGAGTGGGTTAGATATATTTAGTAAATGAGAATAGAGGGCAAACTCACCTTGATGGTCTTGGCATCAAGCTCGAGGCCTTCCTTCTTGTCGGTCAAGAACTCCTGAACATCCTTACGCTGATCTCCTTGCAGCTGAATCACCTCACCCATCTCGGTGTCTGCGACGATGGTGCCATTGCAGGCTAAATTTAGGTTAGCGAACCCGTCCGTCCCTATGACTCAAAGAAGCGACGGCGAGGGACATACCGAACTTCTTCTTGATAACCTTGAGAATCTTCTTCTGGTCGAATTTCTTGGGGAGACCCTGGACAGTGGTCAGAGTCTTACGACCATTGCGCTCTGTATGTGGGAACGGCAGTTAGCATGTGCCCCCTTTTACATGGCCGATGAGGGGCGACTATGACAGTCGGTGAAGGCGAGCATTAAGATATGGGAACGTACGCTGAATCCGTATGTGGATGTAGTCTTGAGACTGCTTAGTCTCGCCGGTGTCTTCGTCGGCGTCGGCGAAGGGGTCTTTGAAAGAGACATGTCAGCCCGGTCCAGTACCAGATCTTTACCCCGCCGCAGCGAAGATCGCTGAGGCTGAGAGATGAGCGCGGCCGACATAGGTAACCAGATACTGCAGACATTTGCGAAGTGTCTCTCCGACTGACCTGACAGTATCTGGAGGCCAGAAGGCGGTTGTATTGAGGCGGGCTCAACATGCACTCATGAGGAGGGGGGCAGGTGGCGACCCAACTTACCATGGGATTTGAGGTTTTCGATGGACATAAACTCGGCCTTTTGTTGTGAAAGCCCTTAAAAGCGGTTTTGTTAAAGAGAGCGAGAGGGGAGATGTACTATCTCTGTGAGAAGAAACTGTGGCAATAGAGGAGCGGGTTAAACTGATGGTCGAAGAAGAATCAGCGAGAAGAGTGGCAAAGCATTTTGAGCCCATCACGTTGTGGGGGAAGGCGGTGTGTGACTAAGCAATTTCCTTTGTAACGTCAGTTCACTTCACTTTATCGACTTTTATGTTGCAGACTGTACAGTAGAGACGCTTTTGCAAACTTTTAATCCAGATATGGCTATTCACAGATTTAAAGCCTGGTCATACTGGTCTATCGCACTCTCCGATGAATCCACTACTATCACTTGGAGTTGTGGGCTCACTGTAGCACACCAATTCTAGTCATACTGTAAGGTCTTCTGTTGGAATGCATTGAAAAGCTCAGAATGAGCTGTTGGAGTATGTGATTACAAGACATGAAGCCCTTGGTGTTTTGGTACAACACAATCCCAAGAGTGGACAAGTGAACAAGCATCCTACAACTGAAATGCCTGAATCTGGCGATAAGAAGTACATGACAGCCTCGGTAAAAAAAAGAAATATATAGGATGGTATTATACTCGTGGGATTCGCATGTAAGGTATCACAGAGTCGAGACTCGGACTCGGACTCATGGGGAGGGCGCAGGGGGGCCAGCAGCGGTGGCACCCTTGGCAACCTGAGGAGGCATGAAGAGAGGGAAGTAGGTCTGCAGGAATGGTTAGGAGCGTATTGCGGGTAGATAGTTCGAGACAAACGTACGACGACCAGGGCCATCACTAGAGGTATCAAGAGATTAGCTTGGCTCATCCGAACAGAGGGGAGGGGGTCACGAACGGGACATGCCGACGGACATGTAGGCCGGAGTAGCAGCGGTCTTCTTCTGCTCCTCGGACTCGCCGAGCCAGGACTGGAGGGAGAAGACAAAGGACACCCTAGATCAATATTAGGTGACTTGTCTGAGGGATCCAACAGCTTCGGAGGATGCTCACCATCCAATCATTCTGTAACGCGATTGCTTTTAGCAGTGTTCCATGATTCCATCAAGAGCAAACCCCGCTCACCTGTTGCGCGTGAACATCTAGCGGAATCGCATGTTAGCAAAGTCTTGGAAGGTCCGGCCGACATCCACCTACCGCTGCCATTGGCATGGTGCTCGACATGGTGCCTGTTCGTGCATGCCAGTTAGGTCGCCATTCTCCCATGTCTCCTCATGGTGCAATGGGTCACCGGTGGTGTGTTTGCGTACTTGAGATATCCGCATCGCTGCTGCTCTTGGGCGGGTCGACGTAGGGGATTGCTGTGGTGGTGTAACATTAGCTAGAGAAGCGGATAGCAAGCTGCGACGGAGACAAACCAAGATCAGCCCGCCGCATGTCCTTGTTTGACGCCATTGTGAATTCAGCAGTGATGAGTGGGAGTTGGGAAGTCTCGAAGTTGGCCCCCCCGGTGCCAAGACTCCTGCCCGAGCGAGACTAGACTCGATACTTGGGGAACTCCGGAAATCGTGGGGATTGCGCTACACAGCTACAAGCTACGAGCTACGAGCTACACTGCTAAATACACAGATACGGATCATGGCTATGGCTGTTATAAGGACTATGATCGTCGTTACTTGTCGTGATGTTTGAATTCGTCGAATCGGATCGCTGCACCGACACCGATTCCAGACCCGACGACGCGACAAGGTGTCGGTGAGAAAGGTGGGACATGATGTGCCGATCGATGTGATGGCTGTACTCGTCGTACATGGATCGCCTTGCAGATGTGTACTTCGAGCAGATTGTGCACGACATGACCTCAAACACGGCATCTCCGGCATTTCCCTTATGGTGCCACTCCACGATGAAAGGACCGTATGATAGCCTCACATGTACTGCAGCGACCCGACAATGGGCCGAGACGGAACGAGACCACAACGAGATAAGCAGTAGAACAAAGAAAGCGGCTGGGAGCACTGAACTATGAGGAGCACTGAACTCTGAGACTTGAGTCCTGTACGGAGTATGGAGTATGGAGTATGGATTGTCCAAGTGCACGGGGCTAATTCCGGCTTCCGTGTTGCAGGGACAGTTCTGATAGGGGAAGGGGGATGCGAGTCCATTTGCCATTTGCCGTAGCCGGAGTTATTTTGGGATCCGGGGAGGAGGAAAACAAGGCAAACAACGAGTGCTGTGGCACTCTCCGATACATTAGGAAAGTGGTGATGTATCACCCCGAGATCCGGTCAATAGATTCGGTTCTATCGATAGTACTCCGTACGGGGTCCTCTGTAGTCAATGGCCCATTTAGTCCGTTTAGTCTGAATGCTAAGCGCTTGGCAATGACTCGGCTCAAGGGGCCCACAGGCTTGAATCTGGGGGTTTCTAAGTACTATTAAATTGCATACGAGCAAAAAGTCCGCATAGATATTGGACTCTGGGACAATTTAGCTTACCACAATCATGCAATACACTACCAAATGTGGAGGTAGAAAACCCCCGTCGATCGCCAGTGGAGACGAACGGAGAGCGACGGAGCGCTGATTTGGCCCGTGACTTACGTTATCTTCCATAAACACCTTCCCCGATAACGCCTTTCTCTACTCCGTAATATTCACATCTGTACTGTTATACCTTTTTCCTTTCTCTCCCTTTTCCCCTCTGAGTACCTACTGCAAAGTCGCTAGGGCCGTGGACCCCCGATTCCCCTTGTCCCGCCCCCATCTACCGAGGTGGTCAATCCGTCGACGCCTCGACCCTAGCGCGGATGATCTGAACGACTCAAGATCCCACCCCCCGTTTCGCATCTTGCATTTCCAATCATAGCTCGCGAGCCTTTCTTTCTACTATCGAATCTCGGGCGACTCAAATGACACCACTACGACTACATATCGATCCAAAATGAGCCTAAGATGATACCCCATTCTTCTGCCGGCGGCCAATCGTGGGGTCATCAGATGCGACCATTCAATGGTGGCCCCGGACAAATTGATCTGGCACAGACGTCTGGCCAGTATGATCCTTCTTCGGACATCTCACAGCCGCCTCTGTTACAAGCCCAACCGCCACCCCAAACCCGTCAGCCAGCCGTCGTCGACTTGACAGGCGGCGGGCTCGAGTCGCACGACAGGGTACCGCCGCCAAAGCGACCTAAACTCGATGTTTCTGGTGGATCAAATGTGGGGGATGCTTCGACAGCGAGTAGTGCTGAAGCAAGGAGTACTCCGGGAAGCGCGGGCTCGCGTCCTTCGCTCTCATGGCGCGGCCGGCCGCTGTGGTCTTTCCAGGCCGTTATGTCGGACATTCCAGGCACCGAGAACCGGGCCGACAACGCAAGGCCATCTTCGCCACCTCCTTTTCCTGTTCAGCCTTGGAGTAGCGCCCCGATCGATCGTCAAGTTTCCGGGTCGAGATCTGGGGACAGCTCTTCGGACAAGAAGGTCCGAACAATTCCGTACCGCATCCAAACCCCCTCCGCGGCTCCAAAGTTAAAGGGTGAGAGTAAGTAAATGCCTTCCCCGATGATTGATCACATCGCTAATCACGTTATTTAGAAGTTGCCGATTTCTCCCCATGGACCGGTAACCATCCCGAAGACGTTCTGAACGAACAAACTGCGAAGCAAGGGTATTACGATCGGACGCAGGTCTCTCAGAATGAGTCGAACACTGCGCGCCCTGCATTATATGGACAATTAAAGCACCGCACGAGTCTGCATGTGCTCTCCTCCGTCTTTGCCGCTGCCTTGGAGAAACGACAACACCACAACACTGTGCATGCGCCATCGAGCTTCAAGCCGCCGCCGAGAGTCACCCTCACCGATAATAAACGGGAGGCCTGGCTTCGAGACCTTGCCAATCCATCGGTGCCACTGCGCAAGTTGAGCCGGACTATCCCCCACGGTATCCGGGGCAAAGTTCTTTTGGACCAATGCTTGGGCAAGTGGATTCCAGTGGCTAGAGCTGTGTGGCTCGCCAAGTGTGTGGGTGCCAATGAAATCCGTGCATTCAAACGGAAAGGTACTAGTGGTGCTTTGGCTGTGGGCTTGGAAGCCAAGTGGGTGCGAGACTGGACAACCAATGTTCATCAATTTGTTGAGGGGGTGTTCAGTTCTCTCAAATCTGCGGATTGGAAAGCCCGGATGACCTATGCGTACGTCAAATCTACCACCTGAATGTGACTTGCAACTGACGGTTTTCTTAGCGTTGGATTGACCGCTCGTCTATTCTTTGCGAACTTACTGGACCACGATCATTTCATCGAGTGGCTCCTGACATCTTTCGAAGCAGCGTCTCTTACCACCGTGCCTGTTTGGCTTTTGATGCTGGGTATATACTGGAATAATTTGATGCGATATAGGCGCAGGGGTCGGCGCTTGGCCGAGATCCTGCTTGCGAAGCTGCATCTGGTATGTGGAAATTCCAATGTTTCCTCGCGTGTTAAACTAACGCGAGAACAGTGTACCGAAGCCAAATCGGAGCCCCTTCAGCCTCTTGTTGACCGGCTGTCTCCTTTTATCAAGAAGCTTGTTCATGAACATACTTCATCCATGATTTTGCCGAATACCTGGGACATGTACAAACACCACGTCTCATCGTGCCTCAACCTCTCAAACAAAGTCGACCGGGCTCTGTTTCAGAGCATTGCCGAACGCAATGCACGAGTTCAGAGACCCCGAATTTCCAACGTAGTCACACGCTGCTCCCCTCATCAATGCATCATCCGTCTCCTCGATTCCATCCGCTCCGCACAGGACATTCCTTCTGTCTCATCTGCTTGTTTAGATTCCGTCGACGACAAGCCAATTTTGGTCTCCAAGCTGCTGGAATGGCTTGCGACGCCGTTCCGTTACGGTATATGCCGAGTCTATATTGGCGTTCGCCTGCTGCGAAAGTGGAAGTCATGCGGCGTGGATGTGGACGAGAATATTCTCGCCTTTCTCACCAGATTCCGGGACAACAAGAAACTGAACATGGAAAATGTATACCATGTCATCTCAGAGCTTGTCAGGTCACGGACGTTCTCGGTTGGTCGATACTTGCAGTGGCTCGTGGCAAAAGGCGTCACGAGCCACTCCCCAAGCGAAAGACAGACGGTACGAGACTTGCCCTGCGATATTGGTCTGATAGCCCAACTGCCCATCGGCCGTCTTCCGGAACACGTTCGCAACCTGCGCGGCACTTTGTTGGCCCGCACTGGACTTTCTGTTTCTGATGAGACCACGATGGTAGCCAATGTCAAGGACCTTATCAGCCAGCGTCTTCCGGGCATCTTTGACGTGGATATGCATGATGACTTGTCGCTCGAGTCGTTGCCAGTGGACTTGACCTGGGCTGTCAAGGCCGAAATTGGCCAATGGCTACGACGCGGGGTTGCTGAGCATATTCGGGAGACCTCAGCGGTTCGAGCCAGTCTTCCAGGTGATACTGTCCTACCGGTTTCCGCCCTGACGCCAGACGAATTCTATAGTGTCCGCGACATTCTGGAGATCTTTGGAGACATCTCTATGCTGGCAGATGTGTTAAAGTGTGCTTCGGGCTCCGATGACAGTACTGTCCTTGCGTCGGTTGCCGATACCACAAATTGCCAGTTCGACTCACTGTCTGTGATTGGTGCCACCACCGACCTCTTTCACAAGCTAGTTGATGCGTATGCAGGCCTGAAGCGCTTCAGCATCCCCAGTCTGGATTTAATGTTCTCGCTCATTGAACTCGGTCTTCGGATCCCCAATGAGCTCAACACTGTTTCCATCCTTCGTCAGGATCTTTCTCGCATGGAAAACAAGTCAGCGGTAGCGGCATCCTCGCCAGTATCTGACCACATCCCTGATACCTTTGTCGACACAGATCCCTTGTTCCGTGAGAAACTGGATCATCTTCTAGTCTCAGGGAATGTCATGGATGAGCCCACTCTGGACTCGATCTTCAGCACTCTGACCAAGCACCTGGAGTCCGATGGCGGAAACGCAAAACTTTCGGCTAACGACACCTGTCGCTATCTGGCGCAATTGCGGTCTTTCCAGCCGAAGCAGTTCGATGGAATTCTTGCTCGCTGGGTTTGTGGTCATCTCTTGTCTGCTGATCGCTCCGTCTTACTCCGTATGCTTCCACCTCTCATTGGGGTTGGGTGTGTCACGATCCGGTCGTATTTGTCCCTAGTCAGGAGACTCGGGTCTTCCCCAACGACTATTCCCAATGCGAAGGATTTACCTGCTGAGCTCGTCGAGCTTCTCGTGTCTCGCACGGAATATGACAAGTATCTGGATCTGGTGTCCTATCGATTCCAATTGGCACAACGGGAGTTTCTTTCCAATAACACCGAAGAAGCTTTGAGAATTGTCTGCGATGCCGCGACATATCTCGGCGCTGGCGAGTGCAAGGCTTCAGTCAAGCGAAATGACTTGGAGGCATCTATGGTCAAGCTGATGAGGGAATTGCTTGTGCAAAACCCTGAATGTGCGGATCACGGCTGCATGCAGAAACTTGTCGACCAACTCCCGGCAGCCATGCGTATTCTCCAGAAGGCGCTCGACCTTTTGCTTGGAGTATATCCACAAGAAGGGAACTCGGTAATCTCAGAGATTGAGAAGCTTGCAGGTACAACTGATGATTTCTCGCTTCCATTCTGTCAGTTGAAGCTTCAGATTCTCTTCGCCGGAGACGCGGAGAACGAGGATCGCAGCAGTATCGTGGATGCGATGTTCAAAAATGTCGTGGCCGGCTCCCGTGAGCAGAATCTCAATTGGGTCAATCTTGTTGCGCTCATGAATGCAGATGCGGTACGCCAGATTCGTGAACGTGCCGAAAAAGAGTTCTTTGCTATCTCGCTGCTCGAAGAGCCCAATAGTACCCTCACAGCACCTCACCGCGTGTCATCCCTGAATACAGCCAAAATATATCTCACCATCATTGAGCAGCTGGCTAGCAGCATCCCAGAGTCTGGGACACCGTCGGTTGCGTCGGCCCTCGTGGAGAAGATGGACTCGCTTCTTCACAAGATCATCACCATGCAAGCCAACTTCAACAACCGTGAGCATCACTCTGGATTCACAGCCAATCAGGCACGAAACGATTACGAGCGTTCTCTTGCTTTCTGGTTCTCGGCCCTCTTGAGAATGGTCGTCCTCCACCGCGCTTCGTTTATGCAGCCATCTCCTACATTGAAGATCAGCTCGACCCACGAGCAATCCCGGCTCTTGATCTCGATTTTCTGCATCGCGCTCTCTCGTCTCCCGGACGACGTGCTACGCCTTTTCCCAGGAGCCGATTATTTCCCTCGCTCCGGAGCCGTCGAAGATTACAGCCCTTGTCCAGGCATCCTATTACAAACACACGCCCTAGACATCGCTGCCTCCCTGATCGACATATTCCCCGACGAAATTCGTCACCAATGTGCCCGCTTCCTCAAGGAGAAATGCCCATCGTTCGCCCCGCTCCAAAATGACATCCGCTTCATCTATCTCCTAGGCCCTGTGGCGGACTCTCATGCAGCTGCTATTGCTCAGTCTGCGCCTGCTCCGTCTCCAGCGGCTTCCACGTCAACCCCTACTCCCTCGCCTGCCAATTTCTCTACTTCTGGCTCTACACAACAACCTCCTACGTCGTCGGCGCTGTCTGGGGGAGCGAGCGAATGGCCGAATTGCATGACGAGTCGGCTTCGTCTTCAACGCGGTGATCGAATTGTCGGTCCGTATCCGATGCGGCCTTGGGAGCTCTTGGAAGATGCGGCTCCCTTTGTGGGTGTCAATGACACGGCTGTGAATCTGGGCTATTTCGATGCGCGACGCGTTAGGGTCTAAACATACTCCTATCCCATTCCCAGTACCGCACCGCCTCCACCAGTCCAGCCATCTTCATCCTTGGATCGTTTCCCTTTCTATAATAAGCATCCTCACCACAATGCATCTTAGCCTAAGCACTCGCATTGCCGTCCCTTTGGCGTTTGTTCATTCGTGCAATTGCTTCGCGAGGGGTTGGTATCTGTCATTTGTCATGCACGCATTGACAGCACGTTCGCGTCTTTTTGTATATATAATCATCTTCCATTTCCCGGCGTTGTGGAGGCTGGGTTGAATTCATTATATGCCCTGGTCCTTCCCTGGGTGGTTTTATCATAGCATATTTTATCATAGCATTCGAGGTTACCTACTTTTATCTCCAAGGTTCTATATCCATCTGGGCAATTCATTTAATGGCTCTGAGTCTCTTGGTAAGCATCTTATTAGGTCGAGATCCGTGGACGTTTTCCAGTCCGTAAATTGAAGTCGATGAGCAATAGGTAGTCCAGAACGAAAATAAAGACTAGTCAGCTTTCCCCTCACGGTACTTCTCCACTTCGCTGATGTATTTTCTTTAGCCTTGGAGGACTAAATTACTAATAACGTAGAAAGTATCTAGAGATGTAACACCTAAATCCGTATATATTGAAGCCGTCCTTAGCATCATTGATATCGAGCTGCACTCTGTAGTTTGATGTTACGAATACTCGCTCAAGTCTACTACAATCCCATCTTAATCATTATGAACCCTGGTCCTAGTCGGGGCTGATCCAACGAACTTTCAAGGTTGCCGAAGTCCACCAAGCACCCGAGCCTCGTAGTGTTTCGACTCACGTATTAAGACCCAGCAGCGCTATCACTCCAATTAATAAGGAAAGTCGTCACCGGACGATAGGAAAAATTCCAGAAAAGTATCTTGTGCATAGCTATATTCTTTTTGTATTGATGCCGAGGGATAGATTCGTCACAGTCATATACAACTGTGTACAATCCAAGCCTCGCGACGTCGAAACTCCATAACTAATCAATAACTTGAACCAATATGGATTACAAGAGGGAATGTGAACAAATAGAAATATCACATCACAAAAGCGGGAAAACAAATTCTTTCCAGAAAACAAGACACAGTTATAAATAGGTTCATGTCGACTTTAACCCAACGTCCGCGCCATCGACCCGCTCTGTGAATTCGAACCAGACTCGAAAGTCTTCACTTATCCTTCTGCACTTGCTGCTCCTCCTCCAGCTCACGAATGATATCCAGCAACGTTCCCTCGGTGTATTCATTGCGTAGGCTCTCCGCCCCCAGTCGGACGTAGTCCTCAATTGTCTTTCCGGTTTTCAGCTGGTACTTCTCGTCGAGGGAACGGGTCTGAGAGCTTGAATCGCTGATAGAATCGGTGTCATTTGGGGATTCATATCGGATAATCTGCTCGCTGTGGAGAATCCTGGTGTTTTTACTCTTGTTGGAGTCGGACACTGGGCTGGAGCCAGATTCGGAGATAGCCTCTGCTGTCGTGTCGTCGTCTCCGACTTCTTCTGTCACTGGAACAAGGGCTGGCTTCTCAGGCTCAGGCTTGAGCTCGATCTTTGATTCGGTCTCGGAAGCACTTTCCTCGTAGTCGGTGTCTTCAGAGTCTGAGTGGTGAACACGGATCAATCTAGGGATCTTTCCGGGATCCTCCAGGTTGAAGAGATCAATCTCAGTCTTGGTCTCTCGCTCTGTTCCAGGGCTCTCGTCTGATTCGGTCTTTTTGTCCGACTTGTCCCCCTCCTTGACTACTTCAGGGTTGTTACTCGCCCTTGTATCCTTCTTGATTGTCACGACGACCTTGGGTGGTGGCGTTGGCTTGTTGTTGCTATCAGGAACAGTGGGGTGGGCCACATTTTGGAGGTAGGGCTCATTGTAACCCATCTGGCCTGTCTGGTTGAAGTATCCCTCTGAGTAGTTGGGCATATTGAATGGAGGGCTGTAATATCCATTGTTCAACTGGTAAGGCTCGCCCCAAAAGGTGGGTGGAATTGGACTGTACGGCGGCTGGCCGTTCACAATGAATGGACCGTTGCTGAGGCCGGACGCGAAGGTCCCTGGAGGGGGGTGAAGAAGGCCGGGTGGATGACGGTTTCCGTATACCGGCTGGCCATTGATAACAAATGGAGGGGGAGCAAAGCCGTTACCGGGAGGGGGAGGAGGGTAGAAGGGTGGATGGTCGCCGTACGGCATTCCGTGGACGATGTTGGGGACATTTTGGTATCCACCACGATGATGGACATTTTCGTATGCGCCACGAGGGTGAGCATTCTCCTGATGGTACTGTGATTGACGGTTCCTTGAGAACCCGCGATAACCACCTCGAGGAGGTCCGCTGCGGTGCCCTCGCTGTCCCTGATATCCGCGGGAGTGATTGCCTCGGAATGACTGATGCGAATTGTATGATTTTGTCCGAGGCTGATCGCTCCCTGGAATCAGTGGACTTCCATCCATATCGAGAAGTGAGAGGTAGTAAAAGTGATCTTTGGAGAAATGCTGAACGCGTGTCAGTGGCCTGTTGTAAGAGAGAGAGAAGGGTACTTGCCTTAATTGCGTCTCTGCAGTCATCGACGTAGGCGAAGGTAACTTTGCCCACGTTGGTCCAGCTGTTAAATCCCGACTGATGGGATTCAATGCACCAGGCCTCGAGAGGACCCCGTCCTCCCAGAACAGATGTGATGTCGTGTTGAGTGATGGGCTCGCCAGAGCGGAGACCGAGGAGGGCCGTTCCTGCTACTGTGTGAGTTCTCAGGACACAAAGTTGGAAGTTGCGAGGTAGATTTACGTCTCCCCTTTGCCCTTTCGACTCTTAGCCAACGTTCATGCAGTTGCGTGCATTGGTCACATCCCAAGGCTGCGTTGGCATCCGCGACTCGCTTCCATATATTAGCTTTTGCTCAAGCATAAAAGGAAGCCAACCCAACATACCTCGAACTGTACAAAAGCACCCGGTAAATTCTTTTTCTTGTCTTGTTTAATTTTAACGTGACAGGGGCCAAACTGCGTAAAGACCTCCTTAAGATCTTCGGCCAGCTGCTCGGTTTGGACCTTGGTCGAGAGACTGAAACACGGTTAGTCCCTGGGTTATTATTTCATAGAGTTAGATACTTACTTTCCAACAAAGATACACGCATCAGGAGGAAACAGGCCCTGTGCATTCTTGGCCGAGGGCTCCTCCTGCAAACGGTCTCCCCGCCGAGGATAACTGTTCTCGATGCTGGGGACCACGACCTGAATTGTCATATTGAGGGTATGTATTTGTGCTGGGTAAGCTATAGTATGTCTGTCAATCAATTACGGTGATATAGCGAGTGTAGATGGTCGGGAAGATTGATATATGAAGAAAGACCGTGTAAAGGGTATGTAGGAAGAGGAAGGCTGAGCCCCTCCGCCACCGACAATTTCAGCTTCTATATGCCATTACGGCTTGTACTAAGCCTGTTCGTGTGCCGGGCACCATTTAAGCTGTGGAAATTCCCCCAAACCATGGCTAGGTCCTAGGGTTAGGAGACCGCGTGCCATGTGAGCCCTCTCCGACTACAAATGTGCCTTAGGGTGACCTGTACCGTTCAGCCAAATCCTTTCTGCAATGCAGCCCTGATCTACCGTAAAATTCACGGTTCCATGATTTGGCAGAGATGACTCTTCGGCACAGCTTAACTATAACCGCTTAGCCGGGGTCATGCAGCGACTGTTGACCGTGGTTAAGGCCAACTATGGCAGAGTCTGGTTAGAGTTGCTGCAAAACATGACAGAAGAATTCATCATAGGGTTGAGTTTTTCTTACTTCAACTGGGCAAGTCGAAGCTAGGCTGATGTCTAGCCCAACTTTGTTTCTCCCACAGAGCTTGTCATGCTAATCGTTTTGTTGCATATCATGTGGTTGGCTTTCCATGCATGAATTGAATTGCTCTGACTGAAACTTATTCGGTTGACAACTGAGCCTTTCCCAGATAATATCACTGCATGAGCCACATCTAGATCTGTGGGGAAAGTAATCAACCCAAGAATATCAAGTGGTGCATATTTCGTGATCTAGTCGCCCATAGTAGCAACAATAATATTCATAGTCAAGCTCTTTTCCACCTGGGCAGTTCAGACCATCAAACCAGTTTTTTTAGTCAGTGCTCTTTTATACACCATATCTTTTTACCTTCTTCCACTCTTTTCAGGGTTTTAGTGCCCTTGGCCGTGTTACCGCGAATCCCTTTATGCATAGCTCACGAAGTATGCTCGTCCACATGAGCACCTTCAAAGCCTTGGGGTTATCTAGATGCATCTAAAACCTTGAAACAAAATGCAACAACCATCATGGGCAATAAATAAAAGCAAATTTATATAGAAGTTCAAAAATGTCCGAGTTACTATCTTATCGCGGCTGATCGGCGAGTCTTCACGCCACCTCGGGAAGCGACATCATCCCCGAAGACCTAAAGCTTTCTCCAATCCTCCCTACGCTCTCCCTGACACTCCACATCAATCATGATTCCCACTCGAAGATTAGCCGCTCAGAGCGGTTTCTTCAAACGTAGTGCCGAGGAGCTCAGCCGGCTGTCGAGAATTGGTAGAGTCGCCCTGAATCCTCCCCCAGCTTGCAAATAACTAAAACGATCTCAGCATGGAACACCGAAGGCCTTCACACTCCTACCAAGCCATATGTTTTGCTCGATTTCCAAGACCAAGAGACCGTCCAGGGTTGCAAGACTATGGCTGATCGTGTAGTCGGTGGATTCAGCACCGCTAGCCTCGACTACGAGCCCGGCGATCCCTCGTCCAAGACACCGCCACACGCTCGATTCCACGGCTCGATTTCGACCAAGCTCCCGGAGAATAATTGGCAGGTTGAGCGAACTGGTACTTTATCCCTTATAAGTAGCCGGATTCCATGAACTTGAGACTGATCACGTTGGGATCGATAACAGGATACGCCGCGTTCCGCAACCAGGACCGCGGTATGTGGCTTTTCGGCCGTCTTTATTGGGACGTCGACCCGTACGCCTACCTTGCACTCCGCGTCAAGTCCGATGGCCGCCGATACACCGTGAACATCCAGACAGACTCCATCATCGAGACAGATATCCATCAGCACAGATTGTATACCCGGCATCACCGCGTCTACGAGAATGCGGCACAAAAAGAAGAGCCCAGACGCATTCAATCATTGGAAGACGAAGAGCTCGATGGATATCCCGCGCCGCAGGGCGTGCCCGATGGACTTTCTGAGGTCCCGCCCGAGTCCACTATCATCGGTTCATCCTCTACTTCAACAACTACATCCGGTACGACCGGGTGGGAGACGGTTCTCCTGCCGTTTAACTCGTTCGTCCGGACTAACCACGGCTACGTTGTCGAGCCGCAGACCTCTCTCATTCGTCAGCGGATCAAGAGTATCGGTGTCGGTCTTACAGACCGTGTCGAAGGCCCGTTCGACCTGCGCATTCACAAGATCTGGGCTACGAACGGCATGAGCGAGGCAGAGATAGAAGAGGAGCGAGCTATCTGCGGTGCGGATGCTTTGCCGATCGACGAGGGTGTTCAGTCGGGATGGGTGAAGGGCAACAAGAAGCCTAAAGCTTCTGGCGGCCAGAAGAGCCCCGATGCGAAGGGACTGAAGGGTCTTCGGTCTGAATGGGATGAGTGAATTTGCCACCTACAGACTGTGTAATTTAGTTTAGCGAAAGCCTCGTCCCATATTGGACATCAAAGCAGACAAGTATGTAAGACATTGGACATGAACATTTTTTCCATTTGTTTCTCATTTGTTGTAGTTTATCCTTGGTCGTTCATAAAAAGACATGGGATCTAAATCCCTCCGAAGATACATCCCCCACATATACACCGAATAATCTTATGCTGGCTCTAGTTACCACCCGTGATCTTCTCCCACGCCTCCTTATACTTCTCGGCAGTCTTCTGCGCAATCTCATCGCTCATCCGCACACCCTCCTTGCCCTTGAGTCCCTCCTGGACCAGCCAGTCACGCAGGATCTGCTTGTCAAAGCTCGCCTGGCCACGACCGATAGCATAGGTGTCCTTGGGCCAGAAGCGGGACGAGTCCGGGGTCAAGACCTCATCCGCCAGCACGACCTCGTCAGTCTCCTCATCCACGCCGAACTCAAATTTGGTGTCGGCAATGATCACGCCGCGCTCCAGAGCGTACTTGTGCGCAGCCTTGTACAGCTGAACGGCGAGCTCCGCGATCCTTGCGGCGTACCGCTCTCCGACAATCTTGACGGCTGTGTGATTCCGAGTCAGCTTTCTTGATATCAGCTTCGAGAACGGGCACAAAACATACCCTCATCGGGATGGATATTCTCGTCGTGCTCGCCCAGTTCAGCCTTGGTACTGGGCGTGTAGATCGGGCCGTTGGGGAAGGCTTCGCTCTCCTGCAGGCCAGCGGGGACAGCCAGGCCGTGCACAGTGCCGGACTTTTGATACTCCTTCCAGGCGGATCCGGTGATGTATCCACGGACGATGGCCTCAATTGGGAGGATACGGAGCTTGCGCACCTGCATGCTGCGATTCTGCAGCACCGGTCGCAGCGAGGCGGGGATCTGGGGTGGGAGATCGAGGGTGAGGAAATGGGTGCGCAGACCGGGGACGGCCTCGGTCAGGATCTTGAACCATGTCTTGGTACAGAGGGTAAGCAAGACGCCCTTGTTAGGAATGCCCTGTAATTGTAGACTGCGTCAGTAAATCAATCCAACTGTATGCATGGGCGGGGCGTACATTCTCCATGATCACATCGTAGGCGGAGATCCGATCAGTCGCAACGAAGAGCAGGGTCTTGTCGTCGACCTCGTACAGGTCGCGCACCTTGCCGCGGGCAACGAGAGGCAGCGCACCTTGCAGATCCGTGTTTGCCAGAGCTTCCGCCATGATTGATTGGTCAATTGGAGAGGAATGAGGAAAGAACAACCGGTGCGTCATCTCGTTTTTCGCTTTTTTTGGCGGGGCACCGATTGCGGCCTTGCAGCCTCAGGCACTTATCGGGTTATCAAGTGCAACGCGCGCCTTCGCATCAGAAAACACGCTTTTGCTTTTCACTTTTCGTTGCAAGATGCGCCATCTCCAATCATGACGCGCTATCTGACACCGTGGAGGATCTCTCTACTGTGTCTGATCACTGTCTACACGGACGGTGTCGTTCCCAACTCGTCTGCGATCCATGTATTGTCCTTCCTGACCGCAGGCTTATTCCCTTTAGATCCCGCCGATAAGCAATGGGTGAAACACTACCTGCCCAGCATCGCCGAGCTCGAGGAGGTGCTCTCTGGCCATGAATCCTCGGTTCCTGGACGTACCCTGTGGGACCTCTTTCTCAAAAAGATCTGGTCGCTTGACTCGCTTGATGCGCTGGAGGAGTTCTTTAGCGATGTCCTGCCGTCGTTGCTCAGCAAGACGCGTGAACAACTGATGCAGGACAGAGACAATGGCCTCCCTCCGGAAGATGAGCGTATGCGATTGTCACAGAGCTCCCCGCTTGGCGCGTTTATCCGCAGGGCATACCTTGAATACACTCGGCTGCAGTTCCACGACTCGGTAAAATTGTGGTCTGGCTTTGTGAAATACCGCCTGCCTACATACCATATGTGGGCGCGGAGGAACCCCTCGAGGGAACAGGCTCCGGTCGATGTCAATCTCCTGAACTCCAATAGCTACCTTTCTCAGGTGGTGTACGGCAACATTGAGGATGACGAGGAAGAGGGCATTGTCAGCGTTAAAGATGCTGAACGGCTGGTTGAATTTCAAGTTGGAGAGTTACAAAGTAGGCCTATACTGGTCTCGGGGTCGTTTGCATTTGCAAAGGCTAATTATCACAGGACTGGGAGGCAGAGTCCCGGATGAGATGCGGGCCCAACTCAAACACATCATGACATCGGAGTCTTCTGTACCAGTACTCATGTATTACCTGGAGTAAGCTCCCTCGAATGCATTCCAATTGCACCACCCGTTCCTGACACAGCTTAGGTATTTGGATGCTTGGCGCGCTGGCGACTATACATCAGCCTTCGACAACCTCCACCGGTACTTCGACTATACCATGCACAGCAATCAGGACCGAAGCGCGTACCAATTTGCCCTTCTGAACCTGGCTATTATACAGGCAGATTTTGAGTGTTTCAACGAAGCCATTTCCGCTGTGCAAGAAGCTGTCGCCATTGCCCGCGAGTCGCATGACATGAACTGCCTCAACTTCTGCATGAGTTGGCTTTATCATTTTGGCAAAGCCTTTCCAGAGCAGATGCGGGAGGTACAGAACAGTGGTATGCTGGGGAATGAGAAGGAGGGTCTCGCCTTCCTCAAGGCCAAATCGAAGGAGACCGATATGTGGTCCCTCATGAGTACAACATTGCTGAGCGAGGCCAAGTTGGAAATGCAGCAGGTACGTTCAAACCTATGGTTGACATCTAAGCATTGGTTTATACTGACCGCTGCTAGGGAGAGAGTCTCGCCTCCATTGTCGAGTCGTTCGTGCGAGCATCACACGTCAATGTGACCAAGAGCCTCTCCACCCCTACAGGCGCGTACATGTTGCTGCAGAGCGCCATGTATGCTCGGATAGGTATTTATGCTCGAGAAGTCGCTGAATTGATGACGCTAATCACCGTCCGGTAGGTGCAACACATCTTTCATGGCTAAACACGGAGGTCTTCCGCGAATGCTACAGGGAAGGCCAGCCATATGATGACTTTGTCAAGCTCACCTTCCGCAATTGCCAAATCGTATGCCAGGTCTACCTCCTCGTATGTTGAACAGAGTTAATTTTCATGTACAGCTGGCACAAAAGGGCAACTACAAGGAGGCCTTCGCCCGCATGAACAAGATCGAGCCAGAAAGGCTCCGAGCCTTCAAATACAATAACGCCTGGACATACTACTCAGGTCTTCTACAGCTACAACGGCAAATCCGTCGGTGAGTGCCACAGATCATTTCTAATCACCTTCAAAGCCCTAACAATCCCCAGCGACGACAAAGTAGCAGTCGAACACATCATTGCCCAGCTCCAAGCCGTACAACTGCTCGACTTCGACATGCGCCTCCTCCTAGCCTTCTACACAATTGAATTTACAATCCGCCAAGGTGATCACGGCCACGCCCTCCGAATGGTCGAACAAGCCGCCCACTCCATGCAACCCGAAAACTTCGACGTCCACTCCCAAATCCGCCTCCTCTGCCTCAAAGCGCGCATCCTCGAGAAATCAGGCCAACCCCAACGAGGCTTCTCCCTCGCCATGCGCGCCGCCAACATCGCCCACCGCTCCAAAATCCTCTTCGACCTCTGGGAAGCCATCTGCACTCTATCAGCCGTCCTCCTCAGCCTGCGCGAGTTCAACGCCGCTGACCAGCTAGTCCAGAGTATAATGCCTCAGATCCTCGCGAGTGAGGATTCTGCGCTGGTCGCGCGTGCGTACTCGTTGCTCGTCGATGCAAATATGGGCATGGCGGGTGAATTGTGGGCGCAGCTTGGTAAAGAGAGCACGCCTGCTAGAAAAGAGTACGTTAATCGTGCGCTTGGGTATATCGATTCTGCATATGATGCCTATGAGGAGATTGAGGATATCCTCGGCCAGACTGAGATGATGGCTAAGAAGGCGACTGTCATGCATTTGACAGGCGATCCTGTGCTGGCTAATGATTATGCGGCCAAGTACCTCGATCTTAGGAAGCGGCGTGGCGCTGAGGTGTGATCAGCTTATGGTGACATTGTATCTTTAGGAGGCGTTTCTATGTCGTGGGACTGGAAGGGACTAAATACATAGATAGATCTTGCCTCCAGGGCTTGAATGATGTTCATTCGCTTTGCATCTTGTCTGCTCTGCTACGTGTTTCCCGGAGTGTGCTGCTCAAGTAGCGAAGCTATTTGTTATGTAGTATAATCACTCAGCTTTGTACAATGCAGAACGCTCCTGTCCTGTCCACAAATTATAAACTCCCGACGTTTACGGATACTACTCCCTTGGGTTGGAGTGTGGAAGGTCCAGAAGATACAATCCACCCGAAACCAATAATATTGGATCTAGGAAAACGCAAGGGACAAAGGAAAAAGCAGAAATGACGGGCTTCACTTCATTCTCTCGAGTACATCCCCAAGCTTCGGACTCTAGACACTTCTCCGATAGATATACATGTAACTGCGCACCAAAGACGATCTCCCAAACGCATTGGTAGCTCGCTGAACGAGCTTCTGTGATTGGAGCTTGGCAGTGTAACCTGCTTAGGTAGTCTTGTCCTTGTTGTGGTAGTTGACGGAGGAGTTCCAGCTATGGCGAAGAAAGGTTAGCTATCGCGGCCTGACATGACTTGGCTCCGGGGAACAGCTCCGAGCGGGCTGCAGAATGCAATTGCAAGTGCACCCCCGACAGCAATAGGGTCCGACTCTGTGGCGGGGCTCGGGTATCAAAAATGATGTGTGTTCGAACTTACAAAATGGTCTGTGGAAACGAGTTAGCTATTTGACTCTGTGGATATGTTTCAACGCAGAAAACTAAAACTCACCTTGTCACCGTCGCCCCAGGGGAAGTTCTTCACGCGGATGTTCTGGTAGGGATATTCGGTGCGCTCCTCAAGAGGGGGCATGTGCTCCCAGTGCTCCCAGTGCTCGGACCAGAGGTTGTAGGCGTTAAGACCGCCACCGATCAGGCAGGGGATGACCGCACTGTGTTTTGTATCGTTAGTGGTATTCTGGGTAGCTCAAGGTGTGGGACAATGGGTCTCTGCTGCACGAGGCAAAAACATACAAGATCGAGAGCTTGCGCCAGAGGTCTGTAGAGCCATTGAGTCAGTGCACGTCGCTCAGAAAATGACAGCCTCGATGGAATGTCCAGTACGGGCCAATTGGGGGGTCACGCACCGCTGGTGGAGGCGGCGTGGTGCTTGACAGCAGCGCGCTCGCGGTTGAATTCGTTGTCGGCGATCCACGAGGGCTGGGCCTCGGCCTCGGAGGAGGCGAAGCGGCGCTGGACGGTCTGGCGAACCGGGGCCGAGCGAGCCTGCTGCGAGGCACGCTGAGAGAAGCGGGCAATGTTGCGGGAGAACATGGTGTGAGTTGGTGGTTTTGGGCTAGAGGGGAGATGGTGTCGTACGTTGAAATCCAAGCCGCTTTAGTGGACCTTGAATTCCCGTGATTCCCCGGCTTAGTCAGTTGATGTCACTCCGCACTCACGTGATATCAATGACAGGGCGAAAGGAGACACTTCGTGTTTCGTTCGCGACGAGTGAGTGAGATTGCTTTGCTTTGCTGCTGAATATGCTGGACATTGACGTGATTCCTATTGGCAATGGGGTTTCGCATCACTACGTGGAATGGTACGTCGTTGTTATGGTCTCACAATCCGTGTTTAGTCGAGTGGTCCAGTGCTCATACTGCGTAACAGTTAATGGGATTCGGTATGTCCAGGTTGGCCTGTAAACCTGGAGGTGAATGCTGAATGAGCGCAAAGAAACCCGTTTTCCTATGAACCATGGAGAGGGAATCGGACCTTCGAAGTAGGCTTGCCAGTTCGTGATGCGTGCGATGGTGATACTGACTCAAGATCAGTCCATGTTTGAGATCCTGGAAGCCGACATTGTGGTCTTTCAGGAAACTAAAATACAACGGAAAGACCTCCGAGATGATATGGTCCTAGTGCCAGGCTGGGACTGCTACTTCAGCCTGCCCAAGTTCAAGAAGGGCGAGTTGTCGTTCTGCATTACTGATCGAGTCACGCTGACTCCTGGTAGGATATTCCGGGGTGGCAATATACACCCGCAATGCCACTTGTGCACCAATTCGTGCCGAAGAAGGCATCACAGGTATTCTGTGCCCGCCCAACTCGGCAATGCCTTTTCGAGACCTGCCAGAGGAGCAGCAGATTGGTGGGTATCCGACGTCTGAGCAGCTCACAAGGCCTGCGTTCGTGAACCAGGAGAATGATGAAGATGGCTCGGAGGATGGGAAGACTACACCAGATCCCAAGATTGATGCAGCGACACTCGACTCTGAGGGGCGAAGCATCGTCCTCGAGTTCCCGGCCTTTGTGCTCATCGGTGTCTACTGCCCAGCATACCGAGACGAAAGCCGTGACTTCTTCCGCATGGACTTCCTCACTGCATTGGATGCTCGGGTGCGCAACCTCATCGCCCTGGGGAAACGGGTATTCATGACGGGGGATATCAACATTGCCAAGGCAAGCCTTGACTCTGCGCATGCGCTGGAGGGTATCCGCAAGAGGACTACGACGGAAGAAGAATACATCTCTACGCCGCCGCGGAGACTGTTCAACTCATTGCTGTCGGATGGGGTCGTTGTTGGAACACGCGACGAAGGCAGAGAGCAGCCGGTCATGCACGATATCTGCAGATCCTTCCATCCGGAACGCAGTGGCATGTATACCTGCTGGGATACGAGGCTCAACACTCGGCCAGGGAACTTTGGTGCCCGGATTGACTACGTGCTATGCAGTCTGGATATGCACGACTGGTTCTGCGACTCGAACATCCAAGAGGGATTGATGGTGCGTCTTCATTTGTACATGTTTGCGCGACACTTGCTGACAGGTTTGCGCTTAGGGATCTGACCATTGCCCCGTCTTCGCTGTCTTTAAGGACCAGGTGCCTTACCAGGGAGGTCTAACTCACATTCGCGACATCATGAATCCCCCGGGGATGTTCAAGGACGGCAAGCGGCAGCAGGAGTACTCGTCTCGGTTCATGTTGCCAGCGTCTGGTCGCTTGCTGCCGGAGTTCGATATGGACAAGCGCCGCAGCATCAAGGACATGTTTGCCCGCAAGCCACCCAGCACCCTCTCCCGATCCTCGTCTGCAGCCAGCGCACTGGAGAAGCCAACTGCATCTCCAGCTTCTGGACCCGCTACACCAACAACAACTACTCCTAACGAGACCCTTAACACACTGGTGTCTTGCGACACCCAGGCCCCAGGGGCAGTGCCTCTCAAACGATCCAAACCGCCTCCCGCAGTGTCTGCCAAGCGCTCGAAGTCCATAGCTGCCCCGTCAGCGTCGGGTCAGAAGTCGCTCATGGGCTTCTTCAAGCCGAAGGCCGGCGATGGTGCGTAGTCCACTTCGTGATCTGCGAGACTATCAACATCCAACCCAGCACTCACCAATGATCACAGGAGCATCGCCCAAGAAGAGCAACCCAGCCCCTAGTCCTAGCATGGCTCCGGTCGCATCACAACCACCGGATACCACAGCCGACATCCCCATTACATCAACAGGCACCTCATCCGCACAGCCCTCCCCCGGAAGACTCAGAACAGACGACTCGGTGGTTGATCCTATCGTCAGCAAGGAAGACTGGACGAAGCTATTTACAAAAAAAACAGTACCGAGATGCGAGAGCCACCAGGAGCCGTGCATCAGCCTGACAACCAAGAAGCCGGGTATGAACCGTGGCCGGGCATTTTGGATCTGCCCACGACCCCTGGGTCCTCGTGGTGAGAAGGAGAAAGGCTCACAATGGCGGTGCCCGACCTTCATCTGGGCCAGCGACTGGAACTCGACCTCACAGTCGGAGACTTGATAGGAGGGCACATTACGGGTCATGTCATTATTCTAGCATGGTACCTCTATCTCATACAGTTCACATTGCATCTACACTCTACATGATACTCTTCGTATGGCCCTCTGGCTGTGAGTAGGTATGTACTGGAGTCCTCATGGAGATATCAAGCATGAAGCCCTAAGCCTTCATCACATGCAGTTAGCCTTTGGAGGGCTCCTTGGGTGCGAAGCCCTAAGCATTGTTCAAATGCAGTTAGTCTCTGGGAAGTTCCGGTAAAAGTGAGACAATTACTGAGTTGAAGGATTTACCAGTGGTACCAGTTAAGATACGTTCCCACAATGTAGCAGTACATAGAAAGCCAGTAGTTGAGGAACCCCCAAACCATGTATCCTGATGCATTTCTGGTAGATTTGAGCTCCACAAAGTGTATAAATAGTACCAGGATAAAAGGTAACCCACATAGAAATAAAGTTGTGGAGCACCGATCCGCAGGGTCCTCCACGTGGGGACCACATATTATAGTTATACAAGGCACATCATACAAAGCCTCAAGTACCATTGTGAATGCCTATCGCTTTATGCAGAATAAAATCACCTGTATAGAAGAAATACTTGTTTTTAAATTAGGGCTTCACCCAAATACAGTAACATGTCTCAAAGGTAGAACAAAGAAAAATTGCCCCGAGCCCTAAGTCAAGGCTTTATCTGGACATAGCACATGTGAAAAGGGGAACTTCCAGCAATCGCCATAGCGATCAATAGCAACAATAGTGAATACCTGAATACACGCAACCTTTCCCTTTTAGGTAAACATCCACGTCGCTGGGTTGCCCGCCTATGCTTAAGAGCTTTTTTCTTTGTTTCTCTTTCTCTTTCTTTCTTCCCTTCCTCCTCCACCCTCCACCTCTGTTTCTTTCTTCCCACATTTATTTGCTCTACTGATTTGTGACCTACTTGCTCTTCTGCATTCCCTCCCTCCACTTTCACCTCGCCACCTTCCTCGCCCACTCTCCTCCGCAGTACTCGGTATCCGGTCTTCACGTGCATTCTTTGTTTTACTTCTCATATCATCTATTCTCCAAACATGGAGCCCTTGATGAAGTCGGACACTGTATGCCGGTTTTACGACTATCTATGCAGTGTCCCAGCATACAAGGCCTCCCAAATCCTCGGACTCCAAGGACCCGACACGGATTTTGAGACCTTTGCAAGTTCCATGGTTGCTGCCATCCCACCTCAGTACTTTAGCCAGCCACTACCCATCGTTAATGGGCCCCGGTTCGAGCTCCGTGACGGCAATCTCACGCTTGTCACCAATCCCACCTCGCCTCCACATGTGAATTGGCCTTCGGGAAATTTGCCAACGTCCACGGAACAGAATGCCACCGGGCTTGTTCCTGCTCGGCCTCCAACGCGCTTGCGCTCTTTGAATTCCTTTATGGTTTTCCGAAGTAAGTCTAACGATAGATTCCGGTGACCTGACCAGGTGGCGCTGACAACGCTGTAGGTTTCATGGCTCCACTGTTTTATGGAGTCATGCAGAAGCAGAAGTCCACTGCCATATCGCTCTTGTGGAATGTAGAGCCACTCAAAGCCCAGTGGGGCGTCATGGCGAAGGCCTACACTACGCTGCGTGACAACTTCGACCTGGACGGAGTGCCGTTGAGCGTATTCACCGCAACAGTTGTTCCTCTGTTTGGAATTCCTCCAGCGTTCCAATATCTCACCCTTCTTGGATGGGAGATCCATCACTGGACGGACCTCGATGGACAGACGGGCTTTGATGTCAACCAAAGTTTTGATGCTGACGTGAGCTCGCTTGATCTCCAGCCTGTGTGTGTTGATAATATTATCGAGCACTGGCGAGGTGTCTACGGATTGATTCCCAAGGCAGGAACTGCCTGGCCTTTTCCTCCACAGGGATACTCAGCGCTGGCTCTTGACACACAGCGCGGGATGGAAAATCCCCAGTCACTTCCCGATCCATTGGATTGGATGTTCAATGATCATAGTGAGCGTCAAGATGGACCAGTTGACGAATTCCACCTGATCGACATGTACGACGAGCCAGATTCCGATATGGATCCTATTCTGGACCTCGTCCACATCCCTCCGGGTGACCAGGGCCCCTCATCCGAGGAGGAGGCCGCGCTTGCCAGTGAACTGGAGCGGCTCTTCCCTAGTGACCCCTAGGGAATGTCATCCACGATGATCGACAATTGCATTTCACATTCATTCACATCATCAACATCGAGCGAGGACCGAGAGCCTACACTAAATTGACAATCGGTGAGAACAGCATCTTCGACCTGAGCCTCGGTACCTCACAGCTCCATTTTGCGACTCGACAAATCTTTGCATGAATGGAAAAAAGAAAACCAGAAAAAAACATCCTTGCATTTAAGCGTGTACCCATTTTCGGTTTCTTTTTCTCCTGTTGTCTAGCTTCGCCCATGCGCTCTTCACCAGCCGGGATTCTAACCGGGGAACCCGGCTTGCGTATGGGCGCCGGACTTTCTTTTGTTCTCTGCTTTTCATGTTTTGTTTTCTGGTTCATACAGGGGATAATGTGGGATCACGACATCTTGTCAATTCCGGCCATGCTTTTCTTTCCCAAGGGGTTTTCGTGGTTGGTCATGTCGTGATGGTAGTTGATAGTTAGCAGAACTTTTTCAATTTACTGCTTTTCATTTACGTTCTTTTGTTATAGAACGAGTCCAGGCCTGGGGCTTCGGAGCTCTGAGCTCCTGTAATCTGCAGCTGTGGAGGTGGAGGTCTATTTCTTTGATGCAGTGACTTGTCTTTGTTTGAGGTGCAGCGCCAAGACTGGATTCACGGATCGAATGCGGGGCCGAGGTAGCCGAGCTTTAATTCGAGTCGAGTGATGAATCATGCATCATGCATCATGAATCACGCATCATGCAGGTGCAGGTGCAGGGATTCGGGGTTTCTTGGTTGGTTACGAGGGAGTTGGAAATGGACTACGTTGGTTGGGTAATGCAAAGTAACGGGTACATTTCGCTAATCACTCGAGCAGCTACGGAAGTATCAAGTATGGAAACAGACGGAGATGGACTCTCCCAACCCCATGGGTTCCAGGATATACACACTGAGCCAGGGAACGAGCTTAGTCTTCCTGGTATGAGATCTTGCGCATCTCGCCCAGACGTGTGCGGGCGCGGGCCAGGTTGTTCTCGAGTTGGAGGATCTCGACCTGTTGAGAAAGGTCAGTAACTGTTGCAGCAAGGGAAGGGAAAAGGGTGGCAAACGTACCTGCTGCTCCATCTCGCGCACTTTGAACTCGTGTGAGCTGAGCTTGCCGTAGTCCTCGGAGTCATTATCGGCACCGTTCTTCTCCGAGATGATCTCCTGCACCTGTCGCACAAGTGCTCGGCATGCTGCGCCAACGGCCTTGCTGGCAGTCTCCAGTCGGTCCTGTGTCTTGCTCATGAAGGTGGCCTTGACACGGCTGGCAGCCACCAGCTGAGCAGTGCTGGCGGCAACGTCGTTGGAGGCGACGATGAGCTGCTCAGGTGAGTTGCGGCCGGAGATGACACCGTCGGCAGTCTCAATCAAAGTGTTGGTTGATCCGGCCACGGCCTTGGCTGCGGAGATCAGACCCTCGGTCCAGCGGTTGTTCTTCTTGTAGAAGGCTGTTCGGGTCGAGCTGCCTCGGCCTTCGCGGACAATCTCCTGCTGTGACTCCGTGGCGGCCTTGATCAGCTCGGCAATCGCGTTGGTCACGGCAATGGCAGCTGCCAAGATTGCGTCGTTGATCTTCAGCTCGTACGTCGAGTAGCCCTCGCGGGGCTTGTTCTTCAGCTTAGCCAGACGCTGAGCGGCGGCGTCAATGGCATCGGCAGCCTTGAGCAGCTCCTGGTCCACCAGGTCGCCCAGGTCACCTTTGGTGCTAATCTTGCTGCTCTTTGGTGCGAAGGACTCCACCATCTTCGACAGTGTCTGCAGGTCGCGCTGAACTTCCAGGTTGTTATTGATAACGACGTCCGTCTTCTGCAGAGGCTCCATACCGTCGAGACGGAAAGACTGGAGGCCGCGGAAGAAGCGCACGGTCGCCTGGGCTGACTTACGGGCAGCGTTGAACAGCTGGTCGGAGCTCTTATCATCGTTGGCGAAGCGGGAAAGACCCTTGGTGTTACTGAGCGTGTCCGCAATCGAACCGGAGAAGACAGACACTGTGCGAATGATCTCGGCGTGAGGGCTGTTCGGACCGTCGGCAATGAAGTTGTTGAAGGCTGTGGAAAACTCGGTAGCCGAGGCCGAGGCCTTTTCGATCTGCGACAAGACATAGGGCGGCGAGGCATTGGAGTTACCGGCCTGCATGGACGAATCCATCTCATACAAGGCATCGTCCACACGCTGTACACCAGTCTGTAGCACAGAGTCAATGATGTCGTTGATCTTGGCCACGGCGCCGTGGAGAACAGTGTCGATCTGGCTATCAAGAGCATGATCGGTATCGCCTTGGTTCTGCAAGGAGTCATTGATTAGCATGCAGGCGAGACATCTACTTGACGACAGTTCTCACCATTCTCAGCTCCTCGAGCTCCATCAGAGCCTGCTCCATGCCTGACTTGTATACCTCAATCTCCTCGTCCTTCTCACGAAGGGCTAGATCGCGGTCGCCATCCCGCTCAGAATGACGGCTTGAGATGTCTTCAAGGGCGCGGTTTTTGTTCTAGATCTGTCAGTCTAACAGACCTCCTACAACACCGAGGGGAGAGGATACTCACTCTGAGGGCCTCCTCCAGATCAGCCATCTCACGGTTATACTTGGACAGCATAGAGGAGATCTCCGTGCCCTTCGAGCGCTCTGCATTCTCAGCACGCTCGAGCGCCAACCGAAGCTCCCGCTTGATTGTCTCCAACTCCTCCTTGTTGGTACCGGTGACACGGTCTCGATCATGCAGGGCGCGATCACGCTCGCGAATCATATCAGCCAACTCTAGGTTCTTGGTCTTAAGCTCACGCTCCAGCTTCTCGCGCCTGTCGATGGCCTCCTGCGCCGAAGCAGCCTTAAGCTTGAGGCTCTTGGTGGTCTGCAGGAGATCCAGGTGCTCCTGTCGCAACTGCGAGTACAGCTTGGCAAGAGCCTCATACTTGGTCCGCCAGGTGTTCACCTGCTCTTGTAGAGCCCGGATCTGCTCGTCCTTGGAGGCACTTTGCATGTTAAGGTTGCTGTTCAGCTGGTTCATCTGCTCCTCCAGGTCCTTGACTCGGCGATCGTACTGCTGCAGCATCAGCTGGTCCCGCTCGTATTGAGCACGAGCATTGAGATTTTCCTGCTCCAGCTCCGCCAGTCGACCCTGTGTCTGTGTCTGGTACTGGTCACGAAGCAGTTGATCTTGCGCCAATCGTTGCTGTTCGGCTTGCAGACGCTGCTGCTCCTCAAAGTCCCGCTGAGCCTGCTGCTGGGCGAGCATCTGCAGTCGTTGCTGCTCCTCCCACTGCTGCTGCAGGCGCGCTTGCTCGGCCTCGTACTCTTCCTGCTGGCGTCTAGCCTCATTGGTCCAGAAGTCGTTGATAGGCTCGGGCTCGGCGGCCACCTTGGGAGGCGGCGATGGCTGCTCAATCTCCTTGGCCGGTCGCCTAGGCAGGGCGGGACGTTCACCTTCCTCACCAAGTAGACTAGGTGGGTCTTGCGGCAGCTTCGGAATGGTAATCAGGCTGGTCAGATATCGCAAGTTGGAGCACTCATAGTAGAACCGGACAAGACGGTAGTGCTGGGCATCGTAACGGCCACGGAGCGGCTCGAGAGCTTCGTCTTCACCGGTTGCTATACAACAGTTTGGCATCTTAGCGGGAGCTCGACCATGATCAAGGGACTACGGGGGTTCATACTTGTGTGCATAGCTCGCAACATGCTCGTAATGAACTTGTAAATGCCATAACTCTCCTGCACTAGAGGCACCAATGCAGAGATTCGACACTCATTGTTAGTACCGGACTGGAAGTGCGAAAAGATGAGCTTCTGGAAGGCATCAATCTGATCCTGCAGGGTCATGAGATCGGTGATGGTCTCATAGCTATAATCCATTAGCATCACGTCACCCAATCTCTTTAATAAAGTTATCCGCACCCTTCATTGGGATCATTGATCGTCTTCAAGCTAATGTATTCCTCGTACTCGAACAAGCCTGCACATGTTAGGCAACACTTCTGCACCCGACCCAGCTGATCCGGAACCACATACCATTGAATTCAGGGTGGTTGCGATGGAAGGCCAGCTTCGACTCGAGGAAAAACACGTATTCGCGGATCAGCGGGGCGTATCCTATCCAAGATTGTCAATGTCCGCATCCACCTCATGCGCCACTCGCCCTCGGGGCTAATGCGCAGTCCCAACACGCAGATTGACATACCTCGAATGCCGTCACCTCCAACACCGCGCATCAAACTATCGATCCAATTGGAATGCTGCTGAGCCTCGCGCACCACAATGGGGTGGCCTTCTTGAAGAACCTTGTGGATCGTGATGAGGGCCTTGAACGTCTGGACCTCGTCGGCGAGAACAGGCTGCCTACAATGCACAAACACGAGTCAGCTCTCAATATTCCGGTATCTCCATTCATCGTATACAGGATCTTGCATACACTTTCATGCCCGCCCAAAAGGCCGCCGACGATTTGTGGTCCCAGGTGTACACGATACAGCTCCGCACATGTTTCCCTGCAAGAGCGCATGTCAGTCGAGTCGAACATTGAGCTAGAGATGGCGCCAGTAGGGATCCTCTGCTAGAAGCAATGGGTCGCTATGCGGACGTACGTTTGGGCGCGGTTTCCTCTGTCGCGAGTCGAATGGTTAGCCTCTGTTCCTCTCATTTCCAGGGCCGGAACCGCCAGAGGAGAACTTACCGATGCTGGTGGCCTTGCGGATATTAATGGCCAGATCGGCCTCCGTCCTGCATGATTTGAGGTTATTCGGCTGCTCAAGATCGTTGGGTTGGGTGGCAGTGTCCCGCTTACCGACTCATAGTGGCTACGATACGAGTTCAGGGGAACAAGATCACCAACGGGAGAACAGACGACGGAATAGTCCGGGCAGCGCGGAAAATCCCAGAGACGAAGCGCTGACCGGAGAAAAGAGAAAAGTGAAGTGAAGCACAAATGTCGAGTGCACGTGGAGAGCAATGACGTTGGGGAGAAAGCTGGCGCCTGTCAGTCTTGGCGACGCCTAAGCCGCTTCGCTCGGCTCATCCCTTGTTCTTCCAACTGCTGTACTACGCGTCATCTACGCCATCTACGCCATGTAGGCAGCATGATTTTACATCTACGTTGGGATACGTTTTTACAATGCTCGTGATAGGAGTTGTGTCATACGTTGCATACCTGAATCGCCACTAAGCGCCATCGAAACACACTGCGACTCTATACATTAACTAACGCCCAGCCTACGGGAATGCTTCTGTCCGGCAGATGCAACAAAGCCCGTGGAATAATCAAAATCCTCCAAACGCCTCTCAATATCATGATCGAGTAGTTTCACAAAGCCCTGGTCAGGTCGGCCCGTTGCTCGACCGTTGTCGTAGGAAAATTAGGGTCCATATCATGCCGACGTTTCCATCTGTCCGTCGGGCACCGGTGTCTCATTGCCGTCAGGTCTGGAAGCCAGAGTCTGGCCCATAGACCGCAGAGATCGAGCTTCCTGACTATCTTCGGCATTCCACTGTTCATTCGTCTCGGCTGGATCGGCTTTGGACAAGGCCTCACTTTCAAGGAGGATACCCTCCGCAGGGCCATTTTTCAAGTCCACATCGCCGACAGCCGGACTGTCCGGTCCAGAATCCAACGGGGCCTCAACCACAAGAACCTCATCGGCAATATTGGTACGCAGATGAGGGGGAATCGGCTTCCTGCGTGGCAAGGGCGGAGGCGGCACGGGTCGATGATCCCCCGCATTGGACCACTCAGAATAAGGAGGTGCCACCACCAAGGGCTTTCGCTTCGGCAGAGTGCCCGAGTTTCTCTTCAGGGCATATTTGTCCGGGTGCGGCAAGGGGGCTCCAGGAGGGGGATGCGGGTGTCCACGCCCAATGGGCTGATCCGGTGTGCCTGAGGGTGTCCGAGACGGATTTGGATCATGAGGCGCCTCTACTTTCCCAAACATACTCATGCCCCATTTCTTTGCAGCGGCGGTTGCTGATCCAATGGTTATGTTACCAGAAGCCTTGTCGTCGGACGTCGCTGATTGGAACGACTTGGTCAAGGTCTCGATGGTAGTGCGCCTGCGTGGCTTCTCGCTTGAGATGGAACTCCCTCGAGAGCTTCGCGGACCGGAGAAGGAAGATATGTTATCTAGACGAGCGGATGAAGGGCTTGTGATGACCTGATCACTGACGAAATCGACTCCATCAAGCGATTCTGCAATGGAGGTATCCCTGCTGCGAAGAGCATTTTCTGGTATCATAATGCCGCCACAGGGCGGCGAGTTGTTTGGAGTCTTACTCGGGGAAGTAGGCGGGGAGCGCTTTTTTGATATTTCAATCATGGCGCTAGTCGCGTTGCTCTTGTCATCCTGCTTGGCTGGTGATGCAACCTTGTTTGCATTGTCCGCAGTTACCACTGGATCGGCTGCATTGGAGAAAGTCTGCGAGCGGATGGAACGGGGCAGAGTGCTGTCGGATCTTTCGATACCTGTGGCGGTGACGGAAGAAAGTCTCGGCTGTAGATCCGAACTGGATTCCTTCAAGGCCTTGCGGGCTTTGATTTTGGCCGAATCAGACTCCGAGAGGACGGGCATGCTCATTGTTCGGTCATCTTTGGACTTAAGAAACTCAAGTGAATCTCCGCGAACACTCTTTGCCGTCGATGGAGGTTCGCCAGATTCATCCGGTATTTCCATCTGGGCATCGGCATCTGGCATATGTCGCTGCCAAATACCACCGCGGAAGGCCTGGCCCATGGTCTCCAGGAAGGGGGCATCGTCCCAGAATGGCAGCACAATGCTTTCTGCCACCACCTCACGAATTTTACTCTCGATGGTGCGCAGGATGAGGCTGTAGGTGATCTGCTTTGAGCTGACGATGGGTTGGATGTCCATGACCATTCTCGGCATGGTTTCAAAGGACATCCAGAGTCGGTTGCTGGGCGGAGGTTTGAAACGGACCAGCAGATGACCTTCCAGTCTCTTCAACACTACTGCCAGCACGATATCGACTTCTCTTGCCTTGAAACGAGGGCCTAGGTCAATGCGCACTGTGGCTGAAATCTCCAAACGGAAATTTCCCGTGTATTGGAGGTCCATCTCCACGCAGCAGTTGCCATCCACGGTCAGATCCTTCAACCGGGGATTGGTGATGAAGGGGGCTCCTTCGCCCATGACAATCTTCTGCAGACCGATCTTGCTGATAAAGTTCGGCTTGTTGACGCGGGAGATCTTCTTAACGATCTTGCTCCGCACAAACTCCTCCAGCTCTGGAGTCTGATACAGAGCCAGAAACAGTCGTCCAAAGAAAGCATTGATCCAGCGTGTTTGCAGCTGTTCCTCGGAAGAATGCAGTCGTTGCACCAGGGACACAATGTGCTTCACATCAAAGTCCTGCTGCTTCGGAGGGCGGTCTGCGGAAGCCCACAGCTTGGTTTGGTTTTGGAGCATGGCGAAGTAGAAGTCCTCCTTTTCTGACAAGTTCTCAGAAAACAAGTAGAAGGGTGGCGTCGGTCCGCCCAGGTCTCCCAGTGAATCCAGTCGCCGTGAGAGACAGATGGCATTCCTCTTGAGCCATAGCTCGGCCTCTGGGATGTCACCCTCGCCGCCGTGAATGGACACATCGTGATGAGCGAGGGAGATGACATAGCGCACCTCCACCTGGTTTGCATCGTCATAAAGCATTAGGTGGCCATGTCTATATACAGATTCCGTCCATCGTCAGCATATGCGGTCCAACTATTTCCAGTCCTAATCAACAATGCGATGCATACCGGAGAACGATGTAGAAGACATTCCGGGCCCGTTTCGTGCTCTTCCCATTCGATTTCGCCGGCTCGATACTAGGTGCCTGTTTGCGGTCGAACAAGCTCCGATACATCGACTGATAGACGCTGGGGCTCTCAGCGGCAACGACCTCCCCCGCAGGGGTCGTCCTCTCCGGGGGCTTTCCGTTGACTCCACCAGGAACGTATTCGCGGCAGACAGCAAAGTAACCGGCGGCGACATCGGAGTCGTGGGTTTGGTGGAACTTCTCAGCGAGCTGGTCAGTACCGGACTTCAAGCTATACTCGTCATCGCCGGGCCGAGGGACGGAATCGGTGGCTTCACCTGGCTGCAGTGACGATGAAGCATCGGGTAGGGTCAGGTAGGCATGTAGCAAGATCAGTGATAGCACCAGAGGGACGAAGGTAAGTCCCCCTAGCACATAGATGAGGAGGAAGCTGCCGAGCGAACCCATCGGGAACCAGTCGATCAAAGCGGGAGGGCCGAAAGCTCCATAACTCGGGGATTGGATCCCTGGAGCGGAGAAGATAAAGCTTGCAAGATATAGCTGGTAAGACCGGATCCAGTGTAAAGCACAAAACGAAGGGAAATGTCGGAGGAGACGAAGTAGACAAAGCAAAGTGCAGTTGGAGAAATCAAGTTGCAGCTTCCATGCGCTCGGGAGTGACGGAGGTACAGAGCCAGCGTTGCGCTAGTTATGTTATTTCATAACTTAGGATACAACCACCCTTATGTGGGTATTTAAAGTACGAGTATTGAAATACAAATATGTTACATATGACAGTACGGCAACCCCGCAGGAACCGACTTACTGTCTTAACTGTCAGGAACTGCAACCCTGCTGAGCTCATATCTACATGAACGACTATAAATAGGTCTAGGTTGTCTTTTATCATAGATTTCCAGCCAGTAATGCATATACGGGATCAACAAAATACTCCGCAACTGTATATTGCTGCTTAGCAATAGAGAAGCCCTGTTCTGCAGAACATCCATCCTCTCGAAACTCCCGCAGATACCTAGGTACATGCTCAACCATTCTCACAAGTTTATAGGCTTCTTATTCAGTAGATATGGGATAGAGTACCCCCACTGAAACCAATGTCTAGCTAGTCCTTCAATGCTACCTGCCAGTCTGGATCTGAAACAATTCGTGATGGTTTCATGTTAGGGAGTATGAACCGCACAATGCTTGGATAGCACTTGAATCGTTATCTTCCGATGAATGTTGTATCCGAGTATAGCACTTAGCCAGGTGTTCCTCGCGCTTTATATTCCTAATCCAACCACAGGTATAGACAACCTGTTCTGCTTCACAAGACACGTCATGGCCCCTCTAATGTTGATGGACACATACCTCCTAGGTACTATTTCAGCGACACCATAAATAAAATGATAATAGCACGATTGGAGCTGATTGCTTCATCATGCCCCACCTCGCATAGCCCGAGGTTGCTGCAGATGCAAAACCTCTGCTATCCGACCAAGGGTGTACAAGAACAGTCATTTCCCAGGTTAACGCTGACGGTCTTCTATTACACGTTGAACCACTCCATCTTGATAAGCTGATGCAGACCATGTCCGAACTCAACGTTGTCGCGGTGCTTTCTCCCAAGCCCGAGAACTTTGACAAGGTTTGAATGATATACTCCATAATCTGCTTGGCCACATAGTCATCTACTGTCTAGGTCGCCGCCCTCGTCACCGAAGTCACCAAGCAAGTGCACGAGCATGAGCCCGACACACTGCTCTATTATGCATTCCAAGACAAGAAAGATCTCGTCATTGTGGAAAGGTCAGTTCATTATCGATCATCGTTCATTGCAAGTTGCAATGGCGAATATGCCTATACCCTTTTCACCTTCGCCTTCATCTTCATCTCCCTCCCAACCCGTGCCTCGGCAGTGACGGCCGAACCAGATATGTACCCGCCACTCAGGGTTCAGCACTAACACCCGATCAGATACAAGAACCAGGCGGCGGTCCAGGCGCACACCAAAGCCCCCTATTTTCGCGAATTCGCCGCCAAGCTCCCGGTTCTATTGGCGAAGCCCTGGGAGCTGCGCGCCGGCGGGTTCCTGGGCGGTTCGCGCGGGGTGTCGCGACTGTAGAGAGGACCGATCATGATAGGAACGAGGTCCCATATGGAATGATACGAAATATAGATAGAATAGTCCAGTAGTGGAAGCCTTGGTACAGGTGCAGTTGCGCCTTGACTCGTGACGGATATCTCATGCGATTGGGGCAGGGCTACTGCAGAGTGGCAAACAGTGTGTACTTGGTACTCGGTACTAGGAAAAAAGACCCATCACCACCCATGGATGCTATAGGGGGCTGGTAGATCCCCATAAAATAGGAATATATGATAAGTTATGTGCCGTAAGGAGTAAGAGATCAATAAAAGGATGTGGGGAACTCAAGAAAGTCACATCCAAAGTTGATCCGCTCGCCTCTCAACCTCCACATCCCATTTGCAACGCCCCTCCTTTCTCGAGATCTTCCATTCTCCGCCTCATTTCTTCCTTCTCCCCCTCTCGTATTTATTCTTCTCCCTTGAAGCTCTGCTCTTCTGCGTTGTCGGTTTCTCTGGAGCGAACCTCCCCCTTATCGCCGCCCCCTTTTTGGTGTACATACTTTCTCAACCATGGCGACGGGTCCGGCTACTCAATCGCTAAAGGTGAGCTGCTCCTCCGAGCTATGAGCTTCTTCTCGAACGTGCCAGCTAATTAAAGATCACAGTGCGTGGTGACGGGTGACGGTGCAGTGGGCAAAGTCAGTTTGGACGATTCCAACCACCGAAAACGAGAGAGAAATTGACACACCCCCAACCTCTAGACATGTCTTCTGATTTCCTACACAACGAATGCCTTTCCCGGCGAATACATCCCGACCGTGTACGTGCCATGTCGCCCACGTTAGCCCCCAACAAAAACGACCCCAGCGATGCTAACACCAGCCCCCGCAGCTTCGACAACTACACGGCCAGCGTGATGGTTGACGGACGACCCATCAGCTTGGGACTGTGGGATACAGCCGGACAAGAAGATTACGACCGCCTGCGACCTCTCTCATACCCACAAACCGATGTCTTCCTGATCTGCTTCTCGATCGTTAGCCCGCCCTCCTTCGATAACGTGAGAGCCAAGGTCAGTCCACAACACCCCAGCCTCACCATGACCGCGACACTAATCGTATAATCCAGTGGTTCCCCGAAATCGAACACCACGCCCCCAATGTCCCCATCATCCTGGTCGGCACCAAGCTGGATCTTCGCGACGACCGCGCCACCACCGAGGCTCTCCGATCCAGGAAGATGGAGCCCGTCTCATACGAGCAGGCACTGGCCGTGGCCAAGGAGATCCGCGCACATAAGTACCTCGAGTGCTCTGCACTGACGCAACGCAACCTGAAGAGTGTGTTCGATGAAGCTATCCGGTAAGGACACCCCTGAAACTTGGAATTCTCCACCTGTGCTAACGTGTTTGGTAGGGCTGTTCTGAATCCCCGCCCTGCTGCCAAGTCTGGGAGGAAAAACAAGTGCCAGATCTTGTAAGGGTCTTTTCCGGTGCATGGCTGTCTCTTCCTCTCTTCTCGTATGCTATAATGAATAATTCATAGTTAATACGGCGTCCCGGTAGCCAGAGGCTTCGTGGGCCTCTTTTGATGAATCATTGATTTGTTTCTTTTTCGTGCGGGAAACTTATGTTGCTTTGGCTTGATAGATTTAGCTAGTTTGAACTTGTGTTGATTGTGTACTTGATGTTCTGAGCTTGATCTTGTTTTCAAAGTACAGATTCTAGCAATTGACAGGTCCTTGCTGGAATTGCATGATTATACTTGGAAAGCTAAATTTCAAAGGTCCAAAATTCAATGTTCGTGGCATTATCCAACTATGCACAGAAGACAGGAAAGTGGTATCCTCTATCAATCATCAGAAAAACATGACTTTTGCTCCTTGCCCAGGATGTACAGTAACAAAAGAAAAAAGCTCCGGCATATCAGCGAACCGGGTAGAATAAACTCCACAACCAATCGTGAGGTTAATCAGGGTAGTCGACAACCTGCATCTACTGCATCACGCGCGGCCTGCGACTCGGGTGCACACCCGCCCACTTGTCATCCTCCTCCGGTACCGCCACGGCATTGACACCAGTAGGACCATCGGTAGTGACCTTGTCGTGCTTTCTCTTATCCTTCTTGATCTTCTTCGCATCGCGCGAGCGCTCCTCATTGAGCTTCTCGTTCTTGGCTCTGATCTTCTCCATACGGTGCTCGGAGTTAGAACCACCACCGCCGGCACTAATGTGATGTTAATCGACAGTCATTTTGTGGGGAATTGGAGAAGGAAGTACTCACGTTAGCTCGACGTTGATTCGGCGCGGCGGGTACTTGCCGTCGTCGAAGGTGGAATGGTGGTAGAGCTTGAGACAGGTCTTCATGCGGTCATAGTTGTCGAACTCGATGAAGGCAAAGCCGCGGCACTTCTTGGGAGCCTCTGGCTTGGTTGCGACGCGGATTGAGGCGGGAGGGTTCTTCTCAAAGTGCTTTGTGAGGGACTCGAGATTTGCGGAGTATGGGAGGTTACCTGTAGAGATATGTTAGTTATCGATTCCATGTTGTTGAGCGAAATGGGTTCCACGTACCGACGAAGCAGATAAACCGGGAGTTCTTCTTGTTCATAGCTTCTTCAGTCTCGTTGGCAGTCTCTTCGGTGGCCTCCTCGGCGTTCGCAGAGTCTTCCGTGGGAGCATCCTTGGTGGCCTTGGCCTTGTTGTCGTATTTCTTGTCTTTCTTTTCCTTCTTCTCCTTCTTCTCCTTCTTTTCCTTCTTTTCCTTCTCCGAGATCTTTTCCTTGATGGCCTTGTCGCCTTCCGTGTCTATCGTGAACAGCGGGGTTTCCTCGGTCTCTTTGCTGGCATCGGTGCCGGCCTTCTTTTCCTTTTTCTCCTTCTTCTCCTTCTTTTCTTTCTTTTCTTTCTTGTCCTTCTTGTCTTTCTTCTCTTTCTTCTCCTTCACCTCGTCCTGCGCCGGGGCAGTCTCAATAGGTGCGACCTCTGCGGCCACCTTCTCAGCTTTGCGCTTTTCCTTTTTCTCCTTCTTCAGCTTCTTGCCCTCGGGGGCAATGGGCTCAGTAGGGTCCTCGACGACCTTGCGCTTCTTGTCACCCATTGTGAGAATACTTGACTTTTTCTCAAAATAAAATGAACCGAGACTAGTTGAGGTGTAAGAGCTCTCTTTGCATCAGAGAGTGTCGGAAAAAAAATAGAAGGATGAGACGGATAAAAAAGGTCGTAAAAAGATGCGCAAGTCTAGCTTCGAAAAATTTGGGCGGAGACACCAGAAATTCCTTTTTTTGCCGCGCGAAGTGGAGGCGGTGAGTTCCTATCACCGCTTTCCTGGTTGGACAGTCAGCTACCACTATTGGAAGCTAGTAACTATTTGTATCCTGTGAATGGTTAAAGTAGATGTGTGGAATGATAGGAATTGCAGAATCTAGCTTCTTTGTAGACGGGATTCAGATCTAAATTGTTTAAATTACTCAACCTAACACCGCCCGCGTTGTCACAACCGGATATAGATATACGGTTCAAATCAGGTGTAGCTTTAAGAGTAAGTGTAAATATTGTCGAAAGTAATTAAAATGCTTTTTTTAAGTAAAAGTCCTATCGTCAAGGTATTTAGCGCAATTAGAAAATCAAGATTTTCAACTTCTTTTTCCCAGCGTCGTAACGCTCGCGCAGCTCCGGCCGAGTGAGCAGCTTCAGAAGAGGCAAGTGTGTCTCTCTCATGTCAAAGATTCCACGCTGCTTCTGATCAATATGTGATCCGTCAATGACAATACGTTCCAGTTCATTCAGCTTGAGAGTTCCTAAACACGGTTCATGATCAGCAAATATATTGTTAAGATGTATCGCTGTGGTTCTTACCAGACTCGATCAAATCAGAAATTCTGGCCGGTGTACCAGCACCAATACCCATCCTATACAACCAGTCAGCATCAGTATATTCTAGTTGATTCATTGGAAGATCGATCATACCGTGCGCGTTCAAGGAATTGCTTAGCTTCCTCTAGCTTGATGTGCTTTGCGAACAGTTTTCCCACGATCGTCTCCTTGCTCTGGAAGGTCCGTAGCGATCTATATCATGCAATCGTCAGCACCGATGTTGATATGAACGGCTGGGTTGACCATTGCCTTACCTGACCACATCTGCCGCTCTCAACCCAGCGCCAGCCACAACTAGTGTATGAGGGGTACCCTTCTCTTCTGAAGCCTTTGACAAATCGGCACCCTTGGGAGCGAATGTCTTGAGGAAGTCTGGAAGCTTGTCCAGATGCCTGGACTCGGTGAACGAGGATGTATCGAGGAAGGCGTAGTCTACAGTTCGTCAGTACTCGACATCCATTCGATGCAATATCGTATATAGTCCCATACCTGGCACAGACAAATCATTCAATTCCACAGCCGATAATTCCTTATCCGCCTTCTTCGCTCGCTGAGCAAAATAATCAGCCAGCAAACGCCCATCCATCTTTCCAATCGACTGGTCAATGCCGTCTTGGCGATCCTGCATTCTTGCGTCATGCTCCGCCTGCTGCTTCTTGTTTTTCTTCTGCTTGCGCTTCTTCTTGCTAGGGCCATCTGCGGGTGCCGAAGCTGCAGGCGCTGCCTCGGGCTTGTCCTGCTTCGTAGAGTCATCTGCTTGTCTCTTGCGCTTCTTGTCGAGCTTGCTCGAAAGCCCCTTTTGGGTGGGGGCGTCGGCCATGTTGAATATATCTCACAACACTCGTATCAAGGAAACCAAGGCTCAATGGGTGAATGCAACGAAGCAAAAGTTGAGCGTCGCAAAAAAAGTCGCAAAACCGGCGGCTGAGTCAGCTGCTCTTATCGATAAGCCATAACCAATCACATGCAGGCCCGCAATGTTATTCGAAGACGCGCTTCGCAAACATCGGTTTCAACATTCGACTTTCGATAATCGCGCTTACTTGTCTATGACCCGAGTACACGCTCACTCTGTTACTTTGATGCGCTAGCTTCTCCTCGGTTTCAAGTCAGGTGATGTCTACCCCGACACCGCGTGACCGGTCACAGCGCAATTCGGGTGTTGGGACCAGTACTCCGTCTAGAGAAACAACATTAACCGGAGTGCGTAACTATGGAGCTCGTAATCAATATCTGTCTGACTTGTTTTTTCTACAGCTCCAGCGTCTTCCGAGTCACACGCGCTACCCACTTACCCCTAGTCGACTCGTCACAACTGGGACTCCGTCTGGCCAACGGTCAGCTTCGCGATTCACGCCCCGGGCTAGAGCTTCGATCGCCCCGTCAACGCCATATGGACTTCGCGCTCGACAGCAGCGAGCTGCAAATACCCCCGGTCGTGATCGCCGCCGGAGTGGCCGAGTGCAGCGTGAGACTACGTTTGATATTCTCAGAAATCTCGGAAAAGGTACGAATGAGCTACGAGCCAATCCACGGAACTGTGGCTCTTTTGGCTGGAGCTAACCAATTGGGATGGTACAGCACTCGCGCCTGTTTCTAAACCGATCCAATCCTCGCCTAAGGATGAGCCGCAGCCGGAGGAGGATCCTATAGACGAATTCGAGGAGATGGACAACGAGCCGGAGGAGGCGCCACCGCGACTTTCTCTCCCGATCCAGGAGTCAGAGGAGGGAAGTGAGGAACCAACCCCGCCGCCGCGGATGTCGGCTGCCTTTGATGACGATATCACCTACCGGTCTGTCGAGTACCCTCGCAAAGATATCAGTGTCAGAGACCGAGAGCGATTGTCTATGTACAGTCATGCTGGGAGGTTGAGCGAGGATTTCCGAACCCAGCTGGATAGCGAATCCGATGCAGACGAGCAAACGGGCTTCATCGGTGGCGTCGACGAGGCCGACAATACGATGATTAGTGGGGGCGACTTTGACCGAGGGTAAGTTATCAATATGTTGGAGTCGTCTATGGTACAAATAGGGCTAATATTACACAAATAGTGGAGAAACGGAGGATCTGGGGCGGTTCAATTTCGATTTCGACTTTCCATCTCCAGAACCGCCTGCGATTGATGATCCCATGGATGTACCTTCGGGCGAAGCGGAAGGATTCGAGTTGACTACAGGAGACATTCAACCAATCCCTGGTTCACCCCCATCGGACGAAGACAATGACTTCGGTGGCGGCTTTGGGCTCGGCCTCGAGTTAGCCCCGCCAGCGTCTCGGAGCGAGAGCCCTGGAGTCGTTGGAGGTGGCTTGCGAGATGAGGGTGCTCCCGTGCAGACCAAACAGAAGAAGATTTCCAGGCATGGAATTCCTGTTCCGAACTTGCCCGCAGGAGTGGTCAAGAAGCTGGCCACCCGTTTCGCGCATACAAAAGGCGGATCAAAGGCGAAGATCAACAAGGCTGCGATGACTGCAATCGAACAGGCGTCTTCATGGTACTTTGAGCAGGTTAGCCAAGACTTGGCTGCATACTCCAAGCACGCGGGACGCAAGACTATTGATGAGAGCGACGTCTCGACACTCATGAGAAGGTTTGTTTTACTGTATGTTCATCAATGAAGGAGTTGCTGACTTCCCCCAGGCAACGTCATATCAACGGTTCTACGACCATATTCTCCTTGGCGCAAAAGCATTTGCCCAAGGAACTTCAGCAGGATATGAGACTTGCTATGCCTCCGTGAATGATTCGAACAACAATCGAAACCAACCAAACAAAAACTCCAAACACCTGTGGAAAATACACAAAGGGGCTTCAAGCCTAACTACCAGTTGCGATTCTGGCGGACTCGGCGCATAGCTTCGCTGTTAGGCCTCTTCCGCACCAGCATCCACAGCATGACCGATGTGGCCAGGGACAGGCCGTACCTATAAAGCATGAGCGACACTTCCAAATAGGCGGTCATAAATGGTCCAAGGACATTGAGACGGTCCTTGAACAGGATTTGTCTCGACTTACCAAGTGAAGATGTACTGCGCGTGATTGTTCCTCAAATTGACTTCCGCCGCACGACCAATGGGAATGCCCTTAGCCTGGCGATCATACGCCTCAAGAAGATCGGGCACTGGAAAGGCACAAGTTAGCTATACTCAAAAGTCCATGCATCAGACACCAGATCTTACCCATAGTCTCTTCAATCCAAACAGGCTGACTGCCACTCAACTCGGCCATTTGCTTAATATCCGGGAAGTAGAATTTGCCCTCCTCGGGCTTATTCTCCGGCGTAAACATATTCTTCTTCCAGGGCTCACGCAGTAGTCCCTCCACCTTAACCTCCCCCTTCTGCAAACCATCCGGCCGATCCTTCTGGTCCGCCAACGACCTAGAAATCCAGCCCCGGTTCACGAGCACCGTGCTCTGGCCCTCGCGCTCAAGCGGGGTCACGACAATGAACCCGTCCTCACCTTCGCGCATGCGCGGTCCAATCAACATTTCCTTATCATGGCGTAGGATGCCAGTGGCATAGACGCGGCGGTAGTCGAAGTCTGCGATAGCATCGGGGTCGACTCGCGGCGGCAGCGGCAGCGGTGGTCTGACGAGACGATCTTCAAATTTGGTGACGAGCTTGGTCTTCCAGTCCAAACGCTGGACTTGCCATGTTCCCAGGCCGAAGGCAATAATTGGGATCAGGGCTGAAAGGCGAGATTTGCGAATCAGCGAATGTCCGGAGAACCTTTGGGACAATTGGAGAAATAACGTACCGAGAATGACCAGTCCAGGGCCATGCTTCTGGTTCACACGGACCAGCTTGGCTGGGTTATCCACATTAAAGCCATTCTGGTCGGCCAAGTGACGTGACTGCGTGAATTGGCGCTTTTGTTGCAGGCGGCACCTGGAGCAGATGGAGTCGGATTTCCATGGGTTGGGACTTCGAACAGCGCGGGCTGGTAGAGACCATGCCATTGGTGAGCTTCTCCAGACCGAGAAAAGCGGCCGCATGGTGAATGTACAGTGGAAAGCTTCGGGGAAAAACAATGTGATGCGGCAGTTGCCAGTTGGGATTTTGGAGCGGACTGGTTCCGAAGGCGGTCACGCTCTTCCCCGAATTGTTTCTCCGCAGTATACGTTGCCTTCTACTTTGTCACTTTGTCTACTTTTATCTCTCACACTCGAGTTCCAGCTTGTAATGAGAATGCGACAGTGACGATGTTCTTTCAGGGATCCCTTCAAGATGGTATTGCCCTCGCTGTGCGAGAGACCAAGGCTGTGGTTTGCTTTGTTCGAGGTCGGTGATCTCCCCGCATCCAGCGATCCGGCCATCTAATCGCGTTTGAGGTGCAGACGATGGCCAACTGAGCTCAACATGGGAGAACGAGTATTTTGCCGATAATGAGGTATGCTAATATATGATTGAATGTCTCTTGCGATAGCTGTGTGGTTGCTAATCCTCTGCAGCTTGCGTCATTCCTCGATGCCAAAGCGGTGCTTTTGCGTCTGACCGCTGGGACCCAGGAAGCTGGATTCCTGACCTCTATCTGTCCTATAGTGAGGTTTCCGACTGTTGTTGTTATCAGGTTTGTCTCATGCTGGATGGTTTCGTGGACCCTGTACTCAGCTGATTGGTGAACTTACAGGGACGGCGCTCTGCAATTGTACATAGCGCCCGAGACCTCGAAAGACGACTTTAAGAGCCACCTGATTGCAGTATTGGAAGGCCGAAGATACTCCGCTACCCTTCAGCAGCCGCAGCAGAGCAGTGCTGCGCCTACGAGCAACAACACTGGATCTACAGCTGATTCAAATGCTGCTACATCCGTTACATTCGATCCCCCTGACACCTCATCCCAACAATCATCACGTCAATACCCAAGCGCTTCTCAACCTCCTGCTCAGAAACCATCCCAGACGAGCTCCAAGGCGGAGGAATCCCCCGCGAAGAAGCCAGCAGAGAAACCCTCGCCGCCGAAGCAGCAGCCACCGAAAGAAGACCTAAAAGGAAAATCCAAGGGCAAGCAGCCAGCGGCACAAGCACCTCAAGCATCGCAGAAACCCAAACCAGTGACAGAAAAGGAATCGGCCCGTATTACCGAGAAGCCAAAACCACAACCACCAGCTCCTCGAGGACCTCCTAGCCAATACCGGCTCCAGGTACGGCTGTTTGATGGCCGCTCTATCCGATCCAGTTTCAAGCCCACACAGACCATCCGTGGTGATGTACGGCCCTGGCTGGATGAACAAATGGGGGACGACACCCGCCCATACAACCTGAAACACATTTTGACACCTCTCCCCAACCGAACACTCTCTGTCGCCGAGGAGTCGCAGACCCTCCAAGATTTGAATCTAGGCTCTACTGCAAACCTCGTCATGGTCCCTGTACAGTCCTACACGACTGCCTATGCAGCTGCAGGGTCCCTGCCCGGGCGGGGCATTTCTGCCATGTATAATGCGGTATCGGGTGTCGCCAGTACAGCTACAGGTATCGTGGGCTCTATCCTCGGGTATGGAGCCAGTACTCCAGCGAACGAGTCTGAATCCGTGACTCCTCCGCGGGAGAATGCTCGAGCACGGCCAACTGGGCCTAACATTCGAACGCTGCGGGACCAGCAGAATGAACGGGGTGATAGTCAGTTCTACAATGGGAACCAGGTAGGTGATCTCTGATCTCAAGCAGGACAATGTCTTCAATGCATTGACCAAACGTTCACAGTTAAACTTCGAGCCGCGGAGAAAGGAGGACAAGGATAACTAAGGGGTCTGTTGAAAAGTCCTGGAGTTGCATACTCGGTTTGTTTAATTGGATGGTTCAGGTGAAGCATGCTAGTACCCCGACAAGCCATGTACAACATTAACTCAGTATGTTCGACGATAACGCGTGATAGTGCTAATTAGTCGTATGTTCATTTCAGTATGGAGGTCCTCACTGTGTACTCAGTGTATTCTTCAATCCAAAACAGTAATTATTGGAATTGTGCCAGCACTGACTAGGTAGAGAGTAGCTCTGATGACTTATCTATGACCACCATATTCGGCGTACCAGACTGTGCTGATACGTGGAGATCGAAGATAGGGAGTATGGATTCGAGGAGCTGCACAACTATAGCTTCACTTTCCATCTCTCACTTCCCCTCTAGAATAGATCCCGAATTTAAGCAAGATCTTGAAAAAGGTGTCACAGGGATGTACAACCCCGAAAGTGAATATTGTCTCTAAACTACGTTCCAAGGATATTACAGTGATGTTTTGGTTTGTATTTCCGTGTCTTCTATCTATCCCCAAGTGACGAAGCCGCCATCAGCTTGAGAGACTATAACCGGTAATAATTGAATTCAGACGAGGAGAGATGGTATAGAGTACAAGAGCGCCATATCAAAGTCGCGATGCAAAGGATTACATCCACCGAGCCGCCTCAAGGGTCAACCCATGTATTGAGAACTCGATTAAATAACAGAAGACATCCGACTAAGAGGCCCTTAGTACGGCTTGGCAGCAGCCTGGCAGGCTTTCTGTTCAATTGTTAGCGATAGTCCATAAAAAGGATAGATCATGTTGACAACGTACCAACTGGTCCAGGTACCAACCACAGATGCTAATGTTCCCCTGGTTCTCATCCATGCACTGGCGGAAGTTGCGGACGTCGTTTGCGCAAGCGGGGTTCTCATACTGCTGCTGGTTGGCACTGCTTTGCCACAGGCCGCTGTCCATGGCCTGGGACTCGGCCGGAGCCTGCTGCTGGGGCTCGGCGGGGGCACTGGAGCCACCGCCGCTGAATAGACCGCCGATGGCATGACCGATGGAGGATCCGACCGCGACACCACTAGAAGAGAAAGTTAGCGGCGATTTTTGCGGAAGGTTGACCCCGGGATTTTCTCGGCAAACCCGAAATGGCCGAACGGGTATAAGGTGAACTTACGCAGCGGTTGAAGCCATCTGGCCGAAGAGACCGGGACCGGCGCTCGCCTGAGGAGGAGCCTGCATGGGCTGCTGCTGCGGGTGGGCGGCAGTCGAGTGAGGCGCCTGCTGCTGGTGCTGGGGAGCGGCTGCCGGGCGGGGAGGAGCAGCGGTAGGGCGGCTGGGAGCGCTGCGCGCGGGAGTAGGAGCGGCACGACGTTGTTGACGAGGCATATTGATAGCTTTGTGTATGTTGTACTGATGTGTCGAAGGGGAAGAAGAGTGTTAAGTAGATATCGGACGAGTGGAGACAGAAGAAGCTAGAAAGCTGAGTCAGTCAGGGCGATGCAAATTCTACGTGCGTTGATTGGCCGGCTGTGTGCAGTATCACGTGGGCAGGAATTTAGCTGTGACTCGTGACTTGTATAATTCTTATGGTTCTTCATTCTTTTGCATTCCAAAGTCGAAACGATGGTGGGTATCTGAATTCGTAGTGATGGTGATGTGCAAGTATTGTGCGTACAGACGTGGTGTGGTCCTATGCGCCCCGACAGTAGGAGGCTCACGATCAACCACAATAGAATCGCCGTAACAGCTGCTTTACTTGTTATTGCGGATCTTGCGGAGTTCCTCCTTCTTCTCCCGTCTTTGCTTCTTTTTCTCTTTGCGCTCAGCGGAGTCGAGCTTTCGTTGCTTCTTGGTGGCCTTTGCATCTTTGCTTCTGGCGTTGACCTTTTCAATCTTCGCCTTCTTCTTCTTTTCTTTTTCTTTGGCGAGCTCGGCCTCCGCATCAGAGTCCTTGTCTTCATCGGAATCATCGGAATCGGCGCCGGATTGGGCAGTGAATGGGCCTGCGCTGGGGAGATCCTTAGTCTGTGCAGGGAGATCCGGTGTTGCAGAAGCCTTCTTCTTAGCCAGCATGGCAGCCTTGAATTCAGCGCGTGCCCTCTCCTTAGCCTGCTTCTCTGCCAATTCCAAGTCGATCTTATTATTGCCGGCCTTGACAGAAATTAGTTGGTGTCTAGATCGGAAATTATTGGTTGCACTTACAAGGCCGTGCTTGATGAAACGCCCCGCAGCTTCCCTGTCGAGAGTCATCGTGCGCTGTTCGGGCTCTGTTTCCAGTGCCTTTATTTTGTCAAAGTATTGTCTCACGCGTGTGAGTTCACGAAAGACGGAGTGCTGTTTCGCATCGACGCCGTGTAGTCGCAGATAAGCTGCGATATCATTAGCAAAGTTCTAGTACTCAACCAGGTCCCACACATACAGAAAATGAGTGATTCGAGAGTGTACGTGATCAGCACATGAAGTTTGGCTTTGTCCATCACCGGCAGGTTTTTCGAGCCCTTGGACAGGGACTGGGATAGAAATGGTTGCAGGGCCTCTTCCAGGTCATCCACATCGTCATCCAGCTGCTCCAGCAGCGGAAGTAAGTCTTTTGTATCCATGATGTTGTGTAGTGAGGTTGAAAAGTTGACGAAAAAATTAAGACGGTGCAACGGAGGCGGTGCGCGCGGGCGGTGGAGATTTTGGCCGCCCGTGCATCGCTTTCTAGAAATCCAATATTTCGCGCGCGCCATACGAGCTTCTGTTCAAAGCACTCTAGGCGTTTTCTGAAGTGGTCCTTTACAATGCAGGTCTGAGGATCCATACGCACCTCGAGCACTATCCGGAAGCGACCTTCTCGTTCCATATCGCCAAATTGAAGTCCGTCGGGGGACTTTTTCCCCGAACACCTTCAAAGTGTTACAACGACTCGCGCGCCGCCCGCTATGGCGGAGCGGGCTGGGCGATGTCTGTCAGTCTCTATGGCAGATAAGGTACGGACCAACAATACGGTGCCAGTCGACATGGGCGGAAAATGTGGAAGATATCTCTCAAGAGCTGCCCCGAATGTCAGGGCGAGTGCATGTCGTGGGCCTCGGAAACGTAGGGACATTCATTGCCCACTCGCTCGCATCACGACAGTCTCCGCCGCCTATAACGCTCCTTCTTCATAACCCACAAGTTTTGGCCGATTTTCGACGGAAGAAATACGCCCTCGCCATGAATCACAATGGCATGGACGATGTCAAAGGCGGATTCGACGTGGAAGTGCGCTCCGATTCGCAATGGCACAAAGTGGATACACGGGATGTCAAAGAGAAGACCCGTGGGGAACACGCCGACGACGAGGAATATCTCTTTGGAGACAGTACAGACGATGAAGACATTGACTGCTTGATTGTCTGTACCAGGACAAATCACGCAGAAAAGACCTTGAAGACTCTCAGTCACCGCTTAACCTCAGATTCAACCATCTGCTTGGTCCAGGGCGGCATGGGAGTGATCGACAAGCTCAATGAATCCGTCTTTCCGGATCCAAACAATCGTCCGCATTATGTGGAGAGCGTCTTTAGCCACTTTCTCCAGAGGCAATATCATTTCCACATCGCTCATAGAAGTCCCGGAACACTCACCCTCTGCCCTACGGTCACCGACAGAACTCCTCTGATCGAAGCAGAGAAGGACACCCACTGGGCTCCCTCAACGAAACACCTTCTACGTCTCCTGACTCTTACGCCGCAACTAGTCGCCACGGTTGCATCGCCTGCCACTCTACTCCAGCTCCAACTCGAAAAACTGGTAGTCAACTGTATCATCGGCCCGCTAACCGCAATCAACGATTGCAAGAACGGCGAGCTGCTCTACATTTTCAGCGCTACCCGGCTCATGCGGTTGCTCCTCTTTGAGATCTCGGGTGTGATCTGTTCTCTCCCAGAATTGCAGGGCGTTCCGGGAATCGAGAGTCGATTTTCCCCGGAGCGCCTGCGCCGACTGGTCACACATACCTTGTCTAAGACGGCCGACAATACCAGCGCCATGCTGCAGAACATTAGGGATCACAAGAGCACTGAGATTGAATTCTTTAATGGCTGGATCGTTCGCCGGGGCGAGGAGCTGGGTCTCAAATGTGTGCTTAACTACATGATCAAGCACCTGGTGCATACCAGGCTCTCCGTCGCCGTTCGCAGAAACGAGAGCGCGGTTCCCCTTGATCTTGAAAACATCATAGTCACCGGTGACTCGGAAGTCGATGATTAACATGTGACTTTGATTCATTTCCTTCTCATCTCTAACGGCGCTCCTCGGAATAGGCCATACACATCTGGATCGGGGGAACCTACAGATCAATTGCCCTAGATGCACCCTCACAGATATCCTTTATCTGTACCCACCGGCGCAGGAGCGTCTCGGCCTTTTGGCGATGTGCCTGCCCCACAGTATCAGACTCTAGTGCCGCCCGCAATGCACCCATTGCGGCATCCGCCTCCATGCAATACGTCTGGAGCCATCCCTTGATGATGTCTCCAGATAGCCTTTCATCCACACCCTCGGTGGAGCCTTCGAGAACATGGTTCCGCCAATCCTCTTCTTTCATGTATTTTAGACACGCTGCCACCTCGGTGCGGTAACAAACACCCTGATAGGTGACTTGGTAGTTACTGGTGGAAATAGTTAGCATTGGAATATACCCACCTTCGAATATGGATTTACCCGTAATATTGGTTCAGAGATAATTCTTCTCGTTTGTCAGAGCTTGTAATGTCCCGGAAGATGATGTCGTCGAGATAAACACAGTCCGAATCGTTCTTCTCGAGGAAAAACCCATCTGCAGCATATTAGCTTGATCAAATGGAAAACCCTGATAGGAAGGGCTCACATTCAGCCAAAAGAAAGTCATTCGGATGACTCCCATAACTCATATATACTTCATCACCCTCTTCATAATCCTCAGTAGCCCGCAGGACATACTCATCCGCGTCAAACTTGACATCGCACTAAACCAGGCCTGTATGAGCAACACATCAAAAAGAACAACCCAGAGATACAAACCTCAATATCAGAATGATTAAAATAATCCGCAAAAGGCAACAGCGCCATCGCATCATTCCGATCCTCCGGCGGCTCCTGATCTGGCGCGACCCAGTAGAAACTCCTCGTATTGAGAATAAGCCAGTGATACGAGAAAGACCGCCAATCAGTCTCCGGCAGGACAGCCGTAACATCTGCCCATGCCTTCCCAAGCCGCTGTTCCTGTCCAGCGAGGAGATTCTGATGCTCAGTATCATACTTCCTTGTGCTTGAGTCTGTGCGGATGGTGTTCCATCGTCCTGAAATACAGGGTGGGAGGACATTTGGCTGGGATGTACCAGCTGGAGCATCACTGTCTGGCCATGTCAGTCCACCTAGGGCAGTGGGCCACAACATCGGCAGACTATCCTCGAAATCCTGGCGTGTGGGCCAGGCTTTGCGCCATAGGTCGTATTTGGAGAGTTCTTCCTCGCTGCCGTGCGTGAGATAGGCGGCCATCATGGCCTGCACGGGTGTTCCTTCGGGGAATTGCTCCCTGAACGAGCTTGGGAGACTTTCCACCGTCAGGATGGCATTCGTTGGGACTTGGACCACAGTTTCTCCTTTCTTTGGACGGTTAGTATTACGGATCATGTTGTTTTCGAGGTAAATGGACCTCCTACTTTGATTTTCCGGGTGGCTATCATTCCCAGTCCACGGCCTGGGAATCGGGCTGGCGTGACACCATTGGCGATGACACCCTGGGCGAGAGACCATTCGGTGAAGGCTTCATGGTCCTCGCCGGGCCACCAGGTTGGTTTCTTCATTTTCAATCACGGCTGAAGAAGTAGTAGACCTGCTGGTGGATCAGCATCGAGCATGAATGTGGGGATTGGCTGTAACAAACAAGGAATGTCTATATGATGTGACCCTCACGGCGGTATCCTATACACTAATGGCCATGAAGGACTTGAGAAGTATAGATTTGACGTCCACAGAGAAAAGTAGATCGACAACTGTGGAGATGGTTTATCGATAACACGATAGTCGCTTATCACTACGGCGCCGAGCAGTGTCCATTTGTGCTTTCCGATCGTACGACTCCGTCTACTCCGTCTACTGCGTCTGCTTTGTTATAATTAAACACCAAACACCATGTCGGTCTTGAGCAGGCGTCGAACGTCCTCGCTCCGATTTCTGGGAAGCCCATATTCCGCCTGTTCCGTGCGGCCGTTCTCCGTCATAAACCGCCCGCAGCCAAATTATCCCGGCCATGTCCCATTGACAACAATTGAGCGCGGTGCTCTCGCCTTGGGCTCAGCACTTGGGTCATTGATCAACCCTCGCAGAGCTGGTATGTCCTCTTTACTTTGAGAGTCTCGGCCTCCCGGAATGGCTCATCGGCCATTTTATGAACACAAGTACTGACAAAAGCCCCAGACCTCATTGCAGCCCTTGGTGAAGCAACCGCAACCCCATTCTTCATCTACCGACTTCGCGACGCAATGCTTTCCGACCCAACAGGTCGCCGTATCCTCCGCGACCGACCCCGCATCACATCCGACACCCTCCACATGACACACCTCCGCGCTCTCCCCGAGAACTCCGTCGGTCGCACATACGCCAAATGGCTCGATCGCGAAGGCGTCTCTCCAGATACGCGCGACTCAGTGCAATACATCGATGACGCAGAATGCGCCTACGTCATGCAGCGGTACCGTGAGTGCCATGATTTCTACCACGCCGTGACGGGACTGCCGATCTTCGTGGAAGGTGAATTGGCGCTAAAGGCGCTCGAGTTCCTGAATACGCTGCTGCCCATGACGGGGTTGAGTCTATTTGCGTTTGTGCGTATGAAGCCGGCGGAGAAGGAGCGCTTCTTGTCGCTTCATCTGCCGTGGGCGGTACGCAGTGGGCTTGCGAGTAAGGAGTTGATTAATGTCTACTGGGAAGAAGTGCTGGAGAAGGATGTGGACGAGTTGCGGGCTGAGTTGAATATCGAGCGACCGCCTGATCTGAGGGAGATCCGGAAGATGATTCGGCAGCAGCAGAAGGCAGAGAAGGAGAGGCAGCAACGGATGTCGGGCTGATGGCGAGGCTTTGTCGTTGTCTCTCTCAGTGTACGATTATTGTATAGAATATCCCCATATGCGAATGCAAAACCAAGCGGTGCAAGCCAGTACCAGACCGCAACGCCAGAGAATATAATTTTGGAGGCCCGTATGGGACAAGGTATCCACAGAGAAAAATGCACAGGCCAAAGCTAATCACGAGTATCACTGTATTACCCTCACAGGTCAAGAAGGTCGTCATCATCGTCCCAGCCGCCTTTCCGCCGGCTGATCACGATCTTCTGCTCTTCCTCCTCCTTGCGCTGGTTCTCCGCGACAGCGTTCAGAAGTTCCTTGAGCTGCTCTTCCGTCACCTTCGATCTCAACTGACCGGTCTGGGCCAGCATGATCAGCCGGTTCTCGATGTCGGTGGCGCGCTGCTCCTTGACGAGACGGATCCGGCCTAGACGATCAGCGGCGGCGGGGTCGAGGATTTGATTCATGATGGCGGCGCGGCGTTCTGCTGTAAGAATTTGTTAGAGAGTTCAATACGCGGATATTGTAAATTCAGCCGAGAAGGGAGTAGCGACGTGAGGAGCATGATCACCTACATTCAGCTTGTCTGAAGAGAACAGACCATTAGTACCATCGCATACTCTTAGACAGTAGAGCCAGTTACTCACTTCTGTTCTTCCTGGCCCCCGCCCTGGGCAGGCCCTCCGCGCCGGCCACCGCTACCACCACTTTGTTGCTGGAGCTGCGCAAGGCGAGCTCGCCTGATCTGTCTCCCAATGTGAGCAATGTGAGCATTCGGGTAATGTCGGTCACGGTAGGATTCCATACCTCCTCTAGCTCTGCGTCAGCCATTCTGTGTCCTGTTGCGCGTGAGAGAGAAGGGTTGAGGTTTGAGAGGGTTTCGAATCAATGAGGCGAGTTTAATCCGGTAACCCCACTTGTTCCGCCTGAGGCTGCCACGTGGGGGGAATCTATGACATTTGTTCTTGGACTAGACGAGGCATGTTTCAATGTCTGAGGGGTATTGTGAATTTTGGTATTATATAGCAAGGGCTTTTATGTATACTCATGGTAAACCGGGATGACGCATAGGTATATTTGGGACTTGTTCAATATATTCCCGACAGAAAGTATCCGACGTGTAGATACACCTAAGGATGCGTAGTATCAGCAACCGTGGGATTCAGAGCATTGGAAACAAGGAGACGGACTTTTTGTGGTATATCGTGGGAGGAGCAACGGGGTACATATGTATAATCCGTCACCTGGGCATTCTTATCTCACCTGTATGCTGTTGAGAAAAATTAAGATAGGCTTTGAAGAAGGAATGAATATTGAAGCAGGATGCTCGAAATGAATCGAGATAATACTTTCTGATGACTGGGAGGGGATATTTATGCCTACTCCCTTGGAGTTAGTTTTCTATGTAACATGACACTCAAACAACCTTCACCGCTAGTTGGTCCCGGATCCTCCGACGGTCCCTAGCAGGTAGACGTACGACTGCATTGAGTCAGATGCGCCCAACCGCATTGATCTAGACTGGTCCTGAATAGGACCAGAAACGCGGCAATGCTCGTACGCGTGAGATGCCGACCCGATGGTATAGGGCATCAGTATGGCTATGTATGCCATATACCAACATATGCTTGGTTAGAACTTGGATGTTTGATTTTGTTATACCCGTATAATTTTTGTTGCAGCGAGATTGGCCCATCACTTCCATAGACAAGTCTTCCCCTTTCCCTTCCAGCTTCGATCTGGGCTACCGGAGTCATGTAATAGCGACGTAACTACAAGGTTCATTTGCGGTGTGACAACGGTGGTTTCGTTCGAATGACGCAGTGGCTGTAAAGACATACAGGGAAATATCAGAAGACTATTCTCGATATACGCATCCCCTTCTCTGAGCCCACGAGACATAATACTTGTGGTTTACCTAGTTAGATCAGACCATGTCCAATCTACATGGAAATATATCACCGAGAAGGCCTATTATTATGCAAGGAATATCCCAATTCCGGTCCACGGGTACTAGATACCTAGTTAGGTGAAATGGATATGTAAAGTAAGCGTGTGTGTCCATCTGAAATGCTTAGCCTAATCTCCAGGGCTAGCGCAATCACGCAGTGGACACCAGGGGCAAATGCTGCGCCTCCTCCAAGCCGGAGCCAAAATCCCTATATGTACATAGATACCTAGATACGTACCTAAGATCAATATACTAATGTCAAACCCAGGACAATCATCAGGCCAAAAGACCAGGTCTTCTAGAATACTGGGCTCGAGGAACAGTGCGCGTGATCGGCTTGGTGATCTCGGCTTAGTCGCAATCTATTACTCTACACCCATCGAGACGTGGATCGCTCTAGGTCGCCGTAGTCCAAAATGACCGTGAAGAAAAGTCTGATCTGACAGATTTAAAATACCTACCATAAGCAGAAACCGTTGTAAAAAGCACATAATGACACTAGAAGAATGACGGGGTAAAATCAAACCAGCTGCACGTTCTCGCGACTCGATCACGCTTCCGGTGTGATATCATGACTAAGCACGTTCGCCTCCCATCATCGCTGCGAACCCCCGATCTCTTCTTTGTCTCGCACCCTCGGTGGATGCTACCCGCCTGAGCCTTATTATTTTGCCTTCTGCTATTCTTTTTCGTCAGTCCTTTTCTCTTATCCTCTCTCCCTATACTGCGTCGACACTTCCCGACCGCCGACTTCCGGTCCGCTCCAAAGCTCCCGAACCCCGAACCGCTTGCGGGGAACATTCGATCATTTGCTGTAGCGAGTGAATGGCTGTGACAGCTCGGTGTTCAGTATCTGTTTGGGTGGGCTGATAGGCTCAGCGACCAGTCGCGATAAATAAGCCGGTTACCGTCTCGCATTCCTTCGACGCCGTCTACGTCACCCATCATGGCCGAGTAAGTTCCTCGAGAGAAACTCGGTGGGAAAAGGAGTTTATTCGACCTGGATAAACCGCTAACATGGAGCACAGTCTAATTGCCTTTCATACGTACCACCATAGCAATCTGCGGCCGCCGTCTACGTCCACCATGATTTCGCGCCATGCCCATAAGCGGTCACTTTCTTCAGAGCACCGCGCTCTGTCCTCCGAAAAGACAGTCACCAAAGCGAAATCCACCACCGACCTTACCGAAATCGCTTCCCAAGCAAATTCCAACTCGAATTTCCGCCCCAAGTTCGAGGACAGCAGCTTCAACACCTTGCAGGACCCACGATTGGCTGTCGGCATGGAGGTTTCACCATCAACGTCATCGACCCATCACCCCGATCTGAGCAATGAGGTTGCGGCCCTGAGCGTAAAACTGATCCAGGCGATCAACAATCAGACCACATTGGATGACAATCTGGTTGCCACGCGACAGGACCTGGAGGTAGCTCAGGTCAGGGTCAAAGCCCTGGAGATTCAAAATGAGAGACACCGTCGTGATATCGACGAAAAGGTCTATATCAAAAAGTCCGACGCTGATCGTGAGATTATGCAATTGAAAGCTGCACTCGCGGAGGAGAAGGCCGCACGCGCGGTGGCTGAAAAAGGAAAGAAGACCATTGAGCAGGAACTCGAGGCCCTTACCGCCGACCTGTTCGAGGAAGCCAACAAGGTAAGTCTATTAATCTGCATCTTCCAGTCAATTGCTGGATGGGGTCTGACATTGGTTTTAGATGGTGGCTGCAGCTAAGATTGAGCGGGAAGCGGTGGAGAAGAAGAACGAGCAATTGCGTTCACAAATCAAAGACACCGAGTCGCTCCTCGCATCGCATCAGGATCAGTTAGCGGAGCTCAAATCTGTCATGCAAGGGATGCATCTGTCTAAAGATGATGTGGATACTCGCACCAACGCTTCAACCGCTCCCCCGTCTCCGGCAGGCCCCCCACAGTTGCAGGGGTCAGCCAAACAAGAGTCAGAATTTGTCAACATTGCTACAACACCATGCATTTCCGAGGAATTGACTCCCGGCCCGTCCTGCAATTTCCCCGGATTGATCCGTATGGTGTGCCGCACCGATCTACAGGCCTATGACGATTTCCGGGAGCTTTTGGTGCTCGCTCGAAGCTCGTGTTCAAAGCCTACCAGCCGCGCTGGCAGTGGCTCGTATGGGGGCTTGAATATGATGAGCTTCGCTGGATTCGGTGGTGGGTCTAACTCAAACACTTCTTCGCCCACAAAGGGCTTCGCACACTCTCCGAATGGGAGCCTATCTTCGCAAACCGGCTCGCACATCCCTTTGAAGGATACCCGATTTTATAAGCGAGTGTTGGTGGAGGACATTGAGCCTACACTCAGACTTGACCTCTCTCCCGGAATATCATGGCTTACTCGGCGTACTGTCTTGAGCGGGATATGTGAAGGCACTCTTGTTGTGGAGCCCATGCCGTTAGCGACCAAGGTATATGAATTCCCTTGCTCGGTGTGTGGCGAGCGCAGACCAGGAGCTCAGAACGAGCGGACACACCGCTTCCGGACATCGGACAGTGAAACGGCCCAAAGGTACTCTTTGTGTATTCAGTGTTTGGAGAGGGTTCGTTCCTGTTGCGAGTTCACCGGCTATCTGCGCCTTATCCTGGATGGACATGTTCGCGCCGGTGACAGTGACGAAGAAAAAGATGCATGGGAAGAAACCGTTCACTTGAGAGAGCGGATGTTCTGGTCTCGGATCGCTGGCGGCATTGTCCCACAGTTCGCCCGGCCAGCCGAGTCTGAAATCGAACGGGTTGGAGTTCCACAAGATAACTACTTGCATCCTATGGACAACACCTTTGTCGAACCCAAAATCGAGGAGATGAATCGCCTCGTAGAGGCTGCTCGGCCCAACACAGCGTCTTCCGTCGCAGACCATTCTCTCCGTTCTTTCGACATGGCCAAGCCCGTCACCCCGGACCTCCCACATCTCGACAGAGAAGGGGAGGCTTCTGCAGACGAAGCACAGCCGAGACGAGGCTCCATCGACTCCGACGTCAGCATCTACGAAGAAGCAAATGCAGACGTCTCGGCCGCCACCGAGCCTGTGACTGAGGAACCCGAGATCAAAGAGTTCGAGGCCGAACAGTCTTCGACTTCTCACAACACCCTTAGCACTGAAGCCGACAGTCAGAAAAGCGACTAATCACCAAGTCAACATGACTACGACGACCACATGGCTCCCCAGTGTTTCACGCCTGACGCATTTCATCTTTCATCCACATTCAAGCATACCCGTCGACAAGACCAATAGACACCTACGCTGCATACGCCTATTAATTCACCCTCAGCCGTTCCCCAACCTTCAATATCCCGAATTCGAGCAGCTTGCTCCATTCCATGTATTATTACTATCCTCTTCAGCTTCATGTATACATAATATAATGTCTTTTCTTCGCCCTTCGCCCTTCGTTTTGGTCGTTTACTCCCTGTTCTGGTTGCTTTTGCATTCAATGCGATACTCGGAACTGGCTATTTGGATTTCGTTTTGACCGGACACGTCTGCACACTGGTTTTGCTGTTTCTTTTGGACATGAAGTGGCCTGGACTCTGGATGAGATAGCAGTTGCCAGAGATGGCCAATGAAAATAGACAACTTCATCTTGCTTTGCTTCATTGAAGCATCCGTAGACGAGCCTTCTATTGAAAGATCACTCCCGGGGTTGATTTCAGACCCTTCTGCCTTATTCTCGACTGTCTTTTACATATCCTCCGGAGCCCAGGATGCTTTCCCATACTTTCTGGTACCTTCAACGCGTCTAGAATAGCCAGAATACTAGTAGTGATTCCCAGAGCTACTAGTAGAGCATAAAAAAGAAAAAAAAAAAAAAAAAAAAAAAACCGAGGGGAAATAAAATACAGCTTCTATCAGAGAGAGAAACAAACGATGCCCTAGTGGTGCACTCTCAGGCATCACAAGAAGCCTGGAGGTACCTGGTCGGAGCTTAAGTTAACTAGTTAGTTACTTAACACACGCTTAGATATCAAGTCCTTGATTCATTCATGACCCAGGCTGAATCTACATATAAACAACCGTAAATTACAAGGAAAAGCACATTGATAGCACCCATCAGAGGACAGGATATTCTGGCATCGTTCAGTAATGATAAGGCTATTATACAAAAAGACATGGTCCAAATTCGTCCCACGCGCCCCAAACTCCGGATACGTGAAGATTTTCCCAAGGAAAAAGCAGAAGCCGCTACCTGACCCACACAGGAGATCATTGTTTCGCGCGCTGATGGATGTGTCGGATCTGATCCTCGATATTCATGTTTTGAGGATTGGGGACACCACCGGGTCCAATAGCAGGACCAGGCTGCACTGGGCTGTCGGTGGCCATCCGCTTGCGGCGATCTTCCTCGGGATCGAGAGGAGCCAGTGACGAGTCGAATACATCGCTGCGCTGACTGGCCAGGCGCTTGAGATTGTTGACCACGTCCACGGTGGAAAGGTTGGTTGTGGCACTGCGCGAGTCGGCTTTGGCGCGCTGCTCCTTCCAGCGAGGGTCCAGGAGCTCGATACGCATGTGTTGGTCCAGCTCGGCGACGGGGATCTGTTGGTGGCAGTTCGGGCAGAGTGCTGTTGCACCGGCGGCTTGATTGCGACGGGCCTGGGCGCGAGGAACGTAGTCCGAGCGAATGCGCATTGGTGGTTGGCCTGGTGCCGCGGGTGCGGGTGCATGGGATTCGACGCGGGCTTGTGCCGCCTCGGGCTGTGGGGGATACTGCATGTTGTAGTCCATGCCGCCGGGCGGCGGGTATGGGCCTGCCGGTTGGGCTGGATAGGGTGAGACGGAGGGCATCGGGGTTGGTTCGGGCTGGGCGGGGTAGGCGTTGTAGTAGGTGGGGTTGTCGAGGTCGGTGGGCATGGCCTCTTCGATGCGTAGGGGGTTAAGGGACATGGCGGCTTTCTGCTCGAGGGATGCGGACTGCAGATCCGCGAGAGAGGTCGGCGGCGGTAGGTCAGACTGGTCGTCAACCTCGGTGAACATGACGGTCTCGACGACCACGAAGTCGTGCCAGTCGATTTGCGCGTATTCGATCCGCTCCTGTTCCTCTAGCTCTTCCTTCTTCTGCTTCTGCTGCTCTTGGAATTTCACCCACTCAGCACGTTGGGTGGCGCGATCTAAGATATGATACTTGTTCTGCACATTTTGCTTGAGTTCGGCGATTCTCTTTTCCTCGGAGGTGGCAGCGTCGATGCCTTCGGGTCGGAGCAAAATGGTGTACTGGTCGACCAATCGGGTAAAGAACTGGTAGAGACTGTGCTGGGGACGGAGGAACTCGAACTGGAAGTTTCTGGCCTCACGCTGCGACAGTGCGGTCATGAAAGACTTCCCTCGCTTGGCGACAAATAGTGCTGTGAGTTTGACCACCTCCAAATCCTGCGCATTGATGTTGGGCATGCGCGCGGAGAAATGAAACGCAGCGGGTTCGGGGGGTCCCTTGGGCTTTTCAGGTTCGGCAGTTGGAGCTGCTTCGCCAGCTCGCCCTGCTGAGACGGAGGTGCCGCGGCCGCCCTTGACCTCAGCGAGACGCCACTGGTAAAAGGGCGCGTAGGCATCGCCGGGATTCAAGAAGGAGAATTTGGGATTGTTCTTTTCCTTGTCGCGGACACGATCTGAAGATGGACGGGTAAAAATGTCAGTTCTGCAGCCAAATTCATGATATGGAAGATTCTCATACCTTCAAAAATAGGACCGTTGCGAGCAACATAGCCCGCGGTCTTCTCGACGATCGCTAGATTGGACGGTTAGCTGGATCATTGCACCGAGGGGGTGGCAGGGACGAACCTCGAATGTCCTTGGGCGGTAGCACCAAGCCTTCTGGAGGCTTATTAATATCCTCCGACAAAGGAGTGTTACCATTCGACGTGTCCATGGCGGCGATGGGGGATGTAACTATCGCGGCGAGGTCCTTTTGGGCTCATGCGAAGTATTGACCGAGCCACACTTATGTAACCCAGTTACGTAAAGTGGCTGAGCAGGCCGAGTGTGGCCAGATTTCTCAGGTTTCCTTGTCGATGTATGCCCGCATTCGTTCATATTTCGATTTCCCAGAGAATCAATTGCAAGAGGAGGATATGTGGAACTGAAGAGAATAGGGTCATGTCAGTAGATTACCGAAGAATCTCGTTATATACTTAATAGTTCACATGAAGCCCCCAAAGTACTTAGAATACTACAAGACTAGTCCGCCCGGCGGCTGAAATCTAAGGGGCCGTTTGAGAGACACGTTTCCCTCCGCCTCGTTGAATCTGGCCTCACCCGCTTTCGTCCATTCTCTTGCACTCCCTTTTCCTTTTCCCTCGTGCCCTGCATGGGGTTCTTTTTCCTTTTCTCCATCCACAATCTTTAATCCAGAGAAGAGCTGTGGTTGTTGAGAGCTCTATCCTCGAAGCTCTCGCACAGCTAGTGGCTTTGCCGCTTCCCATCTACTGCGACTTTTGAAATTCCTCTCCGCTGAGGCTCTTATCTTTGTTTTTCTTTCGCTCGAGTCTCCGATTCTATTGCCCCACCTTCACGTTTTCCCAAATCCGCGTCGCCGAACCATTGGAAGGCAATGGGTCAGAAGTCGAAAGACACGCTGGCCGTCCGGCCCCAGAGCCGCTCGGGCAAGCGCTCGCCGAGTCGCTCGCCGAGACCCAACAATCGCAAGCCGGTGAAGACATCTAGCTATGCGTCAGATGGTGTGAAGGACTATGACATCCTCAACCTCCCTGCCTCGGATTATAAGCTGCTCACGCTGGTGACGCTAATTGCCGCCGCTGTGCGTCTGTTCCGCATCTACCAGCCCACCAGCGTTGTCTTCGATGAAGTCCAGTATGTATCAACGGTAATCTTACTCGAAAAGACATATTTACTAATAATTTTTGTCCCCATTTAGCTTCGGTGGCTTCGCGAGCAAGTATATCAAGGGACGTTTCTTTATGGATGTGCACCCGCCGCTTGCGAAACTGCTGATCACGCTGGCTGGCTGGCTGGCCGGCTTCGACGGCGAATTCGATTTCAAGGATATTGGCAAGGACTACATTGAACCCGGTGTGCCGTATGTGGCAATGCGCATGCTGCCGGCAATCATGGGTGTCCTGACTGTTTCCATGATGTTCCTGACACTCAAGGCCACTGGTTGCCGCTCTTCGACGGCTGTGATGGGTGCTGGTCTCGTGATCTTCGACAATGCGCTGACCACCCAATCGCGCCTGATCCTTTTGGATTCCCCGCTGATCTTCTTCACTGCTCTTACGGCACTGTCATTCAGCTGCTTTTCTAACCAGCAAGAATTGGGCCCGTCCCATGCCTTCAAGGGTCCCTGGTGGTTCTGGTTGGTTGCCAGCGGCCTCTCGTTGGGTGCTACGCTCAGTGTCAAGTGGGTTGGTCTCTTCACCATGGCATGGGTTGGATCTCTCACAATTCTGCAATTGTGGGTGTTGCTCGGTGACGCGAAGACTGTAACACCGGTATGTTATCATCTTGCTAAAATCCTATGGAAATTGGCGCTAATTTCCGATGTTATAGCGACTTTGGTTCAAGCACTTTACCTCCCGTGTTTTTTGTTTGATTGTCATCCCTGTTGGGTTCTACATGGGCATGTTTGCGATCCACTTCCTCTGCTTGGTCAACCCTGGCGAGGGCGATGGCTTCATGTCTTCCGAATTCCAGGCCACTTTGAACTCCAAGGGCATGCAGGACGTTGCCGCCGATGTTGCGTTCGGTTCTCGAGTCAGCATTCGTCACCTTAACACCCAGGGTGGTTACCTGCACTCCCACAACCACATGTACCCTACTGGCAGCAAGCAGCAACAAGTCACTCTCTACCCCCACAAGGATGACAACAACCTCTTCATCATGGAGAATCAGACTCAGCCTTTGGGCCCCTACGGAGAGGTCGAGGGCCCGTATGCTTGGGATAACCTGACCACTAGCAACATCGAAGATGGATCGGTCATTCGTTTGTACCACCAAATCACTCACCGACGCATTCACTCTCACGATGAGCGCCCACCAGTGACCGAGGCTGACTGGCAGTTTGAAGTCTCTGCCTATGGATACGAAGGTTTCGCCGGTGACGCCAACGATCTGTTTAAGGTTGAGATTGTGAAGTCCATGTCCGACGGCGAGGAGGCTAAGAAGCGTCTGCGCACCATTCAGACCAAGTTCAAGCTAGTTCACGTCATGACTGGATGCGTTTTGTTCTCTCACAAGGTCAAGCTTCCAGAATGGGGATGGGAACAGCAGGAAGTGACTTGTGCTCGGGGAGGTACTCTCCCTAACAGCATCTGGTACATCGAGGACAACACCCACCCGGCGATGCCCGCAGATGTTGAGAAGGTGAACTACCGTAATCCGGGCTTCCTGGGTAAATTCTGGGAGCTGCAGAAGGTGATGTGGACCACCAACGCCGGCCTGGTTGAATCACACACTTGGGATTCTCGACCTCCGTCCTGGCCAACTCTTCTCCGTGGTATCAACTTTTGGGGTGCGGACCACCGTCAGGTTTACCTCCTGGGCAACCCGCTCATCTGGTGGACTTCCACCCTGGCCATTGCTATCTACGTTGTCTTCAAGGGTATCGCGATCCTCCGTTGGCAACGAAGCTGCAATGACTATAGACACGTCTCCTTCAAGCGTTTCGACTACGAAGTCGGCACCAACGTCCTGGGTTGGGCCTTCCACTACTTCCCTTTCTACCTCATGGCTCGGCAGCTCTTCCTGCACCACTACCTGCCGGCGCTGTACTTCGCCATCCTGGTTCTTTGCCAGCAATTCGACTTTGTCACCAATCGCATTAAGTGCCTTGGTCTCGCTTCGAGGCCCGCTATTGGCAAAGCCTTGATGACCGTATTCCTGCTGCTTAGCATTGCAGTGTTCACTCTTTACTCTCCGCTTGTCTACGGCAACCCCTGGACCAAGGGTGCTTGCCAGAAGGTGAAGCTTCTTAGCTCGTGGGATTTCGACTGCAACACATTCCACACCGACGTAAGTGTTCCAGAGTGGAAGCCTCCTCGCCGAGGATATTGAAATCCCCATGGCTGACACAAGTCTGCAACAGTTGAGCCAGTATGTCACCGCAGTCGATTCCCCGGCCGCTATCCCGACCACCCAGATAGCCCAGGCTCCTCCCGCACCCCCTGCCCAGCAACAGCAACAGCAACAGCAACAGCAACATCAGCCTGTCGAGCCTGTCCAGGAGCAGCAGGGCCAGGCGGCAGTGACTGAGCCCAAAATGTCCGGCTCGATGGCTCGCGTCGAATACCGTGACCAACACGGTAACATCCTACCCGAGGATCTTGTCGCTTCGCTCCGCGCAGAGGGTAAGGTCAAGTTCGAGACCCGTTTCGAATCCCTGGCCAGCCATGAAAACGCCCAAGAGGTTCCCATTGTGGATGGAAAGCCCCAATTCCCTGAGCCCCAGGCACCTCCGCACCCGGACGTTGAGGGTCAGAATCCTGAGACTGGTAGCTACCCCGAGGACTCGGTGCCACCGGAGCGCCCTGCCTCTGTTGCTGAGGGCAACACCCGCTCCGCCGAGGAGCTTAAGGCTCCCCAGGCCAAGCCCGCGAGTGAAGGTAATGAAGCTACTCAAGACATCGAGTAGAGGAGTAGATTAAAGGGCCAAGAAACCCACACCATGTATCATGAAACTTTATAGTTATTACCTTTCGCTGTGAACAGTTGCTTTGTTAAGAGTTGATCCTCATTGAGTGTGAATGAGCGTTTCTGTTTATCCCAACTTCAAATGTTAAAATGCATCCGTAATGGCATATTTATTCTATTTACCTAGCTGCATACGGAATACAGAAGTACCAAGGCAATCCTATCCCCGAAATCACCCGATAATCCAGGAATCACGATCTACCAACCACAAGGAGAATAATAACACCATAGGAAAAGAGGCTGATTCCAAATTGACTCTCTTACTGAACACTATGCACAAATCTCTGGTAATCGCAAAGTCCAGGCTCCACTAGTAATCTCTCTCACCACATTCCTAGTATACAGCAGCCGACCGCACAAGCGGTTCGCTCACACTCATCATTTAAAAGGCCCAGCTGGAACCATCTAGTAGTCCCACTCCTCCTTTCCGTACTTGTTGAACTTCTCGTGGAGGTCCTGCACAGGCGATAGTCAGCAAATCCGTCATTAATAGATACTCATGCCTCACAGCTGCTTTCACCCAATCCAATTTGAAAATAAAGGCAGCGTGGTATATGGCACAGTAAGACGGGCACAAGGGGATTGCGAATGCATACCGCAGGCAAAGTGACATTGGGGACAATGACAGTGTTCATGGCACTGGGGGCAGCGCGGAGGGGCTGGTTCGCGTCACCGTGAGGGTGGTACTGGTACTTGTACATCTTGCCATCCTCAGAGGCGGCGTGCCAGGGCATGGCAGACTCGCCGATGCGGACGTTGGACTCGGAGCTCACGGAAGTGGGCTTGGTGCCGAAGTACCTATCGGGCGGAATTCACCTAGTCAGCCAATTGATTTTCAAGAGGTATACAATTGTGCAGCCCGTCCGTAGCTTCATCGGTCGGTTCAATTATTCGTGGCGAGAGGTGGCGGTCACGTCATAAGGAGCATGCAATCGGCTATGGGGTGGAAGGGGAGATATTCACCATCCAGCGATCAAGAAGGCACCGGACATGACACCGAGCAGAACCTATAGTTGCGAAAATTTAGCCTTGGGGCTCTGGGAACGGTCAATGGCGGATGCGAATTCGTACGTAGAGCTCGGGGTCCCGCTTGGGGCCCTTGTCGAGACCAGCCTCCTCGACCTTGGAAGCCATGAAGCGGCGCGGAGGAGCGCGGATAAGAGGCTGACGAGCCAAAGCCCGACGGGTAGCCATAGCAGCAATCGAAGACATGGTGGCAGCTGAAAGTGCGTGGAGAATGGGTGGGAGGTCAAGAACGAGGTGGTGTGGGAGAATCGTGAGCATTGAATGATGTTCCCGGTCATGTGATCCGCTGACTCAGGGACGCTTCGAGTGATATCATTTGGTGAATTTGGTTGCGCGACTCATTCGACCGGTGGTTCAGTGCTAGCTCAACCGTGTTGATTCCCCTTCGTTCTACTGCGTCCAAAGACGGTTGTGTAATTGGGCTTACATCGGTGATTTTGCCTCGCTCCAAAAGGTGGGTACTTCGTGTGTTTCCTTCGAATTCTCCGATCAGGGGCTCGATCTAGGATCTGCTTCCCCCAGGATTTTTAAACGCGTGGTGCTCTGGTGCGCGAAATCCCTGGATTTGACGTTAATGACTCGATAGGGTCCTGAGGCGTTTGGATTGTTTGATCCCGTCTCTCCTTACATTCCGTCGGTGACCGTCGCTCTTTACGCTGTTCTGCTCGCCTACGGATTTCCTGCGCATTGCCTGCCCTAGCTTTTTCTTCCAACGCCTGGAGTACAATATGATAGCGCGTGCTGCATTCTAGCAAAGTCAATTACCATTCCTTCCAGAACCATGGCGAATTCCGCAGATCGTCCCAACACCAGCGAAACCACGCAGTCCCAGAACCAACAACAGGTCCTAGGCCTCCCTCGACCTCCCTCGGTGGGAGGGATCTCATCCGGAGTAACGGATATGGTATCGGAAGATGGAGAGCAAACGCAATCTTTCGCGTCACCACCATCATCGGTCCAGCATCGCCCCTCCGTCTCACGGCGGGGGCCGCCCCCAGCGAGGAACTCTATAACTGCGTCCAGCCAGGGCAGACCGGAAAGCTCGGGCAGTCGGTTGAGCAAGAGCCATATTCCGTCCTTGACCGCACAGGGCTTTTTTCGACCGATGAGTTCGCAACGACTGCAGGCGCATCGGAGCACGCGGCCCATGACCAAGGGGACGGTATCATCAACAGATGAGTGGCCGGAACAGGGCAATCAGAATCGGAGGAGCATCATCTCCAACAGTACCTTCCAGCAGGAGTCCGCCCTTGCTGCAGAGCGTGGAGCGCCCCCGTCGCGAGGCACGGAATTTACAGATCCCATCATCACTGATCGCAACACGTCCAATGCAAGTCCCATGGGAAACACCACGATCCGAAGCCTGGGGGAGAGCGTCAGGCTCCTTCGAGACCGAGATCAAAAGGAAAAGCCGCGTCCTACTCATTTAACCCTCAATGCGGACTACCATGGCCATTCGGGACAAGACGGACATGCGACTCCCAAATCGCCTCTCTCTTTCTTGACTTTACGGAACGGAGGCTCCGCACAAAACAGCCATGATCCTCGAGGACATGAGCGATTGTCCTCAGCTGGCTCTTCTCCTGGACCTATGGATGCTAAGCAGCCCCAATTACCGCGAGGTAGATTGGGCAAGAACTGGGAGTACTTCCTTGGTAATACACTCTTCTGTGGCGGTGGGCGACTTCAGAATTCGAGGGACAAGCCTGTCAACATTGCTACAGGACTTCTGGTCGTCGTTCCTTCGGCGCTGTTCTTCGGATTCTCGGCTCCTTGGTTGTGGCACAACATCTCTCCTGCCATCCCCATCCTCTTTGCATACGTCTTTTATATCTGCTTCTCCTCCTTTGTGCATGCATCTGTTGTTGACCCGGGTATTATGCCACGAAACGCGCACGTTATGCCTCCTGCTAATTTAAGGGACGATCCGTTGTCGCTTGGCCCCCCGACAAATGACTGGGTCATGGTCAAGCTCGCTACTTCAGAAGTGGCCGCCATGGACGTGCCCGTGAAGTACTGCAAGACTTGTAGTATCTGGCGACCTCCTCGCTGCTACCACTGTCGGGTGTGTGATAACTGTGTTGAGACACTCGACCACCACTGCGTCTGGCTCAACAACTGTGTTGGGCGGCGCAATTACCGCTACTTCTTCGCATTTGTGAGCTCGAGCACCATTCTGGCTCTCTTTTTGATTGGTGCTAGTCTCGCACATATTCTGGTGTACATGTCGCGCGAGCATATCTCTTTTGGAGCTGCCATCTCGAAATGGCGCGTCCCCTGGGCCATGGTCATCTACGGCATTGTCGCTGTCCCGTACCCGACATCGCTATGGGCTTACCATCTCTTCTTGATGGGCCGAGGCGAGACAACTCGAGAGTACCTCAATTCGCACAAGTTCAACAAGGCGGACCGTCATCGGCCGTTTACCCAGGGCAACGTCCTCAAGAACTGGATTACCGTTCTGGGACGCCCTCGTCCTCCCACCTACCTCCAGTTCAAGAAGCCCTACGAAGAGGGCGATCAGCGCTTTGCCATGCAAAAACGCAAGTATCTCGTCCGGGATGAGGAATCGCAGGCGGGGATTGAGATGCAAGCCGTTGGTTCCCAACAACAGGGGTAAACCGGCATGGCCACCCAAAAAGTGACTTGATTCTTGTTTATCTCAATTCCTTACTAGCGACCCATTAAGATGATGATATGATTTTTCATTTCTGGTCACATATTCGGCCTTTTCTTTAGGGATTCTTGCCCGTCTTATGATTTTAATTGCTCTACACATACCCTGTCTATTTGTGAGTATGATCAGGATTATTCTCATGTCCTCGACATTCTCTGTCATTTCTTTCTCTGTCAGCCTTCTTCGGCCCGTCATTATGATGTGCTCCCGACTAGGCCAAGTCGAGACCATCTAACTTCCTACTATTTCCCTTTCCATTGGGCCTCTATACTAGACATTTGCATATTTCTACACATACAAACTATCCCTTAGGTGGTTTAATACAATATATAATTCTAGCCAAAGTAAAATTTGACCCCGATATACCGAAACGCGCAAAATCCGAACTACTTCCGCGGGGCCGAAGATGTTACGAAGTTGAGCATTCCATCACTAGGGATTGCCATGTCACTAAATCCCTTTCTCCCTTGATTGAACCATTTCCCCGCAGCTCGTATGCGTCACCGTGGGTTTTTGCCTGTCTCTAGGTATCTGGGACCAAAAAGGTGTTGATGTTGCACGCGTCAGACATCCCCATCTCCGTAAATTGATAAGAGCTGCTGATCCTCCTCCTTCCCACCCCTGATATTCTTCTTGATATTCCCCGAATCTCTGTTTCCCCCCCCCAAATCTCTTTTTCCAAGGGCGGGAAATTGTCCTTCCTTCCACCCCTCTTTCCGAAATGGCACTCCATACGTCCCGCCTGTCCGCGTCCGCGACTCCCGCGCTCGCTGACGTCCCTGCACACGAGACACCCGACGACATGAGCATCGACGTCCCTGAACAGCTCCTCACGCCCGAGGCCAGCCGCTCCGAAACATCTAGCAACAATGAAAACGCGTCAACAGAGGAAAAATCCGTCACGCGGCGCCGTTCAACACGAATAGCACGCGTATCGTTGCAAGCTGACGCCCTGGATAACGCAGCTGCCGAGGAAGATGAGCCCACCACTTCCTCCAGTCAGGCTTATGTCGACAGCCTCGTCAAAGCGAAGCGCACGCGCTCTTCGCTGCGCCACAGCATTGCCGTGATGGAATCGTCTCTGTTCACGGGAACCGCGGATGATACTATGACCGACGACCACCCAATGGCTCCCGACACACCCAGTTCGAAGTCCTCGCAGGAAGACCCACTGGGGAATATGGCTACCACGCTCCAGCAACGCAGTCTACGAAAGCGCGTGGAGAAAGCCCTAGTTCAAGATGAAGTTCCGAAGACCAAGGCGACGCCTAAGAGTAATTCTAGCGGTTCTGTGCGACGATCAACTCGTCTAAGTATCGTGGATAAAGCGAGCGATCTTCTGGACCGAGCAAACAGTGTTCTGGGGAAACGCTCGAGGGGCTTGGCTGAAAAGGGAAAGGAACTGGGTCGGCGAGCCAGTCTTCGGCCTCGAATTGTTGCGCCAGAGAAGGAGGAGGCTGCTCCTGCACCTACCGAGCCCGCATCGAAGAAACGCCGGGTATCTGAGAGTGATCTATCTAGGCTGCAAGCTCAGGAAGCCAGCCCCTCAGAGGAACCGACTGCTCCGCCCGTACAGCGATATAAACCTAAGCGCTGGCTGTCGCACGGATTATACGTTGGCCAAGAACCATCCGATTCACCTCCGAAGCAACGTCGAAGCAAGACCTCGGCCAAAGCTAGCGGCATACCCCGGCAGCGAAAAATCATGCCTATGCCTATGTTTGCTGGCTCGCGCCTGGTGCAGAACGGCAGGGATTACCAGCTTCCATTTGATATTTTCTCGCCTCTCCCACCTGGTCAACCCAAGCCGGATGAGTGGCGCAAGACTAACAAGAGTAAGTTTGTACAATTATCAGATGGAAATGAAGTTGGGACTAACCAAAGGCCTAGACGTTTTCATTGGCGACGCTTCCAGTGAATGGAAAGCCAACAAGAAATTGGAGCTGTCTACATGCATGTGCGAAGAAGAAACAGGCTGCGACGAAGACTGTCAGAATCGCTATATGTTCTACGAATGTGACAGCGGCAATTGCAGACTGGGCCCGGAGTGCGGTAACCGCAACTTTCATGAGCTCAAACACCGAACCAAGGCCGGCGGTAAGTACAATGTTGGAGTCGAGGTGATCAAGACTGCGGATCGAGGGTACGGTGTCCGAAGCAACCGCACATTCGAGCCGAACCAGATCATTGTGGAGTATACCGGTGAGATCATCACACAGTCTGAGTGTGAGAGGAGGATGAGAACGGTCTATAAGAACAATGAGGTTAGTAGTTCTGCACGCATTGCTTCGGGTGATTGTTGACTCTGTGTTAGTGCTACTATCTGATGTACTTTGATCAAAACATGATTATTGATGCCACCCGAGGATCCATTGCTCGCTTTGTGAATCATTCATGTGAACCCAATTGCCGCATGGAGAAGTGGACTGTGGCTGGGAAGCCTCGAATGGCCCTTTTTGCCGGAGATAATGGGATCATGACTGGACAGGAGCTGAGCTATGACTACAACTTCAAGTCAGTTTCCTTTACGCGCCCGTTACCTCTGTATGATACTGACCAGCCGAATAGCCCGTATTCTAGCAAGAACGTCCAGCAATGTCGCTGTGGAGCAGAGAACTGCCGAGGAATCCTTGGCCCTCGACCAAAGGATAAGGATCAACGGCATAAGGGGGACGAGAAGAAAACGACCAAGAAGCTGGCCGGCACGAAGCGAAAGCTCGCAGATGCGGATGAAGACATAACCATACGCGGAGGCCAAAAGCGCAAGAAGATCACGCCCAAGTCCCTCAAGGCCAGCGTTAAGAAAGCCATGGCCAAGGCCACCACTGCACGCGGAAAGGCGGCCGTGAAGAAGACAGCGATCAGCGGCCGAGGCAAGACCGCAAACAAGAAGGGCGTCAAGTTGCCGACGGTGACAACAGCAGCCAGAGTCAAGGCTGCTGTTCGAAAACCCCGAAAGACATACACTGCAAAGGCTGCATCAGCTTCCCCTGCCAAAAAGACATCGCCCCTCAAGCGGCCATCTGCTGAAACGAAGAAGCGAATTCTTGCTGCTGCTACCAAGGGATCCAAGGCAAAAACTCAGAAGTCGCCTGCCAAATCTGTTGCTAAATCTCCTGCTAAGTCACCCGGCAAGCCTGGTCGCAAACCCGGTCCTAAGCCTGGCCCACGGAAAGCACCCACCAAGAGTCCTATCAAGGCTCGGATGCCTGCTTCCAAGGCCAAGGGCACTGCCGCGGCGTCAAGTCCCGTTAAGGTGAAGGCTACCAAGGGCAAGGGTCTTGGTGCGAGTGTACGAAATACAGCGCGGAACATGGTGCGCAGCGTTAAGGGAACGAAGACATGAAAAGCAAAAAAACCTCTGTCGAGTCTACTTGAATGAGTTGTGAGGTGCCTTGTTCAACAGCAGATTCCACACGATTGAAACCCGGTCTTTCAACAATCCAGCCCGGCACATCAGCCCACAGCGCAAAACAGAACATTGTCTTCCTTTGACTATGCCGTTACTCTTCTATTTTTGTTGGACATCAGATCCGACTCCGACTCATTACTTGAGAAGTTCCTGTTTTTGTTCTGTCATGTTATGCAACGACTGTGAAGCAACCACAACCCAAGACAACTATATGTGTTTCACCCCTTTAATATCCCAATCCAATTATTGACCGACTCACACCCCCTTCAGCTCGGTTCCTGCGAGCATGAAACCCCATGGCTTAATCCTTTGTTAATTCAATTCCCCTGGCGTCGAATGTGCCTGCACTGCCTGTTTTACTCTCCTATCGGCACACTTGGTGGAGTCTCAATGCCCTTTTACTCTTCAGCTTGTCTGTTGACTTGATGTATTTAACCTGCATTTTCTTTCCATTCCGGCCCCTTTGCTACTTCTCTATTTCTACTGAATTATATGCGCCATGGTCACGAATGGAATTTGCTCGGGGTTTGGTTCGGCAGGTGCTGTGTCTGCTGGTTTGTGTAGCTGGAACAAAATATCAAATTCAACATATTTGAGCTGATGGTCTTATTAAATTAAACTCGAGCTAATGCTTGATCAGGGCACTAACTAAATAGTTGCAGCAGCCGATAACTACCAAGGCAGACAGGCTAATAAGATATGTTCAGCACTCTAAATTATTGGGCAGTTGAGATATGTCTACACTAAGAAGAGCATCTGGGCAAATATGACATCGCACCTGACTAGGGCTTCAACTCAGATCCATTTCACTTCAAGAGTTCATATGAAAGACAACTATTATCGACTCCAGCCTATACTCCGGCAAACCAGTGATCACGCATACATCATGTGAGAAAAGAAAGGATGGCTAGGGATATTTGCCATTCATGTAAAGGAGCTGCAGATAGATGTCCACTGAGGAATATTATGCAGATTCCGTGGGAGGAGCCTCGGCTTGATCCTTCTCAGGTGCGGACTCTGCCTCTGTAGGCTTAGGGGAAGGCGCTGCTTCATGGCTATGCTCGGCAGAGGGTGCCGGTGCTTTTCTCTCCGTCTCTGGAGCGAGTGATGCCTCTTCGGTGCTGGGCGCACTGGGCTGGGGTTCAGAGGCTGGCGCTGTAGGGGATGCTGACTTGATTGGAGATTGAGCTGCCGTGGACTCCGCTTGCGGTTGTGCCTCCGGTGCATCGCCCATTTCCACATCTTCTTTGGCTTCAGAGGCGCCAACTTCCGTCTCGGAAGGACCTGCTTCCTTCTTCTCAGTACCCTCTGGAGCAGGGGCATTTTCGGGGGTTTCCGCCTCAGCTGGCCGCTGGACCTGCACTTCAACAACAGGCCTAGTTTCTGTTGTCTGTGCTGACGCTTCTCCCGACTGCACAGGCTCGGGCTCCTTTGCAGGCTCTGACGCTTCATCGACGGGCTTCTCGAATTGGGCCTCAGCCTTGACTTCGCTGGCTGGGGGCTGAGATGCCTCTTGAGCGGTGTTCTCATCTGCGGTAGGTGCCGTCGCGCTGGCCGTGGCGGAAAGAGAGGGTTGCTCAGGAGCTTCGGATTCTTCTTTGGGCACTATCTCGCCTGTATTCTCGGTACGAGCTGGCACCGGCTCTTGGGCAGAGGCCTCCTCACCTTTCTCCGTAGGCAGACCAGGTGTTACAGAAGCAGAAGCAGAGACATCCGCATCAATCTGAAGAGATTCTGAGGGGGCTGCTGAGGGGTGCGAAAGCGGTTCCTGACCAGCTGCAGCAGGGGGTTCTGAAACAGAAGGCTGTGCTTCAGGAGCCGCGTCTCTCATATCGATGTCTTTTGATTCGGTCGGGGTACCGGCTGCAGGTTGAGGTGTAGACTCAGCACCAGATTGGGCCCCGGGAGTTTCTGGGGTTTTTGCGTCCATCATGGACTCATCTCCCTCGTCGCTTTCGTCGCCATCCTCGCCGTCGTCATCGTCATCGTCTTGACCGGAATGGTCAATCGACATACGAGAACCGTCCTGTTGTTCTTGGGAACCAGCAGCGCCACCCTCGGTGCCAGGGGCGACATTGTGCACTGTAGCTGCATCGGCGCCTTCTCCTGGGGCAAACATAACCTTCTTCTTCCGGCCCTTGCCAATGCCTTTGCTCTTTCGCTTGGGAGGAGGAGGTCGTCGCTTAGATGGTTCCATCACAGCAGCTGAACCAGGCTCTGCAACCACGACGCCTTCCGAATTGACTATCCCAACGCCCTCCACGACGGTCCCGGGAGCGGGCGTCTCGGGCTTCACAGGAACTGAACTCTGCTCAGCAATGCTTTGAACATCTCCAGTAACTTCTCCTTCAATGCGATGCCCTTCAGGCACCCATGCTTCGTAGATAGAGATGTTTCCAGTCACCGGGTCAACCTTTTTGAATTTAGTTCTTCTCATAGGCAGAGATCCCGAGCTACCATCGACCGCGGAAGCACCGCCGTATAATGACGGCAGCCCGGGGCGTCTTTTAGCGAGGAATTCCACCTCCGGCGGCTCCATATGCTTGGGAAGAGTCAGCCACTTGCGACTGGTGAAGCTGCGATCAGCCATTTGGACAGAACCCGCGGCCTGATCGTCGGGTTTGTTGGGGTCATTTTCTTCCTTATCGACGGCTGTGGTATTCTGGCGAATGTAGATGCATCCGGCACGCGCAGCGCGCAGTAATGATTTGCTGACCGCAGACAAGAGGTCACTGTCGCGCGGCATAGGTAGCTCTGGGAGAACTGGGCCCCCAGGGCCCTGAGCTCCGACGTCCGAGTCGTCAACGGCTTTGGGAGTCTGGGAGTAGGTATATGGTTGTTTCGACCAGCGACGGACGGGCAATCCTTCGAAGACATCGTGGTCAATTTGGCCGTTTCGGGTGCGGTTAGGGCCATCGAGGTGTCTTCCCGAGCGCGAAGACCTGAACTGTAAAGGAAGTCAGTATTAGGACTCCTCAATTCATGGTTCACATTCCCCCATTGTCCGCGGGCTGGGAGGTAGCTGATCTATTCCGGGACAGGACGCGCGATCGTCGCGGGTGCAAGGTAAAACGTACAGTCGAGGGCATGGTGAGTAGCCTACAATCCCTTTCCCCCAGAGAGACCAAATATTATGCGCTCAACGTAACCAGAGGGACGAAAGCGAAAGCTGGGGGGAGTGGGGAGCTGGAGTGGATGGGCGGAGCGTAGCGTTGCTTCCGTCGCGCTGCGATTGCGCAGGATCGTAGGGGGGAGTCACGTGATCTACGAACGCATTGAACAGTACAAACATCGATATGTATGTACTTGCGATCCCTGAAAGAGTGGAGAGAGGGTTTCTATTCTGATACTCGGGAAAAAGATGGAATTGCCCGTGGCTGCGCTCGCATTATAATACAGAAGAAAAGAATCCAGGCCAATCGTACCGGTCACGACAGGCTCGTCGAGAACTTGTTCAACGGGATGAAGTAATTGCAGTCCTTTCCATTCGAGACATTCAAATCATTTAGTCCCAACTGCGACAAGTTAGCGAGTGCCCAGAACCAGGATATGTGATCTTATGAGATCATAGCCGATACGTACCCGGTATCTTTCTGGCGAACGATGCCACCGTGATCGCCTGTCTCCTTTCCCTGCAATGAAAACGTTAGTCGAACAGTTTGAGATCTCTGAGCGACCTGGGATCCCTTACCGTCTTCTGGCCTTCGACTACCAGCTTGTCCAGCTGATAGAACTGGCTGATGACCGTTTGCCTCTGCAAAGATTGTTAGCTTGATGATCTAACGTGTCCTGGTGGTTCTTTGGAGAATCTGAGTCGTAGTTGAAGATGGCTTCCTTGTATGTCCCAGGGTAGTACAGGCCATGGTGATCAGTTCCATTTACCCCCATCCAAGGAAGTGCATCTCAAGCTCGCCTCGAATGGCACGGGTGATTTACCTTCAACAGACGCAGATCCTGCAGTCCTCCCTGGATCAACTCCTGTATCCGTCGCTCCTCCGACTCGTTTTGGTGCTCGCGGAAGGAGTCTCTCGTCTTGCGACGGGCATATTCACGGAAGTTGTAGTTGGAAAACTGGGACGATTGCCGCAGCAGGGACCGGAACTGAACAAAAGAAATGTTAGCAAATCCTGACAAGAACAAAGGACGATCTGGGAGTCGCTAAACCCAGATATCTCGTTGCCGGAGAAGACTTACCAGAGACCGGGCCTGGAAGGCGGTATCGCGCTGCAAAGACGCAACAGACATGATGAAATAGCGAGTAAGATGAAGAGAAATAAGAATCAATCAAATGTACTATCCGAGAAACAAAGAGACCGCTGTGTTTGGCAAGGCGTGTCGCGCAACTGCGGAGATATACGCCGTGGACGGAGGTGGCGGTTCCGGCTTCTACTCAGTCACAGGGCGATCTGAGGAAACGATGGATGCCGAATCACACTGAAGATGTCAGGGGAGGATTCAGGTCGCAGATATAGGGCGATTATCAACAGGAGATGACTCGAAGTGGTGAATAGCGGGAAAGTTGAGATTCCACAGGGAGGGAAATTCTTTTGAGTTCGGAGGCGCCAATGACGGAGTTACCGGGGCCGAGCTCCTGCGCTCCACGGTTCCCCGTCTTGCAGAACCCCCCGCAACATTGGCATTTTCCCTTCTGTTATATCAGCTGTCTTTGTTTGTCTGCAGTTATGCCTCAGATTCTTACACCACCAGCGTCGCGACCGAGCTCGGAGGCCCCCGACGCCGAGCTGAAGCCCACGGAAGCTTCCTCGGAGTTGCTTGCTTCATTGGACACGCTACTTGAGCAATATCTACACCTACTTGATCGGCAGCAGGAGCTACAGTCAGGACTTTCAAAACAGCTGGCTTCGGTATGACCCTCCTTTCCAGTGTCATTGTGTCCTGGTATTGCAAGATGCTGATTTTCGGAGTAGGGATTTCTTGCTCTGGCCCATGCAAACTACAGCTGTCCTCCCGGCCGCCGATATGGCTGTGACTATTATGACGAGCGGATGAAGACGAACAAGAAGATGTACATGACCACAGATGACAATGCTGTTTGTGGAGTTTTGTTAACGTATCCCGATCAACAGCTCCATCCAAGCGGGACAAGACGTGGACGAGGCCGAGCACACAAATGTCTCCCAGGATGAAACAGAGACACCTGGCTCGAGCGTTTTCGAATACACCTTCCACTTGGAATCAGCCTCCAACCCCGAGGCACAGAAGCCCGACGAAAAGGGCGATGCGAAAAAGCCACCCGTCAAGGATACACAGACCAAAGCACCATCGCAACAAGAGGAGACCCCTACAAAAGGAACGAGTGATACAACTTTATCAGCCGCTGAGGATTCCAGTGCCACCGTTGGCACCGACGAATCAACCGAAGAGCCCAAGAAGCCTCGCAAGAAGTTCCGTTCGGATGATCCCATCCATTGGTACGGCATCCTGGTGCCGCCATCACTACGCAACGCACAGAAGTGCTTTACCGCAGGCATCCAGAACGAAGTACCTAAATTGGCCGAGACAATCGTTGAAATGCGCGCTCTGGAACAAAAGATCGACCAACTACGAGCAAAGCTTAGGATCTGCCGAGTCTGATCCTCAACGAGGCTAACTGCATACTCGCAGTGGCACCTGGGCAACTTATTTATCTGTAGACATCATCTGACCCTTGACCCCTGGAGATGATTAGTGCAATTCATTTTATGGCGTATTTGGTGATCTTAGTCCGTAGTGTGACCCGCCGAGATCGTTGCCGGGGTGCGTAGACCATGTGTTCCACGGATTCACGAACGGTGGGCGATGGAGTCGGATGAGCAGCACGGTTGCTTCCATGCGTCATGGCTATGTTTATGTATATCCATTCTAACCCCCGGCCTTGCCATAGATTGGAAGTCCGTGCTTGTCGGGAATATTATCCGTAGAGTTGATTAGTATGTTTCAGTAGTCTCGTGCCCTAAATAACCCCATCAAGATGCAATCAAACCTACCAACGACCCAGAAACGGAAAATACGGAATACGATTGATCCATATATGGTTCCAAGATTATCATTTGCAATGTAAGCCATATTAATGAAAATATCGACGACCTTGGAAACCAACAAATTCTTCAAAGTACTAAGCGAGACCCCTCCATGTGAGACGTAGCGTAGGAAACTAACCTATACCGCACCCCACTCGCGCTGATGACACTCGAGATCTGTCAAAGCCATTCGTGCGCCGGGTTCCGGAATCCACGTCTGATTCGTCTTTTTGTCCAGGGTCTCAAGCCAGTCTGGGCCTTTTCGTCTGGTGTAGCAACCTGAAACCCCCTGCCTTTCTGCTAGATTGCTACGGCGCAATCAGGGGCTTGGAATTGCACCCATCACAGTCACGCAGCACAGCCAGAGCCGTTGATTTGGGGTTCGCATTGGATACTGGTCATATTGGTCGATTCTCACATTATTTGCTGATCAGATGGCTTTCATCAGGGGCTCTTTTAGTGATATTCGAACTGATGGGAAGATTGCAGGAGGATGAGTCGGAGATGGGGAGGGAGAACGGGAAACAGTACGGAGTAAGTCTAGCTAATATCCTGTACTCCGTATAGTACTCCGTAGCTTCGACCGTTAGCATGCGCTCCACTTAGCTTCCTTTCTTGTGCACGGTCTATTTCCGGGCTGGGAATGTGTCAGGCCTTTATCGTATCGAGTCCTCTCTCCTTTTTCCTTTCTTTCTTTGTCGTGATTCTCTCTTTTTTGCTTGAGCTTGAGGCTCTTTCTCTCCTTTTTCTGCGTTGGCGCTTGGTGTAAGTGACCATTTGACTTACTTACAATCCGGCCTGCCTAGTCGGTTGGACCGGTTGTGTTGGCAACTGCAATCTATTTGGCCTAGGATGCTAATATGCACTTCCAGGCTCCTATTTTTGAAGCAGCGCTGGTTTGACGCTGCCTGTTCTTCCCTCGTTGCTCCGGTATAGAGATAGAGATTATTCAACTGTTGTATGTATCCATGAATGATGACCCGCCGATCTATTGCTTGGTATTGACCTGCCAACAGAGGCATTGTATGCCCTTTCATTCTTTTTGATCTTTGTTTTGCTTGAATCCTGGCTCGACACTTCGCTCGGCGCAGCCCAGATTCGATTCGTTTACCTGCGGAATATCTCGACCGTGAGCTTCGGCATCGTTCTCTCATTAACCCTACACGTTCTTTTTTGACTCGATCCGGTTATCGAGTGTTTGATATACACCTCTTCATTTGCTATTCATACGACAGGGAGCTTCAGCTTCCTTGGATCCCACTGCATATCTACTGCTTTTGGATGTCGCCAGCCCGAGCTTTGCAAAGCCGATATACTTACAGCCGCCCGGTTTCAAAAGTATCAGGTTAAACAGGCCAAAAATCAATGAGTTCCAAACAAACAGTCACCTCGGGCTCCGGGCCCAGACGGGCTGGGCCTGAGACGAACAGGAAAGGGTCTGTCAAAAGAGCCAGAGAGCTGCTAGAGTCAGGTGTGCGGTCAAAAGAAGCAACATCACCAGTCCCCAGGCCTCCGCCGCTTGAAACCGCCGCACACCAGACTCAGTGGCCTCTTCCAGCTCCAGGTCTCCAGCCACGCCCTCTCAACCCTCATCCACACCCTCGACAACATCCTAGGTTCTGGCCCCCTCGCGGTCCTCCGCCGGCCAGGCCTCCACGCCCAAGCGAGGTCCCTGCTCAAGTGCCTTCGCCATCCATTTACTCTACCAGAAGCGGACAGAGCTCGGAGGCTAGTTCGAACTGTTTATCTCGACCAGCTCGCTCGTTTTCCCATCCTAAACAACCACAATCGCTGCCGCCACCTCGACCACGCCCCGAAGCAAAGGATGACTCCTATGTGAGCCCTACCGGGACAAACGATATGACTCTCCGGACATTAATCGCAACGGATGATCCGTTCAGACAACCGTCCGCTTCATCCACAGTTTCTGTCCAGATGCCCATGCCAGAGGCACCCGTGCCCTCAGTGAATCCTCGAGATCGGACCGCAGGCCTTACAACACCAAATGCCCGGAGCTCTCAAGCTCGTAGATCGTCCGTTTCTCCCATCCCGGTGTCCGAGGGATTCGTGAATCCTCGTCAGACTTTGGAGTCCCTAGCTTCAAGTCGTGCTATTCCCTCCAGCTGGGGATCCGGTCCAGCAGAGTCCGAGATTCTGGGCACCTGTCTAGATAACGAGTCGGACGAAGATGAACACACCGTCGAAACTGGCCAGAATCAAGCTGAAACGCTAGTCAGAACCGCCAGTTGGGGAAAGAGGCAGAAGCCGACTATGCGCACGATCATAACATTGAACCTGAACTCCAAAGTATCAATCCCCGATTTGCCATCGTCCAACCCCCGGGACGAGTGGAACAAGAATGCAGCTGCTGAATCTCACAATGTGGGAGCCGCTGTCAGTCAAGCACTTCATGTACCCAGTGTTCTCCGGCGGGGCTCTACTTCTACGACGGAATCCTCCGTGGACCCGGAGAAGCCTCGTTTTGCCGATATTGTACACGATTCTGCCGCGGCGAAAGGAATCGTGGAGCCCTTTCCCAACTTTCCTCAGAATGCCCCCACGATGAGTGCCAAGCGGCCTGGTGGACGTAAACCTCCGCATCTCGACATGGCTGCTGTGCGAGATGCAGAGACCCGCGGAAGTCTCTCGAGCTTGAGTGACCTGATTCGACGTGCTACTAAACTCGCCTCTAACCTCGATCGCGGAAGAACTGCCAGTCGCGCAGACCTCGCGGCAGACCCAGAACACAAGGTTATCATGGGTGAGTTGCTGGAAATGAACATGTTCGAAACATCGATCAGCTGACGATATGTAGGCCGCAGCACGGGTTCTCTTTCCGATATCTTGGCCTCCTTCCCTAGTCCCGGATTGGCGACAGCAGACAATCGCAGCTCCTGGCCCGTTTTCTTCGGACGCTCCAATCTGCACAACGTCGAGCCTCTTGGCTCCAATGATGAAGTGCTTAATGAGAAGCGTCTTTCCGAGCGACGATGCTGTGGAATGCCGCGAAAGTGGTTCATAATCCTCTGCATCATTATTTTCATCATTGTCGTGCTTGCAATCCTTCTGCCCGTCTTCCTCATCGCTGTTCCTGCTCAAAAGGTCAGCAGCACCGAGTCATGCGCCAAAACGAGTCCCTGCCAGAACGGTGGAGTGACCGTGTCGAGCGGAACCGAATGCTCGTGCGTGTGCTCCAACGGCTATACTGGTTCGCAGTGTATCGTCAAGGGCGACTCAAGCTGTGTCACGTCCGAGGTTGAAAATGGCACACTTAGAAAGAACGCTACAATGAGCAGCTCTCTTCCGAGCTTATTTGGTAACGCGCAGAGCAAGTTTGGAATTGAGCTGGACTCAATTACGATCATGGCCCTCTTCAGCTTAAGCAATGTTTCCTGCAAGACTGAGAACTCACTGGTCTCCTTCAGCGACGTCGAACGCAGTAGCAGCAACACCCGCCGCTCCAGTGTGCTGCCACTAGGTCTGCCATTGGCCGACGGCGGGAACATTCTTTCTGCCTCTATCCCACCCACCGTCACGGTCCCCGCGATTGCCGCCCGGGCTATGGCCACCTCGAACGGCATTCTCTACGACGACCCGAGCTCCGAAGGCCCTGATACGCAGGAAAGGGCAAGCCCAAAGGATTCAAGCACGGCAACTGCAACACAGATCAGCCCATCCGCAACCACGACCATCGCGGCGAAATCCACGACGAGCGTGCCGGACAGGGTAATCGAGTTCTCGCAGGTAGCGGTGCTGTACATCCTACAGAAGACAGGCTCGTTAAACTCGGCGCTATTCTCCGAGTCAATGATTAGCTCATACCTGACGGATTCCTACAGCAATGCGACCCACCCGCAGATGCAGTTGCTGGGGGCCTTCAAACTGGACTTTGAGCGGATGAGAATCAGTGTGGAAAACGGCACGCAGAGTTGAGTTGTCGAGTTGAGCTGTCGAGTTGAGTTGAACGTGTAGTGTGATGCCCCTGGAATCTGTTACATAGGGACATAGTTATTGTTTATTGTCGGTATAATTCAAATCGGGTCTATTCCGCGTTATGTACATACTCCCGACGATCCACTCTAGACAATGCCAAGCCCGCGTTTCCTGATTCGGACACGTCAATCACGACATTTGCAGCGGAGGTTGCGTGCTGGTCACGTGTCGAACTGCCGGTGAATAACGGTCGGAATATAGTTAGAACCTTCCAAAAACTGTACTCTGTACGCTATATGAAGATATAAAAGAGATGATACTCCATAGTATCGGAAATGGATTGGAGTACTCCGTAGTCTCCATGCGTTGCAGGGAGTAAATCCCGCCCCCTGAAAATCATTTATAATGGCCCTGAAGATCTCCGTCATAAACGAGTACGGAGTCCCCGAGTCAGCGCAGCTGGCTTCAACCAGGAAAATGTGCGTAGTGGTACATACCAAACCTTAGGTACATAGCGTGTACCTAAGACTGTATTCCCCTTCGAAACCATGGATCCATCTACAGGGTAAATCCGAAACGTGTTCGGGGAATTGGATGAATTGATATCCATCGGATCTCGAGCGGGCCACGCTTCAACTCGAATTCTGGCTGGATGAATCGATCAGGCCAAGACTTCAGCGTCTCCACCACTGACGACGTCCAAGGCCCCTGGCTGCGATGATTGTCCTGTTTTCTTGCCTTGCATGGAGACGTCTGGCTCATGTGCGTCGTAGACGGATGCCTGGAATTGGTGGAAGCTTGGTACTCCGTAGATGATAGAAACTTGATAAGCATTCTTTTTTTTCTTCACCTTCCCCTTCCCCACTCCTTTCTTCTTTCCCTCTCATCTCTTCCTTTTTGTTACATTAATCAATTCCTTGGGGTTCATACCAAAAAGTATATACACACAATGGCCAACGCTCCTCACGGTGGTGTCCTTAAGGACTTGCTCGCCCGCGATGCTCCCCGCCAGGCCGAGCTCGCCGCTGAGGCCGAGAAACTCCCCGCCGTCGTGCTCTCTGAGCGCCAGCTATGCGATCTCGAGCTGATTATGAACGGTGGTTTCTCTCCTCTTGAGGGTAAGTTCAACCGAATGTGCTCTAACTGTTCACTCGCCCTCAATTCCACTCAAGTGGGAGTCGATATTTTTTTTCTTAGGAGAGGCGGGTGGACATGGATTGGAGGGGTAATTACTAACGCCGATGTCGCTCGCAGGTTTCATGAACCAGGCCGACTATGACCGGTATGTCCTATACGATGCGGTTGGAATTGAGATGCATAAATACTGATGGCGTGTGCATAGCGTCTGCGAGGACTGCCGCCTTGCCGATGGCAACGTTTTCTCCATGCCCATTACCCTCGACGCCAGCCAACAGACCATCAGCGACAACAAGCTCAAGGCTGGTTCGCGCATCACCCTGCGTGACTTCCGTGATGACCGCAACCTGGCCATCCTGACCATTGACGACATCTATCGTCCCGACAAGTGAGTGCGCGGCAATTGATTTTTGTGAAACTGCCCCTCCGGACTACGGACTACGGACTGCGACACTGCATACTGTCGATCCACGCACCTATTTCGCCATCCTTACGAATTGCCCTTCCCAATTGCGTTCTTGGCACGCTTTTTGAATCTTAGCATATGCGCGCATCTTTTACCGCTCCTTGCACCCCCGGATCATTGCGATGGCGTTCGCGCTGAACGCCTAGGAGGAGGCTCGAGCTTTTTTGTGGATATTTGCTGACGTAGACTCTTTCCCCCAATCTAGGGAGAAGGAGGGCAAGCTCGTCTTCGGCGGTGACCCCGAGCACCCGGCCATCAAGTTCCTGAACGAGTCTGTCCACGAATTCTACATCGGTGGCAAGATCGAGGCTGTGAACAAGCTGAACCACTACGACTATGTCGCTCTGCGCTGTATGTCACTCTTTCCCAGCGTGATCGATATGATCCCAAGCTAATTGATCGTTCCAAGACACTCCCGCTGAATTGCGCGTCCACTTCGACAAGCTGGGCTGGTCCCGCGTTGTCGCTTTCCAGACCCGTAACCCCATGCACCGTGCTCACCGTGAGCTGACCGTCCGCGCGGCCCGCTCCCGCCAGGCCAATGTCCTGATCCATCCCGTCGTCGGTCTCACCAAGCCCGGTGATATCGACCACTTCACCCGTGTCCGTGCCTACCAGGCTCTCCTTCCCCGTTACCCCAACGGCATGGCCGTCCTCGGTCTGCTGGGTCTGGCCATGCGTATGGGTGGTCCCCGTGAGGCCATCTGGCACGCCATTATCCGTAAGAACCACGGTGCCACCCACTTCATTGTGGGCCGTGACCACGCCGGTCCTGGTTCCAACTCCAAGGGTGAGGACTTCTACGGCCCTTACGATGCCCAGCACGCCGTCGAGAAGTACAAGGATGAGCTCGGCATCGAGGTCGTCGAGTTCCAGATGGTCACATACCTGCCCGACACCGACGAGTACCGCCCCGTCGACCAGGTCCCCGCTGGCGTCAAGACCCTGAACATCTCCGGTACCGAGCTGCGCCGTCGTCTGCGTACCGGCGCTCACATCCCCGAGTGGTTCTCCTACCCCGAGGTTGTCAAGATCCTGCGCGAGTCCAACCCCCCTCGCGCCACCCAGGGTTTCACCATCTTCCTGACCGGTTACATGAACTCCGGCAAGGATGCCATTGCCCGTGCTCTGCAGGTGACCCTCAACCAGCAGGGTGGCCGCTCCGTCTCCCTGCTGCTGGGTGACACCGTCCGCCACGAGCTCTCCTCCGAGCTGGGTTTCACCCGCGAGGACCGCCACACCAACATCCAGCGCATTGCCTTTGTCGCCTCCGAGCTGACCCGCGCCGGCGCCGCCGTCATTGCTGCCCCCATCGCCCCCTACGAGGCCTCGCGCAAGTACGCCCGCGACGCCGTTTCCCAGAACGGGTCCTTCTTCCTCGTCCACGTCGCTACTCCCCTCGAGTACTGCGAGAAGACCGACAAGCGCGGCATCTACGCGCGCGCCCGCCGTGGTGAGATCAAGGGCTTCACTGGTGTCGATGACCCCTACGAGGCTCCTGAGAAGGCTGACCTCGTCGTTGACGCCTCCAAGTCGACCGTCCGCTCCATTGTTCACGAGATCATTCTCATTCTCGAGAGCCAAGGTTTCCTTGAGCGTCAGTAAATGTGCTGTTGTGATTAGATTTCTTTTGGTTGTTTTGAGGCTATCTTACCTATAGAACGTTTAATTGCTTTTATTTGCAATTGGATTCCCTATTCCCCGAACTTAGGTTCTCAATTCAAATCTTCTTGTACAAAATCTATCAGGTCTCACTCAGCGCTGGAGGAGCCAAGTCTGAACTATACACCTAAGCCTACTCCTGGTATGAATGAATGCTTTGGGGTGTCACAACGGCGCGTTTGTGGTCAACGTTTGTTCTGCCACCAGCCATTACTAGTACTTTGACCCAAATATTTCGACACGGGGCGCTCATTTGCTATTGAAAGGCTATTTGACTTGGAAAGCTCGCAATAAAAGATTCTAGGGCTTATAAATGTAAGATCACGTGAGGGTAAGATGCAAACACCACAAACGCCTTCAAGTCTCAGGCTTCACTCACGACCCTCGTCTCCGTCAAGCAATGCAAGCATGCTGCCTCAACGGAATGCCATCGGCCGAATACCGGTGCGAAGTCGACCGGTGTATCTGCTGCGGACCACTGGTCTAACCGCCGTTCACCTGCGACCGTTCACCAATCGCACCCGACTACTCCTACTCACACAGCCGTCAGGCCGCCCGCAACTACCATTCCTATCACCATTAGCACCGACACGTCCACTTCCCCCTCTATCAAGACATTTGCGTCAGCACTTCGCGCGACTCGTCTCCACAGAAAGCCAGTCACACTTTAAGAAACGCTTCTCCCACGTTTCCAAGCTCTCCATAACCTTCTTGGCCATCATCGTCCTGTACCAAGTCATCCAGGTCGGCATTTACCAAGAAGACATCGAGCACCAATGGCCCACACCCCCAGAATGGACATTGAAATCCCGCTGGTGTCTGCGCACAGCGCAGGCTTTGCAGCACCCTGAATACATCGGCAAGCTGATTACCGATTGGCCCCTGGTTCATGGGTTCCTGAAAGAGCTGGTGACACGTCTGGAGGATACGGAGGGTGAGGGCGAGGGAATTGTAGAGCAAGACGAAGGCGGCATTCTGGTCGAGGGTATCGGCCGCACTGGACTCGATGTTTCGACGAAGAGCGAACCATGGCGCCGTGGTTACTTCCAAGCTCTCATGGGCCTTGGTAAGGCTGCTGAAAACCTGGACGGTTGGTTGACCGACCGGAAACAGAGAATCTCTGCCCCAGCGGAGTATGTCGTTGGACCGTCGAACCCCCGGCCCAAGCCTATCCCCGCGGGGGCGGAGGCACCGCGGGAAGAGGACTGTGAACTGGCATCTCCGCCTCCTGAGACCTTCTATATGAAGATTTTGACGACCAAGGGCTTTGACACACGGCAGAAGCTGGATGCTGCTCTTGCGTATGCCGATTGGCTCGATTCCAAGGGATTGGGTCTTACCGCCGGTGATATGTACGCCTGGGCACTAGACATTGCCGCTGGTGGATTCGAAGGCGATGTCGGAAAGACCATTGATCTCAAGACTGGAGTGTTGAAGAATGGCCCGGAATTGCCGTCTGAAAATCTCATGCGTGTCTCGACCGCTCTTGCTGTGCACAACGCTAAGCAGGGCAATCTCCCAACTGCCCTTTCCATCTTCACATCTGTCCTGAAGGCCCGGCGCAGTCTACCCATTTCACCGAATTCTCATATTTCTTCACCTTCCCCGCCTTCCAAGTCCAACGACATCTTCTCTTCCTTTTTCAAAACCCTCAAGACCGTCCTCGTGCCTGTGCAATACCCTGAGCCTCTCCCTTCAGGCGACACCCCTCCTCTCCGCACAGCCAGCTCTGCATGCGACGAGGCAGGGCTGATGACCTACATCGGCGAAATCATCTACGCCTCATCATCCCGCGAACAGGGCCTCGCTTGGACGCGCGATGCAGTCGAGATGGCTGAGACAACAATGCTAGATCGCAGCAACTCTGAAGACCAAGATGCCCGTACACGCTGCGCGCAGTGTCTCAAGGTCAGCCTTGAGAACTGGAAGGTCATGGTGTCTACCCTTGTGAAACGTGCGCAAAGAGAGGAACAAGAGAGTCTGGAAAAGGCCAAGAAAGCCTGGTATGGTGGCCAGAGTGCTGCTAAAGCCAAGACTGCTGAACTGCAGCGCTGGCAGGCCGAAGAGGCCCTTCTTGCGGACCGGATCCGCAGACTCTTCCCTCTGCTTGAGGGTGAGTCAGGGTTGGATAACCTCGCTCCGAATAGTTCTCTGTTCGTGTAAATTATTTGCATATAGCTAGCTAGCCTTGGGGAGGATCATGGTGTCCTAGGTATGGAGTCAGTTTTCTGTTCTTTTAGGGATCTGTCTAGCATTGTGTAGATGATATTTGACATGAATGTACCGATGATTTCTAATTAAGTACGTCGTTACGCTTCCAAGGTTCTTTAATTAACCCTATTTTTATCTCGGTGGTAAACTAGACGATGTCATTCCCTGTTGATCGCTTTGCAGCTAACCAGAATCGGCTGATAAACACTATATCAACCACGGTTGATGTGAAGGGCTTAGCCGCAATCATAATAGAATAGACGTTGCAACTATGCCTCAAACGCTGACATTGCGGGGCTTAACAGACCTGTCTACTCTGCGATCACTCTGTGCTAATTTCTGGTTTCTTTGTGTAGCATTCACGTCGCTTTCTACTATATCCAGTGCGCCGAGAGATTTCGAAAGACCTTTCAGTGAGAAACATCTTAGTTCAGACAACCTTGGGTTTGCTTTGCTTTTTGAATCAACCATTACCACTCCTTCTCTTCCTCCTTCCTCAACGACTTCTTTATTTGCGTATCTTCATTACCCTGTCTCCCTTTTCTTGCTCAACTTTTCTGCCAACTGACCCCGTCTTATTCTGTCATTGTTCAAAGATTCTGCCTCCATCTCAGTCTCAGTCTGACCGCTATGTCAACTAAAGACTTTCAGAGAGACCTCGGCCAGGTCAAGCTCCCAGGTAAATTCGAATACCTGAGCAAGGTGAAGGCCGGTGATATTGACGGCTCGGTCTGCTTCACCTTTACTTCTCCCGATGCGTCATTTTCTATTGATTTCCAAGTTGTCACTCGTGAGTCGATACCCCCAATACATTGTCTTCGGTTTACTGACCGGCCCGCAGAGGCTCATAGTTACCCCAAAAGCCACGAATATCTCGTGTACTCCACATCTGATGACTCTCCTGCTGCAGTCACTGACGCCGTTGAGACTGTCGTGGCCTTGTTCCCTCGCATTTCCATTCATGGCCTCCTTACTGTTCTCCAAAGTGGAATTTATTCGGCGCTCCAGGGCTCAAAGTTCGAGCCACCTGAGCAATATCAGGGCTATGACCCAGTGAAGGACGACGACTACTCTGATCACTCTGATGCCGGCGAGCCCCCCGATTTCGATCACGACGGCGATTTCTCTCCTGTCGCCAAACAAGATCCATCCTCCCTGCGACAGAAGATCCGCCAGGATCTCCGAGAAGTCAAGAAACACGGTTTCAAGGGCGGTTACTTGGGCGAAATCGCTGGAAATATTATTATTTCGGTGGCCAGCCGCATTGATGAACTGGGTATACCGGAAGAAGCCATGGATATTTGGAAAGTGCGCCCCAACGAGTACTTCGTTCTTCTCCTTCGTTACCCACGAGGATATCTGGACATGAAGGATCTTTTTGATACCGGAGACTCAAGATCCCCATTTATTCAGATGTGCCTTGGACTCTGTGACTCCTATAAGCCATCGGCCGCAGCAGCTGTGATGGCCTTTCAGGGCAGTACATCGACCAGGAAGGATGCCTTATACCAGCAGGGGACGGAGAAGAACAAGCTCAGGCCCCTTTTTATAGGCACTCAGCTCAACAGGCTTTTAAACGAGCGGTTCATGGGAATTGTGAGGCTTCGCCTCCGATTCGGATTTTCTTGGACGGGTGCAGAGCTCTTTTTCCAGGCCAACCAGGGAAAGCGTCTGGACCAGGAAGATGCATCGTCACCCGAGTATCTCGTGCCAGATGAATGGGCAACGCCGCCTCCACAATCGCTTACGACCGATCACATGGCCGATGCGGGCCTGGCGCTGTCCGCAATGTCCTTCCCTCTACTCGCAATGCAATTTACCCTCCGTCACTTTGTCAGATGCACCGAGTTCTGCCTCGTGTGCTTCTGTAAGAAGAAAGATGATTTTGAGGCACTGAAGCCCTACGTCTGCTCGAATGGGCTTTGTCTCTACCAGTACATCACCTACGGCATGGGCGAAAGCCTGGAACACGAGATCAAATCCCAACCAAACGTCGTCGATATGCTGGTCTCTCTGGCGTATACAAGGGCAAAGGCGGGAGCGCTTAGCGATTTCCCTACAGGCCTTGGAATTCGGGTTCCGAACGTAAAGGCAGCCGACCCGGAACGTGTGAAAAATGGCACCTCTACGGCCACCTGGAATACAAACGCCTACCCTGCCGCAAAAGCTGGCACCTCTACCACCGCCTGGAGGGCAGGCGAATATTATTCTGCAATACTCGATCCCGCGAAAGTTATGGTTTCCCATCAAGACATGCCTAGGCTTTCGATGAAGCTTTGCCAAAACCGCGAACCTCAGATTACGGAGAGCCATTGGATCGTTATTGTCAGTCCTGAAGGGACAAATGGATACTCATGGCACTGTCGGGTTCATCATGTCGGCTCTGAACATGTTGAACTATCATTGCCCCTTTGCGGGAGCAAGCAGTTGACAGAGGCGGACGTGCAGCATGTGGCCAAACGCTGGAAAGAGCCCCAAGAGGTGAAGTTCACGATTTACGAGAAACTATTTGACAGATTGAACGACTCACAAAAGCAAATCAGCATAGTCATGCTTCTGGACATGCTTCCTGAGATCGATGAAATGATCAAGTACCTGGCAAGCCAAGGGCCAGACGGGGTCCTCTCGTCTTGGCATAACAGGATTCCACCCGCCGCGTTAGATATGCTGCGGTGGATTGTCGCCTCAAATCGGTCATGCATTGTTCAAGACGATAGTGACCCCGAGCACTTGGTGAACGATATGCAAGGCTACATTCAATTTCGCCTGGTTCAGGGGGCCCCAGACAAAGAGCAGCGCTTCCTCAGAGCAGTGGATAAGCACTCGGCCACGGCGAATCACCCGACTCTTTTTGCGTGGCATGGTAGTGCGCTGCAGAACTGGCACAGTATTCTGCGGGAAGGACTTCATTTTGACACAATTGCGCATGGACGTGCCTGCGGAAATGGCGTTTACATGTCTTCTGAGTTCACAGTCTCGATAGGCTACTGTACGGGCTGGGGCTACAATGTCAACACATACAACACACAGTGGCCCCAAAGCAAACTCAACATGACCTCAGCCATATCCTTGAATGAGGTTGTCAATGCACCAAATGAATTTGTGTGCTCCGAAGGGTGTTATGTCGTGGCAGAACTGGACTGGATCCAGCCCAGATACCTTTTTGTCGGGGTCGGGAACGGGACTGCCCCTCCCACGAACCAGGTTGTAGATCGTTCCGTGATTCTAGTTAAACACGAAAAAGCAAAGGCGGCTGCCTCTGTTATTTACGAACAGGACCCCAAATGGCGTGCCCATGGACCTAAGGGGAATGCCCTAAAGATCCCGATCTCGGCGATTAACGTCAAGAGACGAGAAGGGCTGGGCCTGTCTGCCCCTACCCCTTCCCCTACTCCGAAAACATCTGTCAAGAAAATGGCAAAACGGATCAGCAAGCGCGTGGCTTCTCTTTCTCAAAGCACTGGTGACCGTGACGAGCAGATGGATGCACAAGATCTCAAGATTCTTCTCTCAGATTCAGATGTGGAAAAGGTCGAGACACCTCGAAAGAGAATCAATACAAGGAAGAGGACCGAGAGGACCGCAGACAAGGTCACTCCAAATAAAGGGAAAAAGGGAAAGAAAGCCGCCAAAGGTGATCCCCCGGCCACCGACTTCGTCCCAGGGACTCTCAAGAAAAGCACCTTGCCCGTTCTGGCTCCACCCCGATACGCGACTAGCTTTGCAACAAAGGTCCTTCAAAAACAGTTCCAATCAACCGTGAAAATCCAACAAGAAGAAAAACTACACGAACTCGGCTGGTACGTCGACCCCGACCTGATCTCTGGAAACCTCTACCAGTGGATCGTGGAGCTCCACAGCTTCGATAGCGAACTACCTCTCGCCAAAGACCTGAAAGCAGCAAAACAGAAAAGCGTCGTCCTTGAGCTCCGCTTCCCACCCAATTACCCAATGGACCCCCCATTCGTCCGCGTCATTAGGCCACAATTCGTGCCCTTCCACGCCGGTGGGGGTGGTCATGTCACTCTGGGGGGTGCCTTGTGCATGGAACTACTAACCACCTCCGGATGGACGGCTGTCACCTCCATAGAGAGCTTGCTATTGCAGGTCCGCCTAGCCATTACCAGTACCGACCCTCAACCCGCTCGTCTCGAGAAGGGCCGTGGGAGTTATGGTGTTGGAGCGGCGATTGAGTCCTACAAGCGAGCTTGCATGGTGCATGGATGGGAGATTCCGAAGGATATGGAGTTGATGCACTGGTGATTTGATTTGCGTCTTTTTGAGATCTCGGGGGATGGGTTCCAGATACTCTTAGCTTTTCGTTACACTAATTTGCTATGGATGAGGCTAGAAAGCATAATGAATTGAAGCCCAGATGGGCGTCGCTTATGAATGTTGCAGTAAATTCCTTCCTAGATGTGTTATGGAGTACGCGGTAGTTTACAATGACTTGTTGGACAATGCATTCTATACCACGAGGCTACCCATGTAAGGCACTACAGTCAACTCCCGCTTATGTGGCGCTTACCTAGGTATGGCCTGAAAGAGAGACTTGGAAGTCATCGTAGTATAGTCGACTTCCACTTTTGACACGCCTACTGTATATATTGCACATACCCACCTATAGCAATAGATTTCCAGTGACGGACCCACTTTTCTCAGCTTCGGCTTTCCCATTTAAAGCTACCAGTTTTGACACACTCAGTCTTTGCATATTCTCTTCCTAATTCACCTTAGTCATAGTATATAGGTTTCCTAAAAGAAAATAAGGGCTTAGGGCTAGCTACAAATATCATGTCATCATTCAGCTTTGACTCGACTGTACTAGGTGGCGTAGATGGGGACTGAAAACGGACAGGATGTTTCAAAATGTTACAGCCGGGCGGGAATCGTATGCCGACGATTGGGCGGCGGTGGAATAGCGCGGGAACACCCATGCACCGGGACGATCTCGGCAACTCTCTCCTCTCCCATCATTGGTAAACTTCACTCCACTACCGCCTGAACTAAGCCTCGAACGTGATACTAATGCAAGATGTGCGTCGCTTGCACAGTTCCAGGCTCATGACGTTCTACCCGCCACCCTCCCAGTGGGGATCAAAAGTCCACAGGCCAACCATAGACCTAATGTGATAGCCCAACCAATTGCGCGCCCCTCTAATCATCCAAGCAGCCTAAGCTGGCGCCGGCTTGACTCAGGAGACCCTCCCAAATTATTTTCAATGCAGTTATCCAAGCTTCCTACCCGAGGCCGGGGACCTCGACCGGTGAGCTTCTTTCTACTTCCACTCTGATACAAAAGTCTCCATGAGTGATTGAACTCTTCGCTGCTTCTACATCGCTCAGCGAAATTTGGTCTGGAGACTTTGTTGGGTGCTCGGGCCCTTGGCCTTCTTTTCTGGCCCTCGAAATGCTCTGCTCGTCTTGCTAGCCGTACAGCAGCACCACCATCCAGCATGGCTTTGTCCACTACCCAGCTTCGCTGGGGACGATTGCTGCTTGTCCTCCTTGGGGTGCTCGCGCTTATTTATCGCTTCTGGCCGGCTCCACCTAATCCCATCAATATCACTCAACACCAGCAGGCCTGGGCCTGGGACGATTTGGTCACTATCAAAAATCAAACATTGGGTGTGAGTCTTGCTTCAATCCAAACAGACGGTTCCAGCTGACCGCAATGAAGTTCGGAAAGATCTTTGCCATCAATTTGCCCGACCGCCCGGACAAGCGAGATAACATTGTCCTGGGTTCATCGATCTGCAGTTTCCAAGTAGAATTTGTCAATGGTGTAACTCCGGAAGAGATCCAGCGTAAGACATATCCATATGTATGATACGAAGAAAAGCCCTCTCACGGATTAGTCGCTGACCGTCGTCTAGAATTGGAATCCCGACCACAGCCAGGGCGAATACGCTGCCCGCCGGGCACATCTAAATGCGATACGACGGTAAGCATCAGATCCCTGCTCTATTGTCCGACTCGAAATCTAATGCTACATAGTATCATCGAGGAAGGACTAGACAACGGAGTTATTCTTGAAGATGACGCTGACTGGGACGTAAACATTAAATCCCAACTCCAGAGCTTCGCCCTTGCAGTCCGAGCCCTCCAAGGCACAGCCGAAACAAAAACATCATCACCATACGGCGACGACTGGGACATTCTCTGGCTCGGACACTGTGGTCTAGAATGCAAAACCGATCTTCCATATCATCAAAGCGCAGACGATGTTACTGTCCCTGAACCCCGTCATTTCCTTCCTTATTGGCGCGGACCACCTCCAATCGACCGACCTGATCATTCCCGAATGACTTGTACCGTCCAAGACGCCGTTTGTTCAGGCTTCTATGCCGTGAGCTATGTCGGCGCACAAAAGCTCCTAGCTGCATTGTCAGTAAACCCATCCGGTCTCGCGGAAGAAATTGATACCGGCGCGCAATTCGACGTAGCGCTAGGGCGTATGTGCGGTCAGGGATATTTACGGTGCTTTGCGCCTTATCCGGCTATCACTGGAGGTTTCCGTTCGGCTGGGGCGTCGGAGAAAGGGTCAGACATTCACCAAGAAGGAGGTGGTACAGTTGGGTTTGCCAGCTGGGGGATGCTGTATAGCACCATGTTGAACGTGCAGCGTATCCTAAGGGGAGAACCCGTGAAAGCGACATGGGACGATGTTGAAAATCCGTTGATGGTTCCTGATGAGGTTGGAATTCGAGACGGGAATCTCTACACGAAGGGCGAGAATGGGTCCTATGTGATTGATTGTGTGCATGCGGATGAACAGTATCGAAGTCACAAGGCCAGAATTGTGCATACTTAGAAATAGAGACACTTATTCATGAATAATCCTATGTTTCATGTCCAGAAGCTATTTATAATTAGAATGACGTGGCCACGTTATAATAATCCAAATTTAGGCTCATGGGTGTAGCCGCGCACAGGAATCCTAAGGAGCCGCAACAAGCCAGCTGGAGTCCGAAGAAGGGCCTATCTTCCTCATGGATCAAAAGCCACTTGAGAAGGAATCATTCCATTCTAGGGTGCTAAAGTGGGTCTTGGCCCTGTCATGACAACCATGGAGGCTCGCTTTGAGCAATATGTGAACCTTTGTGCATTAGCTCAAGAGGCCAAAACACAATACCCCGGCCAAGCGCTTTGGCACCATCTAGCGTGGCCTACCTACTGGGGCAATTCCAATACTGCACGTAGATCTTTGGCAATCTGCTCAAATATCCAAATGATCATAGCTTCGTTTATATTCATTGCCCATGAACATAGGGAATAGACAGCGGAGAAAGGGAATGGGTGCATTAACATGAGAATCTTCTATTGATCTTCATGTAAAAAGCCTTATTCGGACGGCTGTCGGACAATTGGGAAGCAAAAATGAGGCAGCACACTAAAACCATCTGGCCCCGGCACCCCCTGATTCTTTAGCGCCTACTATAAGCCATACACGATGGCTCAGCTGCAATCTCTCCACTGTTCCCTCTTCCTCATTGCCCAAATTTTGCCAAAGATGCACCTGGGCTGCAATTTCTGGCAACGTACATGATCCAATTTGCCTTAGAGGCTCTGTATGGCGGTTAGCAAGAGGATGAAACAGCCTGCGCTGGGAAACATGACTCGAAGTCGTGCTCTGTTGTTTATGGTGGTAAAAATAGGGCTGCCCGGCCATCTGCCTCATCTTGAGCCCTTATTCCATTAAATTATGCAGACGACCTCTTGTCTCTTAGCTCTCAACATTATCATCAGGGAATCTTTCGTCATGCATTTGCCACAACCCCTAACTTATATCTTCGGATTTATTCTTGTCGCTGCTGGGGATAATAACAACTACTTCACTAGTCCCGCTTCTAATACTGGTGCTAGACCCGTCTTCGCACTGGGAGACCAACTACTCGTCTCATGGATTACCGAGTTAAGCGAGTTCAATATCACTTTCTGGCAACAGAGTCTCATCCAGCAGAGTGCTGCAAGTCAGGGGAATATCTACTCTATGTCCAAAAAGAACATAAGACCGCCAGGGTGAAATACTAACACCATTTAGCCAAGATCCATGCCAGTGACAAAGTCACGAATTTCACATGGACAGTTCAACTTCTCGGCTTCGATTTATCCTACTCGAATGAGTTTTTTCTCTGGGTAAACCCTGACGGGCCTGACGGCTTTGTCTCGACGTACTTCAACATCACGGAACCTACTACGACAACCGCCACCGCTACAGTAGCAACAGCCACTTCGATAAATACTCATAATCTTGCCTTGCCTGTATCATCAGCTTCAACCTCGGCTGTATCTTCCTCGGTTCCCACGCCTTCATGGGGGTTAACAACAACAAGCAAGATCGCACTTGCCGTCGGTATCGGAATCGGTATCCCCGTTCTATGTGCCCTAGGTGCCATCATCTGGATTAAGTTACGACAGTCCAACAACGGCAATGGGAACATGAATAACAACAGCCCCCCTGGCTACAGAACAGGCCCTCCACAGGGAACAAAGGCGCCTTGGCCTGTGATGCAACAACAGACCGGTCTACCGTACCAAGCCAAAGATACTGATCCGAAGGAGCTTCAACAATACCGCTTCTCGACAAATAATCGCTTCGAGTTGCCGAATTCGCCTTACCGATAGGTTTCATACGTGGTTGGGTGGCTACAAGATGCTGGTCATTGTCGATGTGAAATACGATGGGCTTGCATAATTGATATATCAAATATAAGTTGGTTCTTCTTTTTATGAATAAAAGCAAATATTACTTGCAAGATTTAGATTCAGAGCTGGTAAAATAGTGGCAACGAGGAACTCGGACCGGAGATTAAGAAATTAGATCCTGCGTGACTTGTCCTTTCCCATTGAAAGCTAATAGAGATCTTTTCTCTATACGTACTAGAAGGATACCGAAGAGCTGAGGAAAAGGAGTAATGTCGAGGATAAGAAACAAACAGCATAGAAAATTTGAGTATGTTCGTTCAAGGAACCGCGGCCCATACATTAGTGCTATAGTATACATGAGAGAGAGTAGTTGTCAAGCCCTTTAATTGACTCACTGTTCCCGAAATCGGCGCAGGGGATGATGCGTGCTGGATACAGAATTCGATCAACCATCTTGATATTTGATATCTGACATGCATCTCGTTTTCGTCATATAGATCCAGGAGAGGTTTTTCCACCTTGAGGACGGCTTCCCGTCTAGAACAACGAGGGTACTAAAATAAGCCTCAGCCTGTCATAAACTATTTTGGATGCAAGAAGATCGCTATCTATGGGTAGCCCACATAATCCTTTGGTGTTTCTGGATTCTGAGCAGTACACGGCATTTACTGATCCAATCACCTCTAACTAGGGGTAATGATTGAAACCAACTTCGATATCCCTCCACGGTGTTGGCAAGCCGCAAGAAGTGAGCTGCACAAATGGCTCTTACTACATAGGAATATTTGGGGTAATATTACAAAGAGTGCACGCCTCAGTCTATCTGAGAATAAACAAATTGTAACCGTCACCCCTTGTGGCCCAAAACTTGGCGTCTTACCTAGATTGACCCTGTGAGTGAATGTCGCGGCTAAAACATAAACTTCAGAGTAGACTTCCAGAAGCGCCGATCATCGCGGACCTGCAAGCTACCAAGCACCTGTCGCCCACGAGTTTCCGAATCTCACGATGCAGCCTTTGGTGGAAGAGGCATAGCGCCCGCAGACGAGTTTTCTAGCGGCCATCGAGGCGTCTCTGCATATGTGCAATGGTGGGTCCCTTTCCGTTCCCGGTGAAACGGTATCTTTTACATAGGAAGATTTGGTGAGAACGGACAAAGATAGCGAGATGGTTGGCCCACCACTGCTGCTCCACATCGACCCATCGCTATCTGGGCGTAGATAGGAGCAACCTACTATTTGGAGTTTCTGCACCGACTGTGGTGACCTCGCTTCACGCCTTTCAAGGCAGGCATCGGCCAGAATGATCTGAAGAGATGTCGACGGGCCTGTCAGAACGGTCCCCATACTGCAACTCCATAAGAACAGTGCCAATTACCCCGAGATCACAGTCTTCCCCGCCCTGTGCCTGTGGATGTCCATGCGCATCCAATGAGGCAGGAAGGTTGTAATAAGCTTTAGGGCGCGCCATGTTTCGCGGAGCGCGCATTGATTGACATTTACGTAGATAACCTGGTGATTGGTGGAATTCGCCGATGTTCGGCCCCTCCAGCCAATCATACACACGGGAACTTATCGCCTTCGGGACCCATTTCCCCAAACGTGTTACCTAACAGCAAAACTACATGGTGACTCCCCGCGTTAATCGGACGGGCGTGGAGAAGGGGTGGTAAGTGATGTTCGAGCTGTCATGCTCCGAGGTTCTCTTTTTCTCTCGTTGTTTTCCCATAATTTCCGGTCAGACACTTCCTCTTGCAATTGTATACTCGCCATGGGGACGGGACTAGAGGGTGACGATGCGCAGTTGGCCCAAATGGGCCACAAGTCAGAGTTGAAACGCCAGTACTCTTTGGTGTATGTGCAGATTCTCGCTCGCGTGTCCGGGCCCAATTGCCAGGCTAACCAGCCCTATGTGAACTACAGGTCGATGCTTGGTCTTGCCTTTGCTATTCTCAATGTATGTGATTCCAGTGGTATTCGGTCGTGAAATGACCTGATCAACTAACAATTCTTTGGCAATAGTCATGGACAGCTTTGTCAACGAGTTTATCTCTTAGTTTGCCCTCGGGAGGCCCGGCGAGTGTTATCTGGGGTAAGTGCCGCAGTATTCTCAATTCAGTTGATGTGAATACTGACTGCAAAATCTAGGCTTGGTGACTGCTGGTATTTGTAGTCTGTGCATGGCAGCCTCGCTGGCCGAGTTCCTGTCTGCGTATCCTACGTGAGTGACCAGAAGAGCATGCGTTGAAAAGCTTTGGAGTGACTGACAGGGAGTAACAGTGCCGGAGGTCAATACCACTGGGTCGCAGTCAGTAAGTGGACTTTAACAATGGCCGGCTTAAAAGTTGAGTACTGATGTTGTCTAGTTTCTTGGGAGAAATGGATGCCCATTCTATCCTGGATCACTGGCTGGGTGAACTGCTCAGGTTGGGTTGCCCTAGTGGCCACCGGCGGTCTGCTCGGTAGCCAGCTAATCCTTGGTTGTATCTCTCTGATGAACCCGGTACGTGCCTTGCCAACTTTTAGTGTTGAAGATCCTCTTCTAACAGTTCCATCAGAGCTATGTGGCCCAGCGCTGGCACCAATTTCTGATTTACGTCGCCTACAACATTGCTGGTTTTCTCATCAATGCTTTCGGAAACAGCATTCTACCCTATTTCAACAAGGCTGCCTTTATGTGGTCGCTGACCGGATTCGCTGTTATTTCTATCACGGTGCTCTCCTGTTCCTCCGGCAACTACAACTCTGGTGACTTTGTCTTCCGCGAGTTCATCAACGAGACTGGCTGTATGTTGATTTGATTCTGGGTATTTGAAATACCAACTGACGAATGTAGGGCCTGATGGAATTGCCTGGTTACTTGGACTTCTACAGGGTGGCCTGGGTGTCACCGGATTTGTGAGTATTGCTTGCTTGATAGAAGCTCAGACATGGACTAATAATATCCCAGGACGGCGTTGCCCACATGATTGAGGGTAAATTGCGATGATGAAAATCCTTTGAGAGTGAGACTGACATATCATAGAAATCCCAAACGCTTCCGTCGAAGGGCCTAAGATCATGATTGCATGTGTCGGAATTGGTACTGTTACTGGTGTCATTTTCCTGATCGTGCTTCTGTTTGTCGCTGGTGACATCGACAACATCATTGAATCCTCGGCCGGTCCTCTCCTGGCCATTCTCAAGAACGCCACTCAGAACAACGCTGGTGCTATCTGCCTGTTAATGTTAGTACTATATGACTGTCTACAGCCTTACCGTGTCCAATTCTGACCGAAACCCCAGCTTCCCTCTCGTGTGCATGCTGTTTGCCACTACAGCCATTATGACCACTAGCAGCCGCATGTGCTACGCCTTTGCCCGAGACGGTGGTCTGCCTTTCTCACGCTACTTCTCCCAGATTCATCCCAAGCTAAAGGTCCCCCTGCACTCGCTGTACCTTAACTTGGTATTGGTCATTATCTTCGGCCTGATTTTCCTTGGCTCTACCAGTGCTTTCAATGCCATTATCTCCGCCTCTGTTGTTCTGCTGGACCTCGCCTACGGTATCCCCATCGCCATCCACTTGGCCCGTGGACGTAACACTCTTCCCGAGCGTCCCTTCGTCCTGCCCAACGTTCTTGGGTATATCCTGAACATTGTAAGGTTGCTCCTGAAATATGGCATTTGAATTTGACTGACTTTTATGGCAGATTTCCGTCGTGTACATCGTTCTCACCACCGTCCTCTTCCTCTTCCCTCCGGAGCTTCCTGCCACCGGCAGTAACATGAGTATGTCGTCCACTCTGCAATCGTCAATGATATGTGCCATACTAACAATGAACAGACTACTGTGTTGCCGCCTTTGGCATTGTTGTCATCATTTCCTCAATCACATGGTTCGCAGACGGCCGTAAGAACTACGTCGGTCCCCGCATCGAGGTGGAGTTTTTGTCTGGACAGCCTGAGGTTAAGCCTGAAAATCCGGTTGCTGCCGTGGAACATTACAAGGCCTAGGCTATTACTGTACTACCTTATTACTGTAGTTGTTTACTTGACCAGATTGAGCCGGATATTTTCTCTTTTGTGTATTGCTCCCACGTGACATGTGCATGAACTACGTCATTATAGATGTGTGCCTGAGGCCTTCATTCCCAACAAATCCACGGCGGATCCCAAACTCCGTTGAGCCTACGATCTACGATGGGCTGACGCTGAAGACAGTGATCGTCCGGTTTGAGTAACGCCAACCACATGGTCCCCTTGTACTGAGTTACCAGAGAACGCGGACCGATATCATTGTGCGGCAGATTTATCTCTCGGGCCACACCAGAACTTCCCCACCATCGAACAACGTAGCTCTGAGGGCAACGCCAGGATGTTCCAGATCTCATTACCGTCATTGAAATCATTCCGGCTGTTTGGGAAGAAGCAAGTCATTGATATTCCGCCTGTCAAAACCCACAATATCGAAAACGCTCAGGAAAAGTCCGGCCGGGCGTTGAAGCACCTTCTCAAGCTGAACCATGCGAATTACGCTATTCTGTACAATAATCGGAAATTCCATAACCATGCGCCGCATGTAAGTCAACACCTCGGATCATTTACATATGTGGCCAATTGATTGACTCTCTTCAGCTCATGAGTGCTGCTTTCCTGCAGGGCGCGGACGCGGATGATTTGACACGTGTCTACGAGAATGAGTCCAAGTTGTTAGATGCATGGGACGATTCACCAGCAGAGCTCACTATCGATGATTGGAGAGATCACCTGGGGCGCCGAGAGTATGTTCCGTCCAAATCCTTGCGAGTATTCGGACTTGCTAACAATCAATCGACAGATATCAGAAAGCCTTTGTAGATTTCTACGAGGATGAATTGGTACGGTTTAATTATGACTGGAAAGAGGTTGTTGCCGAGTACCTCTTCTCCGGGGATGAGCCCGTCTTCAATGCTCTCCTTACCGACCGTTAGTCCTTCACAGAAATGACCTATCTCATATATACTGACCTGTTTACAGTGGGACATCCGCTCATTCATCTCGCTTATGCATTTGAAATGGGCAGCCGTGAGATAGGAATGGAAGCACTGGGACTAGTATCAGTCTGCTACAACGGTCTACACAACTACGCCGAAGATCCAGTGCCTTCTCGACTCGAGCCTTCCTACCAGTCAACATCGCCATTTGAAATCTTCGAAAATGTCCGTTCTGAGAAAGTACTCGATGGATTCCTCGTGACTCCCGGCGACAACAACCTAAAAAAGCTATTCAGCGACCGCGACGCGGTCCTCCTGAACCACTGGAACGCATGGAAGATGGAAAACCCGACCGAGCAGTTTCGCGAGAGTCAACAGCTAGCAGCCGCACTTCTGGTAGCATCGCACAGTGGCCCATCAGAGAAATACGACTTCTTCCTTGTGCACGTTCTGACGACCAGTCATGCCGTCCGCGTGCTCCTACCCCTGATCCCCGCAGAATTCGAGATCCCGCTTGTTCGTCAGTGGTGGCTCATTACGCTGGCGATTTTCATGGCCCAGTTACGTCCTGAGACTCCGTTGGAGCGGATTCGGGAGTTTGATCTTAAAGGGAGGGACTGGGATTGGACTGCTAAGCAGGCTGTTAAGGGGGAGTATTCTACGGATGCGCATTATGTTAAGGCTATCTGGGCGTTGAGACAAATGGCTACTACGTGGGGTGATCAGGACCAATTTTATCTGAAAGCTGCGGTGAAATTTGCTGAGGAGTTTAGTGGCTGGGGTGGTTTTGTCTGATACTTTCTGTAGTGATTTTTGTTAGCAGTTATAATCTAAAAGGCAATCCGCAGGTTGAGCTGTCAGTATGAGGGGGGTTGATAAGCCTAAACCTATATAGAGGTAGACGAATTGATAGATCCACGAAGGCCTTTTGATATCGGCACTAAGATCTTAAACTTAGCCCCGTAACTAGATGCTATGCCGAGATCACGTGACCTTTTGTACTGTTTGTGCAGACCCGCGTGTAGCTTCGCACCTTCACATCTCACTAGCTCTAACATCCAGCTTCAAGAACTCACCTGGGAAACTATTTCCAGGCCCTCAGATCTATAAAAAGGGTTGAGATGTCCGAAGCACCGGCCGCCAAAGACGCAGATGTATCCCTTTACCTGCACGCCGAGCTGCTCCCCAACATCCGCCAAATCACCCTTTACATCTCGCTCCCCCAAAATCCAGCTCTCACTGAGATCCGACCTGAAATCCAAGTCTCAGAGTCTCGCAAAGCAGTCACAGTGATTTTGCAAGCACCATTTGATCATGTGGCTGAGACCATCAAGCTACCGTCTCGCATCAGTGACGCGACCCGGCGCATGCTGAATGCCAACACAACCCCAACGGCACCCTCAAAGCCGAGGTCTACTGGTTCCAGCCACGACTATTCATTCAGAATGCAGATTGATCCAAGCGAACCGGTCTCAGCGACTAGGGATGAACTAACTGATAACTATGTGCCTTGGACTGCAGCAGACATGTCACCTTCAACACGCATTCGATGCCGTGCGTGTGGCACTGGCTTCCTGAATGAGTCAAGGGCTCAAAACTTCTCAGGTCAACAGGGACCGGATGCTCCACGAGGGTGGGTCTGGAAGGACCTTCCCAGTGGAAACTGGGCCGAAATGATGGACTTCTGGCACTGCCACAAGCCCGATCCCCACGAGGACGATGCTAAAGACGAATCCACTGTAGCTCTCAGGATTGAGGAGCAGAATGCCCAAGTTAAAGGCTACGGAGCGTCTAGTCGCGTAGAGGCGATACCTGGAAATGTCCTTATTGACGTTGCGACTTTCTTACTCGCAGAGTCCGACTGTGTGGGATTGAGAAAGGTGAGACCCCCTGGTACTTTTGATTCTTTATCGCATCTCCCAAATCATGACGCAGACCCATTTGCATCCTCACCCCTTTGCCTGGGCAACTTAGAAGGAGGCCATTTCTTTTTCGATGGGGTGGCCTCCGATACTATTGCCCTAGATCGATATAAGTGCTCGTTTGTGGCTTGAGTTGGTGGTGAGATTTTCGATTCGAGTCGGAAGGCTTCGAAGGGTAGTTATCCTCTCTCGCCAGATGGATTTCGTCCTTTGTTGCTTGATGACATGGGTTGTTCTGACTATCATTGCACTTGAGCTGCTTCCGACGCATCCTTTTCGATTTCAACGACAGTCTTGGGTTCGCCCTTCCCAGAGCAGTGGGACTGTTGTGATCGGAAGAGGTACATGAGGGGTCAAGCAATTGCTCTAGGTCCTTTGCGAACTGATGTATCATATTGAATACCTACCGCATAATGTCTTTCGTCCTCCTAATCAACTCACATTCAAATCCAAGCTTCGTATCCACGATATCCAGTACGCTAACACCAAATCCAGTGCAATGAAGAAGAGTCGAAATCAGTCTCCAAAGCATCCGAACAGAGAACCTTGGAATGTGAAAAGTGCAATGCAATAATCGGAATGGAAGACCCTTCAGCAAACGGATGGCGACTTCTCAAATCATGTGTATCTCTGAATATAAAGAAAGACAACGACGAACCATGGACAACCCACCCAACAGAAAGGATCGTTGCAGCACAGTTACTGGAACTGATCGAGCGGGAAAGCGCACGTCGCTTTGTCGTCCACTGCGGACAAAAAGGTGGACTACTGGTAAGTGCATCCTTTCAATCCAAACTCATCAGCTAATAATCTCTCCAGCTTTGGGTCTTCAATCCAGATCTGAGATACTCCAATTCCAGCTCCGGTCATAGCGTGAATGACCAGCAGGCCATGAAAGTCTTCTACCAGGAGAAGGAGGACGTTGATAAACTACTTGCTCCTGAAATCGGACAACCCAGCCCTCTGTCGGTTGAGGAGCTGGAACTGCCTTTGATGATTTTCCAAGCTCTATCCGATGCGCTCTATCGCAGTAGCCAGATGCTACCTATCTCAGCACGAAAGTTCAACGAGTGGCAAGTCGGACTGCTGAGTCGGTTTAGTCGTGAAAAGGCAACTTGAACACCACATGCACTGAACATGGGTTCTACCTTCCTCCGACACTACCACGCAGCTCTCATCCCAAGCATGACCGGGCAACTGAAAATCGAAATGGTACTCATTGATTCAATTTATGATCATCAACTCCAAACTCATCACACATTACGAAGGCCCACTGCCCATCTACCCTTCAAACGGAGTCTCATAAGGAGCCTCAGCCTGAGGCGTAAGCCGAGCAATATGACGTCTCTGGCCATCCTCCCAATCAAAGACTGCAGAGTGACAAGCAAGACGATTATCCCAAACCACCACAGTGCCGGGCTTCCAACGGATACGAGTCTGAAGGTCCTGCGACAGAGCAATATGATCAAACAAGAACTTGAGCAGGAAATCAGACTCCTCTTTCTTGTATCCGACGATATAGCGCGTGACTATCACGTGCGTTAGTATCACTATATACCCAATGCAAAGTTGAGACTTACACTGCGGGTTCACATAGAGAGCCTTCTCACCCGTCACAGGGTGGGTGCGAACAATAGGATGCTCGGAAGTGATGGGATCACGGCGCGCGATACCACCATTGTTCAGACTCGCGTTGACCTGGTCGACACCGGAGTGCACGGCTTTCAGTCCGTGCAGACGCTTGCGGAACTCGGGGGACAGGCGCTTGTATGCCTGTGCCATGTCGCCGAATAGCGTGTCTCCGCCGGTGGATGGGCCGTCGAGCACGTAGAGGAAGGTCGTGCCTGGGGGCTGCTTTTCGAAGGTGACGTCCGAGTGCCAGGTGATGGTGTTGGTGCGCTGCTCGAGGAACTTGGCGCCGGTGCGGTCGTCTGCGCCGCGGAAGACGAGGTGGATTTCCGGGAAGCCTTTGGGGGCGCCAGAGGTTTGGTGGATGTGGTGTCGGCCGAAGTAGCCTGCATAGTCGACTACTTCTTGGATGGGGAGGGAGGCAAAGTCTTGGTCGCGGAAGGCTGTGGTTGTTATTGTTAGATTGTACTATTGCAGACATGGGGTTGACGAACCGACGACTCGGCGTTGAGCAACGTAGAGTGCTAGCTGGTCCTTGCCGGCCTTGGATAGCTTGCTTAGTTGGACGCCGTGGACCTCGGAGCCGATGAAGGGGGTGATATCATCTACATCGGCCTGGCCTTTGGGGAGGAGGTCGGGAAAGCTGGGGTCGGCATCTTTGCCGTGGTCGTAATGCTCGAAGGGTTCCAGGGGAGGGTATCTAGTGATGATGTTAGATGTGCTTTTTACGATAACCCTCATGCCTCGATACCTTTCAGTCTCGTTGTCCCAGACAGGGAGATAGTTAGGATATGTGGCAGGCGCAATCTTGTCTGTGCCTTTTAACTCGGCTTCCTTTTCGTACTTGTATCCAATCAAGTTCTCCTTGTTGTATCCAGAGTCGCTCTTTAGAGGCACCGTGAAGGTTGGGGCGCGGAGACCAACGGTCTCGGTGATAGAAGGGGCCATAATGTGTTTAAGATAGACACTCTATAGGTAGCGACTCGGGTATTTTGTCGCCTTGAACTAGATTCTGAATGGGGCGACTACCCCGTCTATATACACATCTCGGCACTCTCCCGAAAGAAAGATGAACAATTGCGCAATGCCTGCGGGGTTACTCTCGCCCGGTTCTTGATCTTCTGGGAGAGACTCGATGTCGGTGATCGATTGCGAATTACCATATCTAGTAGTTAGTCGCTGCGGGGTTGTCGGGATGTCTAGCGTTGACGTGTGTTCGTTATGGTTGAGTGGAATGGCGTGCTGGCATTGCGTATATCTTTGACAGTCACGAATTGCTCGTGCGTTATCTGACTACGGATACTTGGAAATGCAATAGAAAGTGTTGATTGGGGTTCCTGTTGACCCCTCAAACGCTGTTGTCAACTTGCCTCGTGATGGCGTGATAAGCAACTTGCTTTGCGCAACTCCCGGCTTGTTCAACGTCAGATATTTTTTACAATGAGCAAAGGATATGTACGTGTTAGCTGATACTACAACTTTTCTGAGATAAGAATATGTACTGATCTTAGAGTATAGGTGTTGACATTGTTCTCGGAGTCCCGAGCTCTTCATAGCTTCCCGGCCAATAAGCAATAGCATAACTCGCAAGCCAACAGGTTAATTATAGTCTGAGATTCATGTGGCAAGTAGTGGAGATTTGGAATCCTAGCACGGAGTACTCCGTACCATGTGAGCTGGGGCAGCTACGACTTGTCCAGCCTAACGTCACTATATCTTGTTTTGCGTGATCTGGCCAAGCCGAACGAACCTTCACAAGTGAAATTTAGCGGCGTTGATAATTTATCCTGGGCGCTATAGTCGTCCATAGACGAAGATTTAGCTTTTCTTGGAATCAGTACCCATTCGCTTGAGCTGCGGCATCAGTCCGAGCTGGTCCGTGATGTCTAGCGCGACTCCGCTTGCATGTTTCAACGTGGAGTGGAGCAGTAACGCCATTGGGACTGATAATTGCATATCAGAGTGCCAAATGGCTTCTAGACACCTTCCCTTTTGTGCCAGGGGCTATGACACCGTGCAGAAGCTTTAGCCGATTCGCATAAGATCCGACCGTCATGGGTAATTGCGCAGATTGAGGCTGGCCAAGTAAAGCGGCCACATTATGGCGTGATAGAGGGCCGTGATGGCTTCTTTCGGAGCTTTTTTTACCTTTATAGCTGGCACTTCTCGTACCATCCTAGTCATCCCTGTCGGTTCTTGTCGTTTTAGATCCTTTTGCCGATCTCACGCCAACATGACGACTGAGGAGACCAAGAATGTCGGCACTGGCGCTGGAGACTACGATTCAAAGGCTGCGCCTCAGGTAGCCTCGGCGAGCGACTCCTCGTCCTTTACGGACCCTCGCGGACAAGTCAAGACAATTGACTGTGCTTTTGACACGACCGAGGACCCACGGTACTACAAGCCCATCCCGGAATATGAGGGTATTCATCGCTGGGATCCCGACTTTGAGTGGACCGAGGAAGAGGAAAAGGCCGTCGTAAAAAAGGTATGTCGCATACATCCTATTGCTATTTCGTGAGACTAACAAGGTTCAAGATTGACTGGCGCGTTTGTACATTTGCCTGTATCACTTTCTTTGCGCTGCAGCTGGACAGAGGCAACGTTGTGCAGGCCACTTCCGATAATATGCTGGAGGACTTGGGAATGACTACCAACGACTACAATACCGGCCAAACTATCTTCTACTTGACATTCCTGTTTGCCGAGCTTCCATCCCAACTCCTGTCCAAGTGGTTTGGACCCGATCGATGGATTCCTGTCCAGATGGTCTGCTGGAGTTTAATCGCGGCTTGTCAAGCATTCGTCAAAAACCGCGGAACATATTTCACTACAAGAGCTCTATTGGGCCTCCTCGAGGGTGGATTGTATGTTTTCCAGAGCCTCAATTCATTTCATTAGGACTAACACTGTATAGTATCCCCGACACGATCCTCTTCCTTTCATTCTGGTACAAATCCAAAGAGTTGCCCATGCGCTTGAGCTATTTCTGGGTCGCCTACGAAGCAACCTCCATTATCAGCGCATTCCTAGCCTTTGGCTTCCTTCACATCCACAACTCCGACGGCACCGGAGGATGGCGATACCTATTTGCCTTCGAGGGTCTAATCACCGGCGTCATCGGCATCATCGCCGCATTCTGGATGCCACCATCACCAACCCAGACAGCCGGTCTGGTCCGGGGTAAGGATGGCTGGTTCGACGAACGCGAAGAGAAGATCATGGTCAACCGCGTACTCCGTGACGACCCCAGTAAGGGTGGCATGCATAACCGCCAGCCAGTCACGCCCAAACTGCTCTGGGAGGCCCTGAAAGATTACGATATGTGGGTGATTTACCTCCTCGGCTTGTCGTGGATGATCCCCAGCACGCCCGCCACGAATTACATCAGTCTGGAGTTGAAGTCGCTCGGCTTTAGCACCTTCCACACCAACCTGCTCAGTATTCCTGCGTATGTGGTCTTTATCCTGAATTTGTTGCTCTGGACGTGGATCTCGGAGCGCTTCAATGTGCGCTTCATGCTTGGCGTCTTTGCTGAGGGTTGGGCCCTTGTTCTTCTAATCGCCCTTGAATGTCTCCCGGTTGATGCTAGTGCATGGGTACGCTGGGTGCTGGTGACTTTGCTCATTGGAATGCCCTATGTCCATGCAATTCTCGTGGCGATCACGTCCCGGAATGCAGGAACTGTTCGTACGCGCACTGTTGCAACGGCCTTGTATAACATGATGGTACAAGTGAGCAACATCATCGGAAATAACGTGAGTTGACGCCTTTCTCCTTGAAATAACACCCAACTAATCGATCGGCCTAGATATATCGAACGCCTGATAAGCCATTGTATCGCACCGGCAACAAGGTGCTGATTGGCCTTGCTGCATGGAGCATGTTCATGTTTGTCGTGTGCAAGTTCTACTATGTGTGGCGTAACAAGCAGAACGCTGCGATCTGGAACAATATGAACAGCGAGGAACGGGAACGATATGTCGCCGAAAACAAAGATCTCGGTAATAAGAGGTAAGTCTGACCTCGTCTTGATAACGAAATAGTGCCTAACATGTCTTTTGCAGAGTTGATTTCCGCTTCCTACATTAGACAGCTGTTATACCCAAGCGCATTTAAAAGATAGAATTGATTGAAGTCTTCATACCTGTTTCATCTATTCAAAGCAATAGACCATATAACCATGCCCCCAAGAACAACACATCCCGTCACTCATCAACCAAACCATTCACATGCCCCTGCCTACTCGCCAATAACATACTCACACCCCTCGTCACCAATCCAAACCTCATGAAGCTTCCCCGCAGGCACATCGACTCTAGCCCCAACACCAAAAGTCTCCTTAACTGGCTCCCCATTGCCATTATCTTCCGGATAGGTAATAGTCATCTCGCCCCGACGGATAAGATGTGTAGTGAGACCTCCATGTTTATGAGGCGAGTAATAAGCACCGCTGGTCTGGTTAATTTCGTCGTTGTAAATGGGAAGATCACGACATACCTCCCATCTGACCAAGTGAAGACGTGCCGGAAGCCCCAGTCTCGAACGAGACGCTCGCTTTCGGAGCGGGTGCCGATCGGGTATTTTTCTGACATTGTGGATCTGAAATAAGCAGACTTGGAAGGCTGAGTGCTCGGTGTTTATTAATGAATGCGATATGGGTGGGGGTGATGTCATGGATGGATAGAGTCACGTGAAGTGCATAAGTATACGGAATGAGAAGGCTTCTAGAAGTTCTAGAAGGAGTGATAGACCGTGAGGATACTGCATATAGTCTAGGTTACAAGATCTAGGACGTAAAGGGCCAATGAGGATCAAGAAGTAATGTCAGAATTGGTAGAGTACAGAGAAGTAACGCCGAGTGCAGTAATGTAAACATTGGTCAACGCCGTGATTTCAGCCATCCGTGCCGGGGGAGCAAAAGTGGGAACTTAACAGAGCTTTTTGGGTCGACTGAGGTTGTGTCCCATTCACCTTGGAGTATCCGAGTCTAAGAACTCGAGGACCCGAAGAATAACTGGGAATATACACGCCGGTGGAATGCTCGTAAAGGAGGTACCTTTCTCACAAGGTAACGTCCTAGTTGGCTTCGCTTGTGCGTCGCACTGTAAAAGATCACGCACACGGCGTATGGCAGACATGGCAGCTTTTGCCCGGGATGACCCAGACCTCTTGGCCTCTAGCCAAACAGTTGGGACAACGAACACCGGGCATCTAACCATGTTAAAATATGTTGAAAGCAAAGGTACGGAGTACCCAGGTCACTGGACCCGGACAATAGACGCACCTTGGTCACGGCCGAGCTCGAGCATACACACTTGGAGATGGGCATTCTGAATTCGAGAAGTAGATTGCTTTGAGAATAATAGGCTGCGTAGGATTGTCTTTGTATCAGATCAGGGAAAGAGTTCAATACCCGGAAAGACAGCCTTTATAAGACAGACAGCAAGACAGGGGAGAGCACCCCCCGCGATCCAGAAAAGCGTATCGGCTGATTGCTTGATCCAAGGTTCAGGAGAACAGAGGACTCGGAAGTTGCCGTTGCTGGGTTAGAACCGGTGGACCCATGTACAGGAGAAGCTTCGACCCAGTCCTTCGATCGGCCAGCCAGAAAGCCTGATGTATGTTTGATGGATGACGGCTCTGGGCAGGGATCATGGCGGAGTTGCATAGGTCCGTGGCTTCATAGCATTGGGTCCTGGAACCAATGGTAGAGGTGCTTTCGGTCTCTCCCAACATCTCCATGTTTAGCCTCGTTGGGGCTGTTCGTGATCTCTTGTTTGCTGATTATGCCCGGATGATGGATCATGTCTACTACAGTACCTCACTGTGGGTCGAGCTTTGGTTAGCATGTGTGATATGGGCCCAGATTGATTCACCGACTGCCATACTTGACTTCTGACTGCTTGTCCGAGCAAGACCTCACAGAGAAAAGTTGATCTATCGCTCACACGACACCAAAATTGTAGATGAGACCCGCTTCGGTCGAGTTCGGTGCCGGATAGGGACATGATGATTTGCCGGTGGAGCAAGAGACCAAGGAGTGGCTGGATCGAGCGAGTCTGCTTATTGGGCGCTCCTTTTCTCTCAACCTCCAACCTCTTCTATTCCAAAGATTCGGTCTAATGAGGGGTGATGCATAGACAATCGCGGGGCTTTGCATGAACACCCCCGCATTGAGTTTGTGATTTGTGATTTGTGACACCGGATGAGTACCTGAGGCAAACATCTAATTTTACTCGGAGGATTTGTCGATCAACTCTGGCTCTCTGATGTTGATCAATCTGATACATAAAATTTGGCATGTTGATCTCTCGATCTCGCCCAAACAGACCGGGTTATACCCTGTCTCAACACCCCTCTGTTTTGCTTTTTCTCACCGACTTCTGATCAGTGCTCCGCTCTACTTTTCAACCCTCAACCCTATCACTGTGACAGGCCGAGTGACAGGACGCTTGATGGCATGCATCATGCAGAATGCCTTCTTGCTTGCGTGCAAACTTGGCCGAGGGGCCTGGAAACCTGCAGCTCATGTCGTTGAGGCTTGCACGTTCTGGTTATGGAGCCACCCAGCAGCAACATGGTATATGATCCTACGTGCTTTCTATACTTGACGGCGTTGATGAACTCAACATGTCAGATTTGACAGTTAAGATTATATTCTAGCCAGACAGAAAACCCTATGCTTCCAGTTCAAAGTTTGTGATCATTCCATACATCGTGTCTTGCCCTGCAGTCGCCCATGATCTCCACAAGGAACCCTCGCACAATATGGACTCGAGCCTCCTTGCTTCCACGCCACTTCATCATCAACATGTTGGTCTGATTTTCAAAAGCTTCCCCGATCATATCGATCACAGCGAGCAACCACTAAGGATAGTCGCTGCATTGTGTGCGCTGCAGCAGACCAAAGTTTGAACGCCGCATGCAAGCAGCCGCGAGAACCTAATATATCATTCTACCACTGATCACAAAACATTCTTGGAGATCCGAACCAACAGCATACCCCCCGTCTTCTCCCCCATCGTGTCGTGTAAATGCACCAGTCTATACCCTTCACGCAGGCGATCGAGGCGGATACAAGCCCACGCAGCCAGCGCATCGCGACCGATTTCGTCGTCTTTGATTTTAAACCTGCATATGTGGAGTTAGCTCGGCATTATGCACGTAGAAAAAGCAAAGTATGAGCTCAATGGTTTAACGGGTAGTGGTGTAACGGGTAATTGCTTGACGGCCGCTGCACGTTTCCCCAAGTCCGAGAAAGCGCCGTGGGAAATGAGAGCCCGAGCGGCGGATTCGAGGTCATATGGCCCACGAGCATGCAATGCAACGTCCCGGCATGGAAGTCGTAATACCGACGCAGATACGCATGCAACAAAGGAGAAATGCAAGGTGATGCTGTACTAACCTGAGGAAACTCAGCTCTTCCACCACCCCCGTCACAGTCGGGAATATCAACTTTTGGCCTTCGAAATCGGGATTTCGGCCTGATGAACTCTTTGTACACCGGCGGTAGCTACTCTTTTCTGAGTCTGAGCTTGCGTCGTCTTTGCCCGTTGCGAGTGGACTTTCCGGTTCCTCGACGTGCAGTTGGCAGTTGACGTACGGACGGAACCATTTCTCATTGTGGTCGCCCTGTGGCAGAGACAAGTCCTGCGCCGCGAATACCTCGAAGCTGAGATCGAGGGTGTGGGTAATGGTTTTGGCTGTGGGCTGGGCACTTCGATACCCGGGGGGCTTTAGTTCCCAGCCCTGTGTTCCAGCGAACATGCCGTGGTTCAGCATCATGCCTTTGTCGAGATTCTGCCAGTTCAGAGCTACGAGTTGAGCACCCCGGCGCCAGTAGAAGGATGGGTCGAGGTTGGATGATGTGACTCGGAATGCGAAGGGGTAGATGCGCATCATGGCCGACCGGTTGTGTTCGAAGAGTGCGTCGCGGTGGGTGACGTGTGCATCGCGTGCTGCCTTTTCGGAGAGTGAGAAGACATGCAACCGGGATTTTGCCTCTGCGAAACATGAGTATTTTGATAGCAATTATTTGCAAGGATGAGCCATACCCGGTTGATCAAAATGACTGAAATGATAGGCGGGAGTATAGACAGCCATTTTCGCCAAAGCCTCAAGCACCTTGGAAGGCTTTGACGGCTTTTGAGCCTGGCCTTCTCCCGCTTGCTCACCGAGCTCTTCCATGGCCTTCTCCTCGGCAGCCTTCGTAGCAGTCGACTTGGTCTTGATCAAGATCTTCCTCTTCAAATCTCCCAGCGCCGGTAGCTTTTCCGGGTCCACCTCAGATGGCACCTCCACTAAAATCCCCTTCCAAGCCTCGTTGATAATATCCACCATTATCTGCTGCTGCTCCAAGTTGGCATGGACTTCGAAACTGACAATCACTGGCAGATCACTAGCGATAAAGGCACTGTCACGGATCGCATAGCAGATCTCGCGGAACGACGTGCCTTTGGTCAGGGTGTGTCCGTGCAGAACACGAGGCTCACCTTTAATGGCTTTTGCTGGTGCTGCGGCTCCGGTATCCGCTGTCTCCGTCGTCGTGACAGATGGAGATTTGGCGGATTTGCGGTTCAATGTATCTCCCAGCTTCGTCGAGACCGAGCGGCTCGAGCCTTCCCTGGGCTTGTTCTTCTTTTTCTCCGTCTTGGAATTGAGTTTCTGTTTGATCTTGGCGCGGACACCTTCCTCATCGCCGCCTGAGTCACTGCTACTTTCACTACTAATTTCGCCGTCGCTGGAGTCTGGTGTATGGGGCTCCCCGTCCCAGACATCAATTTCCACAGAGCGACAGCCTTGTAAAAGGACCTATCAAAATGTTAAGCATTGTTCAAAGATGGCGTGCTTTGGAAGTCTGTATTCACGCTAGTCTAGCCTCAGATGGCACTCACCGACGTATACGCGCTCGCCGCAGCGTCACTATATAGCTGGTTCCCAGTCAAATATGTATTATGACTTGACGAGATGAAATAATCCGAAATAGGCGCTGAGAGATCTAGCCCTGTAGGCTGGGCCTGGGCAGACGAGGCTGTGTCCTTCATGTATGCCCGAAAAGCCTCCAGTGAGGTAAGATGTTCCGCAATTGGCTGGCCATCTTGATGCGAGTCTGCTTTGCTGGTGAGCGACTCGTAGATCTTCTGTAGATGGGAGTCGATTGTTGCGTGGAATGAGTCGAAAGAGTGTGTTTGGTGTAGGGATAGGTGTCGAGCGTGCTCGACAAGGCTCTCGACTGTGTTCATCTTGTAGACTTGATACTTGCAGAGGGTGAATGTGCTGAGGATATGTCCCGCTGTGGGGATTTTGACTTCAGAGACGCAATGTTGATCTCAACCTGCTGCTGTATATGGTGCTAGATGGAGATCAGAAGGTTAAATCCAAACGTTGGGATTAAAGGAGCTGACACGTGTGTCCCGCCATGACTCTCCACTTTTGATGTGGCTCAAATAGGCTGAGATCGGTGAGTTTAATCCGAATAAACAGTCTTACAATCCCAATTGCCTATGTAAATGCCAATTTCCATCCATCTCCTAACTTGATTGATTTCAATAGATCAACTGATCAATTGTCTGATCCATGGACAAGCGATGGCCAGATCCGTTAGAATTGCCAACTAATCCGCGATGATCAAGCTAACTAGTTAACTAACTATAAGAACCCACACTAGCTTTCTAGATTAGTTCATGGTTAACACCTAATTCATTTGTATCCAATATCAACGAGGAGCACATGTCGAGGTGGCGGAACTTGCTGAATAGAATCTGCGGAGAAATCCGGGCTCACCCCGCTCTTGTAAAAGTCTCAACCCCTCCCGAGCATCCAACGTTTCTATCAAGAAATCCAACTCCAACCTCTAGCAATCAAGCCCTGAACTAAACACAGCACAACATGGCCAACTCCGAGCCCGTCCACCTCTTCGACATCACCTCCACCCTACCAGGTACCTTAAGCTTCACCCCAATCCCCCATCTGCAGAAATCTAACAACCCCAGGTGCATCCAGATCATGGTCCCCAAACACCCTGAAAGTCCGAGCAGTGCTCAACTTCAAGGGCATCCCCTATACGCAAAGCTGGATCTCATACCCAGACATCAAGCCCCTAATCACCGGCTTCGGACTACCCCCCAACGAAGATGGGCTCCCATACACCCTCCCCGCAATCATCCACAAGTCCGTTACCTCCAGCCCACACGGCGCAATGATGGACTCGCTCCCGATCAACGAGCATCTGGACAAAGTCTTCCCATCCCCGCCTCTCTTCCCGTCCGGTGACGCCAGCTACGCGCTGGTGGTCGCCGTGGGCAAGATCATTTCACTCCTAATGCCGGTGTTTCGGTCTTTGATTATCCCGCGCGTGCCGGGCGCTCTGGATCCACGGGGAGCGGAGTATTTCGTGCGTACGCGGACAGAGTGGTTTGGTAAGCCTTTGGCGGAGGTGTTGCCCTCTAATCAGAAGGAGATTGATGAGCTCTGGACGCTTGTGAAGACGGAGTCTGCGGTGTTGATTAAGATGTTGAAGGGACGGGAGGGGAAGAAGGGCCCTTTCTTTGAGGGGGAGACTGCTGGGTTTGCGGATTTGTTGTTGGCGTGCTGGCTTGCGTTTATCGAGCGATTTGATAAGCCACTTTTTGAGAAGTTCTTGGGTTTGGGGAATGGTGAGATTAAGGCTCTGTATGAGGCTTGTTTGCCTTGGTTGGAGGGTCAGGGTGAGGAGAAGGAGTGGCCTGTTTCGCAGTAAGATGGAGGATGGGATCAGGAAGATATGTAGATCAGTATCATTGGAAATATAGCACACTTGACGACTTTAATCGACGTAATAATACATGTCGGATGGCCCGACGGGCTCTTCTATCCCATACCCAGCCCGGAGAGCAGTGACTAGATGTGTATGGCTAGTAAAAGAAAGTTTTCCAACCCAAATCGCTCCAGGCGAACCAATGCATTCACATGACTGTAGCTCTGCAGCTTACAGACCGCGCAGGAAATTGGACTCTTTGATCGCCTTTCGGCGGGCATCTCTAGCACTCTTGATAACCTCCTGGCGCTTCTCAAGACCCTCGGTGGCATCGGCGATGGCGTCCACGGGTGCGTCGCGGTTGTATGGTGCCGGTGTGATATCGTAGGCATGATGATGAGCGGGGATCTTGGGAGGGAGAGCTTGGGTGCGAGCGGCGAGTTTCTTCTCGTAGCGCTTCCGTTGCTTCTTGTTCAGGGCTTCGATTGAGTTAGTGTCTGCTGCAATTCGGTTATGGAGGGTTCCACATACTGCTTGGGTCAACACCGCCCTTTTCGGTCTTGGATTGCTTGCTTGAATCACTTAGCAAGTCCCAGAGCCAATCTGGGTACTCCGAGTCCTCCTTGGCGACAACATCGGGTTTGTTGCGGAAGTAGTTGAGACCGTTCATCTTCGTGCCTGCCAGGCAACTGCTCGGCGGCCGTGAGACAGCCTTGGTTGGTGTACCGGGTTGCGCATCAGTGTGCACACCGTCTGCAGAGCTGAACGGCTGGGAGACACCGGGAGTGGCGGACGAGATGGCGGACGGGATGGTGACATCGCTGGCAGTAGGCTGGCGCGGGCTTGAAGGGGGAGGGGGAGCGGCCACGGATGGATTCGCACCGCCGTCGCTATAGAATCGGAATTGATTGCGAGCAATTGGAAGCTGGCGCGCGCTTGTTGATGCGGTCCATGATACGGCTTGTTGCTGCTGGAGCCGGGACAGCATGCCTGTTCGGCAGCTTCTGCAGATCATTGCGACGGTTCGTGGGGTAAAAGATGGGCAAGTCGTGTTACTAGGGTGGAATATTCCAACACAGGCTTAGAAAATTAATAGGAGCCTGGTTTTGTTGGGACTTGACAATGAAGCCGGCGCGAACACGGAGGGACAGAAAACTGCGGCGCGGATTTGATGCCAAGCCGGAGATCGATCACGTGACCATAAACTCTCCCACAAGCGGTACGATTAGCGGACCGGCAGTAAATGACCGCCATATGCAAATCACGTGCCATCGCCTATCCCTTTGTGCCTGATTTCAAGGCCTGAACGCACTATAAATAAGGCCTTCTCCACCCCTGCCAAGCTTCCTTCCCCACATATTCTCCACCTTCTCTTCCAACCATCCAAGTCTCATCCATCATCCATCATCCATCATCGTGGTCATCAGTCATCATCATCATCCTCAATCATGTCTGTGATCGCTTTTCAGCACGTCATCGTGTCTTTCTCTATGCCTACCACCTCTCAAGACCTTCATGACTTCTCAGGACCTTCATGACTTTTCATGTCTTGCATACTCTCTCAAATCTTGCATTACTTTTCAACTCCCGCATAACTTCTCAAGACTTGCATAACCTTATACCTTTGCTATGTCTTGCTGCGTTGTGGCGGGTTTTCAACCTCAGGACAATCGATACAGCAAGGGATAGCTTTGGTTTTCCAACTTTCGGATTCTCCGACTTCTTCGGCTCACTCAACTCTCTCACCTCTCCAAATTCTTCCTTTCTCAACTTCGTCTGCTATTGCATGCTATATTGTGGCGGGTTTAAACCTCAGGACCATCAATACAGCAAGGCATGGCTACTTGGACTTGACGCTCCATACTCGATACTTGCATGGCATTTCAAGGCTTGCATAACATCGCAACCATCCTGGAAAAACGACGACAGAAAGCAATGTCAAACCCCCCAAGAAAGTCAAAAAGAATAAATAAATAAACAAATAGAATAGAAATTATCTTTCATTCATTGCAGCTTCGTAAATTCAAATAGAAGAGAAAATCATGCAAATATGGAAACAAGAGAGACACCGGTATCCTATAAAGACAGGCCACTGACATCAAGAAAAGTGCAAATGTCCTGGCATGCATCTTTCAAGGACTTCTCCGTCTTCCACTGGAGTTCTTCTCGGGACCTGTCAGCGACCGCCACACAGGAACCCACATCACCTGCTCGGCGCTGTGCAGCTTTTTTTGAAATCGGCCTGGAGATGACGGCCTCCATGGTGTTAACAACTTCCAACACCGAGTGACCAGATCCAGTGCCCAAGTTGAATGTGCGAAAAATTCTCTTTCAACTTGCCCTCGTTCGCAGTGCTGAGTGCAGCGATGTGCCCACGAGCCAGATCAGTGACGTGGATAAAGTCGCGAACCGCTGTTCCGTCCGTGGTTTCCCAGTCCGTTCCAAACATCTGCAGCTCTGGGTATTGGCCGGTCATGACCTTGGTGACGATCGGGAGAAGATTTGTTGGTATTTGCCTCGGGTCTTCGCCAAGGAGGCCGGATGAATCACATCCTACAGGGTTGAAATATCGAAGAGCGACGATCGTCCACTCTGGGTCTGATGCAGCCAGGTCGGCCAGGATGGACTCGCAGATCCACTTTGTGCGTCCGTACGGGTTGGTGATTCCAGTGCATCCGGGCTGTACGATTTGCATTCGTCCCTCCCGGTCGAAAGTGACTTCCTCCTTATGGACGCAGAGTTCCTCCTTCAGCGGTAGACCCGAGTTTGCAAGAGTGCCATACACAGTGGCAGATGAAGAGAAGATGAATGTCTTGATGCCGAAGTCGCCGAGGTTGGACGCGAAGTCAATCAGACCGCTCACGTTGTTTGCATAGTACTTCAATGGATGCTGGATGCTATCTTGGACAGCTTTGTATGCTGCGAAATGAATCGCACCGGCAATCTTCGATTTTGCAGCACCCCATCTCGAAGGGAGCTGATACTCTTGCAAAAGAGGTTTAAGAGCTTTCGTGTCCCGGTAATCGTGAGCATGCAGTCTCAAAAACGGCATCTGAGATCCGTTTTCTTTGTGGAACTTTTGTGCCAAGAGATTGATGCGGTCGAAAACAAGATCGAAAGAGTTGCTGAGGTTGTCGATCACAATCACATTATAGTCAGCCTTGAGGAGCTCCAAAGTCGTGTGGCTTCCAATGAACCCCAGTCCTCCTGTGATAAGGATATAGGAATTTTCTGAGGGGATTTTCCGCAGTAGTTCGTCCAGATTTTCAAACAGAACTGATGACTCTGTGGCCGGTGTGTCCACCGATATTGGCGAATCACTCTCCACGGGAGTGCTCGCGTCTGATTGACGAGCACTGTCCATGATGACCGAGGGTCAAGGAGTGATTGGGGGTAAAAGCAGAAAGAAAAGAGATCACTGGCCGAGAAAACCTCTCTACCGCCACAGAGAAAAATTGGGGCAGATTATATATGGTATTTGAGACAATGACTGAGATGCATCGGAAAATTTCAGGTGACCGTCGTGCAAGGTAAATATAAGTCTTGCGTGCCCTATGTTGTCTCATCGTCTCGAACTTCTCGTCTAGCTTATACTGTGCTATGCTTCGTATAGCAAATGAGAAATCAAATGCCCAGCGGCAAAAATGGAAGACTGACTCAGAGCTCTCGCATAAGCCGAGCTAAAAGGACGAACAAAGAATCAACAAGCGAAGACCTATGACATAGCAAGGAACAGTCGGGCAGACCCCGTAGACACTGGGCCAGCCATGCGGCTAAGGGTTGGAATATCGTCCTCCAGAACCAGACAATCTCTATTTGCTCCACCATGGCGGTATGCCAAGGCCTTCAGGCCGGACTATGGACAGTATCGTACTACGATTAATCGTTTTCACTATGCATCTGGTCTAAGATTATACCTGGCTACTGCATCTCATGGCCGAGACCCGGATCGGTCTATTTCGGCGGTCTAAGAGTACCAAGGGCTAGATCGGATTACTGTTTTTATGATTATTCTTCCCTGCTAGTATGTATTGCTGGACACCATTGTTCGTTCTGGTTTGATGTATAAGTTATATTCTGCGACGGCAATGCCATTTCGAATCCACTTTGTGATTTTCCAACCCGTTCATCCTTCTATTTAACCCGTTTCATTCTAAGATGTCGACCACGGCACCCGAAAAGCACGTGAGCAAAGGCGCTTGTCTTAGGACGTGTCGGTCTCGGATTGTTTTAGCCGTCATTGTATTTATTGTGCTTCTTGCCGTTATCCCACCTGTCCTGGTCACCACCCTGCACAAGAAGAACAGTATGGGCCCGAAATCCAAGGTCTTCGTGCCACTCTACATATACCCTGCCCCAGGGGCTTGGACTCCGCTTGAAGATGTGTATGTTTTACCATTGCCATCGCCCCAGACCCTGTCTCCCATCTCTCCTCTCCCTTCTTGCTTCTAAGCATCCCAATCCCAACCGGCCGGTAGAGCGCCCCATCTATGGCAGGGACAATGTCGTGCTTCGGGCGTCAACCATGCACAATGGTCCCGGACCTTGGCGCAAAAAACCACAAAATAACTAAAAAATGAATCATTGCTAAAACGCCACAGGATATCTGCCCACCCCAATGTCAATTTTACCATCGTAATCAATCCGGGCAATGGGCCAGGGCCAAACACTCTGCCGGATGCGAATTATACCCGTGAAATTCCCAACCTCGCATCCCACGCGAATGTGCGCCTTCTGGGATACGTCCGTACGTCATATGCCACGCGCAACATCTCACTAGTGCGCAAGGATATCGAGGCCTACGCGGCGTGGCCGACTGCATCTTCCAACCAAGGTCTGGCCGTCCGCGGTATATTCTTCGATGAAGCACCCCAGCAATACAGTCCCCACTCTCTGGCATATTTGCGGAATTTGACCGATCTAACCAGGGGCCTGGACGGGTTCGGATCTGACCCATTTGTGAGTTAAATTGCTTGTTTCTTACTTTTTGCATACTTCGTTTCCTGGACCCTTCTACCCCTTACCTCCAAGCCACACCCCTGCTCTGGGTTTCGCGTGGTTCTACGTAAGAATCGGTATTGTCACCGACACAGTTGGTGATGCCATTCTCCCACCAGGCACGAAGAGCGTCGCCGTTGTGTAGACCGGTGATGGCCGGGGGAATGATACCGTTGGTGGTCCAGTGCTTCGACTTGTCAATTTCAACCTGCTTCAACCAGGCCTGGTTGAAGCTGATCTCCTTGTAGACATCAGAGTAGGTGGCGTTGCTTTGTTCCTCGTGGGTGAAAGTGTGGGAGATGGAGCCGAAACTGTTCAGGTTCTCGGGAGTGGTCCACCAAATGAGGAGAGGGTCCATTTTGGTGCAGGCGGCGGTCCAGTCGTAGGTAGTGGGAGTAGCAGGCCAAAGGTTGGTACCGGTGCCCAGGGGTTTCTGGAACTCAAGGGGAGTGTCCTCGGGCGACTCATACTCGATAGCACCTTTATTGCAAGCAGTGTAGCCAGCGTCGGTGTTGGATGAATTCTCGATGTTTCCATTGCCGTTGTGGCCTACTTCGGGGAAGTAGATACTGCCGGCGTTCATCTTGGCAAGAATAGTAGGGATCCAGTTCTTGATGCCCTCCATGTCCTGAGTGCGGATACGGAAAGTGGTGCCACTGGGGGAGTAAATGTCGGACTCCAGGAACATGTCATCGATCTGGGTGTTCAGGTTGACACGACGGTATCCCGCATAGATACCACGGGTAATCCAAGTAATCCAGGCGTGCTGCAGATAGTTTGAGGTGGCACTCCAGGTAGTGTCAAAGGAGATGAAAAATGCCATCTGCTGACGACCATCAAAGTCGTTAATGACAGCAGCGACAGTGTCGCTGTTGGTGACAGAGTTGGCAGCAAAGGAAGCAATCTGTTTGGTGGATGTAGAGTTGCTAATAGTAGCAGGGTAGTGCCACAAACCCTCAGTGCTGACACCAGCGCCGGTCTTTAGACCGGAGGTGGGGAAGTCACTGATGTCGGTGAAAGAAATATCCTGTTCGACCCCAGAGGCACAGCAACCACCGCCTACGGCAGTGGCGCCATAGTTAGGACCGGGAAAGACGTCGTACTGGACCATGCGGACGCCATACTCGAGCTGATACGCGTAGAGCTGGTTCCACTGGTCGGTGGTCAGGGCACTCTGGTAGTCGTCGGCTCCGTAGTCGTAGCTGACTTCGGAGGCAACAACAATACCACCAAAGCTACCTCCAATGCTGGTGTTGAGGGCGGGAAGGTCGACACCAGTCTGAGGAACAAGCAGAGTGGTGAAAGGGATACCGTAGGCATTAAGGCCGGAGGAAGCAACACCAGCAGAAGCAGTGTCCCTGGCAATCACCAGAATATTGTTTGCAATGACAGCGGAAGTTGCGGAAGTACTCGCCGAGATGGAGACTGCAGACGAAGACATGGTGGAGAAACGTTGGAATCACAAAACTCGAGGATGGATTGACGGACGCAGAGTTAGACACAGAAGTAGAAACTGACAAAGAGCCTGAAGAAAGAGAGCTTGGAGAATCTGCGGAGCTTGAAGTATTTATCGAGGATGCCAAGCTCGAGGTAACAAAGGTCGAAGGAGGTGCGGTAGTAGGCAAAATACTCTCAATGGGGATGGTAACAATGACACGTGTGTTCGAAGGCAAAGGGATTGTCACAGTACTCGAAGAAAGAGAGGAGACAGTGGACAAAGAAACAGAAGTCGCAGTCAAAGCAGCAGCAGTAGTAGTCAACGAATGAGTAGTGGTGGTATGGGGAGGCTCCCAAGAAACGACCGAAGGCTTGCTGTTGGGCCAAATACCGGGGCGGGTGTTGCAAGTTATAATGCCGTAGTAGCAGACCACCTTTAAGGCCCAGGCGGGAAGGGCAACCATCCTGATATTGACCGGGGGATGCAACAAATGGACGCAACGCACCACAAGTGATGGCAGACGGGTAAGTAGAATAATCTCCACGCGGATTGACCGTCTCTACATCGGGAGCTCGTGTGGGGTGTCTGTCTAAGCCGAGTTTGATAGGGCAGATTTGGTTCTCAGAGGGCCGTGAAAAGCCCGATCGATTGCATCAGCTGTGATGGATGGGAGTATAGAGTTTTCCGTTTAGTAGTAGGAAGTCATTAGGGCTTACAGTTGGTGATGTGGCAAAGGGCCAGGGCAGAGGAAGTGGATATCTCCTGCAGGCAGCCTGATCACTTCGGGTCCTGATGCATCTCATCCATATGAACGAGTAAAAGAGCGACGGACCTTCCAACAGAAAACTCTAAAATACGAAGCAATGGCGAGAGGAAGAGGAACTCAGGTCCTCAGCTGAGACACAGGAGCCGCCATCGATGATCGGGCAAAAGCTCCGAGGACATGTCAGTATTTCGCGAGCGATGCAAGCTATTATGCCGGGGAAGGAATGGTCCAGAGCCTCGGGCTCAGCAGGAATAGATGCGAGACCTTCTGATGTGGGGTTGAGGCACATTTATGGGGCTCTTCGACAGGCCCAGAACGCGAGAGAGACGGTGACATGGAGACTCGAGAGCAAACCGTGCCTGGTAACATACTGTATCAGGGTCTTGTAATTTGCAATCGATTTATTATACGAAATACAGGTACCAAGTACGGATACCGATCACTCTAATCCACATTGGGCAAGGAACCGCGACATATCAGCTGTTCTTTGTGCTCTTAGCATCAGCGCTAAACCTACAATACTGAAAAAAAGAGGAAAATAAAGAAAAAGATTGAAAGTTGTTCATGGATTTTCTATGCGGTCAAAATTTTTACCCATGTTCTTCAGGACTGTCAGCTTAGTGGATCGGTCCAGTCTATGTCTCATGCCCTGAATAAATCCCTTAGTCAAGACAGAAAGGGAAAAGACCCGTAGCTGAATTGACAAGACTCCAATAATAAGACCAGTCTGAAATAATAGAGATAAAAAACCACTAGGCATTGTCTGGTCGGAAGACGCACCTGTCGGTAAATCAATGCCACGATACTGCTCGCATATCTTTGCCACACACATGGCATCGGGCACATACGAGCTACAGCTCGATAACTCCACCACGTGTCTCATCAGACCCCTTGTGCCTCGCTTAGTAGCAGGCCTTGGCCTACATCTAAGAAAACCTTTTGACCTGCTATTTTTGCCCATTGCTTATACTTCTTTACGCAGTTTGCCAAGAGTGCCACAGACCATCACGATCTTAGACTAGCGAGAACAACAACAAGCGAGAGGCGCTGTCTGAGCTGTCTCTGCATTCCCCCCGGGGAGGCAAAGGTAGCTTGAAGATCGTACTTGTCCGCGACAAGTCTATATTCTAGTTCAGACCTGAATCTTCTTTTTTTCCCCTCCTCTTTGACATTGTCACTCGCTTCTAACACCCTACGCTTTCTCTATCAAAGATGCATTGATTGATTTTTTGGGGTGTTGTAGCTTTTCTTATGAAGCACAGGTGACAATTGGTGTTCTTTTCCATCTATTTGCTCTATACTGGGTATTCAACACCCTCGATAGCAAGCCAAATCTCTTGAATATCCACAATGGCAAAAATCCTCTCCGTACATCCACTTGGGTGGGAGTGGATGAAGGGCTACTGGTGGCAGTCTGTGTGTTATCTCAGTTCTTTTTATAACCATGCGTATCCTATGTGCATGAGCTACCAAATTACTGACAATTTATAGCTCTTGATTGGAGTACTACTAGCTTGTATCACTATTGGAAGTGCTCACATCTCATGGTCCGTGGGGAAGAAGATAATCAAATTTTACAAGGTAGGATTATTGAGGAAATAGGTTTAACTACTTTTCCCTTCTAAGTTCCTTGCTGACTTGATGCTTTGATTGACAGACACGGGCATTGTCAGACAAAGTGCCCACCAATATAGGCCAGCGCATCGATCAATTGGCCTGTCGGGGGCTTAATTTGGTCAACACCTATGTGAACAAGCAAAAGCCAAAGTCATTCGGTGTTTACCTCGGAAGCTTCGAAAAGGTGCAAGCATCACAGGAGTGTATTTTGGAAAAATGGGATCTTCTGATTGTGGACCCATTCCAAACTGGCGTGGCCGAGGCTATCCAACATACACGAAGCCAGGTCCTGGGAAGGATCGACCTTGGACGCATTGTCTCGCCAGAGGAGACGGCATTGTCAACTATTGAGACGATTGAGACGATGCTCGCCAACCATTTCAACCACACGGCATTCTCCGGCATTCTACTACTTGACTTTCATATACGTGTTTATTGGGGTGGTGCTGCTTTGCCTTCGCTCTACTACCTCGAAATGGGTGACCTGGTACCAGTCTATACGGCGCACTGATGATACCGAGATCCGCAAGTGGTACATCTCCACCCACGGCAACAATGACGAGAAGGTCTTCGGTAATCTGAGCGATCCGGCCGCGCTTAAGCTGGCGAGAGAGGCTCTGTTGATTGATGTTATGGCTGAGAAGACTCGCCGTATTTTCACCAAATCCACCACTGACCAGCTAGTCAAGGAGCTTGCTCGCGACTGGGATTCAACCAACTTCCTTCTGGATTGGTACTACCGATATGCCGATGTTCCGCGTCCGATTCCGTTCAGCTCAGGCTGGAATATCCAAACCAAGGTGGCTCTGGACACTCTACGCAATTCACAGAAGGGCCTGAAACTCCACAATGCATTTGTTCATTGGCGCCAATCCAGCAAGGAAATCGGCTGTGGCGTTCTATACTTTGTGATTGCTCTTCTCGACAAATGGGTTTTATTGCTTACTGGTAATCACTTGCTTGGTCCGACAGCATCTTTGGCCGACGCGAACCGTATGGCGGTTGGTTTTGCATTGGCATACTATCTGATCGGTGCTGTGCTCATCGACACCAAGGCCCAGGAGCTACATGTCGCTATCGGTGGCAAGATACATACCGCTGTAAAGGATGCCAACGAAATTCGGACCCATCAGAAGGGAGACGTACAGTTCCGACGAAAGGTCTACTGGCGCACTCTTTTCAAGTTCCTTCTGTGGCACGTCTGGAGCCTTGCAGTATCCACGGCCCTCATCTGGTCGTTCCAACAATCTGTCGAAGCCATGATCATCTTCTTCATCTATGTGCTTTCTTACACTGGACTGATCTGGTACCAGTACACCAAGATCTTCCTTGGACCCCACGGACTGAAACCACTCCTCGTCGGTGTCTGCGTTGGGCTTCCAGTGGGAATTGCCCTCAAGATCTGCCTTCCTAAATTCATGTACTCACAGGTGATTGGACTGGGATCTGCAACGTGGACTGTTGGCATTCTGGCCTTCTTGAACTCCAAAATGAGTATGCCTCCCAAGGTCGAGTCAGCTGTCGCACTGGGAAAGTCATTCCATGCCTTTGCTACTCCCTGGGCTGATCCTGAGTGGTCGCAGCAAGAACTGCAAACTTTCTTCGAGACTGTTTCGCTTCTTCCTGATGACTCTCGCTTTGTTGTTGCTCCCGCTACTCATCCCGGTTTGGAGATCAAGAGCATCCTTCTTTCGTGTCGGCAAGAGCTTCGGATTCAAGAAGCGTTTCCCAACTCAAAGGAGATTGTTGAGACCACCATCTCCAGATGGGAAAAAGGGGATATCACTCTTGAGCTTGTGCCTCGGGGTTCTTTGGGTCCTGGAATACGTGCTCTGAGCTGCACCACCGGAACTCAACTTAGGCTGGCCGTCAGCATTCGTGGTCTGCATGATGAAAGGCTTGACATCAGCGCCAACTGTCAGATCATTGCTGAGACCTTGCTTCATTCCGTTGCGGAGATCATCTTACTAACCTATAGTTAGTCAGTATAGGTACTAACTTACGTTAGCAACCCTTTCTTTAGTTTAGCTTTAGCTAGTCCGAATAGATTATCTTTTGTCTCCCCTAAGTATACAATAGAATTATTAAGAATCTAAAGAGGATTAATTAATAGAATCTATTTTCTTAATTAATAGAATTATTAAGAATCTAAAAAAGATTAATTAATAGAATTTATTTTCTTAACCACCCTAAACCTGATCCGCGAACACAGGAGCCTGGAGAAGGTCCTGGAATGGATGAAAAATGACCCAAAGAAGAAGTTCGTGGTGTGATCCTGGAATCATGTTACAAGGTTCCGATACTGCCCTTTTTGCCATGGATACCGCCTATAGCGGCGTCCTTATTAGATCCTTATACCCCTAAACATATAATACACACTCTTTTGCCTCGGATCTTAGTGGTCCCTGAGCCCTGGCCATACCAAGGTACACACGACCTATTCATCACCCCTGACGTGCGCGACGCAAACCATGAAGCCTGCGATTTCAAGTGGGAAGCCCCAGACGTGGACGGTCTGATTGCATTCCTAGTTACCGACAAGGGCTTCAATGAAGATCGCGTTCGCAACGGAGCCGCACGCCTTACCAAGAACCTTAAGAGCGCGCAGCAGTCGCGACTAGAAGGTTTCTTTAAGCCAATGGCACGCACGGACGATTATAAAAAGTTAATTAATAGAACTGCTTCTAGGTTGATTACAGTGGGCGTGGTAAGTTAGCAGAGCGGTAGTAAAAGCTGAATCAATTTTTGATGAAGCTGGCCTATATGGCTAAAGGTCAGACAAAAGACACCACCTACTCAAGCAAACGACGAGGCCTCCACTATCACCTAGCGTCTTCCCTCAATGGCCACCTACGGCGTTGACCACTGTCGATTCTCTATGAGCTCCATATCCACGTCAACCCGCTCACACTACCTACGTTAATATACCCTTCAACTCTAGTCTTCCTTTTATTTACTTCTCCCACCAACATCCATCAACCATCAACTCTAGTCTTCCCTTTGCTTACTTCTCGCACTAGTATCCTATGATCGCTACCACTGGTATTATCTTCTACTGTGCTCTCCAGAAGAGCCCCACTTGCAACACGCTCAGCTCAGATCCCGAATACCCCCAATCAACGTGTTTTGATCGGGTGTCGCGGCGTGGCGGCAGGGAAAATACGTTGTAATGGAAAGTTCCATAGCTATGGCGTCAGGCGAGCGGGTAAACAAACACGTGGTTGACACGCGGGGTGACGGCAGATCACGCGGGGTGATCGACGCACTTCTGATCTAGCCAATCAAAGGCAAGGATTAGATCACATCAAAGACTACACGTCTAGATTAGGCAAACAAAGCGAGCTTGTCGTTTGTTTGCGCACTAGATCAAGCCAATCAGAGCTCAGGATCAATATCCAGATCACCACAAGAAACGAGTTGAAGGATAAATACCCCTCCAACTTCTAACTTCTTCCAACCTCGACTTTCCATCCGCAACTACATCCATCCCTTTATTGCTGGTCCCCAACCTTCTTTTCGTGTTCTCACGCGCTACGGCGCGTGTTCGTTTCTTCTTGTTTCTGCGTATTGCCACGCGATGTCGTCTTCTGGCCGGTCTCCTCGGGCCGGGCGCGATGGTAGCAACTTGCGTCCGGCTACCACCTCTCCTGAGCGCGTGCACGAGATCGAAGCCCCGACCTTGGATGCTGGCCTGCGTGCCAGCGTTGACAACTCCTTTTTCCGTCCCCTGCCGCCTCCCGAGCCAGACCCGTTCGATCTTTTCGCTCCTGCTGAGAACCTCCGTGGACCGCGTCTGCTCCCGCCAACACACGTACCCCGCAGAGTCGCCGCGACCTTCAGCGCGTTGCCATGACTCCCAGCACAGGCGCGACTGTTAACACAGGCGAGTCCTCTAGCCCGTTGTCAGCAATTTCCTCGCGTGGTCGTTCGGCATTTATCCCTCACGAAGACACGGAGCTCACTGGCGTGGACATTTATGGCGATCCAGACCCCAAGCTTCTCACGAGCAAGCTCGATAAGGTGATCATAAAGGCACCCACCCTCCTGGAGCACGTGGACTGGCGTGGTGGCGTGGGGTCGGCCAAGACTATCGACTATCTCGAAGGGCCACACTGCCCGCGCCGCGCGCGGTCAGCTATCTGCATTTCCGGCCACTCGTGGCGAGGAGTGTGGCCCCTGCCACAATCGCTACGGTCCATTTGAAACTTGCCGTGTTTTCGTGGCCAACGGCGAGATCGGATTCCATGGAGCGTGTGTCAACTGCTCTTGGGGTGCAAGCAACAAGCGTTGTCCTTTTCGCCAAGCCATCGATAATGGCCATTGTCCAGCTTGGATCCAGGACATCGTCGAGTGTCAGGTCAAGGCCACGAACCAGCCCACCGAGTCGGCTCTAACCGCTCGTTTCCGCGAGGTGCAGGACGATGCTTCCCTTAGTGCCGCTCCTGCTGCTATTCCTTCTTCGGGTGGCCACGCGAAGTCGCCTATCAACGTGCGTTCCCCGTTGGGCTCGCCTGAGAAGCCCGGTCTTCGTCGCTCCCACCGTGTTGCCAAGCGGCCGGCTCCGACCACCAATCCCTTTGAGCCTCGGCCTAAGAAGTTCCGCCCTTCTGCTGCTGAGCGTCGCATGCAGGGTGCTCAGGAGGGAATTGACGCTGCAGTCCGCGCTTCCGAGCAGGAGGGTTCGGTCTCAGTTGGAGTTGAAAATCCTCCCCGCCACGAGCAGGCGGCTGTTGCTCCTTCCAGCCACGCGGAGCCGGCTCAGCAGGAGCCTATGATCCTGTCGTCCAACGATCACGAGGAAGTGGCTGCTCCCGAACGTGAGAACACCCCCGACGACGCCCATTCCAGCGAGTACCTGGACGTCGATGCCATTGATCGCGGCGAGGACACTCACGTCAACGAGGGAGGGGACGGCGAGCATGAGGAGGGGGGTGGTCGCGGGCGCGCGAGCGCTCGCGAGGGCGCGGCTTCTCGGAGTCGTGACGACCGGGATCCCACCCGCCCTCGCCGCTTAATCCCAACTCCCAACCCCGTGTGGTACTCATCTCCGATCGCGGCTACCCACGTGATCACGGCTGCTCGCGAGGGCGACTTGCCGACTGTCCGCCGGGCTGCCCGCGACCTTCGACATGTGCGTGCGCGCCTTAACTTTGACTTGGACCGGATGGACCGCTTCCTCGCGGCAGAAAGCCTCTCGGGCGACAACGAGCGGGTGGCCCCTCCGGCGCCCAACCCTTTCTTGACGGACGACGAGACCTTGGGTGATGAAACCTTGGGTGGTGGGTTTCCGTGAGCGCAAACGCGCTCCTTCTTCTTTTGATTTTTGTGGATTTCAACCCGGTGGCGCTTGTATGGAGTATTCGGTCTGGCCATGGGTTTTCATTTCGGAGGGCATCTGAATAAAACAATCTTGTATTTTCTATGACTTAAATGAATAATGAACATGAGACTTGCTTCATCACTTCCTCGTAGACGGGATAACCATCGCAAGAGGGCCACCACTCATTGTGGACAAGCATACGCGGAGCAAAACGCTTATTCGCCCAGTCAAGGGACTTACTTGGCCTTGGGAAAGTGGGCACGCAGCAGTTCCTCCTGGCTGCTCAAAGTGACATTGACATGACGATTTCCTATGCGAGGGCCGGTGTGAGAGTCATGGGCACCATTCACGCGGTCCACTGCCTCTTTGGCACTCTCGTAGCTGTCAAACTCAGCGAAGGCGCACATGGTCTTGCCGGTGGAGCGCTCCATGATGATATGGATAGGGCAGAGTGAGTAGTGGATTAGCTTTGGAGATCTACCGAACACCTGAACGACCTCCTGGCGGGTAACGGTCAGAATCGAGGAGCCCAGTTGGTTGATCTGAAGCCGTCACGAAATAAGCTTAAGTGGGGGGGAGAAGAAATCCAGAGCGTCGTAAAGTTAAGTCTCGATCACCACAACTACCTTCGTGGAAGGCGAGACTATGAGAAATGGTGGAGTGCTAGGACGAGGGCATGAACATGAACATGAACATGGATATGAATATGCTGACCATGAACATGGACATGGCGGGATGAGAGAGATGCAAAGTTATGCGTAAGTCCAAGGGCGCTACAAAGGGCAAATGCACATGGGATAGAAGATTCGCAACCGTGGTCAAGTTACTCACCAAGCAGAGGTCCCAGTGTCCAGCATTCCATCGTTTATGCGGCCGGCAGAGAGCGAACCGATCACTCAGGACAAAGTCGCCAAGCAGGTTGTGGAAGAGAGTCCGCCATTGCCCAAACTCGACATAAGAGTTGTGTGGGCAAGTTACAGCTAAGCCGAATGTGGCAACACACAACACCGTTCATCATGCTGATATAATAGATTGTTTGATATGTAGATGGTTAGAAACAATAAAGATGTTCAGGAAAGATATCGGTCGAAGGACCTACTTATAACCTCGGCATTAACCTTCTCCTGCGGTCGGTATCAGCACTATGTGTCTCGCTGTTTCATAAAACACTTGTCGGTAAACTTACAAGGCCGGTAAGGAAGATCTTGAAGTTCTCTTCGCGCATCTTGATTTCGATGTCCTGATAGGTTGCCTTAGGGACGGCCTTTGAATAGATTTCAAGGGCCTATTTCATATTGTCAGCAAAGGCCCAGTCAAGATAGAATGGGATTGTAGTACTTCACGGAATTCATGGATGTCCTTTTCGTCACTAGCCTTCTTTATTAGGGCCTAAGCCTCTTTGGGAAGCTTATCAAGGACATTGTCAACCCTGGTTGTTGGTGTAGTTTTTGGCTATATAGCTTGTCAAATCCTATTGTTACTTGGTTCTTTCCACTCAATATCTAATGCGTACCTTTGGTCTTGCAATTCTTGCATATAGCGGGTCCTTTCTCGGGGCAGGGATATTGTTTAGGTCAAACTACCAGTTGTTGGTGCAGTTTTTGGCTATGTGGCCTATCAAATCCTATTATTGCCTGGTTCTTTCCACCCAGTACCCAGTGCGTACCTTCGATCTTGCAATTCTTGCATACAACGGGTCCTTTCTCGGGGAAGGCTGAAGCTAGGTGTCCATCCGCTACCTACTTAGGTAGATACTTGCAGAAAGAATAGCACATACCGTATGTGGTTGGAGAACATCTTTACATTTTGACGGCTGGGGATCTCCAAGATATTCAAGAAAGGTGTCGTAGTGTCAAGGGTAATAAATGTAAGAGAAGGATGTCTGTGTAAAGATGAGATTATCAGGGTGGGTTGTTAACAATGTCAATACTTGCAGAAAGAATAGCACATACCGTAAGTGGTAGTTTTGTAAAGGAAGGCGAAGTGGCAATTAAGTCAATATGATTGTGCTGATCCCAAATCTACTACCTCCACACGCAAAACCTGTGTTATTATTGTTTGGTTCTTCTTCGAGAATCAGTCTCTGTTCTTATTATCATACATTGTTCTGCCTCCTCCATTATATTGAGCATCGTATCTCGCCTGATCGACAGGTGGACTATCCTGAAAACTAGTTATCCATAACATAAGAGTAGCCGGATAAATACAGAAGAATGTCATTAAGAAGCAGTGTTTTATATACAGTAATAATCACTCGTAGGTGGGGGCGGACCGAGCTCTGTCACTAGAGTCCTGGCCAAGCCGGTGTTCAAAGAGCCACTTTAGCTAGGGGGATGATTCCTCGAGCGAGGAAAGAACCAAGGAAAAAACGCTAAGAGTCTTTCCAAGACCTATTATGTCGGCCAAAAGACCACCGAGGACCTGGGGGGTTCCTGTTCAACGACAATACTACTGATTATGTCTCGGTATTGTTTACTCCTATTGGGACGGGTTTCAAGACGCTAGTTCTATTTTAGCCCGAGCCTAGGACGTAAGGCTTCTCGGGAAGTGGCTTCTTGGCTTCAATAGACTCGAGTAGCTAGTTTAAGGGCACAATGTAATAGGCTATGATTGTATAAGTAGCCTTATCTATAGTATTCGGTTAATACTAAGTCTCGGCGTTGCGATAGGCTAGACTTATATTTCGTCGAGTTCTTGTCTATATCTTTCTACTTTGTAATTAGATATATATATTTACTAGTTATAGCAGTAGAGGACGTAGCTCCCTACTTCTCTATTAGGGCCTTTACATTAGCTATAGGATAAATATTAGCGGTATATCTATTTCTACGTACGGATGATCGGCCGTATAGGGTCAATCCGGGGATTTAATCGCGGCTTACCTTATTTATACCTAGGAAACGTTCTACTAATAGTAATAGTGAACTTTTCGAATGACTGCTAAGTCATCGTAACGAGCGTTAAAACAGCAGTAAATAGATAGGGAAGCTATAAGGCTATAGTGAACTATTGTCCTCTGCCTTCGGTCTAAATTTACGCGGCTTTTCCTTCTCTGTTATGAACCAAAGAGCCTGTTTTTGGTGGTGTAGAAGAGGCGTCTACACTTGTGGTAGAGGCTCTATTATTGGAATATCCGCAGTAATAAGTTGATCGAATATCTTTATGACGGTATTATTGACCTCCTCGGCTGTTCGAACTTTGTATCGGATACCTTGCCCTGATCGATCACGTCTATTGTTGTTTGCTGTAGCTACAGCTATAGCTGCAGCTGTAGCTATTATCGTCTGCCTTCGCTCTGTACGAGGGTTAAATAACGGCACGCCACTCTCTACGAATTGAGGTGTGCCCAGCCAGACGGGTGCAAGGAAAGTTATCAAGCTTCTAGCGGAGCCGCTCGTTTCCTACAGACTTCGTCTGCAGAGGCCTCTAACTAGCGTACTATTAGGCACTCTTGCTCCTAATTGCGATATACTCTGGATGCAGAAGGTTTACAAAAGTCGCGCAAATTTTAGCATAGACGGCACTACCGAGCTTCAAATGGACATGTTTCTTGTCGATGTTGTTAGTATTGACCTTCTAGCCGAAGAACCTAACCCACCTCTTCTATCTAAAGAGACTGTGGCATCGCAAAACACCCACGAGTCTAGCGACGAAGATAATCTAGAGGTTGCCGCCGAGGTTGTGCCACCTATACTTTTAAAATCCCGGGTAACTAAACACTATGATCCGTTTAGTATTGAGAAAGTCTAGATTTTTAAGACTATAGCTAGGCTCGGTGTGTCTAAAATTATTAAAAAATAGGATAATAAATAAGCTACGAAAGCTGCTAAGGCTACTACTCCTAAGCCCAAGCCTAAGCCTAAGAAGTCCACCACCGGGCGCACGGGTCCCAAAAAGAAAGGACCTATCGATCCTAGCATGATGCGGGGGAGTATCCTTAAATATGGTACTCTCACTAAGGAACGATCGGAGCTATCGTCTTCTACAAAGACACAATTGCTAGAAGCTGCTACTTCTACTAAGCCTGTCAAAGATCAACGCTCTCCATTTCAAAGTATCTAGCCCAGATGGTTGCCAATACTGGCTGTATGTCGTCGCTCGCCATAGAGTACCCTTCTTCGGGGTGTCGCCAGTAGGCGTCTTGGGAGCCATAGTGTTGGTGAACAAAAGTGAGTGTAGGAAATGGCATGATATGCAACGGTGTGAAGGTTGAGGAGGCCCGATGTTCCACATTTGGAACGATAGCTTCGTGCGGTATGGAGTGTGTTTCGAAGCCAGCATTTCCGATCAATGCTCCATAGTCGTTGACCTTGATGTGACGCGTCCATCCTTCCCTAGTCTGGCAGCCATCGACGCTAGCACTGACACGCGCCTTAGACAACGGCCCGGTGAAATCAGCGCTCAATATAAGGAGAAGATCGAGCACCTCAAAGATATGATGTCTGGGCATCAGAATTCCCGACTGCTAGCATGGCTCCTTAACTTGCTCGACATGGTCAACCCTTCGCTTCTTGGATGAGGGCTACTGGATATCGTCTCCCCTATTTTCGAGGCGCGCCGCTTCCTTCCTGGCGAGCGAAAGCATGCTGCTACGCGCGTTTTGGAACTGCTCCCCCAATTCCTAGACGATCCAGTTCCGCCGGAGCTTTAGTACTTGGTCTTCGAGCCGGCATGTAGGGCACCTTCCCTCGTTACTGAGGCAGCGACGAATGCAGAGTGAGCAGAATGTGTGTGAGCAAGAAGTGATAACGGGATTGTCGAAAAAGTCCTTGCATATTTGGCATCGTAGGGAGTTCTCCAGCGGCGCAAGTAGTGAAAGCGGCGTATTTAACCAATCTGTGGAGTCAGGAATATCAAATGACTGCGCTATAAGGAGAATTGAGAAGACCTGCAACCGCGGTGTTATTGATGTAGCGGAAGTTGGTAGAGTGTATCCTCATCAACCAGTGGAAGTTTGACGACTACCACCTGGACATTTACGGCGCCATTGACAAAGCCCCGACCTATTCAACTGAATGCCAGGAGATCATCGCCTCCAAGGGACTCCGCGGCCGAGTCACACTACGCGGAACAGCCGATCCAATGAAAGTTCTAGAGAACACCTGGCTCTTCCTAAACTCCTCCCTATCAGAAGGTCTACCCCTCGCGCTGGGTGAAGCCCCTCTCACAGGTGCACCAGTCGTCTGCACAGATGTCGGCGCCTCCCTACTCGTACTAAGTGACCCAGATGACTTCTCCCGCTTCAGCGCAGTAGTAGCACCAAACGATGCCCAAGCACTAGCCAAAGCCCAAATCTCCATGCTCGCGATGCTCGGCGAATGGGCCCAGTACAGCGACGACAGCGGTCCCGCCCCAATCCTCACATCCTCGCCAACACCCGAGGTAGCCGCCATCACACGCCGCATGTACGCGCAAAGCGACCAGCGCCGAAAACTGGGCATGCGGACGCGACAGATCGTGCAGAAGTCCTTTAGCGGAGATCGGTACCTCCGCGAGCACGAACAAATGCTCTGGATCGGCAAGGCCGCCAAGCTAATGGCCAGTCGAGCCGCTGGAGACAGCCTCGAGTCGGACACAACCGTTGACAAAGAGGTCATCACGATCCCGCCCAGCGCCGTACAATCATGGCGCTCGTCTGTCGCCTCTGGCATGTCGACACTGTATAGCTCTGGGTCGAACTACCCACTCCGTGATACCGACAGACCCGACTCCAGTATTTCGGCTAGTTTGAGCAATCCGTCCACCGAGACAGAGTCATTTGCTCGTCTTCCGGTGTTTGCGCCCCGTCACTCTGTCCTTGGAGGTACGGGTAACGGGTCGCCCGATCTGTTTACCTCGCATGTGTTACGCCCTTATTCCCCGGGTCAGCGCAGGAGTCACCTTTCCACGCGCTCTATCTCCACCAATGGGCGGGAGCAAGTGCGTGGTCTGCATCGGGAGGATCTGATGCAGTATCGCAACTCGGATGTTAGTACGATTATGAGGGAGGATTTCCTTCGGTCTGGTATGTGGAGTGGTTAGGTGTGTCTAGTTAATGTGGCTCCACATATTCTGTTTCTTTGTCTCTTTTGTCACTTGTTGCATGTTGCATTTTCAAGCGTGTTTGGCTCTCACCAAAAGTTTCCTTGGACTGGCTTTTATGATTTTGGAATCTGTCGAGTACATTAGAATCCCATCCCGAGGTCTACATAATTGCAAATATTGACCTCTTCATGATATAAATTCAATAGAGCCGTGTATTTACTGAACAAGTATAATACCTATAGCCCGAAACAAGTTGCTATTCACCATTACCAGAAACCAAACGAAGAGCGCTTGACTCTACTCCACGCAGACTCCTCCGGCTTGGGATTAGCGATGCGGTGCCACTCCCCGTTGAACGCATTGATGAGCCAGCTCGAGAGACCTGCAAGGTAAGTCAGTTCTTGCTGCTCGAAAATGGTAAACTACCAAAACATACGTTCATATACCAGCGTGTGTCCATTATGGAAGAAAATACTGTGGTCCGAATCAGGGAACACCTGCATGTCATAATTGTCGATATTTGCCAAGTCCAGCTTGTCGAGCAAGACGAGCGTGTTCTGGAGATGAACGTTGTCGTCTGAAACACCGTGCATTATCATGAATCGGACATTCTGTCCTAGCGCCGCGACATCGGTGATGGTTGCGTTGTCGTAGCCTGAGGGGTTGTGCTGGGGAGTGTGCATATAACGCTCCGTGTAGATGGAGTCTGTACACAGGGTTAGATGGAAATTCCAGGAGTAATCGGAAAGTCTGAACTTACCATAGAATCGCCAATCCGTGACAGGCGCCACGGCCATGCCATATTGGAATGTCTGACCTGCATCCTGCTCTAGAACCTTGAGGGTCATGAAACCGCCAAAGCTCCATCCCCAAATCGCCATCCGAGACTCATCCACGTATCCCTTGCTAGCCCAGGTCTTAGCAGCTTCGATCTGGTCATGCGCTTCGTAGTGGCCCAGGTTGCCGCGGACGATGCAGCGCGCTTCACGTCCAATGTACCCGGTCCCACGGCCATCGACCGTGACGACAATATAGCCCAAGCTGGAGGCAATATAAGATTGGAAGTCGACGGTGAATTTGCGGTCGACTGTTTGGGAACCAGGCCCGCCGTATAAATAAAATAGCACGGGGTATTTCTTGGCCGGGTTGAAGTGTGGAGGTCGGCGCTCAAGCACTTGGAGAGTATAGCCATCGATGGTGACGTTAGTGTACACCTCTGCCGGAAGTGCATAGTCTTCGACCATCTCGACAAGCTTAGCATTCTCCTCGATTACGACCTCGTACTCGACTTTGTCGCCCTGTGTGTTAATCACCGCTTGCCAGGGGACCGCAGGACCCTTCGAGCTTAGCAAAGCATAGCCGGCGCCCTCTGAGAACGAGACCTCGAAATACCCGGGCTTGGAAGTATCGGTCAACGGTCGAAGGTCAGATCCGTCAAGTTTGACTTGATACACATGACGCTGAGTGGGCGCCTCCTTCGTCGCAACGAAGTATACAAGGTTTCGGTCGAGATCAACAGCCGATGGCGCGCTAACCACTTCCCAGTCTCCCTTGGTGAGCATCACAGGTGCCGGATTGTCGAGTGGCGCGAAGTAAGCCAGATGGTCGTAGCCTTCATAAATGACGGTATCGATGTATCCATCGTCCGGTCGGTCATTTTCTGGGTCGGCGGGGATGAAACGCGTTGTTTGCGAGGGTTCAACCCAGCCGCCGTCTATACTTGCAACATTTTCAGAGCGGACGAGTTTCCCCGATCGAGTCCTTGTGTCCATCAGGAAGATCTTCACCACGTCGCTTTCACGGTTAGTCTCACGGATAAGGACCTTGCCTTCGGACGCCCAAACAACTTCAATGATGATACGGTCATCGTTGGCAAAATCCTCGGGCATTTCGAAAGAGAACAGCTCATCTTTCTCCACGTCATAGAACTCCAAATGAACAATGGGGTTTGGTGCCCCGGCTTTGGGATACTTGATCTCGCGAACTTCAGGGTAGTTTTCAAGTCCGGCAGGAGGTGTCTTGCCGGAGGGTCGAGAAAGGAAATATTGAACTGGATATTCGGGTACATCGGACTCTTCAGTCCGCAGCAGAGCAAGGTACTTGCCATCGGCGGACCACCAAGTACCACTGTTGCCAGAGAAGACTTCTTCCTCGTAGACCCAGTCTGGTACACCGTAGAAGAGGTCTGCTCCACCATCCTTCGTGATTGGAATCACTTTGGTCGACGACAGTTTGCGCAGGTATACATTGTTCTCCCGAACAAACACAATAGCATCAGACTGGGGAGACCACTTGGCAAGCTGCACGCGACTGCTCAGATTGCCAGCGTCAAGCGGCTCAGCCTTTTGCGTCGCCACGTCAAGAATCCAGTACTTCGCATAAAACGAATGTCTCCAGTTCGACTGTATATTGGACGCGATCAAAACCTTCTCCAGGTTGGGACTCGGCCATGTCTTCGCCGGCGTGATCACTTCTCCGTTGACCCGGATATACGACTTCTCCATTAACACTCGAGTATCGAGGTTTTTGACCTCGTCCTTGCGGCTCCGAATGTCCTCCACGCGCAGGTATCCATTGCCACTTCCTCCCTGCTCAACCAGCAGTCCGTCCTCGCCATTCGGCCCCGCAATCCAGGAGATCGCATGCGACACCGGGAGCCATTCACCTTTCAACACCTGGTCGAGAGTGACAGACCTCCCGTAGCTCGTCCCACCGGTAGCGGACTCCGGATCGTGGATTTCGACGGTCGAGGTAGAGGAAAGTGCTGCAGCACTAGGTCGTTTCTGCGTGAGAAAGAGCACGCACGCGAGGACCCAGCCGCCGACACAGAGGATACCGAGCAGCCAGAGGATCCGACGCATACGATTACTCGATTCAAGCTTCTTCCGGGGATGTAGGAACGGTTCATCAGAAGCTGGTTCGGCACCATCTTCGACATCACGGTATCGGACCTCTCCGTCGTCGGTCATCATCTCTCCCTTGTGAGCGTCGAGGAAGGCTGCGGACGCGACCGACAGCCCGGAATCCGAGGAGGTTTGAGATGCAGCGGAGGGCGACCGCTGTCGAGCTAGCGGCACGGCCTCGGGGAACCCTTCATCGTTGAGCTTCCCCATAGTCGTTGGTTGTAGCTCACGAAGCTGAGATTCCCGATCGACCAAGCTTATCGGAAATGTGGAGTCGAGTCGATCACAAGTCCACCAGTAGAGGTATCACGACAATTGTTCTCAATCCATCTAGAAATCAAGAGAATTCGATACGTTTCAAGAACAGTGAAACATTCGAGGCTGAGATTGCCAGAGCTGGGATCTGTAAGATCTCGAGAGGACAGCATCTTGGCGGACAACGCCTCAAAGCGCTATTGAGAACCCGATGCGTCTATTCAGCCACGTTCTGGATGAGCACATCTATCACCCCTTGGTTTTTTTCAATAGGCAATAGATGAGTATCAGGGAATGATTGGGTTCTGATTCGATATTGATGATATTGAGAAGTCTCTAACAAAGAACCCGAAGGAATATGCATCCAAGTACACGAGCTTGTGTACTCGTTAAAAAATCTAACGAAACCGAAATAATACTCTCCTAAATTGAGAACATTGGAAGCTTCTTAGGGAGAAAAATAGCAGCGAGGGATGCAGTTGCTTGAGGAGGGATATGTACACTACCTAGGTACCCATAACTAGAAGAGATTCCCATGGAGATTACGGAGATTACCGCTCAAACGAGGTCTAATAGAGACACGAGTTTATACAGTCCCAAGGTTTCCATGTGAATGTCGAAATTTTTTGGTAATTACTCGTCGCGATCACATCGCATTTCATCATACAGCCCGAGCGGTATTAAGACTGATTTACCGCGACAGAGCAATGTCATCAATTCTCATGATCATCTTCACTGTCTCCGCAGCCAACTCAATGGCGCTGGTGCTCACCAGCAGTGGCTGCAGGATGTTCTCCTCGGTGATATCATCCTTCACACCACCGCTACGAATGCTCACACCCGCGTTGTGCTGACCCTGCGCATGGCGGTGGCGCAGATCGGTGACAACCTTGATCGAGTTGAGACCGGCATTTTCGGCCAGGGTAGTGGGAATCACCTCCATAGCATCCGCGAAAGCCTTCCAGCAAATAGACTCGGTACCGGTGAGCTCGCGAGCACGCATAGCCAGAGCGTGGGCCACCTCAACTTCGGGGGCACCACCACCAGCAATCATAGCGCGCTTCTTCACAAGACAGCGGATAACGCAAAGCGCGTCGTGCAGCGATCGCTCGGCCTCGTCCAAAATGAGGCTGTTGGCACCACGGGCCACAATCGAAACAGTCTGGTTGGTAGGCTGAGCCGGCTGCTTGATGCCGGTGATCTTGACGTAGCGAGCGCCAGAGGCCTGGACTTCCTCGACTAGATCGGCGGTACCGAGCTTGTCCTCGGTGAAAGAGTCGACATTGGCAACGGGCTTGCAGCCAAGAGTCTTGCACAGGAACTCAACCTCATCACGCTCGATATCCTTGATGGCCAGGATCTTCAGTCGGGAAAGGAAGTGGAGGGATAGTTCGTTGACGGCATCACGGAGGATAGACTTCTGAATCAAAAGCACATTACACTTGGTCTTCTGGATCTTCTTGACCATGTTGAGCAGGTACTGGCGCTCCTCCTTCAGGATCTTGTCCATCTGGCGGTAGTCGTTGACCACGATTTGGTTCTCCATCTAATATGGGTCAGCTCCGCACATGAACCACCAGGGGCAATAAAACGTACGTCTGGCTTGGGCGGGCTCAGCTGGAACTGAATGAGACCTATCCGGGCCTTCTCAATTCTTGTGGGGCCACCGCTGCTCTTGACGACGGGCTGGTTCAACACCAAGCCGTCAACCATCTCACAGTCCTCAATTGTGCCGCCAACCTTCTTGACAATCCGGATGTTGCGCAGGTCCACGTTCTCCGCAGTCTTGGGATCCACAATCTTCAAAACGGAGTCGACGGCCATCGGGCCCAGCAGGCCGGAGTGCTGGGCGACGATCTTGGACGAGAGGGAGGTAGAGGCGGCTTGCAGGAGGGTAGCACGGTCGGACAAGTTGATGGGCCGGGACATGTTATGAAGGATTTCAACGGCGGCGCTGGCAGCACGCTGGAAGGATTCGGAGATGACGGTGGGATGAATGCCCTTGGACAGCAAGCGCTCAGCGGCGGCGAGCAGACTGCCAGCAATCACCACGACCGAAGTCGTACCATCACCAGCCTCGACATCCTGTGCAGCACTGAGGTCGACCAGCATGCGGGCAGCGGGGTGCATAACGCTCATATCCTTAAGCATGGTGTTGCCGTCGTTGGTCTGCGGGGGTTAGTCGGAGGCGTCAACGGACGAGAAAAGGAAATTGCGTACGATAATGGTCTGTCCCTTGGCGGTTTGGATCTAGAAGAGCATTAGTACTTGTAAAGCACAAGCAATAGGGGAGTTTCCTACCATTTTGTCCATGCCCCTGGGTCCCAAAGACTGTCTCCGTGTTAGCCCCTCATCTTCGTAGATACAAATGTTTTGGGTGGTCGTACTGTCCGGATTGCATCGGCAACAGCTATGAAACTGTTAGCAGAAAGGCCCCACAGTAACAGGGATGCTTCACATACCTCTAGCAGCGAGAATATTCGATGACCGCACGGCCATGGGCTTCTCCTTGTCCTGCTCACTGTTTAGCAACTGGTCCACACACACACGAGTTTTTGGCGAAGCGCACCTTAAAGGAGGCATTGCTACCGGCTCCGTGAGACACTGCGGTCGCCATCTTGAATATCCTAATTCAAAGCAACCGAAGTAAAGAAAAAAAGATAGGGGAAAGTCGAGTTGGCGGAGGTGGAGGTGGAGGACACACAGGGAAATTCTGCGAGGTTCTGGGGCGGTGATGAAGCTTGGCGCTGATTAGTGAGTTGAGCTCGTCCACCGCAGCTCTGCTACATCACCATCCATCACCTCGCGTTATACCCTGCTCTCCGTCCTTCTTCAAATGCTTGAAGAATCATCGGTGCTCAATAATTAACTTTCTCAACTTTTTGCCTTCAATCCTCTTTTTCTTTGCCCCGACCCTAGCTCCTCAGCCCTAGGCTGTCAACACCTGCAGCATGCCTAGCGCCACGGGATCGAACTGGGAAAAGTACCAGAAGAACTACGCGGATGATGAGGAGCCCGAGAAGAAGATCACTCCCCTCTCAGATGAGTAAGTTGCCTCGGCGATGTGATTCCCAAAGTCGAGTTCTAGCGATGGGATGGCTGACGCCGGCCGCAGTGATATCGCAGTACTCAAGACCTACGGCGCCGCCCCCTACGCGACCGCGCTCAAAAAGCTCGAGAAGGATATCAAGGACAAGCAGAATAGCGTCAACGAGAAGATCGGTGTGAAGGTAATTATCAATCTAGCTGTCTGGACCCCCTTGTACCACCCAGAGCTCACACGCGCCTAGGAATCCGACACCGGTCTCGCACCTCCACACCTTTGGGATGTCGCCGCCGACCGACAACGGATGGCGGAAGAGCAGCCGCTGCAAGTGGCCCGCTGCACAAAGATTATTCAGGATGAAAAGGACTCGGACAAGAGCAAATATGTCATCAACGTGAAACAGATCGCCAAGTTCGTCGTCAACTTGGGAGAGCGCGTGAGTCCGACAGATATTGAGGAGGGCATGCGAGTCGGGTAGGTCTCAGCCTTTGATATTTTCGAGATGCGTTTTACTGATACGATGTCTGCAGTGTCGACCGGAATAAGTACCAGATTATGCTGCCACTCCCGCCCAAGATCGACCCCAGCGTGACGATGATGACTGTCGAAGATAAGCCCGATGTGACCTACGGCGATGTGGGTGGCTGCAAGGAACAAATCGAGAAGCTACGAGAAGTCGTCGAGATGCCTTTGCTATCACCAGAGCGATTCGTCAACCTCGGTATCGATCCGCCCAAGGGTGCTCTGCTCTACGGGCCCCCCGGTACTGGTAAGACTCTCTGCGCTCGTGCCGTGGCCAACCGAACCGACGCAACCTTCATCCGTGTGATCGGAAGTGAGCTGGTCCAGAAGTACGTCGGTGAAGGTGCCCGAATGGTCCGTGAGCTGTTCGAGATGGCTCGCACGAAGAAGGCCTGCATCATTTTCTTCGACGAAATCGATGCCGTCGGTGGTGCTCGATTTGACGACGGTGCCGGTGGTGACAACGAAGTGCAGCGAACGATGCTGGAGCTGATCACTCAGCTGGACGGTTTCGACTCTCGTGGTAACATCAAGGTCATGTTCGCCACTAACCGACCTTCTACACTTGACCCGGCACTGATGCGTCCCGGTCGTATTGACCGTAAGATCGAGTTCTCGCTGCCCGATGTGGAGGGTCGTGCCAACATTCTGCGTATTCACGCCAAGAGCATGTCCGTCGAGCGGGACATCCGATGGGAGCTGATTTCACGACTGTGCCCCAACGCAACCGGTGCCGAGCTGCGCAGTGTTGCAACTGAGGCAGGCATGTTTGCGATCCGTGCCCGGAGAAAGGTGGCCACCGAGAAGGACTTCTTGGCGTCGGTGGAGAAGGTCATCAAGGGTAACCTCAAGTTCAACTCCACGGCGACATACATGCAGTACAACTAGAGATCTGGGCTGGTTTCTTGCATGAGCGTGGTGGAAAGCTGTACGACCATTCTAGTTTTGTCATTTTGAGGCATTGCCTCGTCTTGTGGACCAATTATAATCTGCAAATGCATATTACAAGGTTTCTAGCAGTTATCCATGGTAGATGTGGTGCATATAACTAGTATCTTTCTTGCACGATACTCGTCACTTCTCGGGGCTCTGCGATACTACAACATGTAGGTCCTATGGGAAGCCCGGGTCAGAACTCTCCAAAGTTTCTGTAGGTACCTATGGGCCTGGGTTATGTACCAGGATTGCCTAAGTGTGGGAGGCGGATATCACATCAACTTCCAAAGTTGGTCCCGATGTCCTCTTTCTGTACAGAGATTAAGCATTTGAACCATGATTAGCGCCCGTGGACAGGGCTCTCATACCTAGGTTTCAGTAGCTATAAGGATCTTTAAATGGGATATAAGAAAGACATTGAGCTATTTAGATAAGCAGTAACAGGTACATACATAGTGTATCAAAATACCTTTGTGTGATTTGAAATATATTATTCATTCCTCATTAGGAGTCGAGACGAACGTATTCGGTCTCATTTTGCCAATTCTCTGACTAACGACTAACGACTAACTACACATTCTCCATCCGATAGACCTCATACGCTACCTCCTCATAGGGATGCGCCCGTATCAGCTCCTCCACTGCCTTCAGCATAACATCGCGCCCGAGACACATAACCTCGACCCTGAGCTCCTCGCACCACTCGACCTCCCCGACCGTCCCGATCGCAGGATTTGCGCCTTCATTAGGAAGAAACTGGCCAGTGCCGGAAGTCTGGAAGCAGCACTTGGTGTATTTTCCGCCAGGGAAAGAGCCCGCGCCCGCTGCAAAGATGGCTTCTTTACAGGTCTCGGCATTCTCGGTCGGGACGAAGAAGACCAGCTTGTAGCGGTCGGATGCATTGGATGCCGTAGTCATGGTTCCGTATGCATGAGTATGAATGAAGATGAAAAGAACGGTATAGAACTAGAACTAAAAAAGGAAGGGAAAACATGGAACAAAAAGACAGGTCTATACGACCCGTCTTCTTCCGAATGTCCGTGCAAAGTATGCCGAATAAGGCCCGGCTAAAGGTTGACTATGGTCACGTGTGAGCCAGAAGCCCGAGGTCTGCTTTTGCTGTGGAGCCATACAACACTAATGGCCTTACGATGATTGGCTACAGCCCAATGGAGGATCTTAGTCAGCGCAGACGCCAGAACTCGACTTCTCGGGTTAATCCTAGAGTAACTAGTTGCCGTGGCAGGAGTTCCCCCATTCCACCTTTCCTCTCTTCAATTGAATCCCACCGCCTCCGGTGTTCTCTCTTTTCTCGGGCTAGAGAATCCATTTCTTTTGACCCGTCATCATGAGCTCTCTGAGCTTGCGGAGCCTTGCTCCCGCCTCCAAGGTGAGTAGCCGAACTGCGACTATTTTCGGCTCGGCTTCGCGATAGACCATTGACTTGGCTTTGAACAGGTTTCCCGCATCTTGAGGGATCAAAGACGCCTTTTCTCTTCTTCCCGGCCTGCCGGTACGCATTTCACTCGTTAATACTTTCGTTCCGGGTCACTAACGGATTGCTATCAGCCAAGATCTGGACCAACGGACCTCTGCGCGCCAAGGAGTCCAATACCTACATCTATGACAAGTACCCAGTGATTGTAAGCCGACACTTCCGCATGGATTAAGGACAAGCGATGGAGTTCTGACGGTTGCAGGACCACGAGTATGATGCCGTCGTCGTCGGTGCCGGTGGTGCCGGTCTGCGCGCTGCCTTCGGTCTGGCTGAAGCTGGTTTCAACACTGCCTGTGTTTCTAAGCTTTTCCCTACCCGATCTCACACCGTTGCCGCTCAGGGTGGTATCAACGCTGCTCTTGGAAAGTAGGTCGCCTCCAATTGGAATTCTGGGCCGTGCCGTGCCGAGCCGAGACTGACTGAGAACTACAGCATGCACGAGGACGACTGGAGATGGCACATGTACGATACCGTGAAGGGTTCAGATTGGCTTGGTGACCAGGATGCGATTCACTACATGACCCGTGAGGCTCCCGCCTCCGTCCGCGAGCTGGAGGGTTACGGTTGCCCCTTCTCCCGTACCGAGGATGGCCGCATCTACCAGCGTGCCTTTGGTGGTCAGTCCAAGGAGTTCGGCAAGGGTGGCCAGGCCTACCGTTGCTGTGCCGCTGCTGACCGTACCGGCCACGCCCTGCTTCACACCCTGTACGGCCAGTCTCTGCGCCACAACACCAACTACTTCATCGAGTACTTCGCCCTCGATCTCCTGATGGAGGACGGTGAGTGCCGCGGTATCATCGCCTACAACCAAGAAGATGGTACCCTGCACCGCTTCAAGGCCCACCACACCGTTCTGGCCACCGGTGGTTATGGCCGTGCCTACTTCAGCTGTACCTCTGCCCACACTTGCACTGGTGACGGTATGGCCATGGTTGCCCGTGCGGGTCTTCCCAACCAGGATCTGGAGTTCGTCCAGTTCCACCCTACTGGTATCTACGGTGCCGGTTGCCTGATCACCGAGGGATCTCGTGGTGAAGGTGGTTACCTGCTCAACTCTGAGGGTGAGCGTTTCATGGAGCGTTACGCTCCTACCGCCAAGGATCTGGCCTCCCGTGACGTTGTGTCTCGTTCCATGACCCTGGAAATCCGTGAGGGCCGCGGTGTCGGTCCCGAAAAGGACCACATCTACCTTCAGCTGAGCCACTTGCCCGCTGAGCTGCTCCACGAGCGTCTCCCCGGTATCTCCGAGACTGCCTCCATTTTCGCCGGTGTCGACGTCACCAAGCAGCCTATTCCCGTTCTGCCCACCGTTCACTACAACATGGGTGGTATCCCCACGAAGTACACCGGTGAGGTCCTGGACATTGACGAGAACGGCAACGACAAGGTCGTCCCTGGTCTGTACGCCTGCGGTGAGGCCGCCTGTGTGTCCGTCCACGGTGCCAACCGTCTCGGTGCCAACTCCCTGCTTGATCTGATCGTCTTCGGTCGCGCTGTTTCTCACCGTGTCCGCGACATTGCCACCCCTGGCAAGCCCCACAAGGAGCTGGCTGCCGACGCCGGTGCCCAGTCCATCAAGGACCTCGACTTTGCCCGGAAGGCCGATGGCCCCAAGTCCACCTTCGAGATCCGCAACGCTATGCAGAAGGCCATGCAGACTGATGTCTCCGTGTTCCGTACCCAGGAGAGTTTGGATGAGGGTGTCAAGAGGATCACTGACGTCGACAGCTGGTATGACCAGGTCGGCACCAAGGACCGCAGCATGATCTGGAACTCGGATCTTGTTGAGACTCTTGAGCTCCGTAACCTGTTGACTTGCGCGTATGTGTCTCCGTCCCAATTTGATGGAACAAGAGCTAACATTCCATTACAGTACCCAAACCGCCGTCGCTGCCGCTAACCGCAAGGAGTCCCGTGGTGCTCACGCCCGTGAGGACTACCCCGAGCGTGACGACAACGAGTGGATGAAGCACACCCTCACCTGGCAGAAGAAGGCCCACGGCAAGATCGACCTTGACTACCGTGCCGTTGAGGCCAACACTCTGGATGAGAACGAGTGCAAGCCCGTGCCGCCGTTCAAGCGTACCTACTAAGCTTGGATAAAAGGGACGCGTGTGGAGGATTCCATGAAAAGACCTGCTTTCTATTTGACTTGTGTTACTTACCATCCTGTATAGCCATATTTTCCTTTATCAGGCGAAGAGTTGGTGTACTGAGTGCTATTCCCTCAGTTGTTTCATATCACTGGATTTTCTTTTTTTTACCTCTTTTCTTTGACCGGGATTCCTCGTAGTGGACACTGAAGATTAACAAAGAAAAGAACTCCGCCCAACTCTAATTTCCATTCGTGCGTCCAGAGCAGAGTCCAGATGTTACCTCGGTCGACATGCATTGTTAACTAAATTGAGCAGGTATATCTTCTCAAGGTTGTCTATTCCGGGCAATTTACATCTCTATAACGACATGTCACTAGAAGGCTAATCAACGCCACCGTGCAACTTTGTATATGCCTGGGGTTCTATACTTGGAGAGATCGCCACGCCACCATTTGGACAAAGAAGTCCATTTCTTTCACCAACCTTGGAGGCCATACAAGACGCAAAACTCGATATTCGTTGCCCAGGTGAGGCTGGAGTTGAGTCTTTGCTGTCTTCCCACGTACCTCCATGCTGAGCGACTTTTTCCTGCTGGTCGGAGGCATTGCTCTTTTGCTTTTCTCTAACCTTACTCTTCGCTGGCCGAGTCTAACTCGCCTTACCCTCGTCTTCCGCGATGGACTCGCTCTCGCCTCGAGACCACACCTGCACTGGGGGTAAGCAGTGGTACGTCTGTAGAGTTGGACCCTTTACTGGATGTTGTTCGAGCGACCCATGCACGACGGGCGTGTGTCCAGACGATGACTCGATTACCTCGTCTTCCCAGGCTACGTCCAAGTCCACAGCGACTTCGACTTCGACTTCGATATCCCCAGACTCGAGCACACGCACTTTCACAAGCACATTAGAGACGGCGAATCTCATGAGCTCAGCGACTGTGGAGACCACTTTGGCAACGTCTTCGGCTACATCTACATCTGGAGTCAGCCCGAATAATCCGACTAGCATATCTTCTGTCTCAACAACAAGCAGCCCTACAAGCGCCCCTGCCAGTGCCAGCGGAGGCAGCAAGTCCATAAACACAGGAGTCATCATCGGTGGGGTTTTGGGAGCCGTCATAGGCTTGATGACATGTGTAGCGCTCCTGTGGTTCTGCTGGCGCCGTAAGCGACGAGCCAAGGCAGACATCTTCCACCGATCCGTGTCCGCAGAGAAGACATCCCTCCCACCATCAGAGATGAATGTCCCACGATTAAAGGGTGAGCATGCAACGTTCCACTCATCCAGGAAACCATGACATTGACTTCTTAGAATCTCCCACATGTGCATATGCACCATTCATAACCCCATCCACCGCGGGGTCCTATACAAACACCATCAATTCCGGCCCTAGCTCAATGTGCCACGGCCAAGAACACTCCGTCAATTCATCCACACATTTAAGTTTATTTCCTGGCGTCAACAGGTCCACGCCTCCCACTCCTCGAATGTCACCCGACAAGATCTTCGCCGTCCCCGAAGAATACACCTCAACCCCCGAACTCCCAGATACAAGCTTCCGCCGCCGCGCCGAACTAGCCTCATACTCACAGAGCGAACTCATCAACATGCCCCACGACCAAAGACGTCCTCCGAATACTCCTCTGCCACCCCACAATCACAAACCCGGCTCGCTATCCTTGGACTCCTCATCTTCACGCATAAGCAACCTTCCCCCATATACCGACAACCCGGTACTCACCCGCGAAGCAGCACGCAGAGTCATTACCACGGATGGGGTAGTCCTAGGCGCGAATCTAGATCGGTACTCCGTGCCTATTGTGTATAAGCCTGAGCCCGAGGACAAAAAGCCCAGCGAGTCGGACTCACACGTGATGAGCTTCATGAACTATGATCAGGGTCGATTGAAATGACGAGCGGCTTGTGCTTTCATCAGCTATTCTATATGAGAAGTCATCGAAAGATTCCCTAATGGATGTCCGTTGGTTCCGTTGGTTCAAGAACTGTATTATAAACCGCTGGGATGCATTTAATTGCCATCCTCGGTTATCAAGTCGTGAGATTGGGAGTTTCAACTGCGTTGCGGAAAGAAATTGGTCAGAGCGAGATACTTGAACTCCTTGAAACGATTTTCGAGTTTAAATAAGACGTGCGAATCCGCCTCTGGATATAGTGGAAGCAGCTTGTTATTATTTTGGACCCATGCGAACAAATATGAGAATTGATATATCATTTTTGTCTAACCGAAATAATCACCGCAATGCATTTCCTTCGTCATATAATCCACGGATTTTATCTACAGCAGCTTCTTCAGCACGGCTGTCTGCTCCAGGACTGCGCGCTTGCTGGTACCACCGATAGCATCCTTAAGCTCAACAGCGCGCTCATAGTCAAGACAAGACTGCACGTCCTCGTCGAAGCGCGCATCCACACCCTTCAGTTCCTCCAGCGAGAGGGTGTCCATGGGGACCTTCTTGTTCTCAGCCAGGGCAACAACACGACCGGAGATGTGGTGGCCCTCGCGGAAGGGAACACCCTTGCGGACCAGGTAGTCGGCGATCTCGGTGGCCAGCATCTCGGGAGCCAAAGCCGCGGTCATCTTCTCGGGGATGGCGGTTAGGGTGGACAGAACGCCGGTGGCGATCTGGATGCTGTCGCTGACGGTCTTGATGTGGTCCAGCAGGGGCTCGATGCTCTCCTGCAGGTCCTTGTTATAGGTGGTAGGCAGGCCCTTGATCGTACACATCAGACCAGCCATTTGGCCAAAGGTACGGCCGGACTTGCCGCGGAGGAGCTCCAGGGAGTCTATTCGTCGTTAGTGGGTGATGGACCGGACAGGAAGGATGATAGACTCACCGGCGTTCTTCTTTTGCGGCATCAGTGACGAACCGGTGGAGTAGGCATCAGACAACCGCACGTAGCCGAACTCTCCACTGCTGTAAATGATCAAGTCCTCGGCCCAGCGGGAAATCTTGAGCATGAACGAGCTACCCCACTGCATGGTCTCCATAGCAAAGTCACGGTCACCAACAGTGTTCATCGAGTTGTATAGAAGATCGTCGAAGCCCAACTCCTGGGCCATAGCATGCCGGTCAATTTTGAAGGGGTTACCGGCGAGAGCACCACAGCCGAGTGGGCTACGGTTGACACGGCGGATCACCTCACGCAGACGCTGCAACTCGCTAGCGAAAGCAGTAGCGTGTGAGAGCATCCAGTGGGACCAGCGGACGGGCTGGGCCTTCTGGAGGTGGGTGTATCCGGGCATGATGTAGTCAATTTCCTTCTCGGCACGGGCAATAGAGACCTTGATCAGATCGCAGAGGAGACCGTCCAACCGACGCAGCTCGTCGCGCAGCCACAGGCGCATGTCGGTAGCGACCTGCTCGTTGCGCGAGCGACCAGTGTGCAGCTTGCCGCCGATCTCCTTGCCGATGATCTCGCTGAGACGGCGCTCATTGGCAGTATGGATGTCCTCGTCGTTGGGCTTGGCCTCGAAGGTGTCGGTGCGCCATTCCTCGGCGATCTGCTTGAAGCCGCGCTCGATCTCGGCGAACTCGTGCGGCGTCAGAATGCCAGTCTTGGTGTTGGCGCGAGCGAAGGCGATCGAGCCGGCGATATCCTGCTTCCACATGATACGGTCGTAGGGAAGCGAGGCATTGTACTGCTCCATGACGGGGTCGAGGCCCTCTGTGATTTTTTGTGAGTCAGTGACTTATCAGAGGTGGGAGTAGCCATTGGCGGGGGTAGGGGAACTCACGGGTGAAGCGGCCTCCCCAGAGCATGTTCTCAGCGACGCCCTTGGTGTTGCTCATTTTGATGGCTTAGGAATGAGTATGAGTCAATTGAGAAAAGAAGGAGAGAAGATGCCACAACCCGATGATCGGGCGCGCTAAGCCGCTTTGGGAGATCGACAGCGGGGACACATCGCGCAGTAGGTATGATAAAAAGTAGATACAATTAAGTGCTCGATTGTGTCTATGCCCAGGTGAGCCCTGCAGTCCGTAGCTTATTGCTATATTGCTATGTTGTTATACGGTATCAGTAACTAGCGTAGGAAGCAGACCACATTGTATGCCACCGCAAGATGGATGTAGATATGTTAAACGAGGCAAAAGTGCCAAGCTCACAACAACAATGGGAATAAACCGGGGAACACCAGGATCAATTCTGAGCAAACCAATTCAAACTGCTTAAGAACGTGAAAGCCAAGCCTTGGCAAGGGCGGAGAATTCGGACTTCTCAGGGCTTTAGAGGAAGCACATGAGCTGCCAAGGACATTCTGCGGACAAGGATCAAGGGTTTCACCTGCTCTTTTATCATTGCCACCGTTTTGATTGACTCCATAGTTTATGTTAGCGTGTAGCCCCCGTTCACTACTAAATTGGTTTCCATCCTTTTTGCAGAACCATTTTCTCTCCCTCATCTTTCCGAAGGACTCTCCTCAGCGTGTACATTCCCCGGACGAGCTGGTTGCTCGCTGCCCGCATGGGAACCATAATCAACGCTTCCAACATGCTAGAACTGGACCTAGTTTTCCCGCGCAACGAAACATACGCGCCCACCGGAAGATTCCCCGTTGTCTTTGCTTTCCAAAATTCCGAGCGAGCAAGATAACCGTACCCCGAAATCACCTACACTATGTGGAATTTGGATGACAGGAACGAATCCCTGACCTGGTCCCATGATTTCAGATGCACAAACTGGACCAGCCAGGACCCTTACCTTGCACACGAGTACTTCAGCATCTTCAACAAAGGGGGTCGGTGGAGAGTGAGATGGACCATGACCTGGCAGAGTTGCGACGAGGACGCCTTTGAAAACCATCCTTTCAGCAGCCATAATATGATGCGCAACTCGACCACTGGGTCAACCTGGTCCACCACTCGGAATTCCGCCCCCAAGGTGGATCTCGTTGCTGCTACAGCCAACAAGACATGCCTAGGGGAGTACGGCGTGATGATAAATGTGACCGACGAAACCATGTAGGTCCCCATGGTTGTGGGGTGGTCTGGTGATGACTATACCAATGATACATGCGCGGTGGTGGCGTCCTCCTCGACTCCTACACCGGATCCATGTCGGATCATATTGACAGAAGCATTGTCGCAAGCATGGAGGCTTCTTTATATGCCCGCTTATGCCGCGGTTTAGACCCGCCATCCGATTGCCCAGAGGGTAAGAAGAGTGTCGCGCAACAACTGGCTGTAGCTGGTGTATCCTGCTTGCTAGCTACATTTGGGCGTTGGGGTTCTTTCTCGTGTGATCATGTTCCTGCATTAGTCGTCTGATACTATTTCCTACCTAATATGATTGTATACCTCTTATGTTAGCGAGTGCGCATGGTTTGATGGGTACCAACCCCGCAATCCAAGTCAGAGGACCAAAAAAGGGAAAAGCAAAAAAGAAGGGAAGAAGAGGACCGTCGGAGTCCAATCTCAGTGATGGTTCCTGACTCTATTAGCCGCTTTCCAGCCATTAATAGAGCTCCCATCAGGATTCACCCGCCACAGTGGGAATTCCTTGGGTCAGGTGCCAGGCTAATTTCACACTAGGCCACAGTGGAGGAGCGGTACTAAAGACGACAATTTGCTGAAATATAGAGGAGCATCTTCCCCACTTCCCCATATCTAGGAGTCCCCACCACATCCCCTGTTATTGGCTATTTGGGCACACGTGATTAGGTGGGTCCATGTATAGGCAAACAACGCGTTATCTAGACTCAGTTCTCAGCTGCTGTACTCACGTAGCTAGTCTCCAGGTTATTACCTTGCTTGTTTAAATACTGTCTACACTTTGGGATAAAGTGTTTGAATTAAGATTTTGATTTTCTGTTTCATCCGTCATTAGGCCTGGGGTCGTCTCATTGGCCCCGGCTTATCATTTGACAGGCCAAGATGTGCCAAGCGGCTTATCTCTGTAAATTCTCGTGTTTTCGAGAATACCTTCGATAACGACCCCTACAAACAGTAAGAATCTGGGTTTCTATATCTATATCTACTATGGAGTACCTCTGAAGTTCTCCTAGTCTCAAATCAACCATGTCGAACGCCGAGGATCTGCCTCAAAAGCATCATGCGACTACTATCGCGAGTGTGGACATCGACTCCCACGCAGAACGGGCGCTGGTACTAAAGTTCGACTTGCGCCTTCTTCCCGTCCTAGCTAGTATGTACTTGTTTAACAGTCTGGACAAGTCTAACTTGGGTAATGCAAAGACCGCCGGACTTGAAGGTGTGTCAAGGTACTCTTCTACTTTTCAACGAGCAGTTTTTTGACATTTCCGACTGCAGACACTCTCCGCCTCCACGGCAACCAATACAACCTTATCCTCAGTATTTTCTTCGTCCCATATGTCCTCACAGCGCCGTTCCTCGGCCTTCTCGGCAAGAAATTTGGTCCTAATCGCGTGCTTCCATGCATGATGCTCACGTTTGGCATATGCACCATCTTGGTTGTCGCCACGTTCAACTTCAGTGGGATTTTCGCTATTCGATGGTTCTTGGGTATGGCGGAAAGTGCTTTTTTCCCTTTGGTCATTTACTACTTGACGACCTTCTACCGCCGAGGTGAATTGGCCCGCAGGCTCGCCATTTTATATGCTGCGCAGAGTATTGCCTCTGCATTCTCGGGTCTGTTAGCATTTGGAGTCTTTCAGATTCATTCCGGCCCATTAGCCGCATGGCGTTATCTTTTCCTCGTCGAGGGTGGCGGAACCGTGCTCTTCGCGGGCTTCGCCTTGTGGTTCCTGCCCATGTCAGCCGCCAAGGCACGATTCCTATCCCTCGAAGAAAAAGAGCTGGCGTGTCTCCGACTCCAAATTGACAGTTCGGCGGTGGTTGATGAGAAACTCAACATCCGAGACGGCTTCCGAATCTTCAAGCACGGAACCAGCTGGGCGATTATCGCCATTCAGATTTGTCTCGGAGTGCCTCTCCAGGGCGTGCAGCTATTCTTGCCCGTCATTATTGGACGTCTTGGATACAGCACCGTCAAGACCAACCTGTACACCGTGGCGCCTAATGTTTCAGGTGCGATCGTGTTGCTCATTCTGGCATTCTGCAGTGATTGGACGAGATGGCGATTCCCATTCATTGCACTGGGCTTCCTGTTTACGTTTATCGGCATGGTCATCTACGCTGCCATTGACGTTGAGAAGGACTTGAGCGTCGCTTATTTTGCATGCTTTATGATGACTTGGGGTACATCAGCACCATCCGTCCTGCTTGACGTCTGGTATAACAACAACATTGCCAGTGAAAGCCGCCGTGTCGTTTTGACCAGTATTGCTGTTCCGATGGCCAACCTGATGGGTGTTGTGAGTTCCAATGTTTTTCGCAGTCAGGATGCGCCAAAATATATCCCGGCTTTGGTTACTACTGCGGCTTTTGGGGGTACTGGGATTATTTTGACTTTGTGTCTTGGACTGTGGATGACTGTGGATAATAACAAACGAGACGAGGTACAGGGTGTGAATTTGAGAGCGAAGGATATCCCTACGGAGTGTCTTCAGGCGGGACCAGCGAGTGATGATTTCCGATGGTTTTACTAGGGTGCCATTCAATAGATTGGATAATGAAATTGACTTCTGACGAGAGACTTTTGTGATGCGCATCAAGAACGTCTAATACAATTACCTACCCAATCAATCACAGAGTTCAAGAACCACCCACATAACAGTAGTCTTAAGCTCACCCCCTATCTTCTCCATAACACGTCTACTCGCCTTGTTATACTGCGCAACATCACTATGCACCCAATCCCCAAGGGTCCTCCGAAGCACCTCATCCCGAATACCCGTTCTATCAGGCCCAAAAGGCCCCTCAGACGCCATACCCCGATGCATAACCTGTTTCGACAAGGCAAGCGCCAGTCCCTTACCACGATGTTCAGGCTCAACATGCAACGTAGCCACTGAACCATCCACACCAAGGAAGCCCCACGCAATAGGCATTTCATCCTCGTCTTCCCCATCACCTTCCCCATCCCCATCTCCATAGTAAAGAGCCATACCAGGCAAGGTCATCAACTGCGCCCTCGGTCGCGGGATATGCGTACGACTCTGCACAAGATCCAAATGCCCCGGAAGCACACCCACTCTCCCTCTACGATCCTGATACCTATAACCCTCCGGCAACATCGCGTCCGCCTTACAAAACACATCCCGCGGAAAGAAATACTTATAATAAGGCGGGTTATCGAAGCGATGAACCCTAATTCCAGGCAGGGGATCCGCATCGCCCCGACTAGGGAAAACGCCATCACGCATAAGCAAAGAAAAGAGGCCCGTGTGCAAAGCCCCGATCAAAAACGCGGTTGGAGAAGGGGGCGGAATCAAGGGGACGCCATTGTTGGTCGTCTCCTGGGGCTTTGCAGGGAGTGAAGCCAGGTACTCAGGAAGGAGATTATCTTTGATGTAGTGCAGAAGAGCCAATAATTGGTCGCGGGCGGTGTCTAGCTCAGCTGGGGAGGCTGCGAAGGTGGACACGATGGATTCGGAACTTTGGGTGACAGGGTCGATCGGGGCGATTGACGTGCGGGTCTCTAGGTTGCTGTAGAGGGTGATCTGGGTTTCGCGGCCCATGAAGAGATCCACTCGCGCAGCCAGCCACGGTCCGTCAGGGGGTGAGCCGGGTGGGAAAGTAGCTAGGATCTTGGCGGTCGGGGATGGATAGGTCTGGCCGTGTTGGATGCGGCGGAGGCAGGTTATGGAATATGGGAGGTTGGTGATTAGATGGGGGAGGATGCTGGTGGCATTGTGTTCGTAGATGTGTGCCATCTTGGTTTTCTTGGTTTTGTTCTTTTCCCTTTTCCGGACCCGAATATCTAGCAATGATTCAAGGTTGAGAACCGGGTGATCGGATATTGGAATAATCCAAGACAATATTGAATTGAATATTGAATAAGGGGAAGACTGATAGTTATCGAGTTTTAACACATCTATTCTGTGAGTCAGATTGAGTGGAGACGCAAGTCGAACTAAACCCGCCTAGGAAAATAGTGTCTTTTCTAGAGCATCCCGAACATTTAAATTGCAATGAATTCGAGCCGTGCGTGATAACCTTTTCATTTGCTCATAACTTGCAAGTATTTGTCACGATGGTCCGTGGTCTGTGCCTGTGGCGGTGCGACACTATTGATTTTGACAGGGGATCCGCCGGCGATCACTGTCAACCCTGCATTGGCGCGGATGATCAATTTGGGGAGGGGATGATATGCTATGCTTTCTGTTTCTCAAAATGAAGGATGGAAATGATGGTATTGTGCATAGATCCAACGCCCCCTGGACAATAATCTGCAACGCCGGAAACTTTTCCTTCTTTGGCCCAAAGGAATGACAGAAAAACATCGAGATAGGAAATAAGGAAATAGGAAATAGGAAATAGGAAATAGGAAATAGGACATAGGAAATGGTCATTTCTCATCACAAGAGATCACCCCTTACCAGGGGCTCCGGGCCCCCACCATCCAATCTTCCATAGCCAGCCATTCACTCCATCGCGCTTCGGCCGCCCGAATCTCATCTTCGCTGGGCTCGCGCAGGGGTCGAAGGAATGGGACCTGCTCGTCGGGCAGGATATCGTAAGCCGACTTAGTCGCGCCCCAGCCGCTGCTCTTGGCTGTGAAGAGGTAATTGGCACGCTCTTGCTTGTAGATGCAGCCCACGCCGGCAGCCCAGTCGTCACCGAAAAATGCGCGCATGATGACCGTTGAATCCTGTGCTGTGACGATGAGGCGGCGAACGTACGGCCGGAGAGACACAAATGGTACAGAAGCAGACTGGCCCTGTACGGCCTGCTCTTGAGGACGTTGACATGGAAGACGAATGTTGATAAAGGCAGCCACTGATTGCACCGTCTGAATGTGCTGGCCGTATTCAATAAAGTAGCGCACGCAGTTCTTGTAGTGTGGATACCAGCCAGTTGGGTCGACACGGCCGAACTCGCTGTCATTCAAGTCGGCTTGCGCCTCGGGGTAGATCACACCGTCAACGGGACGGTTTTCACGCCTATCGGAGCCGCGTTCAGCTTCTCGTTCGACTGATCCTGGATGGGGGGGGAATGGTCTCAGAACATGAGTCTTGAGGAGGGAGCATTTTCAAAAACATACTTTGAGTGGGATGCTCGCGAGAGTAGTGATCGCACAGGTCCATACATGGAGAGTTTTCCCAGCACTCTCTTCCGGAACCCTGCATACTCAGTGACATGATTGGCAGTCGACATGTGTAGACTCAAGTAGAATGGGAGATTCAAGATTGAAACTAGAGTCTGATGAAGTCTACAAATTCGGGGGCGGATGGGGGCCCTTAATAGGGCGGGCACTGACGGACAGACCGAAGGTCCGCATGGGCCGGTGTGATGTCCAAAAATGATCACATTTGAAGATCAAGGGCTAGTTCGGGTCTGATGGGGAGGAGAGAGTGGATACGGTCTCGAAGCTATCGAGTAAGGCGACAAATGGACCAGGAACCAGCCACAGGGAAGCTTGAGCCACAGTTTGAGAAGACAAAATAAAGACTGAGTTTTCACTAGCCACTTGCACGCGCCACGGCGTGTCCGAGCTTGTGGCTCGTGCACTTATCCAGAAGCGGTAAGGATAGTGTGGCTGTGCATTCGGCTTCGTTCGGTGGATCAGCAATCGCATTGTCAACCAATAACATCGCTGTATCATATTCCACTGTTTCCCAACGTGCTTAGCGTCCCAATAGTTCGGTCAACCCCATCAAACTAATAAAACTATCGTCCAGGATTCATGTATTGAGGGATGATTTGGAAGACCCCCGAAGACCCCTCGGTTGACTATGCTATATCCGACCTAGGGTTAGGCCAATAGGGCTTGACTCTCGTCATCGGATCTCCATCGTATAGTACTAAAGTGTGCCACAAATACTTTGTTCGTGTTCCGATGATCGCACATCATGTCGATCACTTTACTCCGCGATTACCACTGTAGCACCTGAGTGATGTACGGGTGATGTACGTAGTACCAGATAACAGGTTGAGGTTGATTTGCATCATGCGGGACCTGAGAATAACGTGGGTTCATGATGCAAGGGAGAAGGGAAATGGAACGAGGAGATCGTATCTCGGGCTCCATCTCGGGCTGCCCGATAGATCGATGTCCAAATCGGAACTTGCACTTATGCATCTCAATCCAATCACATCATCCCCACCGTCCTTGACCGACTCCCAGTACCTGGATAACGATATCATCGGATTGGGGCTCGCTAGTTCCCTCTGTAATTCCGATCGAGTCTTGAGGTATCCCCGCTGCACGCACACCATTCGGCTGAGCGCTTTTCACTTTAAAGGCGGCTGCATCTCAACATCTCTCAACATTTCGATCTCAACTGCAGATTCAGATTCCAAGATCTTATCTTCGACTAAGCCACCCTGCACTGCAAGTCTAGAGACAACCTCGGTCTTGTCCGTCTTTCCTGCATACTACATCTTCCTTCCCGAAATAGAAACAATGTACAAGACAAACTACGAACTCTACGTACGTCAACTATGACCTCAACTCGCATTCTCGCTTTCACTGACACTTTTTGAATAGTCCCGACCGAGCATCGACAGGCCTTCGCCGCCTCCAGATGAGCTGCTCTCTCCGTTAGCTGAGCTCTACCCGCACGTGGCAGCGCTGCAGCCGCGATTCGACCCCAACAGCTGCACTTTCACCGGTTACCGCCACACGGGCTACTGGGCTGCGGCGTATACCACGCAGCCTATGGAAGAGCCACCTTATGTGTCACGAAGCAATGGTGCGTTTTGTTTCCCTGTTTTCATTTTGCCTCACTAACGGTTTTCATGTAGAATGTCTGCCCGGTCGCTTCGTTTCAAGAATCCGCCGATTTCTCAGCCGGGACGATTTAAAACGTCGTCGACGATCCGATGCGACTACATGATCTACTCTCTATTTTCCTTTCTTTCGGCATACACAGCAAATCTTCCATTTCTCGGTTATTTCCTTCTGTATACCTCCACATTTGAGGTATCCACTGTCATTTACTCATCTGAACATACGACCATACTCAGGCCCAACGAGCGGAGGATTCTTGACCTGATCAATTTTTCTTTTGTCCGGTGGCTAAGCCCACTTCATCTCTTTTCATGTTTTAGTTCTTAGCGACTAACGAGGCGTTGGGCAATCCCATGGGTGAGTACATATTGGGCACATATCATTAGCATGTATATAGGAAACTGTTCTGCAAATACAATATCATTTCAACCATATCTTTTCCATATATCGAGTAAATCTCGAATCACCCCGAGTGGAACCCTCAAAACCTCAAGTACCCAAACTACAACTACAACCCATCACTACCTCATAGCTCATACAACCCTAACACATCAAAATCCACATAACCAGGTACCCGGGCCACTAGTCCAACAAGAGCAAGGCCCAAAAAAAGCAAACAAACACCCACGCAATGACACGCATTGGCCCCTGCGCAGATCACTGCAGGTAACCGATAGCCCCTGATGAACACAAATACCAGAACCCACTTGGACATCCCATCCCATCCCAATCCCCAGGAACATCCGGATTCCGCGCCCGAGGCCCGAGCCGAGCAGATCCAATAGTGCGCCCCATAGGATCCAGCTCGCACTCGAATACCTTATTGGGTTTACTGTGATGTCAGTGGGGTTATGGTTTGACGTGCAACGGTACCTTGCCTTAGCTTATTTCGCTGAGTCTATTCAATAAAGGTACAAGTTCAAGTAAGCGAGGATTGAAACATGTATCTATTTCGAAGGGGTTAATTTATATTCCTGAACGAGACGATCTAGCCATGCGGTGGGATTCTGTTATTCTACAGCCACGAGGCGAGCCTTGCACTGAGGTTTCTTTGATCCACATCCGAGGCTGAATGACATTGCTTTTTGCATCAGGCACAGCCACAGCCAGGATCAATCCCGATATAGATACAGGGGCGGGTTACGATTGGTGGATTTAGGCATTGATCTGCGAGATATGATCTACGTCGGCATTTGCAAGGGTGGGGATGTATTCGGTGTGGGTGCACGGGGTTTGATGGTATCTCTACTCCGTACACGTGCTTTGGATTGATGCTACGGTGATGTGTAGGAATTATTTGGCAGGGATTGTGTGATATTGATGGTAAGGTGATTTGAGATTTGGGTGTGTGGGGATGATGCTGATGTTTCATTTCGGCACTATTCAAGAATACGCTGGATGGATGGGTCTACTTCGCTTCGTCTAGGTGTTCTGGTTGTCTAGGATGTACATTTTCTACCTTGAGGGCTATCGACAAGCATCTGGGCACTGTGTTTGCCCAATATGAGGGCAGCAAACCTAATGTTGTCGAAGAGCTTACACCTCGTACTGCTTCGCCTTCCTCATTGACTTCATCCCTTCTACGAACACCTATATGGAGGGCCAACAATATAAAAGGTATGGATTCAAAGTCGACATTACAGCGTCTCCAACGAGATACATTCCCTAACTCCGCCACGCCGGTGACAAAAGCCATCAAACACGAAAAAGGCAACCAATTTTTGCAGGCAGCACAACAACCACCGTCCCCATCCCTGCTGTCCGAGATCGGAAACAAGATAAGAAAAGAATATCAAGAAGTGTGGAGTCTGTCAAGGCGGAAGGAAATCATGGTAGCGATGCTCTTGCACCTGCCAGCGTCGTAACACTCTCCTCATAAACATTTGATTCATGACTGTTTCACTTCGTGACTGACATGTCGTTATTCACGCCAAGCTGGCAGAGCTAGCAGCGGCGCTTCCCCAACGGAAGCGCCTAAGTCCTCCCCGGACAGCTTCTTGTCCACAGGCTGCCGATGAACGTGCGCCAGGGACACTACCATCTCCCATCATGCCTGCCTCGACGCGACCGACTTCGCGGCCGATCATGTATCCGGCTGAAAAGCTGATTGCAGAAAACAGAACCACGACGCCAGCGCTAATGACCCACGTCATGATGGTGGGGCTTACGGGACCAGCAGTGTCTGATACACTTGCACGGCGGCTCTTCTTGGAAGCGGTACTGCGGTCTTTGGGAGACATTGACCGGCGCTTGGCTTTGGCGATGGATGGGCCGGGTGACGGCACGGCACGGGGGTGTCTCTGGCGGGGTGGGCCCGCTGACGGACTGGTCGCCGCATAAGGCGCCGAGGATGGTTCTTCTTCGCCGCTTTCATCGCCCATGGCCACTGATTCGCCAACTAACCGGAATGTTGATGGCTGGGCGGAACGAGAAGGACCAGATGAAATAGGTTGATTGTCTGTTTTGGGCAGACCACGGGCAGCAGCAGCACAGGACAGGAGGGTAGAAAGGCTGGCTCGAAGGGCAGCATCATGGTCTGCATGATGGGAGGGTGATATCATGTTGAAGGGACTGTGTTGGGACTGTCCCGATCTACGGGACCGTGCACTAGGGGGGTATGAATCTCGACGGATTACAGTGCGGCGGCTAGAGTTCGAAAACGCATTGGGTTGCGAGCGTCGCGACTCGTTAGGACGAGTCCATGACGGGTCGCTTGTCGCTGGCGGATGAGAGAAGACGTTTGGCTGAGGGACAAATGGTGATGGACTAATACCCATGCCCAGGGCAGTGGAAGCATCGTCATCTTCGTCATCGCTCGAGGCGGCGTCTGCATCGGAGGCGTTGGATGGGGGTGCGGGCAGCGGAACCCGTAGAGCTGGGCCGTTCATATCTTCGTTGGAGCTGCTCAGGTTGGGATCGGGCTCACTCTCGCTCTCCTCATATTCCTCTTGGCTGCTACCAGCCAGGCTAGCCTCACGCGAGGAATAGTCCACCTGCGCTGTGGTAACGGCGGCCAGGTGTTGCAGGCGCCGTCGTCGACTGCGGTGCTGATACATGCCTCCCACTCGGTTATCTACCCGGAGACCGGTCGTGATAATATCGTCATTTGTAGCAGCCGATGAGAAGGACGAAGATGACGGCTGCGATGATACTTCGATCCAAGAATCTATATAATATTGCAGTGAGTACATGTTGAAGCGCAAAACAAAGGTGAACAAAGCGTCTGCATGTCGAATTTGGACCGCCAGGGGGATAAGGTACAAGGTCTGGGTATATAACATACCCTCTGATCTCATGCCAGCGGCACCGGATGGCCGGGACTGACCAGGATCGCGCGAGTGGCCATCGCGCATCAGTTGACTTGCGGCTCTGGGCTCGCGCACCTGACCTAGCAGGTCGTAGTGGTTTGGTTGCATGGCCAGGATGAAGAGTCAAGGAGGAGGGGAGGTGGGAAGGATATAATAGAAAATAGGGGATGATGGAACACAGATGGAATCAGGTCAGGCCACCCGGTGCGAGAAACAAGAGCGGTCAGGCGTTGGGGAAGGGGAGAAACAATCAATGAGGTTATCAGTATCTTATCAATGTGGAGATGATCGACCCATCACTGATGCCCAATATACTCTTGGCCTCTTGCCGGAGTTGTGGTTTTTGCGCTTGCAGATCGAATCACATAGCAAGGCCGGCCCTGGAAATGCTGCAATCCAACCAAAAGAGTTAAAGATATTGAGAGGGGAGGCGGGGGGAAAGAAATGGGAGAAACCAGGAAAAAGGAGTGGAGATGAGGTGATCAGCAGACTCCACAGGTGATTCGCAGCCCGTGACGGAAGGCGAGGGGTCAACACTGTAGGCGTGAACACACCGGAGCAGAGGCATAGAAATATAGAAGAGAAGGCAACAGGGGAGGAGAAGAATGAGAATCCAAGTAGGAGAGATCGGATAATCTTAAGGCACTCAACTTGTGCCAGGTGAATAAAAGACAACAAAGAGATGCGGGGGAACCGAGCGGTGGGAAATGGCAGTATACACTTTTACACTTCAAGTCGGGAAGAGTAGAACGATGTAAAAATATAGAAATATGAGATGACATTGCAATCCTAGACTATTAAAGTCAACTTTTTAGTTACCGGGGCCTCCCTTGGCCCTATGAACACCCATGTGGTAATATCAAAATACAGTCATAGTCAGTAACAGCCTAAAAAGTGATCTTGCTGCCCTTGAACTCAGGGATGCTGCCCTTGGCCTTGTTGAAGCCACCACCGCGGCCGCCACCGAAGCCACCGCGGCCACCACGACCACCACCACCACCACGGCCACCGCCGCCTCGGCCACCGAAGCCACCACCGCGGCCGCCGCCACGACCACCGAAACCGCCACGGTCACCGTTAGCGGGGCGGGGGGTGCTGAAATCCAAACGGATGGAACGGCCCTCGAGCTCCTGACCATTGAGGGCACCGTGGGCAGCCTTAGCCTCATCGATGGAGGAGAACTGAATGTAGCCGAAGCCCTTGGGGCGGCCAGAGTCGGGGTCAGTGGGCAGGCGGATGCCCAGAATGCTGCCTTGCTCGGAGAACATGTCACGGAGAGCATCCTCGGAAGCACTGAAGGGCAGGTTGCCAACGAATAGAGTGTCGCTAGGGGGGCTGGTCTGGTCACCGTACTTGCTGGCACGAGACTGAGCGCGGTCGTTGCCACCCTCCTGCTTGGGCTGGCGGACAGTGGCATAGTCCAGATTGATGGTGCGGCCGTCGAGCTCGGCACCCTTCTTGGCGTCGTAGGCCTTGGCGGCATCAGCAGCGTTGATGAACTCAACGTAGCCGAACCTAAGAGACACAGTTAGCACCTTGCACTAGCCAGGATGTAATGAAATGTATAACTTACCCTCGGGAACGACCAGACTCACGGTCGGTCACGATACGGCAGCCAGAAAGCTCACCGAAGGACTCGAACTCGCTGCGGAGCCAGTCCTCGTCAACGTTCCAGGACAAGTTGCCGACAAAGAGGTTGGCGGAGGCACCCTCGGGGGCAGCCTCAGTCTTGCTCTTCTTGGCGGCGGCAGCGGGCTCCTCATCGGCCTTGCGCTTCTTGGACGACTTGGCAGTCTCCTCGCTCTCCTCAGACTCAGAGTCGGAGCTGTCGGAGCTGTCTGAGTCGGAGCCAGACTCGCTCTCGCTGGAGTCCTTCTTGGCCTCAGCCTTCTTGGGGGCCTCCTCCTCAGACGAGGAATCGGAGTCGGAGTCGGAGTCAGAGTCTTCCGACTCAGCCTTCTTCACCTCCTTCTTAGCGGGCTTCTCATCTTCAGACTCGGAGTCAGAAGAGTCAGAGTCGGAAGACTCGGCCTTCTTGGCGACCGCCTTTTCGGCCTTCTTGGGAGCGGGCTTCTCATCCTCAGACTCGCTCTCGCTCTCGCTGGAAGAGCTGGAGGAGCCATCCTTCATCTCCTTATCAGAGTCAGACTCCGACTCGGAAGAAGACTCAGCCTTCTTGGCGACCTTCTTGTCGGCCTTCTTGGTATCCTTCTTGGCATCCTTCTTGGTATCCTTCTTGGGAGCAGGCTTCTCATCCTCAGACTCGGAGCTGGAGCTGGAAGACTCCATCTCCTCGTCGCTGTCGGATTCGGACTCGGAGCTGCTAGGGGTAGGCTCCTTCTTCTTGTTCTTCCGGGCAGCCTTCTCCTCCTTGGCAGCGACCTTCCTGGCAACGTCCTTGGACTTGGTGGCAGGGGACTGGGAGGCCTTGGTGACACCAGCCTCCTTGACCTTGCTCAAGGCCTTGCTGGCCTTCTTGTCGGCACCCTTGGAGGTAACCTTGGTCTTCGACATCTTGTATACTGCAGGGAGGAAAGAACGTTAGCACCGTGTAACAAGCTGAGGCCAGTTCACATCCCACGCACAGTGGTTTGGGAAATAACAGATAAGCGATTTGAAAAATGTGCGGCAAAGCCAACAAGCCCTCAAATACACCCGTGTAGATGTGATAAATGCAACAACCCTCAGGAGACGGAAACGGCCAGGAGTGTGATCTGATCACAAGCTGGTCGATACCCACAAGTAACCCGCAACGGACAGAGTTCAAGCCCACAGAGACCGGCGATACGCAACTAGTATATGAAACCCACGAGAAAATGTCCCACAGAGCCCACAGAATAGATATGCAGAAGATCAAGCCCACAGCCCTCGATGTGAAAAGCCCACTTAAATGTCTGTTGAAGTACTGTACTTTCAACGGGAACCCACGCAGCTGCGTCAGTTAGTGGAAGGGGGATATGTACTTATGGATGAAGTTTTCTTGAAAAGGAATCAAGAAAGTTGCTAGCACAAGAGTATGTGATAGCAGAGTAGGGGAATGGGAGAGAGGATGAAGAAGAGAAGAAAAAAATGGACGCAGCCGGGGGAAGCTTCTCTTATCAGAAAAATTTCAGAAAAAAAATTTTGGAGGCTGGCAGAATACCTGTCCGCCTACTACATACAGTTAGCATCAGGCACTAGAAGGCACTAACTCTGCCGCTCGATGGGGACACTGCGGGTACCTCTCAACCTCTCACGTTGCTAGACTAATCGAATGTCACTCCGCGGTACTCTGTCTGTCCTCTTCCGAGGTTGTGACCTTCCACAAAGTATGCTTCTCCAGGCCCAATCTTGTGTCTGATGTACTTCATGGGATACTGATTTTCACCTAGCCTGATTCACGATGGGCCCTCCCACTCCCTCCTCGCACCGCCCGCGCAAGAAGAGAAAGTTCCCGACCAACCCTGGCTCGAACAACGACTTGATCGTGGACATTGGAGATGGAAAGCAGACGCCCGCATTCCCTCTTGTTTCGTATTTCTGGGCGGCACGTGCAGGTGTATCGCAATGGCTGATCCTGCCTCTCGTCCTCATGGCTGTCGGCCTCTACCGATGGGCCGTCAGTTTGTGGGGTTACTCTGGTAGGCATATTGGCGCTCTCGCTTGATGCAAGTTGGCAGCTAACATGGCCTAGGCTTCCGGGTTCCCCCGATGCACGGTGATTTTGAAGCTCAAAGGCATTGGATGGAGATCACTCAGCATCTACCCATGGCCAAATGGTACCTCTACGACTTGCAGTACTGGGGCCTCGATTACCCTCCATTGACCGCATACCACAGCTGGTTATTTGGCAAGATGTATGTTTCATATCTTTGTGTCTTCGAGGGGCCTTGGCTGACATGACGAAGTGGTTCTACTATTGAGCCTGCATGGTTCGCATTAGACGACTCGCGCGGCTTCGAGGACCCCAACTTGAAGGTTTACATGCGCGCCACTGTCGTTGTCTCCGAGTACCTCGTCTACGTTCCGGCCGTAGTCAACTTCCTTCGTCGCTATACTCGGATGCAAGGTGTGCATGCGTGGTCCGCCTCGATTGCTCTTGCCGCTGTTCTTCTCCAGCCTGCCACAATTCTCATCGATCACGGCCATTTCCAGTACAATACTGTGATGCTAGGCCTGGTGGTCGCTAGTTTGGATGCCATCTTGGCTGGGCGTATGCTCTGGGCTTGCATCTTTTTTGTCGGAGCTTTAGGTTTCAAGCAGATGGCGCTATATTACGCACCCGTCATGTTCGCCTACCTTCTGGGGATCTGCGTCTTCCCCCGGATCCGTATCCTGCGGTTGATCAATATCGCTCTGATCACGATTGCTGCCTTTGCCCTGCTATTCGCACCTCTCCTGATAACTGCAACTAAGGTCGAGGCTCGAGGATTCATTGCTTCCTCGCCACAACCTCCTCTCCTTCGGGCACTGCCGATCTCTCTTGAAAAGACATCAGTGATGTATGCGATTATTTTCCAGCTGGCGCAAACCATTCACCGCGTACTGCCCTTCGCTCGTGGCATCTTCGAGGATAAGGTTGCGAATGCCTGGTGTGCCATGCACACATTCTACAAGCTCAACCGGTTCGATACTTCCTTACTCCAGCGTGCCTCACTTGGTGCCACCCTAGGTTCAATTATCGTTCCATGCGCCATCATTTTCCGCCATCCGCGTGCCTCGCTGATTCTTCCTGCGATGTCCTGCGTCTCCTGGGGATTTTTTCTGTTTTCCTTCCAAGTGCATGAGAAGAGCGTCCTGCTCCCTCTACTCCCAATGACTCTCTCGCTTGCCGGTAACGGTGGACTGAACAAGGAGAATCGCGCCTGGGTCGGTCTGGCCAATATACTGGGCTCGTGGACCATGTACCCGCTGCTGAAGCGCGAAGAACTGTCTGTGCCGTATGGCGTGATGACCCTCCTCTGGGCCTACCTTGTCGGCCTTTTTCCCTTCTCTTTCGAGACATACCGGAACCGATCATCGCTCGAAGACTCGAACTCGCAATTCGAGCTCAACATCTTCACAAAACTCCTGCATTTTGCCTTTTACGTTGCTATGATTGCCTGGCATGTCCTCGAGGCATTCGTGGAGCCCATTCCCGGTAAGCCGGATCTGTGGGTGGTGCTCAACGCCCTTGTCGGAGCTGGCGGGTTTGGAATTATTTACCTCTGGTGCATGTGGAAGTTGATTACCCAATGTCGCCATATTGATCGCCAGGTGGCGGAAGAAGAGAATCGGAAGAAGAAGCAGTGAAGCATTGGGTGGCTGTGCATTTTTTGATACCCCATTATACGCGACTTACTTTGGGTAAAATGTGTTGCTATATTTGATTTTCAGTGATTTTTAATTTACCGTTCATTTTTTGATGTAGGAGATGGGAGGTTCTATTCGAAAGCTCGATCTCTATTCACACGGAATACTAGCGCCAGGTTCCTTGCTCCAGCAGTGCGCAAATCCGGACCGGATGATATCCACATATCGAAGAAATAAACGCCAGCCAATGAATGTTATGATACAGTTGTATAATACAAGGTAGATGGGAAGCCCGTTTAGATCTTGAAGCCGAAACCAGCCATGCAGGTCTTGTACTTCTCGACCAACGACTGGCAGTCCTTCTCGGGATCATCGGATTTGGAGAACAGCATGCAGTCATCGCGTGCGGACTTTTCCTCCTTGCAGACGCAGCAGGGCTATAGAGAGTCAGTCTGATTGTCACGGTTTGTTTCTTGCGCCGGTCTCCGGCGTACCTTGGGCTTTTCGGATTGCGCCGGCCGAGTCTGAGGCTCGGCAGGAGCAGGAGCGTTTTTCTCTGTAATAACCAAGTATTAACCAAGAGTTCTTCCCGGGTTAAGAGTGCGGTCCTTGTGCGTTGCGCAGGCATCGGAGGATGGCGGGTGGACGGCGCAGATGGATTGGGACATACCAGAAGAAGAACCGAAGAGCCACGACATTGTAAAAGGGTGGATGTGTATCAACAAAAGATTGACTGGAAATGACAGTATACAGCGACAGAGAGCGAGTGTGAATGAAAATGGAAACCTCGACATGTCGCGATGAGACCATCGAAGGATTACTAATTCATTACGCGAATGGTTCTTCTGCGCCGCCGTAGCAATTTTTTTGGTTATCGGCAAAACATCCCGCCTTTCTGTGTTTTGCCTCCCTGTCTTGTCTCTTGAAATCCTTCTTTTTTGGGGTGAGGTATTTGTTGTTCTTGCGTGAACTTATACTCTTATCTCCAATTATCAATTTGGAATCCACTTCCTCGCATCAATCTTTTTCTTTCGCCTGAAGAACTACCCCGCTATGGCCCCTCCTAAGGTCTTCTCGCTCGAGGGCAAAGGCCTCAAGCTCGACACCGCAGAGGACATTGAGTCTCACATCAAGCCTCTGGTTGAGAACGCTGATTATAATGAGATCCGCTTTGGCGGCAACACCCTGGGTGTCGGTGCCTCCGAGCGCCTCGCCGCTGTCATTGTTACCCAGAAGCGCCTCGAGATTGCTGAGCTTGCCGATATCTTTACCTCGCGTCTCCTCTCGGAGATCCCTCCCGCCCTGAAGTCCCTCCTGGACGCTCTCCTCGAGATACCGTCCGTTCACACCGTCAATCTCTCCGACAATGCTTTCGGCCTCAACACCCAGGCCCCTCTTGTTGATTTCCTCTCGCGCCACACCCCTCTCCGTCACCTGATTTTGAACAACAACGGTCTCGGTCCTGCCGCTGGAACTCTCGTCGCCGATGCTCTGACCAAGCTTGCTGAGCGCAAGGAGGAGGCCCGCAAGGAGGGCAAGGAGGTCGCTCAGCTTGAGAGCATTGTCTGCGGACGCAACCGCCTGGAGAACGGCAGTATGGAGGCCTGGGCCCGTGCCTATGAGAAGCACGCTGCCGGTATGAAGTCGGTCAAGATGACCCAGAACGGTATTCGCCAGGAGGGTATCTCGCACTTGCTGAAGAACGGTCTTCGCCACGCTAGTGCTCTGGAGGTTCTGGATCTGCAGGATAATACTTTTACGCTGATGGGCTCGACTGCTTTGGCTGACGTCCTGGGGGGCTGGCCATCTCTGCGTGAGCTCGGTGTTGGAGACTGCTTGCTCTCTGCTCGTGGTGGTGTCAAGGTCGCCAAGGCCCTGGCTGCGAACAAGAACCAGAAGCTCCAGACTCTGCGTCTGCAGTTCAACGAAATCAAGGTTGAGGGTGTCAGGGAGTTGACTCATGCGGCAAAGACAGCGCTTCCCAGCCTGCGTCGCGTTGAGCTGAACGGAAACATCTTCAACGAGGATGACGGTAATATCGCCGACTTGCGTGAGCTTTTGGACGCTCGCCAGGAAGAGCACGGTACCGATGACGACCCCGAGGACACCTGGGGTCTTGATGATCTGGATGAGCTCGAAGAGGATGAGGATGAGGATGAGGAAGAGGAAGAGGCCGAGGAGGACGAGGACGAGGAAGAGGCCGAGGCCAAGGCTGAGAAGGACCTGAAGAACGCCGAGCTCGTCGAGGAAGAGAAGGTGTCTCAGAAGTCCGATAAGGACGTTGATGCTCTGGCGGATGTTCTGGGCAAGACGGGTCTTTAAGCCCGATAGCTTCGGCCATTATTCTGGCTCTAATATCTTACCGTCCAGCGTTCACGGGCTCTGCAGTCATCACTCTGCATTGCGAGACACTGGCCAGTCCACTGCGCCCTCGTCCCATACGAAGCGGCTCCGGTCACGGCCTTTTATCTCCTGTCCCGACTGACGACACTCCACGCCATATCTCCAAAAAATTTCCCCACGTCTTTTATACCCCGTTGACGATGACGACTGCACATAATCCCGACACTTTCATCCCCTATGCATCACCCTGAGCTCTGATGTCTTGGAAGGATACAACAAGGCTTCATATAGATGTGAATACATCCCTGGTCATCAAGTGGCCCTCTCTTACTTTAAATATTTCCATTAGATATTGTAGATTATATGGAATGAATAGTTGTATAGTTCGAGCGGATCAGTGGGAAATTTCCGAATCGGGCGGCCACGTCTTGGCGCGCAACCTCCGAGTTGCCCACTCTTCCACCACTCTCCCTCTTTGTGCTCTTGGGCTTCTCTCTCTACACTTCGCTCTTTTGCCTCAGTTCCTATCTCTGTTCTATCATCTTCCCGTCCACTCTTCACTGGGTCCTCGGTGTGTAAGTGCCTGCGCAAACCGCCCCTCCCTCCTCCCCAAGCCCCATCTGCGGCACATCCGCGGTCGCAAGCTACGCGTGAATGCGCGCATTGTCTCTACCGGTGTGTCGGGGCATGACTTGGCCTTGGAAGTGTATCCTTCGGAGTGCGATGTCAGACACGTGCGGCTTGGTGCTGCGATGTACATTACCAGAGCTGCGAGGGAAGCCCGGCGAAACAAGAAAATTATGTGCGGAACATTGTCTTGGGTTATCCTTCGGCTCAGTCATGTCTTGGATGATGCGCTTTATGCGCTGCTCGAGTTCATCACCTGCCGGTCATTTGGGGATCGCTTTACATGATTTCTATACATACTGAGAATGATGTTCAGGTACTGACAAACTTGACTATACAGGCTTGAACGGGAACTCGTCATCTACGAAAAAAGCGCTCTCTCCATCACACCTGTCTTCAACCTTTCTCTCTCTCGCTGTGGCCATGGACGCCAAAGAAATTGAAGCCAAGGCCAAGGCCTTGACCAAGGCTGCGACACAGAAGGAGACGCCAACCGTGATTCTGGGCATGCTGAAGGACCTACAGAATGGCGTGCGAGCATCGGAGGATCTGCTGAGGTCCACTCGCATTGGTATCATTGTCAACAAATTCAAACAACACTCGTCGAAGGAAGTGGCACAGCTGTCGGGCGAGATCGTCTCCAAGTGGCGGAACGAGGTCAACAAGCAGAAGCAGGCCGGTGGATCAGCAGCAAGCCGAGGATCAAGCGGATCTCCTCGGCCGACGAACGGCACTTGGGCATCGACACCCGCGGGAGCAACCCCCTCCGATAAGACATCGAAACTGTCAGTTCCACCGGATAAGCGGACGTGGAAGGCAGACAAGGTGGATGTCAACGTGCTTGGGAACAGAGTTCGTGACAGTTGCACGGGGCTCATGTACGACGGGCTGTGTCTGGGATCGACGGAGTCACCCAAGACCATACTAGCAAAGGCGTCCGCCGTGGAAGCCGCAGCATACGAGTACCTGGGTCCCGAAGTCAAGGAAGAATACCGACAGAAGATGCGCAGTCTCTTCCAGAACTTGAAGAACAAGTCAAATATGCAGCTGCGCGTGCGCGTGGTTTCCGGTGAGATCGCCCCGGAGAAGTTTGTGCGCATGACTAGCGACGAGTTGCGCTCTGAAGAGCAGATTGAGAAGGACAGGAAGCTCCAGAAGCAGAATATGGACAACGCCATGGTACCCCAGCAGGAGCGCAGTATCAGTACCAGTCTTCAGTGTGGCAAGTGCGGTCAGCGCAAGGTGACCTACACCGAGGCCCAGACTCGCAGTGCTGATGAACCGATGACTCTGTTCTGTACATGCTTGAACTGCGGCAAGTCCTGGCGGCAGTGATTTGGGATTTTGGGATTGCTTCGAGTGTATGATTTAACAGGAACCCGGTGTTTTCATTTGCCTGCCTCTGGCCGTTTCTGATTTGGCTTTCTTTTTTACTTCTTAACTTTTTTACTTTTTTTTACTGCCTTGACTTCGAAAGCCGGCACTGGAGTTCTTTTCAATGCGAAAAACGGGCTGCTTTTCTACCTGTGATTCCCAAAAGGGAAAAAGGGAGACTCATGAGTGGAGGAGAGCTTCGAGACTCGACCAACTTGGAACTATTAGGGGAATTATTCTAGATCTAAACCATAACAGAAAGGGAGAAAGAAAAACATACCTTAAACCTATCTCCTACACGTCATAGTTATGTAAGTCCAGCCCATCAAACTACAGTATGAAAGTTGAATTCATACAACTCATCCCCAAATCCAATGTCAACTCCTCTCCTCTACTTCATCATCTACATCAAGTTACAATTCACATAACAATCCAAAATGGTCCCCCGCAAAGCCCTCATCTCACCAATCCACTCCCTCCTGTCCGCCCTAACCACCAAAGCCTCATCAAGCACCCTCCTATCAACATTCACAACCCACCCACCACCAGTATGCCACGAACACGGCCTCCCCCAACTAGCCCCCTTCCTCGGTCGCTCCTTCACCGGCCAAGACGGCGTATCCCGCTACTTCGCACTCTTAGCCGAGCATCTCGATATCAAGAACATGAGCTTTGAGCCCGATGACGCTTGGGTGGTGGATGAAGGTTCTATGACGGTTTATTTACGTGGAAGCGCGACATTTACTTGGAAGGGGACGGGCCAGTCGTGGGACGAGACGTTTGTGTATCGGGTTGCTGTGGCGGAGGATGTTGGTTCTGGGAGCATGAAGGTCTGTGAATATAGGGTTTGGGCGGATACGGGTGCGGCGTATCTTGCTAGAGTTGGGAGGTTGGAGGAGTTAGGCATTGGAAAGACAAATGGGGGGAATGAGCAGGATGGACATGTTGGGAATGGGGAGACGAGGAGTGCGTTGAATCGGAAGAGGAGTGGGTGTCAGGATGTATTAGGTGGTGGATTGAATGTGTATGGGAGTTGTGGGTGAATCTTAGTTATCTTTGGTTGAACTGAGCATAGGATTGAGATCAAGGCCCTATACATCTAGAGCTGGGTGATTCAAGCAGAAACAATCTCCCAATCAATCCAACTAATATCTCCAAACGTACCTACTTGATCTTGAAATACCTTCGCGGGCGTATTATAAGCCTCGTATCGCTCCCCATCCAACAACGTGGTTACATTCCCGTCTCGTCTCCCTGTAGCATTAAACGCCGGTCCAAAGGTCTTATACTCCGCCATAAGCGTGATCCCCTTCTCATACCTCGCTACGCCCGAAACAACCCAATCAATGTACCCTTTCGTCTGAATACTACCGTCCTCATACGAATCCGCAAAGATAGACCGATGCAGTGAATTCCAAGGCCGGCCCAGCGCACACGTGCCCTTGATCTCCCACGCGATGGAAGCATTCGCAGCTTTGACCGTCGAATCGACGATATACACGCCGTACTTATTTTTGAACGTCGTGTTCGTTCCCTTCCAAGCTGTTGTGGGGGGGGGGGGGGGGGGGGGGGGGGGGGGGGGGGGGGGGGGGGGGGGGGGGGGGGGGGGGGGGGGGGGGGGGGGGGGGGGGGGGGGGGGGGGGGGGGGGGGGGGGGGGGGGGGGGGGGGGGG